>CM075505.1:4327500-4927500 GCA_037950675.1 Hypophthalmichthys molitrix
TGACAAAGTAAAAAAAAGAAGTGTGGAAACTTTGCAATTTATTTAAAAAGTAAGAAAAAACAAACTGAAATATCACATTGACATAAGTATTCAGACCCTTTGCTATTACCTTTGACTTTTAGCTCAGTCACATCCAATTTCTCTGGATCATCTTTGCGATGTTTCTATGCATTGATTGGAGTAAATTTGTGTGAAAAAGCATATCAGAGCAAAAATCAAGCCACAAGGTCAAAAGAACTGGCTGCAGATCTCAGAAACAGGACTGTGCAGATCTGGATCTGGGAAAGGCTCCATGATTCTTAAATAGAACAAACAGGGTAGGGCTTGACATGATGCTGAATGTGAGTAATGATGCTGAAAATTCAGCTTTGATCACAGGAATATATCAGCCCCATGGAACAACCAGGGTAAGGCTGCACCAACCATTCGCAAGTTCTTAAACTGCAACATAAAGTCCACATTAGAAGCTTAGTAACTACTAGCTAGTTTGTAACTAACTCTCTACTTTATTTGGTTGCACTATTTGTTCTTAAGGCAGTACATACAGTATCTCACAAAAGTGAGTACACCCCTCACATTTCAGCAACCATTTTAGTATATCTTCTAAAGAGAGAATACTATAGAAATGAAACTTGGATATATTTTAGAGTAGTCAATGTGCTGCTTGTATAGCAGTATAGATTTACTGTCCTCTCAAAATAACTCAATATATAGCCATTTTTGTAAAAATAGCTGGCAACAAAAGTGAGTACACCCTAAGTGATAACAGTTGTATGTTTAACCATGCAAAGCCACATGTCCTATTCATCATGTTCATGTTTTTGTCTGCTTGACAGTACCATACAAATTTGTGTATCTTGTATTAGAGCAGTTAAAATTTGGTGCTTTGAGTACAATTCTCTCATATTGACCACTGGATGTTCAACATGGCACCTCATGGCAAAGAACTCTAAGGATTTGAGAATTAGAATTGTTGCTCTCCACAAAGATGGCCTAGGCCAGGGGAGCCCACACTTTTTTGCGTGATGATCTACTTTTAAAATTATCAACTCAATGAGATCTACCAACCAAAAAAACAGTTTAATAAAAAAAAAAAACTTTTCAAATGCTTGTTGCTACTACTGCATGTATCTTTACATGGAATTCAGGAGAAAAATGGATGTGTCCATGAAAATCGTCTGCTTAATACATGGACGCTCACTTCAGAGATGGCTGTTTCATGCGTAATTGGAGTAAGCAGGCTGGTTGTCACGACACCTGAATAAACAAAAATCTCGCCTGGTCAAAAATTTATTTGTCAAATACCAGTCAGACAGAAACTAAAAGGAGAAGGAAAGACATTGTTATATTTGCTTTTTATTAAAATTTAACTAAAGCATTTAATAAAATTGTGTGCGATCTACCAGCATTGTCTTTGCGATTGACTGGTAGATCGCGATTGACCTATTGGGCACCCCTGGCCTAGGCTATAAGAAGATTGGTAACACCCTTAAACTAAGTTACAGTACAGTGGCCAGGGTCATACAGAGGTTTTCCAAGACGGGTTCCACTCGGAACAGGCCCCGCAAGGGTCGATCAAAGAAGTTGAATCCTCATGCTGTGTGTCAGGTGCAGAAGCTGGCTTCAAAAAACAGGCGCATGAATGCTGCCAGCATTGCTTTAGAGGTTGCAAAAGCGGAAGGTCAGCTTGTCTGTGCTCAGACCATACGCGTACACTGCAGCAAGTCAGTTTGCATGGCAGTCATCCCAGAAGGAAGCCTCTTCTGAAGCTGGCTCGCAAGAAAGCCCGCAAACAGTTTGCTGAAGACAACCTGTCCAAGAGCATGAATTACTGGAACCATGTCCTGTGGTCTGATGAGACTAAGATAAACCTGTTTGGCTCAGATGGTGTCCAGCATGTGTGGCGATGCCCTGGTGTGGAGTACCAAGAAAATTGTGTCTTGCCTACAGTCAAGCATGGTGGTGGTAGCGTCACGGTCTGGGGCTGCATGAGTGCTGCTGGGACTGGGGAGCTCTGCTTCATTGAGGGAAACATGGATACCAACATGTACTGTGACATTCTTAAGTAGAACATGAGAAACTGGCCCGAACGGCAGTTTTCCAACATGATAACGACCCCAAACACACCGCCAAGATGACAACTGCCTTGTTGAGGAAGCTGAAGGTGAAGGTGATGGAATGGCCAAGTATGTCTCCAGACCTGAACCCTAATGAGCATCTGTAGGGCATCCTCAAGCGGAAGGTGGAGAAGTACCATGTGTCTAACATCCAGCAGCTCTGTGATGTCATTATGGAGGTGTTGAAGAGGATCCCAGCAACAACCTGTACAACCTGGTGAATGCCATACCCACGAGGATTAAGGCAGTGCTGAATAACAATGGTGCTCACACAAAATATTGACATGTTACTCACTTTTGGTGCCAGTTATTTAGACAATAATGGCTGTATGTTGAGTTATTTTCAGAGGACAGAGGACAGTATACAAGCTGCACATTGACTACTCTAAAGTATATCCAATTTTTATTTCTATAGTATTGTCCCTTGAGAACATATAATGAAATAGTTGCTGAAATAGCTAAGATACTGTAGCTAGTAGGTCGTAAGCTTTCCGTAAAGTAATGCATAGTCGCATAATATTTACTCTTAAAGGTGGACTCAGTATTATCTCAAATACACTGTTTGGAAGTTAGTCGGGCCGATACCAACAACAAACGTCTAACCAATCAGCATTAGGGGGCGTACAGTCGAGGAGAGAGAACGAGCAAGAGGGAGATTTGAAAATAAGAAGAAAAAAAAACGCAGAACGAGAGATGGGATACAATACAAAAGAGCTCAAAAGAATATCACTGGAATGAAGGTTTATGACTGGGCAAGTGCTTTAGGACCCTCGTTTATATTAGAAAAGCTTTGTGGGAAGGCCTGAAAACAGACACGGAGGCTTCTTTGATTCCTTATCATGTAAGTAACACTGGGTTTTGATTGTCTGGAGCTGCTGTGCTGTTGGCGATTAACAACAAACTCTTGTTTGTATTTACTTTTGTGTACTGTATGTTCATTTGTTGTGCTTCCTTTTCATTCGTTCATCAACAGCGCTTTATTTTTCGTGAAGCATTTTGTTGCGCGTCAGCTGTGACAAACAGACATCCACTCGTATTGCGTGTGTAACAGTGGCCAGATAGTGAGAGTTTTGCAGTTAAACTACTGCACACTGAGGACTGCTTGAGAATGAGGTGTTTAGCGTCATTGGTAGTGCACTCGCCTCGCATTCCAGCAGCGATCAGGCCAGGGTTCGAGACTGACTCGGAGCAGGCGGTTAGGATTGAAGCGTGAGTTTTGGAGGCGGAGTAATGAAGAGAGGAGTGGATTTGTTTGGGTTGATTTCAAATATCAACAGTGTTCAACAACGAATTTGAGAGATCGCATACTGCACCTTTAATGATGTTTAACTGCTGTGAATTTCAGTTTATCCTTCATTCTAACTACTTTTGCCTCACGGTAAAATAAGTTTATATTAAATACGATAGGCCTACTACTTGATCATGAATAGCATAAATAGGTATTTTTGTATGTAAATAAAATACACAAACTGTATTTGAAATAAATATACGTATTAATCAATAAATAATGATACAAAATAAAAAAAAAGATATGACATTTATTTATTATGACTGATTTCATTTGACATGCCCAACACGGGCTGATGTACACAAGGGCGTGTTGTTTGGGACGGAAATATGAAATCTAATTTTAATGTAAAATCTAATGTACTATATATTTTATAATCTATTCTGTCAGTTAAAATAAAATGAGTTCAAATACTACTTGTAATCAGTGTTGTAGTCAATATATTGTACCAACATATTTTTTGATATGATTACATTATTCACACTGTCCCAAGAGAAGACAGATTAGACTTTTACATTAGTTCTATTTCTGAATTCCAAAATACTTCATAAATAATAAATTTTTAATAAATAATTTTAAATAAAAATTGTTTAGTAATTCATCATAGAGCTTTTCAAATTCTTATGGGGAAAATTAATGAAATAAAAAACCTTTATTAAAAAAAAAAATTTCCTTAACCAGGAACAATTAAAAAGTGGGCGGTCACTGTTGCGCTCTATTGAGTGCTCAAGAAATTACTAGATTGAAATATGCTCGTAAATGTCCATCAAGCTTTGCCTTTCAAACATCCCAAAGTGATTTCACACACCCGATGACCAATTACCTAAGAGGGCAAGTTGTGTGATTTTTGCGGGTGACAAGAAAGACAGGTGACAAACAAAAGCGAGACTAAACTTTCACCACTAAATTTGTCTGACCTCTGACCCCTGGAACACACACCCTCAGGACAGATTTATACCTTTACAGGGTGACCTTTGGTTTTGGCATTCAAACCCGGACCACCTTTAACACGTAAGCATCCACGTAATATCTAAATGAGTTTCCCATTGCTCCCGCTGGCAGTTCACTTGACCTAACAATGTAAGACTCGGTAAGCATGTTATTAGCATCTTCGATGCCTGACGTGAGGAGCACTAATTACCTACTTTTATAGAAACACCCTGGGGGGCTGTGTGTGTGTGTGTGTGCGCGCGCACCCACATTTGGCTAATTCCATAATGGCTATGTTCTGGTGCAAGGCGGTGGTTGTTAAAACACCTGACGAGATTAGACAGTCAAGCAGACATCCTCCCATCTTTCTCAAACTCTGGCACTTTTTTACACTTCTGCTTCCGGTCGGCCACTCCTACTCGTCCTTCTCACACCCTTGTTTCCGGTTGCCACTCCTCTGCTATTAGAAATCATTAGGGCTTGGTGTCCCTGCAGGCCATGAGAAGAGCGGAAACCGAGTGCTCTGTCATTAAAGCGTGGTTGGCTCTTTACATTCTCCCAAAGGAGTGCTGTATATCTGTATGAATGCATGAAGAGAAATCAATTGCATTTCACAATGACACGCTCGAACAGTTGTGGAATGCTTTGTAAGACTGTATTTGCGTGTAGAAACAAGTTAAGTACAATAGTATGGGACATAACTGTAAGATGCCTTCATCTATGAATGGCTGTCATAAAGTATACAAGAATATTCATGCATTAAGTCCAGTTGGTTTTGTTTTGTTAGTCAACCTTAGCCATAACACACACACAGATTGTTCATTGTTCATCTTATTGTGAAAGCTTACTCAAAATGACGGTCTTCATGCTATGTGTTATCCTTTTGTACATTTGTATAATCTGATTTCAGATTCGCACCACTGTTGTGTAAAAAACAAAAAAAACAAAAAAACAAAAACAAAAGTGAATTGTGGTTGGTCACTTGACTACCTCTTTTCAGCATAATGGCCTGTGTACTCACCTTTTTTTTGACAGGTGATTTTTGATAATAACTTTATGCCACCCTACGAAATTAATACTTTCATTCAGCAAGTACACATTAAATTAATCGAAGTGACAGTAAAGACATTTCTAGTGTCACAGAAGATTTCTATTTCAAATAAATGCTGTTATTTTGAATGTTCAATTCATCAAAGAATCATGAAAAAAAATAAAACATTCCACAAAATTAAGCAGCACAACTGTTTTCAACTTTGATAACAATAAGAAATGTTTCTTGAGCACCAAATCAGCAAATTAGAATGATTTCTGAAGGATCATGTGATGTGAAAATTTAAATTGTAATATTTCACAATTTTGCTGTTTTTACTGTATTTTCGATCAAATAAATGCAACGTTGATGAGCAGAAGAGACTTCTTTCAAGTTACAAAAAGTTACCAACCTCCAGTGTTTGACCGCTAGTACACTGCAAGCCCCAATAAGTTGGCAAAACATTTGAGGCAATCAGTTATTAACACACTAATTCATACACTTATCTGAAATATTTCATGTAACCTCAATGTGAACATTTTTATTAGTGTAAACTTAGCTAGCTATAACAAGCTAATTCAGAAAATGCTAACTTGATAATTTGCTAACATGTTAACAATAGCATGTTGTTGCACTTGCTAAAAAGGTTGAAGGTCCTGATCTGTTCACCTAGCAGCGATATTTGCAATGCCTCCGGGCAGCTATTTCGGGCATTCAAGTCCAAGTCCTGAAATTTTTGAGTTCACCAAAAACTTGAACTCAAAAATTAAATAGCATATTTCAAATCAGCAACAAATTCTGACATGAACTGTCCCATAAATTTTGTTCCTTATACTCAAATGGCATTAAAAAAAACCAACTTATTTTTCAGGCCAATGCGCATGTGCAGTCCTATGCGTGAATCTCGGGTTTCTATGGGAACTGGAGCTTCTAACGGCAGCTGTAGTGACACAATGACTTTGTCAATCAGCGATTGGATCTTTTACTTAGAGGGCGGGACATATTCCGCCATATTGCGTGTTGCAGTTTCTCCCATTAATAACTAATAGGAGTGAATCGTCTTTATCTATAGTCTTTGTCTCAAACCAAGCCACATGCACCACTTGTCACCATGATGGTAACTCTTTAAAAACCCACATTAACAGAAACTCTTCTAAATTATCATAACAAAACATTAATCACTACTAAATCTCCCATTTAACATTAATCTTGCACAAAAACATTATATAACACTTAATTTTAGCATTTCCTCTCCCTTTCGAGTGTCATGGGCAAAGCATGCTGGGTAATAGAAATCCCAGCCCAGATTCAGTTAAAGTTAAGTTCTTCTAAATTAAAAGAAATGTTCATTAAACGTAAAACAATGAAACAGTTCAGTTGACTTAAAATATATCAGTTCTGTGAACTTGAAAGAAAAAGAAAGTGCTAAATACTCATAAAAGTTAATTTGACTGAACTAATTTGTTTAATTTAAGTTTGTCCTACTGAAAACCAATTAATTATTTTGAGTGTTAGGGTTTACAATGTATATTTACAAAAAATATAATCATTATATTTCAGTCAGAAGGAGGAAATTAAGTTGCCGAGTCAAAAATACGAGACTAGTTTTATGAGTATCTTGTTATAAGTGTGGCAGAGTACGTTAGAAGTTTTGATAATGGGTGCAGAGAAGAAGTTGAGATGACTGCTATATGAACACTTGTAAAGTCGATTCCTCTTAGGCAGCAGAGACAGTTACCTGTCATAACATACATAAAAACTACATTAGTGTAATAGAGCTGCGAATAATGCGCAAGATCCTTTGTAATGTCCCTGATTGTTAAAGGTCAGTAAAGTTTTGAAGTTATGTGCTCGATCATGACTAAGTGTGTGTGTGTGTGTATTGAGGACAGCTGATTACATCAAATGCTAGCGTGCTAATGATTAAGTGCCGTCCCCTGGCATCTGTAATCAGTGTCTGGCGTAGATTAAAAAGCTCGCTGCACTCTCTGTCTGTCAGCTGTCTTAACTCTACAGCTGTCCTTTCCCAACACACAAAAACGCCCTGCTATATAATGACTGCACCACACCGGGCCTCTCTGGCCCTCTGCCAGTCCCCTGTGTGTGTGTGTGTGTGTGTGTGTGTGTGTGTGTGTTGTGAGTGCATTTGTCCTTTAATCTGATACCTTTTGATCTATCGCATGCTCGTCAATCGCTACAGAGGAAAAGGGGATTATTTATTTTGTTCTTACAACGCAAGACTGGAAGACATTGTCCTTTACTTTATGTTCCTCTCTCACTTTCCACTTTCATCTAGCACGACCAAAAGTTCTGGAGTATTCTCGAGGGATCTTACCCTGATTGCCTTGAAGCTGAACTTACACAGTGTATGTCCTGATGGGTCCAGAGATGCTTTGTTTTAAGTTGTATTCACTCTTTGAAAGAACCAAACATAGACCAAAGGGAAACCAAACCCAGTTCTTTTTTTTGTTTTCGCACTGTATCTGGCCCCAAAAGTGTACTCTCCTAAAAGATCTTATTTTGGTCTCGTCTAATTAATCGCAAATTAATCGCACATCAAATTTGGCTTAGAAATTGCCGCCAAAAGATGATTTAAAATCATTATTGTGGTAAATGAGAAAAGTATCAAATAGACATTACAAAAGGAAAAAAAATATTTGATTCAAAATGGAATTTATTGCACACAAACTTTTAGGCTTCAACAGCCATGAGTAAATGTTGACAGAATTTTAATTTTTGTGTGAACTAAACCTTTAATTTGGTTTTAATGAAATGATACTCTAAATAAGAAACTAAAACTGCCAGTAGGTGGTGGTAAATGTCTAAATGAGTAAGTCATTCATTCATTCGATTTGTTAAAACGGCTAATTCATTCAGGAATGAAGTAAATGGCTCGCTTTATGAATGGGCTATTGAATCATTGGTTCACCCAATTGATTCGCTCAAAGTGGGATGCACCGCTGTGTGTTGCTCGGAGAAGCACAGAAGTTCTGCTCTGGCTTTATAGGTAATATTTTTGTTGGCAAAATTGAGTAGAAGCAGACAATATTGTGTCTAAAATATAACACAATATTAACTTATTTATTGAACTGTTGTATAAAATCAATATCACATTTGCACTAATGCTATTTGGGACAAAAACATAATTTGTGTGATATTGCTTAACTATATGAAATAAATATGAGACAAAATCTCACACAGGGGCATTTTTGTCCTGATATCTTAAATTTTAGGGACGTTCTAACTGCATTCTATAGGTTCCATCATGCAGTGAGTTGTTGCCCTGCTTCATGTTCATCACCAATCAACTTTATTATATGTAAGATGACCTACATAGGTCTGAGGCAGGGCGGGTGCATTAAATGCGCAAATAATTTTAACTAGTTTTTTTCCCCCTATAACTAATTAATCAAATTAACATGTTAAAGGCATAGTTCACCCAAAAATGAAAATTATCCCATGATTTACTCACCCTCAAGCCATCCTAGGTCTATATGACTTTCAGACGAACACAATCTGAGATATATTTAAAAATATCCTGGCTCTTCCAAGCTTTATAATGGTAGTTGAAGGGGGGACCTGTTTAGAAGCCCAATGCATCCATCCATCATAAATATAATCCATACGGCTCTGGGCGGTTAATAAAGGCCTTCTGAAGTGAAGCGATGGGTTTTTGTAAGAAAAATATCCATATTTAAAACTTTATAAACCAAAATAACTAGCTTCCGCCCGACGACCGTATGCGTACTGCACAAGTCGACTTGCGCCAAATGAGTAACTTCTGAAGCGACGTATGATGCAGGATGTAGGAGTATCATAAGCTTTGACGCCTCTCGCAGTTTAAACAAATAGGTCTTGGCAACAAACTGAAGCTCCTCTTCTCTTATATCGAAATCCTCCAACATTTATCTTTAAAATTTCGTGACCGGTGTTTTGTTTTGCTCTATCCTCTGCGCTTCCGTGTTCATCATGTGTCGGGTCAGAGGGTACTCTTCCTCCACAAATTGATGTGTACGGCCGTCTGCCGGAAGCTAATTACTTTAGTTAATAAAGTTTTAAATATGGATATTCTTCTTATAAAAATCCATCGCTTCGCTTCAGAAAGCCTTTATTAACCCCCTGGATCAGTATGGATTATATTTATGATGAATGGATGCAGTTTTTTTTGGGGCCTCAAAACACCCAAGAAGTCTTAGTTGCGTCACCCCTGAGGTCATTTGAAGCATTAATTTAATCACACATGTTAGAAGACTTCATGATTTCCATCTCCATTTCTTCCTTCTTTTACCATCTCTTTCTCTCGCTTGCTGTGAAAAACAAGGCTCTGTCCATCAATGTAACCCTGCAATCAGTGTGGATTCTTGGCTGGGCTGCATGCATGGACAAGCCACTGTGAGTTAGTGTGTGTGTGTGTGTGATCTTACATCAGTCTGCAGAAGGACAGTATCTTTCTGCTGAAAGCTGGACACACACCTGTGCCCCACGAGCAGACACAGACACAGACCTGCTCTTTTAGAGGGTGGACACCAGATTCTTTAGTGAAGTTGTAATAATACAGACATTTGCCCTCATAATATCTCAGACCTTCAATACTATGACAGAGCATCAGTAAAGCATTTACTTTCAAAGCACCAACACAGACCGCGTTTACACCTGGTAAACTTTGCTGGCTTTGAAAGAAAATTACCATCCGATGTAGTCACAAAATCAGAGACACTCCCTCCGAAATATGATCACAAGTGGTCACAGGAGATGCTTCTAGCATCGGCTACAGCACTTGTATGTGTGCTTGAGGTACACTGACTTCATACATCAACTCTGTCCGAAACCTGAAAAATCCTTCACAGTGTAAGGTGGAAGAATGCATACAGTATTTTCTGTCCACTAGTATGTCTGTGGTAGAAAGGGTAAAAAAATTGCATACTGTTAAAAGAATTAATTCAGAAATTTCCTCTGTTTCTTTTTATGATTCCATTTTTACTGAGAAACAGACACATAATTACTAGAGGCAACAATAATAATCAAAAGGTGAACATATATTAACAAGCAATTTAATAAATATTTATTGTTTAATTATTATTCATTAAACTTATTAATAAATGTTTATTTATTAAACAATGGATAAATGTTATTTTCCAACATATTTTATGTTCATTTTAAGCAAGCAATACAGTAAATTTTAAACAATAGTTGAGTTAAATAAAACTACCAGGCAAACAATTAACCAAACCGCTGGGTTAAAACAACCCAATTGCTGGGTTTGTCCATTTTCAACCCAACTTGGTTTGTTTTTAACCCAGAGTTGTAGGGTGGGAATCTTAAGGCTCCTCACAATCCAATCAGATTCCGATTCTGGGAGTCACAATTAGCCTGCTAGCTTAGCTTATATTATATTAGGTATGTATTTTGCTTCCAGTATCTGTTTCCAGTTTGTTTTATTATGCAATACATAATTCATTTTATATTTCAAGAATGTTGTTTGTGTACTTAATGTAATAAACATCATACAGTAGTGAAATAGGTTATAATTAGTCAAGACATCATGATAACAACTTTTGATCAGGCATTACCGCCTGGGTCCTAAAGGAGACTCAATTTCTCATGACACCGGCCTTAACATGAGGGTGTTTGGAAATATGGGTCTTGTCACTGAAAAACAAGTTGTTTATTCCTCCTCTTGGCAGAGCGTCCATCCCACTGCTGCATCTGAGAGCTTTGGGCTTGTCCTCTCCTGCATGGAAGCAATAAAAAAATCATTTGTACCCCTCTAAATATGTCAAAGGTGCTGTCATTAGTACAGGGCTAAATGAGTCAAGGTGTATGTTATTTGTGTCTGCCTTTTGTTGTCAGTATCTAACATGAGATGTGTGACACTTTGCTGTGTGTCTGAAACATGTCTACATTAACAGGATTTGCATTTTTCTTATTTACAGACACCACAGAAAGTAAAAGACAAGTCTGCAGCAGGGCCTTCTGGGAAGAGTCCCAGCACTCCTAGCCTGAGTGAGGTCAAAAACAAACTTACATCAGCAGCTAAAGAGGTACGAATACTCATCATATTCCCTTCCGCATTAAAATGTGTCTCTCTGTTAACTGTGGATGCATTTCTTTTCTGTAATCACACACATGCTTTAGCCCTGACATGCATACAAACACACACACGTGCCGTGAGTTAACAGTAAGTACGCAGATGATGAGATGGTCAGATGTTAATGAGGCATCTGAGTTAAAGGCCGGAGGGGGAATAACCAGCTATATGACATCAACATATCGGGATTAACCAGCCTTTCTGAGTCCACCTGCTCATTTCCTCAATCAATTCCCAAATGCACATTCACTCAGTACCCCTGACTACTAACCCTCTTCATCCTCACATCCTCAGCTTCACAAGAGCCTTCTGATCATTGTGAGTCTCTCATGGTATCAGTATTTTTTTGAAACTTATACTGATCCTTTTAAGGTTGCATGATTGCATACAAACACACCATGACAGTTAGATGCTATAATATAATAGGATTTTTCCCCCTGTTATCTTAATGTGTGTTTATTTACTGCATGTGTGATGTGCTGTTTAGTACCAGACCATAGTTTTGATTCATTCCTCAGTTTGTCAAAGCGAGCAATACAAGTAGGAATTCCAGCAGTCAAAAGTACAACACTACAAGTTTATGTTTAAAGGGGTGGTTGATTATGATTTCACATTTTTAACTTTAGTTAGTGTGTAATGTTGTTGTTAGAGCATAAACAACATTTGCAAAGTTACGACACTCAAAGTTAAATGCAAAGGGAGATATTTTCTTTTAAAGAATTCTCTTTAAGGACTACAACAAACGGCTGGCAGGGACTACAACGAGCTTCTTCCCGGGTTAGTGACATCACAAACCCTAAAATTTACATAAACCCCGCCCCCGAGAACACACAACAAAGGGCCATGTTATTGTAATACAGTATGTAACACAAATGCAATAGCATGTCATAAAAGCAAGATGACAACATATTATAGTTATAACCGTAATTAAACTAAACTATACCTGTTCTGTCTTCATGCAGCATATATTCTCTGGCTCTGTAGGCATCTTACAACAGTTCCCACATTTTCAGCATCATTACTCCAGTCTTCAGTGTCACATGATCCTTCAGAAATCATTCTAATATGCTGATTTGCTGCTCAAGAAACATCAGTCAATCAATAGCTATGTTTTCATCCAAAGTTGCAAATTTAACATATGCACAAAATTGGAATATCGCATAAACAGTTTGCGTATAAAGCACCATTTCCATCCAGTGAGTTGAAGAGAACAAAATCATCAGTTCCTTATAAACTGGTGCTAAATATCTCTAAGAAAAGTAGGAGAAGGAACTGTATATAATAATTTCCGTATATAATAAATTACTTGCGCCTCAGAGCGTGTAGACAAAACGCAGTAAACCAACCCAATCTCAAGGCAATTCGTACATATTTTATGAGGTTGCTAAATTCGTATGAATTCACACGAATGACCTACCCCTAACCCCACCCCTTAACCTACCTGTCACTGGTGTTTACACAAATCGTATGAATTTGTATAAGTTAGGTCGTACGAATTCATACGAATTAGCCACCTCGTAAAATACGTACGAATTGGTCGTTAGATAGCATTGCAATAAACATATTATCTTGCTGTTGCTAAACATGTTATCGTGTAAGACAGTTCTAAAAGTAAATATACCAAACCACAGGCATTTCAGAACAACCAAAATAGCTTTCAGATGCTGTGCAATGAGATCGGTTTGCTGGTTAGTACAGTTATGCCGTCGTATCACATGAAGTCACATGATATGTTTTGATGCGCATTGAGGAATTTATTCGGTAAATGTGTTTCCATCGTAGCTTATGCGCATGTTTTCTTATCGGATGAAAAATGTATTCGACTCAAACGATATATTTGATGCGATATCCCAAAATGCGCATAAAAATAGGTGAATGGAAACATGTTGAAAACAGTGGTCCTGCTTAATATTTTTTGTGGAAACTGTGATATATTTTTTTCAGGATTCTTTAATACATAGAAAGTTCAAAAGAACAGCATTTATTTGAAAAAGATTTTATTTTTTTTTGTGACATTATAAATGTATTTACTATCATCTTTGGTCACTTCAGTGCATCCTTACTGAATGAAAATATTAATTTCTTTAAAAAAAATATCTTCTGACCCAAACTTTTGAATGGTAGTGTATATACTGAGGGACGGGTCACTTATTGTATGTGGTAATCGAGAGCAGGTTGAAAAAAAAAAAAAAAAAGCTGTAATATTCCTTTAAGACATCTCTACACTAGCTGCACACTTTTTAGAAGCTCCAGAAACTGGAGAGTGAGATGATTAGTATGTTGTGCGGTAATATCTAGTTTGAAACTGGAAGGATACAGCGGATGGATTGTGTTTAGCAGATATGATGATTTGTGTCCATGTGATTTCATTCGGTCTGCTGTAGATAAGGGGAAGTGGAATTACTGTGAAGGCCACAAAAAAATGTGAGTTCACTGAAGTGCGTCCAACACCCAACGACTCACCCTGTTCATCACCGCAGCAGCGCTCTGGCTCAGAGTCAGGATGATCTCAACACTTAGCAGAGAGACACAAGTGATGAAAAAGGGCCATTTCATTTCTTCAAAAATATGTTTCTCTGAAACAGGGGAGGCCACTTCCAAAGACGCAACAGAAGTTTGAGAACTACGCTAGAAGCGCTTTCAAGATCTCTGATAAACAAGTGAGTATCGCTTTTTTCATAAAGCACTGTCACCCTATGGTTGGAGTATTTCTAGCGTTCTTAAGTTGTATAAAATGCACGTATGGCCTTGATAAAATACTTCTAAGAGGTCTTTATTTAAGAACTGTCCACTTAAAAGATTAAAACACTTCTTCTCAGAAGATAAGACACTCTTCAGCCTCCAGAGAGATATAGAAACATACTCAAGTATCCACCTTATTGATTTTAAACTACCTTGTTTTCTTTGAATGTGCAAGATTCGGACTTTTTTTTTCTCGCAAACAAGTGGACGATTAAATATTTGTGCCTTGAATTGTGGGCACATGTCTAAAAACGCTATGAGAAATAATTACATCTACGTTCACATACTTGCATTTAAGTATATTTTAGGCCTTAGCATCTTCTGTCTGAGATCTTCCTGCCGCTCTTTTTTTTTTTTTTTTTTTTTTTTATCAGCAAATGAAATATGTACTGATTGACCTCTTGGCATTCAAAAGAACAGGAGGGAGCTGTCACGCCTGACATCTTTAGCTGTGATTTAAACCCCTCGTTCACTCATTCCTCTCTCGCCGTCTCTTTTAGTCTAGGGCTTTTTTTGTAGTCGTATGTGTCAGGCTGGGTGTTGACCTAAAATATTGCAGACGTCTAAAGCAGCCCTCACAAATGGCCACATCTGGGTCAAAAGAGAAAAATCTCTCTTTTAAGTAAAGTGCACTATCATGTCTGCTGGAGCTCCTCTTTTCTCGGGATGAATTGCACAGGAGAGAGTGCAAATGTCAGTGTAAGTGTCTGTGTGTGTTAGTGGTACAAAACACGTCCAAGTCGTCCGGATCTCATTATACCCTAGGGTCATTCTGTGTCAAATCAACCAGAGGTCCCTGGCTCAAATTTTTGATTTTGTTAATATTTTTTCTGTTGAAAAACAAACATACATAGATATATTTCTAGTTTCAACATTATTTGTTCTTCAGATATTCCTCTTTAAAAGAAAAAAGTATCAGCTGTATGCAAAGTGACCAATTTGTTTTTTGACCTTTAAAATGAAGATAACAAAAGGAAAGTTTGTTAAGAACCAGGATCTAAAAGGATACTAAGATATCTTTAATACTTCTTGAGTTACAGGCATGCAAACTTGAGGCACAAAACACAAGAAGTGCTTTTTACCATTTTTGAACTGTCACTGTTGGCATATAATGAAACAAAGATTGCAAAAGTCAACAGATTTTACGAATAGACCTACCAATCTCTGTGTAAAAATAAAATAATGTTGCTGTAAACTTATTTTTATATTTAAGCACATTTTAAATTTAAATTTAATTTAGCGGATGCTTTTATCCAAAGCAATTTACATTCCATTCAAGGTTTACATTTTTCTCAGTTCATGCATTCATGGAATCAAACCTGTGACTATTAACTATGACTTTTGCCTCAATAAACTCCTAATTACTTCTTATTAATAGTAAGGTAGTTGTTAAGTTTAAGTATTGGGTAGGATTAAGGGATGTGGAATATGGTCATGCAGAATAAGCCATTAATATATGCTTATAAGTACTAATAAACAGCCAATATCCTAGTAATATGTATACTAATAAGCAACTAGTTAATTGTGAGAACTGGACCCTAAACTAGTGTTACCAAAATTAGTTTTAGGTCTTACAAATACTACATGATAGCATTATTTGTTTTTAAGGGAAATTCGTTTAGTTTTTGGCTAGAATGTAGGGAGGAAAGTGTTCCCAAAACTGATCATAGACCAGAAGTTGAGAGATTTTTCATTTTTTCTACATCATGCTCATGTAGGCATCCATTGACACAGTTTTAGAAACTTGATTTCAGACTGACTCTTAATGTATCTTGCACATTCCTGTCCTGTTCTAAAACCTAGTGAGCTTGATATTTTGACAACATTTTTCATGTTGTCTTGGAGATATATAGGCCTATATGAAATCACACTATTTAATTTAAAGATAGTAACAATTTCTGCAATGAAATAATAAATATTCTCAAATAAAGACCAGGTAACAATAATTTTACATACAGAATAAAGTAAATATGACATGAATTTGGTATAGCGGGACACTCTGAATATAGTGCAGCATATTTAAAACCAATAATTTAAAGTTGATTGCTTGTGTGTGTCCAGTGACAGCCAAACTCTCCTGTCTGCATACATTTCACACGACTTTGACCCTTTGCATGGACAGACCACCAAACCATCGGTCAACCTTTAATTGTAGACATGCTACAGAAGAAACCGCTGTTCCAATAGATTTTGAATGTGAAGTGTTGATTATAAATATATATTAACTAGGGGTGTAATGGTACATGTATTCGTCCCAAACCGTCACAGTACAGACATCACAGTTCGGTGCATACAGTCAGACGACGAATACAGTCAGTCACAGGCGATCCACACTCCAATCCAGAAGGGGGTGCACGTGCAGTAATGCAACACTGTTTTCTAACCGCCACAACAGGAAAAAACGCAAAAGAAGAAGAACAGACGATGTATATGCATGTAATCCCTCAACCAGTGTTTCAACCGCGGAAAGACATTAATAAAACCACTAGAGAATAATATCTCACATAGCATTACATTTACCTCAGGCAAGTCATTTAATGTCCACAGCATGTTAGTTCACTAGAGAAATGAACTCTAGAGGGAGCATTTCACTAAATATATGCACTATATTAGCTTATATATTCATTATATTTACCTGTTAGTAATGTCTTAATTGTTTAATATTTTTTTTAAAAATGTGTCATGAAAACAAGTTATGACTGTTGATTATTATATCTAAAAATAAATAGCAACTGAATAATTTGGGCTCTGTTGTTAATTGTAACCTTTAATATTATAGTAATGTGCAAGATAAGGCTCCCTGTATGGTTTAGAGCATTAGCTGAGATAGATTTTTTTTTTTTTTTATCCTTAAGAAAATGTTAATTATAATTGAATTTATTTAAAGATAGAGACACAATTTGTTCAATAAACCACTGTTTAATAAACTGTACCGAACCGTGACTTCAATACTGAGGTACCGTTACACCACTAATATTCACATTTTATTAAATACCTAAAATTGTCAGTAAATCTATTAAAATAGACTATTCTATCCAATACTTGTGTGTTTTGTATTTTTATACACATAATCCATTCTATTGAGTCGAGTCCCCTATATGCTTCACTTGAGGAGCGCTATGCTGCCTATGAAGATGTTTCCAGATCACTTATGAGGTCCCATTTCAGTTAGGATGCTGCCTTAGAAAGTAGACAGCAAGCCAGGATTTGGAACAGAGTTTACATGTTTTCGTGTTTTGGTCGGTAATGAGTTATGAGCTATTTGATGCATTGCGCCCTGCGCGTCTGTTCTAGAAACAAGGCTGGAGCGTGTCAGGCATTGCAGCGCAGGTGTCCTCTCAGATGTACAACGGTTGTAGTGTGTGTGTGTGTGTGTGAGAGAGTGTGTTTCTGAGCAGAAACGGCTTTGGGAGCACAGCAGGCAAAGAGGTGTGAGACATGTCTTTGTCAAAGAGAGGCACTAGTCATACCCTTTGGTATGTACAACGACTGCACCCCCTTCCTCTGGGCTCGGCGCTGTAGTTATACCCCAGACGCACCGCTAATGTGGAGCTTTTCGTCCAAACTGACTCACAAGGCTCTAATTATTAAGCATCCAAATGAGTCGCTACATCAGAGAAACTCTGTTCCAGCTTCACCAACTCATCCTTTTCCCCCTCCCCTCTCTCTCTCCCCCCATTTGTTTTCTTGCAGGTGATCAAAGACCTTTGGAACTTTTTACAATCACTAAAAAAGTAATGGCTGCTATGAGCTCCCCTTCCCGTCCCGGTGCAGCAGAAGTCTGGGGTTAGCCAGTAACAGCACTTCAGCTGTGCGATCTGGCCTCTTCCCCTCTTAACGCGATCCTCCTGCCCTTCTCTGCCCTTCTCTCTAGATGGATAGAGCAGAAGGAGCCTCAGTAATGGCAGAGATATCATGCTTCATGTTTATATTTTACTTTCTTTTTTTAATTATGGATTCTCTTTTTTGTCAGATCCACAATGGTTTCTTAGAAAAACATTTAATAGGATGTTTTGCCAAGGCAGTTATAATTTATAAAAAAAAAACTTAAGGGTGAATCTCACGAAATCTTATCAAGAGCATGTCCACGTCATATTTCACTTTAAAATCAAAAGAAAGAAGAAAAAGAAATTATATTGTGCATAAAGAAAATGAAGTCTATTTTGGACCAAATATATTTTTTGCACTGTGACATTTTCATAAGAATTAAGCATATTTCCCTCAAAAAAAAAAAAAAAAAAAGTAATGTGGAATTTTTTTTTTTTTTAATCATGTAAGCTTTGTGGTATGGAATATAATTTATGGTGATTTAATTTAAAAAAATACAGTATAAAATGAGTTAAAGTATACTATATTATGTGAACGATTATTGAGAATAATGGAAATATTACGGTAATGACAATTTAGGATGGAAAAGATTCATTCAAAAACATTTTAATGGTCATAAAAATATGCTTTGTTTTCTTAAAGGATTAGTTCACTTCAGAATTAAAATTTCCTGGTAATTTACTCACCCGCATGTCATCCAAGATGTTTATGACTTTCTTTCTTCAGTTGGAAAGAAATGAAGGTTTTTTAGGAAAACATTCCAGGAATTTTCTCCATATAGTGGACTTCATTGGGGTTCAACGGGTTAAAGGTCCAAATATCAGTTTCAGTGCAGCTTCAAAGGGCTCTACACGATCCCAGACGAGAAATAAGGGTCTTATTTAGTGAAACAATCTGTCATTAAAAAAATAAATAAATAAGTAAATATATGTATACTTTTTAACCACAAATACTTTTCTTTCACTTCCACCTACGTCACATGTGATCTTTCCAACATGATTACGTAATGCGTGGCGCATCACAGAGCAGTGGAAGAGCAGTGCATTTGTGGTTAAAAAGTATACATTTTTATTTTATTTTATTTTAGAAAATGACTTGTTTCGTTAGATAAGACCCTTATTCCTCGTCTGGGATCGTGTAGAGCCCTTTGAAGCTGCGTTGAAATGGCAATTTGAACCTTCAACCTGTTGAACCCCAGTGAAGTCCACTATATGGAGAAAAATCCTGGAATGTTTTCCTGAAAATCCTTCTTTTTTTTCTTCTTCTTTTTTTTTTTTTGACCGAGGATAGAAAGACATAAACATCTTGGATGACATGGGGGTGAGTAAATTTTCAGGAAATTGTAATTCTGAAGTGAACTAATCCTTTAATGCTAAATTTTCTTTTGATTTATGGGTAAAATGTGATCCTGTTTATGATATGTTTTTATATGTAAAATATATGTTTTTGTGAGTGTCACTCTTAAGAATTAAATAGAAAACTGATATTGCTTGGTGCTGGTTTATCACATCGTTTATTTTATGGTTATTTTTTTGTGATGCCATTTGAAAAAACAACAACACTTGAACATTATCATGAGCAAAATAGCTTTTTGCACTACCAGCCCAAGACCAATTTGCTTCTGGCGTATATTTGAAACCACAATCACTGTAAATCATCCCCTTACTTTCTTTGTGTAAAGATGGCAGCTGAAGTGTAACAATTCTAACATTGAGTGTTCCATCTGATTAAAGAATCCGTCTAGCTCACAGTATTCCGTTCCGCCCTCAAGATTCTGCTTTGCTGCAATTCCAATGGCCTTCAACATTTAAACTTTACTACACTCCAAAAAATGCTGGGTTAAAAACAACCCAAGTTGGGTTGAAAATGGACAAACCCAGCGGTTGGGTTAAATCCTGCTGGGTAGTTTTATTTAATTCAACTATTGTTTAATTACTGTATTGCTTGCTTAAAATGAACCCAAAGTATGTTGGAAATGAATATTTATTAATATGTTTAAGAAATGAACATTTATTAATAAGTTTAATGAATAATAATTAAACATTTATTAAACTGCTTATTAATAATCGTTCACCTTTTGATCATTATTGTTGGGTCTAGTAATTATGTGTCAGATTTTTAATTTCCAACCTATTTTAGGTTCATTTTAAGCCAGCCACATAGTAATTTTTAAACAATAGTTGGGTTAAATAAAACCGCCCAGCACTTTGGGCAAACATTTAACCCAACTGCTGGGTTAATACAACCCAGTCAATGGGTTTGTCCATTTTCAACCCAACTTGGGTTGTTTTTAACCCAGCATTTTCTTAGAGTGTATTATCTCAAGTGCTATTGACTCTCCCATAAAATTTGTCTTTAGAATTGCGGCCAGAATATAATACCTCGTAAAAAAAAAAAAAAAAAAAAAAAGGTGATTGTTAGTCAATGGTTTAGGTCATTAAATGTGACAACAAAGATGTTTAGTTCATTTGATGCTTTGAAATCCAGCTTTTGTGTATGTTATGTTGTTTTGGTCATATCAGTTGTTTTTATTTTTGCACTAAACCATTTTAATTTGTTAGATAAAACCCTTCAATATACGTAGGTGTTTTTGAAAATGGAAAAATCTGTCCTTGATCTGTTTTAATTAGTTTGATGTTGTGTAGCTCTGAATGCAAGTAAAATTGCTACAAATGTGATTTTTTTTTTTTTTTTTTTTTGCATCATGCATATGCTACAAGCAGTGCACTGCCACAAAACTATATTGTTCCCATTATGATACAAAATGGTCTACAATTCGACTGCACTGTTGCCTGTTGTTTGTTGATATTGATTACACTGGGAGTAATCTAGTTTTGTCGCATCATGCTTTTCGCTTGCAGTGTTACATTGGGTTTCATGCCTTTCTTGGATGGAAATGGAGGTAATCCAGCTTTAGTTAAATAAATACTGTATATCAACTTTTTGTCTGTGAATTATAACAATATGAATTTTGGATTAGTTCACCCAAAAATCATTAAGTCATTAATTACTCACCCCATGTCGTTCCAAACCTGTAAGACCTTCATTCATCTTTAGAACACAAATTAAGATATTTTTGATGATTTCTTGATTTCTTCTCTTTCCTGTCATTCTCCTATGCTGTTTACTTTCAGCACTTTCAGGTTCTACGTCAGAACGCCAGCTCAGTTTTGGCCGACGCTGTACACGTGAGCAGCATGACGCATGCGTGTGATGCTGACGCAGGAGCCGGCCAATACTGAGTCGGCATTTTGACGTTCAACCTGGAAGCGCTGAATGTAAACAGCATAGGAGAATGACAGGAAAGAAAAAGAAATTGTTGAATAAAGTTATTTTTTGTTTTGTTTTTGCACACAAAAAGTATTCTCGTCACTTCATAACATTTGGTTGAATCACTGTAGTCTTGTGAACTATTTTAACAATGTCTTTACTACCTTTCTAAGTACACCAGTAAGGTGTTATTATCTCTGCTAACATTAAAGGCCGGAGTCAGATCATGTTTTCAGAGCAAGAAGTCTGGCTAGACTGACGCAAAACAAACTATATTGTGCACAACTAGATCATTCCTATTATAGTCAACAAAACATTGTAACCTGAAAATGTTCAGTGCAACACACAGGCTGACGCCCCATTCATGTGTATGTTGCACTGGACAGTTGCTCCATGCAGTGTCCTTCTAAAATAATTTTTATTTACAATATAGGTGTAAATTGATTGACAATTTCATTCATTATTAGACTTACATAATTTCTGACCGTTGCATTAAAAGCAGCTCTGTTCGAGTAAATCTGTTGGATGATGTTTTCAAAACTTGTAACACTCACCAACATCTTACTGAGCACCATTTTAGTGCAAAAGGGGTAAATTATGTCTGCTGTTCAACCTCAGATATCGTTTCTCCTCCTCTAAAAAAAAAGTCTCACCACTTTTCTCCATCTTAAGGTGTTCA
This sequence comes from Hypophthalmichthys molitrix, assembly GCA_037950675.1. Lineage (NCBI taxonomy): Eukaryota > Metazoa > Chordata > Actinopteri > Cypriniformes > Xenocyprididae > Hypophthalmichthys > Hypophthalmichthys molitrix. The sequence continues at coordinate 4,349,473 of CM075505.1, forward strand.
CCTGATTGGCTTGTTTGAAGAAAGTGTTTTTGTCCTATCATTATCTGAAACAGAATGAATAAAAGTGTCAACTGAACAGATGGTGTTGCATTTTTTTTTTATACACTTGCTTCCTTTTTCTGCCTTTTCTGAACATCTGAAGCAGAGATTTGTGGGGTACTTACCATTTTGATCAACATAGTTACTAAACACTAGAACCTGGGCCAGTTCACAGCCATTATGATGATTGCTCTGGAACAAATATTTGCTGTCATCCGTGTTTATTTCCATAAGCTTACTTGATGCCATTTTCTTTTTTTTTTCTTTTTTTTTAAGAGATTAAAGTTTCAAATGAAGAGATCCATCATAATCTCTCCAACTGGATTTTTTTTGTTTGTTTGTTTTTTTGTTTTACATTTTTATGATTATTTTTAATTTTCTGTTTTAGTTTTCATTAATCTTTTCTTATAAATGCTATCCTGAAGTTCCTTTGGTAATTTAGTTGGGCAATTATTCTTCATGCACTCACCACATGGTGGCGATAATGGCTTGTATTGATGACAGTGTATTTTGATTTATGGAACGTTCCTTCCCACTATAGTGTGAGGGACAGTTAATCAGCCACTCACCTGGATTATCTCCTTCATTATGCCTGCTGACACTTACCTACTTCCTGTTGTCTGAGTCTGTTGCAGGAAGTGAGCTCAGCAGACAGGGTGTGTGTGTGGGGGCAAGACTTGAAGTATTACTGTGTGGAATTCCCCCTCTTTCCCAAGGGTGAGGAATTCCAGATCAGCGCACACTTCAGGCAGAAACAAGGATGAAGGAGAATGTACAGAAATTTCACCTGAAGCTATTTCAATCAGCGGTTAGTAGGAATTATGAAATATTTCACTGATTCAGCTGTCTGACTGAAGTGTCCAGTCATGACTGCACAAACAACAGTGTCAGCAAGATCATGTTGGGAGCAGAAACAATTTTGATCCCATTTAATAATGGGACAGAAGCAGCTGTCCTGAGTGTTGCACGTTAGTGTTTAGCTGTGCAAACATCACTCTTTAGCATCTCTGTATTCTCTAGAACATTTATCGAAGAATTTATCAGGCCCTTTACCTTGCACAATCTTAGACTACTCTGTCTTATGAATACTAAGACCTCTAATTCCATCCAATGCTGCTTTGATATATTTTCAAGCCCAGTGCACTTTGAATGCAAATTCCTAAAAAAATTATATGAACCTGATATTTCAGGTGCACTATTATGTGGCAGAAATCACCCCAACCACTCATGTCACTTGAAATTTGTTGTAGAAAATGTCATGGCTCCCATTTTACATAGAATGAAAATGCATGGTGATCACTGGCTCAGTTCAGTTGCAGTTTTGCAATGCTATTTCATGCATTCGGACTAATTTGCACTGTTAAAAGTTGCATTCTCACGCTAAACATGGCCAAAGTTTCAAAACACGAGTTGGACGTATGACAGAGTATTTCTGTGCCAAACGCACTACTTCCGGTTTTGGAAGTTTTTTTCGAGTGTGACCCTTTATCACGTAATAAAGGGCGGAATACCTTGTATGGGCACTTCTCCCTGATAAGCGTGTGCGCACACATCACTCAGAGCAAGAGCACGCCCATCAACGCGCTTCGTTCGGGATACGGAAGCCGAGAGACTTTTCAACAATGGCTTTGTCCCCCTTTAAAGGCTGCATACATCATCGAGGCAGTCTCATTTAAGAACAATAACCGTTAGATTGCAACGTAAGAAAGAAATGACATTATTTTAAACCTCACAATGAATATCTGTCAATTTTATTACGGTTACTTTTCTTAAATATGACATCCTTGATGACGTATGCAGCCTTCAGATGCGACCTCCGGAGGACGCAGCCTCCAAAATGAGATGGAGCTCCTGTCAACAAAGGAGTGTGTTTTTGGTTGTGAGGGAAAGATTACATTTTTCAGCTTCCCAAAGAACCCAGCGTTAAGGGAACAGTGGATGAAGTTTGTTTTCCCGGGGCAGCAACGGAGTTGTGTGCGTATGTTTTGAATTTCGGTGATGAATGCTTTGTAAACAAATCCCAATTCGGTGCTGGATTTGCAGATTGCGGGTGGTGAGTAAAGCTGCATCAGATGTCTGTGTTTTGTTGGCAATCGGCGCGCAAGTGCATAAAATGTAAACAACACACGTTTTTGTTCCCTTTTTATTTATTATGATGTTGCAGCTAGCAGACGATCTCTACACAAAAGCTGCGCGCGCTCGTGACTCTTTAGCTCCGCCCACAGCACTGACAGCAGGAATGCCTCCAGGACCTCGGCTTTTTTCGGAAAGACTCGATACAGCGTATCTGTCTTTTATAAATATGATAAAACTAAAGACTTTTCGGAGATATGAAGGATGCAGTACTACTCTATATGTACTCAAGATTAACGTGAGATGGCCGGGTGTGCCTAATACTTCCTGAAAAGTGAAGCTGTGGGCTCTTTGATCGCCCCCTGGTGGCTGGATGCAGTACAAGTCATAAACCCCCACACTCTCCATGCAAACGAACGGGACGCGAGTCAAAAAAAAAATGACACTTCCAATAAAATTTTCCGAAAGATGGTTTTGGTCATTTAAGGTAGTTATCACACTGATATATGTTCAATTGTTCGTTTTTGTGATAAGTTTGATTTTAGCTAGCAATTTGATGCTATAGAAACGGGGCGTGTCATTATGATTGACAGCTTCTCTGAGGACTGTCAGAGGGGAGTTTAAAGATATGTAACTAACTATTCATTTTCGATTTCTGTGTTATTTCACACAGACAAAATGAGTTGTTCAGCAGTAAACTGTACTAACCAACCTACAGGATCTGACGGATCACTGAACTTTTTTTCGATAACGTTAAATGTGGGCTTTATAAGCTAATTAATAAATGTTATTAGCTTTAAAGATAAGATAACACACCTAACGTTAGCCATGACGGGAAAAAGCAAGCGATCGTTATCTGGCAGTTAGCCTACAAATAATTTTTATGGGTATAAAATAAAAATTAGCAGGACAAAACTAATAATAGCCTACTCTAATAAATTATAGAGCACTGTCTACAGCAGTCGATCTCCTGTAACGTTAGTTGAACTTGATTTAAAATGGCAGGACCGTTTCTGATATTTTAGAGTTGCTTCTATTGGCATATTAATGAGTTTATCTACTGAATTTGCCGTTTCAAAAATATTATTGCTTTAGAAACAGAATATTATTTTACAGGTAGAATTTTAAATTGTGTATAATTTATATATTTATAATACATCAATTACAATATGTTGTTTTGACCTAGTTATCACTAGTAATTTATTTGAAAACGAACAATGTTCATTAATAAACATTCAAATAAATGTAAATTCCTCTTTGCCAGATGTTATTAAGCCAAATGAAAAAGGAAGGAGGAAAATAAAAATATAATAAACAATAGATAATAAAACAAATAAGTGATCTGATCTTGATAATGCAGACGTCTGGGCGGAAGTTTGATACCCCGACTCCGCCTCCGTAACATGTCAACGCCCATCATCAAATGTTTTACGTTCAGTTCATTACATTGGAAGGAAGTGGCGTTGTGGCGTCCATCTTTTTTTTACAGTCTATGGAAATGCCAGAAACTGTGTGTGATACCCCCCCTTTAAGGGTACGTTTGCACTACAACGATGTACTAAATACGGAAAAGTTTTTCCATTTTTAGCATACAGATGACAACGTTGTCAAAATGATCCTCGTTCATATGGATCTGCGAAAACGACTACAAACGGCGTATTTTGCATGCCAGGCCAGTAGTTGGCGATGTCACTTTGTAAAGAAACACTATGCGGCTATAGATTGAACACATCGCCGTTTTCAAAAAAATTGCGTTTCAAAAACTCTGATGTTGTGTAAATAAACAGCCAAAATGCAAGTTTTTAGTTGAAAGTGGTGTAGTGTAAACACCCCCTAAATTTCCTCATGATGCTTCTGCATACAGGTGAGGAAAACAGGTGTAGAAGTGAGATTTTTTAGACACACTGACTATTTTAAAGAAAGCCAGTATGGATACTCTGAACTGCATGCAAATTCTCTGTATGCACGTAATACTCTGATGTGCAATATACAAACAGAGCTGCGTGGGAAAACTGTATCCCACAATGAAATGCGCTTGACTTGACCTTCCATCCATTGTGACGAATGACTTGGAAGCGATGTCATGTGTCATCTTCAGCATCTCCTCCTTGAGCCATTATTTGATCATACTGCCAAACATTAGAACGTTTTTACACAAATTTGGATTTAAAATCTCAAAATAACAGTTTCAGCTACTGAGATGATAACTAAATTAAGCATGCAGCATGATGAGTCATGTGAAATCAATGTAGCGTGCTGATGTTTGAAATGTTTATGGTTGCATATGGCATACTTTCGCATACTATTTTTTCTAAAGGCTACAGGTGCAGTGGTACCAGTTTAGTCCCATACACAATGTGCTTCTCTTCCAAAACATATTGAGATGTGTTTTTATGCATCATAGACCCAAAAAATGACAAAATTTAAGATGTATGTATTTGAATTGCATATAAAAATTCCATCCATTTGGGTTAAAGTTTTAACATAAACTAATAAACATCATGTGATGCATATTTGTCAGTCATACGAACAGGTTGGATTTATGTTTTAAATAAACAACCATGTTTATATATATATATCAATAAATCCAATTTGTTTCAATCTCATACATTTTAGCTAATTGAATATTGATTATTCCACCACTAGCCATAATTTAACCATTTTCATACTTTTTATATTCTAAGCAATTTGAATAAATGTATTTTGAAAATATGATTATTTAAATGAAATCAAATATGATAATCTTGAGCTGTATTTACCTAATTGTAAGACCTGCTAAGGACCAGATGATTTTTTTTATTATGTCCTGATATGTAAAACCATAGAATTCAAAGAGGGTGTACTTTTTTTTTCACATGACTGTAAAAAATATGTATTTTTATTAGGGCTGTCAAAAGATTAATCGCAATTAATCGCATCCAAAATAAAAGTTTGTGTTTACATAATATATGTGTGTGTACTGTGTATAATTATTATGTATATATAAATAGACACACATTCATGTATATATTTAAGAAATATTTGGATATATATTTTGTATATATATATATATATATATATATATATATATATATATATATATACATGTTACACAAACCTCTATTCAAATCTAAAATTTGTATGTGGCAAGTAGAGCATTCCATTAAGTTAGGATGCTCCTTTAAAAGGTAGATGTCTATGTAGACAGTGGACAGCTTACTAGGTTTTGGAACAGAGCCCAAATCTCAGTATATTCAAAGTAAGTGCATTTTTCTAGTGCTGAAGTTGCTTGGACTGCCCTGTTTATACCTGGTATTAAGATGCGTTTTAGTCGATCGGATCGAAGTGGAGGAGGGAGACAGTTTTTACCTGGTATTTTTAATCCGGTTCTTTTGTCCAGTTTCGACCACTTCTGTCCTGATTTCTTCGAAGGGAGGGTCTGTGGGCGGGTCAATGTATGTTTTTTTTTTTCAGATCTTTCAATCTAAAGGACAAAATAAGCTCACGCATTTTACATATGAATGTGCCATGCCGAACGCTGTGAGTGTGTGTTAGAAATCAGGAATGGTGAGAGAACATTGTGCTTGGTACATTTTTTGTCTTCAAACCAACCAAAATTGGATCTTCAGCCGACAAAGTTTGAATCCCATCTGCCTAGCGCGCTTCCCATAAAGTTTACACATTAGGTCAGTAGGCAGAGTGGGCGTCTTTTGCGCTGTTTGATCGCATTCAACATGAGGGTTTCTACTATGAAACCAATCCGGTCGAATGTGTTTTCGACTACCTCTGGAAGTGGTCGAAAGTGGACAAGCTCAAAATGTTTTACACCCCATTTACACCTGTATTTAGTGTTGGCCACTTGTGATCCGATTGACCAAAATGCATCTTAAACCAGGTGTGAACAGGGCCTATGATGCCTCTCAGCGTAGCGCCAGTGCTCTGCGTGGAAAGATGCAACGCTGAACCTGTCTGATATACCTGGGCCAGGTAAAACAAAGAACTCATGCTCATGGTGATAAAACAGGCTGCTGAAGTGCAGAGGAGACAGATTTGTAAACATTGACTGTGGGAGAGTGAAAGAATGGCATCTTGGCATGTTTAATGGGGAACCCTTGGGGCAAAAACTGGTTGGATCAAGGCTGATTAAATGTTTGACGTAGCTTCAATTTCAGCTGTCATGAGCTTGGCAGTGATATGGCTCAGTCTCATTTGGGTCCGCAGAGCTGTGATAGTGAGTGATTGGTTTGGACCTGGACACCAACATTCATCAGAACATGGGCCAAATGTTAGTCTATATCCCAAATCATCTGAAGTCACATGAGAGGTTTGTGTGAGGAACAGACCAAAAATTAAGTTGTTATTCACTGATGATCTTCCCCTCACAGGTCATTTCAGATTTATTGCCAATTGCTGTATTTACGTGTCATGTGAATTATTGTGTCGGTGCAAGTTTAAATATGTGAAACTACAAATAAGATATTCCTGCAGCATTCACGCTGTAAAAAACGTTTCAACTTAAATGGATCTTACAATGCTTTTTTACATTTTCAACCTTCTTTTCTGAGCATATTTGAGTTATGTTAACATGTAAAAACTGGGAAATTTATTCTAACACAAAATTTTACATTTAAGTGATCACTAATTGTAATAATTTTTTACAGTGATAGCTCAAAGAATAGAGAATGGCACTAGAGATGTCAAGGTCATGGGTTCGATTCCCAGGGAATGCATGAACTGATAAAATGTATACGTTCAATGCAATGTAAGTCGCTTTGGATAAAAGTGTCTGCCAAATGTATAAATGCAAAGATACAGCAGTAGGTAAGACTTTGGGTTCATAACTGCATTGCAAAACTGTATGTTATGAACTGCTTGTGTGATGAAACCCATGAAACCGTTATTTTGTGTTGAGTAGATTTGTTCTGGTTTTTGAAGATGAGACAATGTCAATGTCACACTAATTTAATGAGATTCATTACAGTGGCAGATGAATTTGCACTAAAAACCATAGAATTGAATTGAATTGGACCTTTGATGTAACATCAATATAAACAATATAAAGGAAGCATGATTTACTTCCTTTTACATATTTATAAGGATTAATGAGGATTTAAGCATGGTTTTTGACTGCTGTCCACAGCCAGACCAGAACAGACCTATGACCCATTTTTGCTTTTGCAATCGACCAGTAGAGAAGTGAGGTAAACTACATTTTTTGGACTTTTTGATTTTTTTTTTTTTTTTTTGGACTCTGGTCTTCTTGATTGCAGCAGCTTTTGATTTTACAACGTTTTTGGGGACAAACGCATTACAACAATACCATATAACATTTAACAGTTCATTCTTTTTTGCTGACCAGAAAAGTCTAACCCAATTTATCATCTCCGCAACATATGTTCCATCTGTTCCATTGGTTCATTAGAAGCAAACTAAGCTTTTAACTGTTTCATTAACATTGCAAGCTTGTGGAACTGTTCACTTTCCCACAGTCTCTGGCTATGCCTGTGCTGGCGTGAACTTACTCTCAGGTAGCATGGGCCTCTGGAGGAACACATTGCATAATCCTTTCCCCACCGATGGAAAAAAAGAATGCCTGAAGTATGAGATGGAGGGACTAATTATTCTGCAATATCACACTGGAATCTGCACTGAAGCAGGGTCGACGCGAACGTGGCCTCGATTTCCCAGCAATTCAACAAGGTTGGATTCAGTGCATCACTCAAAGAGGGTAAGCTCTCATTCTAGGTATATTTGTATCTTTCTCTATATTCCCATGTGTATATATATATATATATATATATATATATATATATATATATATATACACTACCAGTCAAAAGTTTGGACACACCCTCTCATTTAATGTTTTTTCATGACTATTTACATTGTAGATTCTCATTGAAGACATCAAAACTATGAATGAACACATGGAATTATGTAGTAAACAAAAAAATGTGAAATGACTCTAGATATGTTTCATATTTTAGATTCCTCAAAGTAGCCACCCTTTGCTTTGTTGACAGCGCTGCAAACCCTTGGCCTTCTCTCAGTGAGCTTCATGATGTAGTCACCTGAAATGATTTTCACTTCACAGGTGTGCCTTGTCAGGGTTCATTTGTGGAATTTCTTGCCTTCTTAATGGGGTTGGGACCATCAGTTGTGTTGCACAGAACTCAGTTTGGTACACAGATGACAGCCCTATTTGACAACTGTTAGAATTCATATTATGGCAAGAACCAATCAGCTAAGTAAAGAGAAACGACAGTCCATCAATACTTTAAGAACTGAAGGTTAGTCAGTCCGGAAAATTGCAAAAACTTTGAATGTGTCCCCAAGTGCAGTTGCAAAAACCATCAAGTGCTACAACGAAACTGGCTCACATGAGGACCGCCCCAGGAAAGGAAGACCAAGAGTCACCTCTGCTGCTGAGGATAAGTTATCCGAGTCACCAGCCTCAGAAATCGCAAGTTAACAGCACCTCAGATTAGAGCCCAGATTAATGCCACACAGAGTTCTAGTAGCAGACACATCTCTACATCAACTGTTCAGAGGAGACTGCGCGAATCAGGCCTTTATGGCCAAATAGCTGCTAAAAAACACTACTAAGGAAAAGCAACAAGCAGAAGAGATTTGTTTGGGCCAAGAAACACAAGGAATGGACATTAGACCAGTGGAAATCTGTGCTTTGGTCTGATGAGTCCAAATTTGAGATCTTTGGTTCCACCTGCCGTGTCTTTGTGCGACACAGAAAAGGTGAACGGATGGTCTCTACATGCATGGTTCCCACCGTGAAGCATGGAGGAGGAGGTGTGGGGGTGTGGGGGTGCTTTGCTGATGACACTGTTAGGGATTTATTCAAAATTGAAGGCACACTGAACCAGCATTGCTACCACAGCATCCTGCAGTGACATGCCATCCTATCCGGTTTGCATTTAGTTGGACCATCATTTATTTTTCAACAGGACAATGACCCCAAACACACCTCCAGGCTGTGTAAGGGCTATTTGACCAAGAAGGAGAGTGATGGAGTGCTGCGCCAGATGACCTGGCCTCCACAGTCACCTGACCTAAACCCAGTCGAGATGGTTTGGGATGAGATGGACCGCAGAGTGAAGGCAAAAGGGCCAACAAGTGCTCAGCATCTCTGGGAACTCCTTCAAGACTGTTGAAAAACCATTTCAGGTGACTACCTCATAAAGCTCATCGAGAGAATGCCAAGAGTGTGCAAAGCAGTAATCAAAGCAAAGGGTGGCTATATTGAAGAATCTAAAATATAAAACATGTTTTCAGTTATTTCGCACTTTTTTGTTTACTACATAATTCCATATGTGTTCATTCATAGTTTTGATGTCTGCAGTGAGAATCTACAATGTAAATAGTCATGAAAATAAAGAAAAAGCATTAAATGAGAGGATGTGTCCAAACTTTTGACTGGTAGTGTGTGTGTATATATATATATCCTTTTAATTAAAATTCTATACACTTAGGCCTATATATGAAGAGTTCAGATGCAAAAGGCGCTAAACGCCACCTCCGTCAAAAATGAGATAATAATATTGAGCGAATGCAAATACTTTGCTTCAGTCCGCTAAATCCATCTGTCAACCCATTCAGAAAAACCGGTTCATTGGCAGAAACCACTAAACGCCACTTCCCTTTGTCAGTAAAAGCCTCTAAATCCACACAAGAACCAATCGGAAGACGCAAATCGAATCGTGATTTCAAGATGAATGAGTGTGTAACAAGAGATGCTCTGATGCTAGAGGGTGCAGGCCCACGCGGAAGGGGGCGAGTTGTTACATTGGTGCCATGACCCGGATGGGAGTGAGGTTTAGGCGGGTGAGTGTAACGGAGGCCAGCTAGTAGTCGCTGTTCGAGTAAATCTCATTTCTCTGATCTCCAAAGATTCTCTAGTGACTGATGCTAGAGATTGCAGCCTTTAGCCTCCTTGTTAGAGCGTCCGACTCCCACGCCGGAGACCCAGGTTCAAGGCCCACGCGGAAGGGGGCGAGTAGGACCTGGGTGAGGGGTTACATTGGTGCCGTGACCCGGATGGGAGTGAGGTTTAGGGGGGTGAGCGTAACGGAGGCCAGCTAGTAGTCGCTGTTCGAGTAAATCTCATTTCTCTGATCTCCAAAGATTCTCTAGTGACTGATGCTAGAGATTGCAGCCTTTAGCCTCCTTGTTAGAGCGTCCGACTCCCACGCCGGAGACCCAGCGTTTTTATCAGGGGTTACATGTGCGTATGAGCCACTTTCAATTGCCAAGCTGCAAGTGTTTATCGTGTTTTGTCCATTGTTACAATGGCTATGACAGGATTTCGAGTAGCAAGTAAACACAACAGTGTTCCTTTTGCTGCTGTAAAACTGACAGAAACTTGTTGTCCAAAGAGGTGGACTTAGAGGTTTTTGCTTAAAAAGCACACATGGACTTAGCTGGTTTTGCAACAAAAGACAGTCAAATTTGTTAAATACCAATGAATTGACTAAAGTGACATTTTTAAATTAAGGCATTTTAATAACCTTTTCATTGCCATTAAAGAGAAATTACTGAACCTAAACAGGAGCCTGGTATGTCAGATGGACTTAGAGGTTTTTGCATCTGAACTCTTCATATATACTTTTGTACAAAAACTTGTTGGTGCATTGCATTGAATTGCTTGATGTCCAATGTAAAATCTGTATCTATAAGCAAACCCAGTTGAGAATCACTATGGTAAAGTACAGCACTGCTTGCCATGCTTTGTGGATACATTTGTGAACAGGTCTTCCTGTCAGCTTACGTTATATGTTTGCATGTTTATTTTTGTGTATATTATTGCCAACATGTTTCTAATAGTTCATTTATGTGTTTTTTCTCTCTCTTTTTCTTTCAGACCTGCTCCGTGTGCATCTCTGTAAGAGGTCAGGTACATCAAAAATGACATGTTAACACACTGTCTAGATACAGCCCAAAAAAAGCAAAGAAGCATTTCAACTATTTGTGGAGAGCTTTCAGAATGGAAGTGGAACAATACGATAGCCCGAGGGGAAAATAAGTGATCATGTTGGTATGTTTAGATTAGACAGAAAGGAAGCCATCATTGTCATTGTCAGATTTCTGTTTTTTTTTTTATATACTTCGCTGAGCTTTAACATTCTATCCTGTTCTAATCTGTTAGAACCTAAACCACTGTCTCTATTTCTCTCAAGCAGTACATTCTCTTGATGATATGTGTAGTGTTAAAGTTTGCATAATATATATCCACTTTTTTTTTAAACTTCCTCTCTTACATCATTATGTCTTAATGGTGGGCGTAAGACGGTTGCGATGGTTGTGGGTTGCGATGTGTGCTGCTTGATTCATGAAGTGGTAAAGAGTCAGCTGCCAGTTTTGAGAGAGGAGGCCAAGCTTTATTAATAAGAGACAAGGCGCTCTTCCCTTAACATGTGCCAACATGCGAGTGCATTACCTCCTCGGCTGGCTATGGCAGAGATGTGAGTTGCATTCCACTACCCACAAAAACCCTTGTCTCTGAGCACAGAGAGGCATTAGAGAGAAGGGCCAGTTTTCATTTCAAGTTTTAATAGCTTGTCATTGGTTTCTTAGAAGCTGCTGTGTGGTTAGTTTGTGGTTTTTCTGTGGTTCCTCTTGGAAAACTATATGAATCATGGGTCTTTCTTTGTTAATAGCCAAGAGACTCTTTCTCAATCTTGATCTACTAACTGCCAGTCCAAGAGTAGGGCTCAACAATAAGGATGGCTCGATAGCACAGGGCCAGTGTGAAAGAGTTTCGGGCTTTTTAGAAACTGGCATCACTCTATTGGTTCTTAACTACATCTTAATTTTGGGTTTTAGTGCCTTGCAATCTTAAACATTTATTTTTCCCATTATATTTTGAATGTTGTTATTGATAATTCTGTTGTATTTAATACGTCTCTAACAGTGCTTGGCATTAACACCCACCAATTAGAATTTTATATATAACATACATTTTTCAATTGTAGTCTTTTAAAAATACATCTGAAATAATAAACTAAGTGCAATGTAGTTTTGTCAAAAATTTCAATTTTAAAGGGTTAGTTCACCCAAAAATGAAAATAATGTCATTTATTACTCACCCCCATGCCGTTCCACACCCGTAAGACCTTCGTTAATCTTCGGAACACAAATTAAGATATTTTGGTTTAAATCCGATGATTCAGTGAGGCCTCCATAGCCAGCAATGACATTTCCTCTCTCAAGATCCATTAATGTACTAAAAACATATTTAAATCAGTTCATGTGAGTACAGTGGTTCAATATTAATATTATAAAGCGCCAAGAATATTTTTGGTGCGCCAAAAAAACAAAATAACGACTTATTTAGTGATGGCCGATTTCAAAACACTGCTTCAAGAAGCTTCGGAGTGTTATGAATCAGCGTGTCGAATCATGATTCGGATCGCGTGTCAAACCGCCAAACTGCTGAAATCACGTGACTTTGGCGCTCCGAACCGCTGATTCGACACGCTGAATCATAATGCTCAAACAGCAATGATATTTCCAGGTTTGAAATATTTTTGTTCAGACTTTTGTCCAATAATTAGTGAAGGTCACTGGATATGATGAAGCATTTCACAGCTATATCAGCGGTGTTTAGTAACTTGCATAACTATTCATCTCATACATGATGTAATTGAGGTGCTTTTGTCTGCAAATTTATTTACATGGCCATTCTATTTTGTGAATATAATAAAAGTTAAGCAGTTTGACACACAAAAGAAGTAAAAAGAAGAATTCGGGTGAATCAAATTATGAATAATTGAATGCCATTGTGTGAGTAATATGTAATCATGTAATCCATAAAAAGTAAATGTAATCTGATTATGAGCATTTTGCATCAATAAATGTGAAAAAGTAACTTGCGTTACTTGTTTGTAAAAGTAACTTAGATATTTTGTTGTAAATTGAAAAAGTAATGCGTTACTTTACTAGTTACTTAAAAAAGTAATCTGATTATGTAACTCAAGTTACTTGTAATACGTTACCCCCAACACTGCACAAAATATTGCTAAACCAGTGACCATTTTGACAGCACTGGCCCAATCTGATGATCATATGCTTAAATGTTTCGATGCATAAAGGAACTAAACCTACACGTTAAACCAGATTACTTTCTTAGTTGTGTTATCCAGAACTGCGGTAGCAGTTTCTGAGTGGAAATACTGTAATATTGTTATGCTAATTGCCTATCTGTGTTATCCTGATTCATTCACCTCTAAAATGAGCTGTTATGAGAGCGGGACCAAAAGTCCATATATTTACCTACAAAGACCTCTTTAGCCTTTGCATTACTGCGAACAGTTTTCCAGATACATTAGCTATCTTTTGAAACGGTGAAATCTAAAAAGGGCCATTTGTCACTCCTAAGCATCTCCTGAGTAAGATAAAGTGAGCGATATTTGCACAGATTGCAGTCCCAGTGGTTTCTGGCAGATCTGCACTTCAAACGTGCTCAGCCCTGGGTCGCATGGGGCACCTGTAGCTTTCTGAGAATAATGGGATGGGGTTTGGTGTTTTTTCCTTCAGTTCAGAGTTCTGGAGACCCTTATCGAGATTAATTGAACCCATTTGCAGCTAAATGGTGTGTGACAGGCCATATGATTTGCACGCTTTTTGTTCCGATGCGACGTCCTCTATCTGTCTTTACAACTTGGCCAGGTTGATCCCGACAACCTGAGACTTACCATACAAAGAGAAAAACAGAAATACGAATCAGACAAAATAATCATTGCAGGCTTGAAGTGGGAATGAAGTCATACATAAACACCTGGTGTGGATCACCTTTTGTTGAGGAAGAACATTTGATCTTATTTTACTACAGTATTTACTAAATGCAAAACTCTTGTTGAAGGTTAGCGATTAGCACACGTTCTGACATGTCATTTCTCGACCTCGTTCACCCTGTCTTTTCAATTTCCACTGTACCTCTCAATAATAAAGGCAAATAAATAAAACTCTTTATGAGAAATCAAGCCAAACAAGCATGTGATAAAGTCAAATCTGTGAATGTATTACTGAAATAACTTTGCTGTGAAATGAATCCAGAGGAGGCAGACCATGATCCCTAATTACCACATTAAGCCTTGCTGCTTTGGAGAGAGCAGGGTGGTTGTCTGTAATAGTGTACTTACCGTCAAGGCCTTCCCCTTCAGCACTCTTTCAACCAATAAACCATTAAATAGACTGTTAAAATGGCCTTCAATTGAAGTAGAAACTTACATCTAATTATAGCAGTGTTTCTGTAGCATCTTCAGGCTTCATCTAGTCTCACGCAGCCTGACTTTTGACTCAACATAAAGTCTGGTCTAATTTATGGAGTGCAAGTCGGGTTCCAAAAGTAAAAATCCCATTCATTTTCTCTACAGGGGAATTGATTCTAAACAATAACTTATAAACCTTTAAAGACAGACCTACTGTGAGCTACAAGGTTGTTAATCGAAAGAGTATGCATTTGTTGAAGCCATCAGCCCACATTATTTCAATTTATTTTTTTTAAATAATTGTGTTTAACAGTGGAATTCATGGTTATCCACTTCCATAAAGCACTGTGAATGACTTAATAGTCAACCTCCCTATGCTCTCAAACTACTTAAATATTTGTTTATACAGTACCTGTATATTAAATTGTTTCTGTATACATAATAGTTTTATGTTTATTTTTCGATTAGTTTATATTTTGATTGTCATTCACTATGCTTCATGGGATTGTAGTTGTTTACCTATATATTATTTCCATATATGTATGTATATGTGCATATGGGAATGCAAACACCGATCAGGCATAACATTATGACCACCTTCCTAATATTGTGTTGGTCCCCCTTTTTCTGCCAAAACATCCCTGACCCTTCGAGGCATGGGGCCTCCATGGATCGGACTTGTTTGTTCAGCGCATCCCACAGGTGCTCGATTGGATTGAGGCATGGGGAATTTGGAGGCCAAGTCAACACCTCAAACTCATTGCATTCTCCTGCTGAAAGAGGCCACAGCCACCAAGGAATACCGTTTCCATGAAAGGTTGTATATGGTCTGCAACAATGCTTTTTTTTTTTGACGCTTTCTGCGGTAGACAGGGGTCAGCATGGGCACCCTGACTGGTCTGCGGCTATGCAGCCCCATACGCAACAAACTGTGATGCACTGTGTATTCTGACACCTTTCTATCAGAACCAGCATTAACTTCTTGAGCAATTCGAGCTACAGTAGCTCGTCTGTTGGATCGGACCACACATGCCAGCCTTCGCTCCCCACGTGCATCAGTGAGCCTTGGCCACCCATGACCCTGTCGCCGGTTCACCACTGTTCCTTCTTTGGACCACTTTTAATAGATACTGACCACTGCAGACCGGGAACACCCCACAAGAGCTGCAGTTTTGGAGATGCTCTGACCCAGTCTTCTAACCATCACAATTTGGCCCTTGTCAAACTCGCTCAAATCCTCGCGCTTGCCCATTTTTCCTGCTTCTAACACATCAACTTTGAGGATAAAATGTTAACTTGCTGCCTAATATATCCCACCCACTAACAGGTGCCGTGATGAAGAGATAATCAGTGTTATTCACTTCACCTGTCAGTGGTCATAATGTTATGCCTGATCGGTGTGTGTATATATATATATATATAGATTAAATTTTAGAATTATTTTGTGTTATGTATTTCGTATTCCCTGTAGGTTGTTGTGTTGATGTCTGTGTGGTGAAGCCAAAGACAATTTTCCACCTTTCCTAACTAACTAAGGCCCTGTTTACACCTGGTATTAAGATGCATTTTGGTTGATCGGATCACAAGTGGACGATGCCAAATACAGGTGTAAAAGGGGTCTAACACATTTTGAGCTTGTCCACTTTTGAGCACTTCCAGAGGTAGTCGAAACAAATTCGACCGGATTGCTTTCGTAGTGTAAACGCTCAGGTGGTCGAATGTGTTCGAACAGCACAAAAGACCATCTACTCACTGCTTACTGACCTAATGCGTAGACATTATGGGAAGCACGCTAGCCAGACGGGATTTAAACGGGAATGTGTCTTCTTAGTCTACTTGTGATCAGATCAACCAAAACACATCTTAATACATAATGTCTTTTTCTCTGATTTTTGAATATTTTTAAAGAAGCTTCAAATCATAGTTTATGATTCACCTTGTAGCTTGTTTGGTTCATAGGTTATAACTCATTAATAAAGACTATTGAAGAAATTAATTGGAAAAAAATACTTCCGTAACCAAGGTCACTAAAAAAGTAGGCAGGCACTGTTGCACTATATTCTAGTCAAGAACCACCCACTTAGACAGGAAGATGCCGACTGACTGGCATGAAAAGCAACCAACCACTGTTTTTAGTTTTTACATACCATTTTTACATACCAAATATATACAGAAATGATTTATGGAAATGTTATTTTTTCCTTGTCTATTCCACAGAAGAAAGCAACTCAGGTTTTGAGTGTGTAAATGATGACAGTAACTATTTCCTTAAAAATGTGAATCCCTCAGGAAAGTGATCTTTACATCTGTGTCCTCTTCAGAAAACATCTGCAACCAAAAGCCAGACAGGTATTTTAAGAGTTGATTGGTCATGGATGATTTTCTCTCTCTTTCTTAACTCTCTCTCTCTCTCTTGCTGAAAGCCCAGAGGCTAGTATTTCACTGATTACAGAGTGGCCATATGTGAATGGTTGTTTGTGTATTGACAGAACAAAGGAAACGCAGGCTCTAAGGAGGTGTTAGACAGGGGAATGGATCAGACCAGCCCATAAAGTGCCTGGGAGGGGGGGACTAGACTGGTCCATTGAGTTCAAGCTGGTTTCAGCTAGTTGTAGAGGGACACACAGTACACCTCCAGCACACTTCTCAAGAAAGTCTGCTAATCTGAGTGTGTATATGTGTGTGTGTGTGTGTGTGCGTGTGTTTACACACAGGTGTAAGAGAATACACCTGAGACTGCGTGAATTCAAACTAAAGAATATGGCTCATTCCAGTTTTGTCTGCTTCCCTGAACAAAGCGTCTCTGTTTTAAAACAGTAAAGTGCCCTTAGATGACCCAAGCTTGAAGCAAAGGTAGTGTTTACTGTAATCGGAGATACTGTTTTTATATAATTGAGCATTGTGAGGACAAGGCTTCTGTTCGGGAACGGTGGGTGACACTACTTCATTGTATTTTATTAAATAGATGATGTAAACAAGGTTATCTGGCCCTAATCCAGAGCTGAGTAATTCTCTAACTGACAACGCAAATTTTGTCCGTCAACACTTCAGACGTTTTGATTATTCATTGCCTCATTGTGAAGATTGAAGGCGTCATGGTGTAATTACAGCAATCAAATCGCTTTCGGTGTCCAATTTTGAACATTTCCCATTTAATTCACCTTTCCCTGTGTCTTTAAATCGCAGGGTCCTCTGCAACCCGAGATGCGATTAGCCACCGCCGTCCTGCATCCGCAGCGTCGTCCGTCACGCCGGTAGGATGTGCCAAAGAAACCTGCTGTTCCCAAACCAATTACTCTCTTCGGTTTGAAACATCTACTCTATTGTGACAAGCTCTGACAGCCCGGCTCTTTAAAATCTATTAAACTCCACAGCAAACACTCCGCAAAAACGACTGTGGAATAATTAAGGAGCGCAGAGTTCACCGAGCCATGGAAATTGATGCAGTCATGAAAATAAAAACATATGTTAGCTGCTAGTGGCAAGGGAGCTGTACCGAGTGTTTATGACGTTGGACAGGGAACGTAGAGCAAGAGGGGAAATATCATCATTAGCGCCACGCTGAGCAGCCTGGTCACAGGCCGCGCTAATGTGTTCTATGTGCGGGCCAGGATTTGCACCGCACTGACAGAGCAATTATCTAATTCAGTTGCCAAGGCGGCGTCACCTTCTCAGACCCACCGACCACGACGTCCACCACCCTCGGCTCGACCTTCAAACACTCCTCACCCCCCACACACACTCCTGTTCCCACCCACACACCTATCCAACATCACACACACCGCGTCCTGCACTTCACTGGGCTTCTAAACGTTTCCATGCAGTTGACGTGTGATGGGGGACAAATTAGGAATGCATGCACACCCTCAAAGCAACATCAAGGCTTTGATTCCCCCACACACCCTTTCTGTCACCTTCAGAGTCCAACACGACATGACCCTACAGCGACCTGTCAGGGGTTTTACAAATGGGGTTGACCATTGCTGTGGTTATAGACAGATAGACAGACCCGAATCTTAACCCATACCTCATGTGCAAAAGCTTCCAGATCACAGAAAATCTTTGGTTTCCATGTTGCCACTGCTCTCTTCAAATACCACCAATGATTTTCAATGAGATTTAAATCTGTAGACAGAGCAGGCTGCTTCAAGACCCCCTGTGGTGAAAGTCAAGTTTTTAATGTTGTTAAAGGGTTAGTTCACCCTAAAATTAAAATTATGTCATTAATTACTCTCCCTTGTGTTGTTCCACACCCGTAAGACCTTCGTTCATCTTCGGAACACAAATGAAGATCTTTTTGATGAAATCCAAGAGCTTTCAGTCCCTCCATTGGGAGCAACACAATTTACACCAAGACATCATTAAAGTAATCCATGTGACTCCAGTGGTTTAACCTCAATTTTATGAAGCGCTGCGAGTGCTTTGTCTGCAAAATAAATAAAATAAAATAAAAAAACAGAATTTACCACTTTTTATGAAAATATTGACCTGGAATCCAGTAGGGGGAGCACCGCGACGCATGAGTGTTGTGTTGACTCACTGTAAAACATTTTGAGCTGGTTAAACTTAGAAATGAAAGTTCACCAGCTGCCTTAAAAATGTGAGTTAACTCAACTAAACATAAGTTAACTCAACTTAAAGATAAGCTTTGTTTCAACTCACAAATAGTCAAGACAATGCCTTACTTTAAGTTTAAATTTTAACTTAAAGTAATGCATTGTCTTGACTATTTTTGAGTTGAAATAAAGCTTATCTTCAAGTTGAGTTAACTCACATTTTTAAGGCAGCAGGTGAACTTACATTTCTAAGTTTAACCAGCTGAAAATGTTATACAGCGAGTTGTTCCATGAATGCGCTTTGGATAATAATATTTTGTAATTATAGAGGTAAATTATGTTTTTTATTTTGCGTAAATAAAGCTCTTGTGTCGCTTCATAAAATTGAGGTTAAACCACTGGAGTCACATGGATTACTTTAATGATGTCTTTACTACCTTGAATGTGTAAATTGCTTTGCTACCAATGGATGGACTGAAAGCTCTCGGATTTCTTCGAAAACATCTTCATTTGTGTTCCGAAGATGAACGAAGGTCTTACAGGTTTGGAACGACGTGAGAGTGAGTAATTAATGACAGAATTTTAATTTCTGTGTGAGCTAACCCTTTAATATACAGTAGTCAACATTTGAAGTGGATCAAAACCTTTCATCAAAGTTGTTCGAAAACCTTCTTCTTAGGGCAACTTAGTTCTTAGGACAACTTTGATTAACTTTTTTGATCCACTTCAAATGTTGACTACTATATATTTGGTGTTTTAATATGCTTTAAGACAAACCATGTGCAAATTCATCAGTCAACACCATTACTGAGTATTTTCTCCTTAAAACTACAGTGAACCAAAGACAGTCTCAAAAACACGGTTTGAAATCTCCCCTTGTTCTCTACACTACAAATATTATGTAACCAATCCTGTGAATGTGTGGGCGGGGCTTTAGCATATCATTAACTATGTTGCGAAGCAGTGGGGTCTCAAGAGGAGCCAGGTTATTCCAGAATATTTTTCTGTTGATATGAAAAATCTGGTAGATTTAGCAATATAGCAGGTGAATTGTGTATATTATGATGTTATTCTGAGTTTTTCAAAGCGTTTCTAAGGATACTGATTGATAGGCAGACTGACATGGCAAACAGGAACATGGTTTATGTAACATTAGCAACACATTATTAGCTGTTTGATAGTCAAACAAAAGGCTAATCAACCGTCGTGATACATCGACTTGTGGACGAGCCTGTATAATTCACTCTTCCACTTCTTCTGAATCAGTTTCTGGTTCAAATATATATGGCTGAATTAAACCAGTATTTCCATTGTCTTGCCATTGTCCAGCGTTTACTACAGTAAAGTTGACCGAGTGGATCAGGTAGTCTGAGCTGGTGTGATTGAGTGGAGGCGGGGCTAATTTGCATATTCATGATCTGTGTATACTACATTGAAGCTATTTTAAGGCATGAAGATTTTTTTTTTTTTCACAGGAAAAATGTTTAAATATGTCATTTTGGTGATCAAAGATGAGTTTTAAGGGATAAAATGATTGACTACAGCGGGACTGAACATTCAAGGACTGATCGCTAAACCAGGCTTTGGTAGATTTGGATGTATACTGGGGATCATTGTCCTCGTGCAAAAGTACAGTGATCATCACCCATCACTCTGTGCACAGAAGGGATCATATTCTCTGCCAAAATGGCCTGATACTTCAAAGAATGCATGCTGTCCTTCATACAGTCGAGATTTACACTTCTCGCAGCAGCAAAAGCACCCTTGTAACAAGACTTGTCTACCTCCATGTTTGACCCTGCGGGATGGTGTTCTGTTCATATAGCCATACTTTTTTGCACCAGATATACTGCTGATCCATGGATCCAAAAAGTTCCATTTGTGTCATCACTCATTAAAACATTCTTCCAGAACTCTGCAGGCCTATCCAAATTCCTTCTAGTATATTCAAGTTGGCCTTTTATGTTTTTCTAGGTAGAGAGTGGCGTTTGTTGAGGTGTCCGGGCATGAAGTCAGTGCTTGTTTAGTGTTCTTCTTGTAATCTGCATTAAATAGTTTAGTAGTAAATAGTTAAATAGTTTTCTTCTTTCATCAGTTTTGTCTTGCAATTCTTTGGCAGTTAATGGAGGGTTTTTCTCAGCTGCCCAGATCAAACATCTCTATAGCTTTTTTGTCTTGGCCATATTTGCTATTTTACATTTATTTACGTGTAACAGCTCAAGCTAATTAAGTTTTGTTATAGATTTTCGATTGCTTAATTGTTTTAACACAATTTTACCATAGTGATTTAACCCTCTGGTTAAAAAAATGTTTGGAAATTTTAAAAATCGCTACTTCATCGGAATGGTATGAAACTCTGTGACTTTTATGGCAGTCGCTATGTGATATTAAAAAAAAAGTTGTGGATTTGATTTGAAAAAGCCAAACGTTTGTAAAAAAAATATAGCCACACTTGTGTTGTTCGTGGTCAAAAATTACCGCCATAGGAAATGAATGGGAAAAATACGAAAATACAGAAAAATGTTTTGTGTGCACAACATACAAATCAGCCACAATGCAGAAAGAAACACACAACACGCTGTCATACACACACAAATGAACTGGTGTGGCTGTAACAATATGGCAAAATTGAGCCAGAAGACTCAAATAAGAGGTTGAAATCAGGTTGATATAGCTCTGATAAAGCATTGCTGTTCATTTTTGTTACATTTTTGTTGAATTTTGATGTTGTAACAAAATGTTTTTCTCTGTGTTCTAGTTTGACTAGTAAAAATTAATGCAAAAACTGACACTTCAAATTAAATCATTAAAAAAAAAAAAATCTAAACCTTGATAAAAAGTAGTCTTTGAGACTGCCTAAATATATATCCAAATCCACAACTTCATAAAAATAAGTATTTATGTCTAAAAACAACTATTATTTTTATATAGAGCTGTATAGGAATCTAGTGATTAAACCATGGCATTACAGATGTTTTTCTTTTTTTTACTCCCACCAGGTGGCACTAATCTGCCTTCAAAAATTGGATTTTAAAGGCATAATCTCTTAACAAATACAGCTTTAATTGAAAGGTAAAAAAAAAAAAAAAATATTATTTTCAATGGGAAAAATGTATCATAATTATTGCATAAATATTCATTAGTACCATGAAATTCTCTCAAAATACAAAAGAAAAAATATTATTGAACAAAAATATATTACATTGATTTTACTGAAAAAAAAAAAAAAAAAAAAAAAAAAAAACATTTCATGTGTTCGGTTACTTTTGACCATGAACAACACAGTGTGACCCCCAAATGAACAATACCAGAGGGTTAAAAAATAAAAGCAATGTTGAATATGTATTCACAATATCAATGTGATCTAATAAAAGGTCAACTATTTTTTTTGCTTTACATTGTTTACAGATAAACCTTTAATCTGTTGAGAGAGACACTGATGGAGTTCTTTCTCTTCACACACTGGACTCAAAAAGCCCATCAGATATCAATCAGCCAATTAGGTCTCTCCGTCACCTTCAAATTCAATAGGACACAGATGCTGTGACTCCCTCCATCTATATGTTTGTGTCAGAGATGAAAGCGGAAGCAGGGAGGAAGCTGGGTGTGTCGGAGGTGTTCTGACACTAATGTGGTACACTGGGCTTTACTTCCAGAACTGTGAAGTTACTCTGTCAAGCTTTAAAAGGTCCTCTAAAGCCTTTGAACAACTGTGCGTGACCTTTTTTTGCCTGCTTTATTAAGCTTCAGGGGATGCAGAAGTTGCACAGTGTTACTAACTTTCATTGCACCGATGCACTGAGGACACACTGTTTTTATTATTTTTTTAGGCTTCGGTTTTTGTTCAGAATGCCTTGATCTGACATATTTATCTTTTTTTAATGCATTCTATCCTGTCATTAAGCCGCTTTGACTAATGATCCTTTGTTGTTTAGTTAAATCACTCCTCAGTCCACTTAACCACTGCACATACAAAGTGTGACCCACTTTAATGTTTTAGCAGTTTTTCACAAGTTAAATGTGTGGTGTAGACCACTCCAGCTCTCCCAGGAATAACTGTTGGAATCGATCGCTCATTCGTTTTGCCTTTATTCTTCCAAGTAGTGCAATTCTAATAAATAACAAAGACAATTTAAACACAACTAAGTCTATGCTTCATACTAGATAAATGAATTTGGACCTCACTGCTAGTCTAAGTTGCACTTGGAATCTGCCACGTGAATAATGAATACCCTGCAAGACAGATGCGGTATCCAAAGCTTTGAATATTCAGAAAGATCCAGCCACTTCCGAATTCAAGAGAACGCCAGAGTGTAACTTCCTCTTCGTTAGAACTGTGTGTCCCAATCTCGGCCTTGTTGCAGGAAATGTTCTGTAGGTTGTCATATTGCCAAAGCCTCCCTTGATCTTTTTTGGATGATGACGGACTAATCTTTGTGTTCGTTTCTTCATTGAAACCGCTTTTGTTTTGGTTCTTCCCAAATGGATAATTGTGAGCTTACCGCATGGTCCAGGTGATTCACTTCAAAGGAAATTCACTTCAGTCGATATCTACCTGCCTGATTTATAGGTTAGCATTTTTTATTATTATTATTTTTATATATTATTTTATTCATTTTTATTATATAGAAGAAGCGTGCATGCAAATAATAAAAAAAGAATGCATGGAAGAAAAAAGAAAGAAAGAGCACGTCAACAGTAACAGGACAGTAGTGTCAGTAGGATTTAAAGGGACAGTTCACCCAAAAATGAAAATTATCCCATGATTTACTCACCCTCAAGCCAACTTAGGTGTATATGACTATCTTCTTTCAGATGAACACAATCAAAGATATATTTAAAAATATCCTGGCTCTTCCAAGCTTTATAATGGTAGTGAATGGGGGGCGAGATTTTGAAGCCATGCAAGGAGATAATAAAGGCCGAAGCGATGGGTTTTTGTAAGAAAATTATCCATATTTTATAAACTAAAATACTTGCATACTGCACAAGTCGACTTGCACCACAAGAGCAACCCCTGACGTGACGCAGGATGTAGGAGTAGCGTAGGCTTAGACGCCTCTCGCAGTTCAATAGGGCTGGGCAACAAACTCAAGCTCCTCTTC
The DNA here is from genome assembly GCA_037950675.1 of Hypophthalmichthys molitrix. Taxonomy (NCBI): domain Eukaryota; kingdom Metazoa; phylum Chordata; class Actinopteri; order Cypriniformes; family Xenocyprididae; genus Hypophthalmichthys; species Hypophthalmichthys molitrix. Next base: position 4,373,449 of record CM075505.1, read on the forward strand.
TCTTATATCATAATCCTCTGACATTTCTCTTTAAAATTTCTCATTTTAGACTTCTAATTCGTGACCAGTGTTTTGTTTTGCTCTATCCTCTGCACTTCAGCATTACTCATTACGTCATGCGTCGGGTCAGAGGTCACTCTTCCGTCGCAAATCAATGTGTACGGTTGTCTGCTGGAAGCTAGTTATTATAGTTAATAAAGTTTTAAATATGGATATTTTTCTTACAACAACCCATTGCTTCGCTTCAGAAGGCCTTTATTAACCCCCTGGAGTCGTATGGATTATTTTTATGATGAATGGATGCTTTTTTGGGGGGCTTCAAAATTTCGCCCCCCATTCACTACCATTATAAAGCTGGGAAGAGCGAGGATAGTTTTAAATATATCTCAGATTGTGTTTGTCTGAAAGAAGATAGTCATATACACCTAGGATGGCTTGAGGGTGAGTAAATCATGGGATAATTTTTTTTTTTTTTTTGGGGTGAACTATTCCTTTAATTTGGTGTTAATGACGTGTGTGATTTTTCGACTACCTTCTCTTGGCATGTGCTGCTCTATAGACCAGACTTTAAAATGAATTAATCAGATTCATAATATATAACTAATCTGAACAAAAATGTCAACTGGGACTATGTTTTAACCCACATGCCTTGTTAGTTTTTAACCTTTTAAATTAAATTTAACCTGTTCTTTGTAAGTTAATTCTGTGCAAATGATAGACTACACTGCTGGTAAAACATGTAAGAGCAGTAATGTAAATGAGTAAATGTTTCTTTTTTCTCTGTTCACAGTTGAGAAAAGGGCTGTTGAGGGAATAAACCTGCAGCTGGCAGGGGGCATGTTCAGAAGACCTTGTAAACACATTCACACCTCTGGTGCATTTCAATGCCGGATGACTTATAGCACAATATTGAAAATTCGAGTTCGACAAGCACTTGCATTTCAATACTGTCTGAGAGGAATCAACAAACTCCACCAATAAAACCACTTTCAGCTTTGGGAAGTTAACAAACGAGCTGAAATGAGGGTAATCAGTGGATGGATATTCAAAGCACACTTTGGAAAGTTTTTTAAATGCTTACATTTTGATGTCGATGTGCCATTATCTAGTACATCTTAGGGATTTACTTTACACCTCCACCTCAAACAAATAAATACATATTTATGTGTGTCAGTGATTTTTTTTTTTTTTTTTTTTTGAGCTGTTTTGTTGTCATGTGATATGAAAATCATTAAACAGAGAGACAATCTCATTAAGTTACTAAAAAATGCCACACATTTGTTTTGCATGATTTGTTTAGATCAACCCTAAGAAAACCTATTCATGAATATTCATTACAATAAAACAAAAGAGTTTACCTTAATATTACATTGGTTGGTGTACAGGTACTCAAAGTGCAAGCAAAGTATTTTAGTACTTTTCCTTGAAGTTTACACAACCATCATGGACATAAATATTACATTTCTAAGAACTTGGTCCAATTTATTAAGTATCATTAATTACTATGTACCAACATTTAAATTAATCATTTGATACAATGCACTACATACATGTTTTTACATTGTACTTATATGCATGTAATTACATCTGTAATTAATTTATGTACCAACAGCTGTAATTACACTGTTTACACCCTTTTATTCCCTTTTAACCCATCCTTAAACCTTAAAACTACCCATACCACCAAATCTGTCCCTAACCTTAACCATATCCCACCTAAATAGCAGCAAAAGTGTTTTGCAATACAACATCGATACAATAAGTACATTGTACTAATTTTCTGATGTAAGTACATTGTAGTTAAAGGCATCAAATAAAACGTGCGACCTTATTATCATTAGTATGCATTTTAGTTTTGAAAAAGTGAATGTAACGCTTCGTTCTCTTTCTACTGCTACCCCATCAGATGAGAATTTGGTTATCTCGACACCGAGTGTCTGGTTTTGCTCAAATGAAATGCACCTGTTTACGAGTTCATATGTGAAATTCGCAAGGAATTCTCACATATTGACCGTGAAACGACGAAAGAGCTCAAGGAACTACGAGAAGAGCAAAGAAAACTGTGTTCAGACAGAGGAAAAGCGCATTCCGCGCACCGATGGACTCTCTCAGATCACCCTATCAGGTGCAAAACCACTGACAGGTTTCCACCCACCACCAACCCAAAACCCCTCAGTGCGCTCCAGCCCTCTTCGGCACACAGACAGACAGTCCCGTACCATCACCCAGCGCTCTTCAAGGATTTCCACGGGTCTGTGAGCCTTTTATCTACAAACTACTTGGATAACAGTGAAGCAACAACTAAAGAAGATACTTATAACCCTAACTCATCTATCCTGACAGCTTGGACTTGTTGGGGAAGTTTTCCCTCTGCAAACAATGAACACGGGAAGCTTGGAATGATCCACGTAAGGTGTGCACTTTCCGGTGTCCTCGGCAGGTACGAACGGAATTTATCCTTTTATATCGCATACTGGATCAAGAATAAGCACTAAAGATCGCGGATTGTTCACCGAGGAGGAGACACCCCGCTACAGTCTTTTCCAATTCAATCTTTGCGCGCTTTGGCGAGAGAGCGCTGCGCGCGCGGACCGCGGAGCAACGGAGGCACCACTGAAGACACTGATTTGCGTTTATTCAGATCTTTTTCAAACAAGAAACAGCCTCATGCTGCTTCCAGCGGCACATTTACACTTCCTTCATCTCTCTTTTCCCTGGGATTGCACCTCTCCTCCGGGATTTTGTGTGTGAGACACTGGCGGGGCTCCGCGCGCCACTTACTGGAGCGGCAAACGCTGGAAACAGGTGTATTTGACCAAGATGTCTGTCCTGCCGTCAAGGTTCATCTACGTGTAAGGAATATTCTTAATAATCTCTTTGATTCACTTTGAGTTCGTGCATTCTTGCCAATAGAAGTCGCTCAAAGCCAGGTTTAAGATGTACGGCTACATTTTTTTATCTGGTGTAATTGCTTGTGATTCACCCCTCCTTACTTCCCTTCTGTCTCTCTCTCTCTCACACACTCTCATTCTCTCTCTTTCTCTTTCCAGGTGTTTACATTTTCTGGTCCTCTACTTCCAGTTGCAGGTAAGTCTGGCTGTTTCACTGTCATCATGAATCTGGATTAAGGCAGGGATTATGAGGATGTGCCGCCAGTGCGCAAACACAAAGCTTGTTTAATTTGTTGTCTTAAGGTTTTTGAAAACAGAGGCATGGGAAATCTACACCCCAGAGGCTGTAAAATAAAAAAAAAAGTGCCTTTGGATTTGTTGGTGGTCTTGTCAAAGGAATTGGATTTCTCTTTCTCTAAAAAAAAAGAGGGGTTTTCCTTTTGTGCTTCTTTGTGTTTTATATAGACCTGGGAGAACATGAATCCAGTAATTCATTTTAACGAGTCTTGTACTTGTCTAAAGCATAATTATTTCCCTCAGAATAGCTATAAACTCATGTTTTGACTGATTTAATGCTGAATACAAAAATAAGCAATTTGTACATTTATTTATTTATTTAAACTCAGTGAATGCGTATGTGTCTGGAATGTTCATTTCCAAATGTATGAACATTTTGGACTGTCCATGAAATTGAACTGAAATTTATTACATATGAAATGAAAGTATAAGATTAGATAGCTAAAAACCCCACAAATACAGATAGATAAAATAGATTAACATACACTTGCTACAGCAGTAGAAATGTACACTATATAAGTGTATGTGTGTGTGTATATATATATATATATATATATATATATATAGCCTTTAAAAAGAAATATTTTGTTTGGTCACTTAGTTGTATGTATATATATATATATATATATATATATATATATATATATATATATATATATATATATATATATACACACACACACACTACCATTCAAAAGTTTGGAAACATTACTATTTTTAATGTTTTTGAACAAAGTCTCTTATGCTCATTAAGGCTGCATTTATTTCATAATAAATACAGAAAAAACAATAATATTGTGAAATATTATTACAATTTAAAATTATGGTTTTCTATTTTAATATACTTTAAAATATAATTTTTTTTCTGTGATGCAAAGCTGAATTTTCAGCATCATTACTCCAGTCTTCAGTGTCACATGATCCTGAAATAAATGTAAATATATATATATATAAATAAATAAATGTAAATTATATATATAACACAAAAACAAATATATATATATATATATATATATATATATATATATATATATATATATATATATATATATATATATATATATATATATGTATGGTTTAACTTAAAAAAGTAAGTTACCTGGTTGCTTTTGAGTAATTGAAATTAAAAATTTGAGTTAATACAATAAAAGCGATTAGTTTAATGAACATAAATGCAAAATGTTATATTATCTGAACCACATTAAATTAAATATTTTGAATATATACATATATCTTTAAAATATAAACTGTACATTTCTACTGCTGTAGCAATAGCTATTAAGGTAAGACAAGCTACAATCTCAGGCTCTTTTTCAGGAAGATGACTAATGCACCCAACAAATAAGTAATTAGATATGTGCAGTTCCTCAAATCCGTCTTTACTGACAGATGTACATTCCTCACAAGGCGGGAATGGCTTAATAAAGACTTTTTTTTTTTCTCCTGGCAAATGGGTCAAGGCATTGTGATTATAAAACTTGCATCAGAATGTTGTAATAAAAGGGGGCGATCACCCCTCCAACCAGGAACAAAAGCCACTGGTTTGAAGAAAACGAGACCCATGTTGGTTACATAATTCTGTGCGTTCCGTTTTGTTCCGAAGCAGTTGGCATAAACAAGGCTTTAGTGTGGCACAGCCTGCTTTCAGAGTCAGTGATGACAGTAGTATGATAGACAGGGTATCACCTGCTTCTACTGCTAACCTTCGCTGTTGTTAAAGGTTCTCCCTGAGAAAACAAACAAAGTTGTTATTAAGGAGATGCAGTGAAAGACGGCGCGATAAGCACAGTTTAAGTGGCGGTGCACTGAAGCATTGTTTCCTGAGATGCATCCTGCTCAGAGAGTGGTGTCTGCAGATAGGGCCTATCTGACATGCAAGAGTGGCTCGGCTTCTTAGTAGGGACGGGGCCAGGCTTTTGAAGTCACAGTGAGATCAGTTTGCCTTGGTTTGCTTTGAAGGGAATCGGGCGGCATGATAAAAATATTTGGCCGTGGCTGGCTCTCTGCATAGGCATGCCCTCTGCCTTCCCACTCCCGTCCATACGCAACTGTCTACAAAACACATCTCTGTGTTTGACTAGATGGCCAGATTTCAGTGTAAATCCTTCCGAGGAGAGGCTGTGTGTGCGCATGAGTTGCGTATGTATGTGTTATTGTAAGCAAAATATAACCTTGATTCTGTATGTTTTTGACAAGGTTTTTGCTGCGAAGCCATAGAAGAACCATTTTGGGTTCCCCAAAGAACCTTTCAGTGAAAAGTTTTTAAAAGAAAGATTGTTTCTTAGTGTGAAGAATCTAAAAAAAAACCTTTTCCACTATAAAGAAGCTTTTGTGGAATGGAAAGGTTGCATTGATGTTAAAGGACTTTTATTTTTTTTAAAGTGTAGATACAATGTGTGATTGCTGCTGTTTGAATGTGATTCATGGATTCATCTTGGAAAATAATGTAACAATTTTTATAAAAAGATTTAGGACGACTTTACGATGACCAGCTTGAACTAGTATGTATTTTTTTTTTAACTACATAGTGAAATGCCTTTTGGATTCACTGCAGTGGTCAGATCTTTATTTTTAACCATTCATGATGTGATTTTATATCCAAACCACCATGAATGATCACCTTTGACCTTTTCATATAATACTATATGACTGTCCTCTTTATATGTCAGTGTGTTTTTAGCGTACATTCAACTTACATACATTCAGTTTGGGGTCAGAAAAGTTTTTTTTAAAGAATCAAATACTATTATTCAACAAAGGTGCTTTACATTGATCAAAAGTGGCAGTAATGTTACAAAAGAAGATTTCTATTTCAAATAAATCCTGTTCTTTTGAACTTTTTATTCATTTAATTCAGATTCCTGAAAAAAATGTGTAATGGTTTCCACAAAAATATTAAGCAGCACAACTCTTTTCAACATTGATGTATTTCTTGAGCAACAAATCAGCATATTAGAATGATTTCTGAAGGATCATGTGACACTGAAGACTGGAGTAATTATGCTGAAAATTCAGCTTTGATCACAGGAATTTTTTAAATATATTACAATAGAAAAAGTTTTTTTAAATTGTAATAATATTTCAAATTTTTTTACTGTATGTTTGATCAAATAAAAAAAATCTTCCCGTACCCTTTTGTTAAAAGAATCTTTTTTGCTTTGTGATTTAATAATTCATGCATTAATGGGTTAATTTTGGCGGTTGTGTCATGTTGACGTGTTTCTTAGTAGTCCTGCATTCAGCATGAATCTCTATGGAAGTTTCTTTCTCAACTCTGTTGAAAAGATCCTTTTTCTGTACCGTGAGCTGCGTGTTTCCCTTTGTGCTCTCTAAATGTCATTAATTAGCTGAGGTTAAAATAACATGGAGTGGAAGCATGTAATGTGAGTGTAATTAACCACCTGAGAGAAGCCACATAAAAGCTCATTACAGGATAATTACCCCTCGTTTCAGCCCGAGAGAGTAGTCTTGGCTGGGACGGAGATTCCAGGGTTTTTAGAGGTATATGTTTTCCTCACATATGGAAGAATGACAGAGGAGGAGGAGGAGGAGGAAAGATAGAGGCTTTTGGATGAGAAGTGGATTGGTGATTTTTGTATAAAGCCTCGAGTGAGTGTGAATGTGAGCGACAGGAGAGGCCATGGCAAGCTGCATTGTATTTTATTATGTTAGTGCTTTAGTGTGTGTATGTGTGTGTACCAGTGCAACAGTTATGTATATGTCCTTCCCATACTTACAGGTGTGTATGTGTGATTTATGAGTGTGATTCTTACCTTAGGCAGATATTTGTTTGATGACAGAGTTAGATCTTTCAGGTGGATAATTGCTGGAGACTTGCTAGTGGAAATTGAAAACTTCACTTCTCGTTCTAGCTCCAGGCTCCGAATATTCAGATGTTTTATTTAGAGAGAGAGAGAAAGAGAGACGGGCACCAAAACAAGAATCACTGTGACCAGAACTTTCATTGAATGTGTACCTAAGTCAACATGATATCAAAATTTGGCCATATTAACTTGCTTAATACACATTTCTGGTCTTATTGTGAGTGATCTTATTGCAGCATGTTTTGCTAGAGTGTCATCATAATCAAAGGCAGGGGCCAAGGGGGGGCATTCGCGGGCCGTCCCCCTTTCCCCTGAACACGAGCGAATTCGAAAGTGAAAAGCGAGTGTGCATTCGACAGTGATTACAAATATAAATTCACAATTTATGAATTCCCACCCTCTATTGTTTCACATGATAGAAGTATTGTAATTTTGATTAAAAAAAAACTGCAGCCTTGGTGAGTGTAAGAGACTGAAATGAAAATTATATTGTTTTGAAGTAAAAAAAAAAAAACTTTTTTTCTTTTGTGATTTAATTACTCAGGCATTAAGGGGTTACTTTTGATGGTTGTGTCATGTTTCATCACATGATGAAAGTAAAATCGGTTGTTAAATGCGGTTTAATGTTGACTTTAAAATACATGCAGTTGTACACAGTGTTGGGGGTAACGCATTACAAGTAACGCGAGTTATGTAATCAGATTACTTTTTTCTAGTAACAAGTAAAGTAACGCATTACTTTTAAATTTACAACAGAATATCTGAGTTACTTTTTCAAATAAGTAACGCAAGTTACTTTGTTTTCCAATTTATTGACTGACAGCTCACTTGTCTCCATGTTAAGAGAAATCAGGAGTAAGTACAGAGGCGTTGTGTGCGCTGTGTGAACATGATGGTTGTTCTAGACTAAATGTGAGCATACATTTACTCATTTACTTCTTCTCCTGTGTTCTATTCTTCTGTATTCCAGAATGGGAGCACAGCTGAAAGGTTTGTTTGAGCTGCGCCCTCTACTGTACAGGCATGAATTTGCATTTCCTTCAGGCGGAGGCTTAAAGGGCCTTGACATTTGCCAAAAATAGAACTTTTTTGTTGTTATAAAAACATACGAACAGCCCAGCCCAGATGAGAAAAAGTCACGCAAAAGTAATGTAATGCATTACTTTCCATAAAAAGTAACTAATGCAATTAGTTACTTTTTTAGGGAGTAACGCAATATTGTAATGCATTACTTTTAAAAGTAACTTTCCCCAACACTGATTGTACAAGTGTAATAAGGTGAAACTGAATCAAGAAATAGATCAACAGTTTCTGTTGTTGCTGATTCCAGGAATGTCACCAGAGTTCTGCCGACTTCCGGATCTACATCGAGAACCACACCCGAGACGACGTGAGTCGGAAGCAGGTACGGATATATCAGCTCTACAGCCGAACCACTGGGAAACATGTGCAGATCCTGGGCAAGAAGATCAACGCCAATGGAGACGATGGGGGCAAGTACGGTACGGGAGTGTTCCTGTGCTCTCAGATGAATAAACCATTCAGAAGAATCGTTATCATTTGACTCAGTTTCTATTAGGCAGAAGGATTAAAAGGGACAGTTCAGCCAAAAATGAAAATTCTGTCATCTTTTATTCAGCCTCATGTCCTTCCAAACCGGTTTGACTTTCTTAGCTAGCACTGAACGTTCTCAAAACTTTAGCTAACATTATGACAAGGTTCTCTCAAAGTTATGAGCATAATAGAACGTTTGTTCAGAGTTATCTGGTCTTTGATAATGTTCTCAAAATGTTAGCACAAAAACATTAGGCTATACATCTTTTTAATGGAAGGTTTTTTTTCTGAAACGTTTTAGTTGGACACTCATCTAATAAGTAATGTTCCCATAATAGTAGCAAAATTATGAAATTGAATTTTCCCTTAATGTTTGCATAACCAAAAGCAGTTTTTAAAAAGTTAAAAAAAAAAAAAATTACATTTTTATTTTTGTTTATTTTGCTAATTTGACTGCATGTGTTTATTTTTTCCATGAAATTACAATGACTGAGCAGAAATTTAATAAAAGTAGTATCATAATAGTAGTTCATACAACATGTGCACAATAAGCCATTATTCACTGAAAGTACAATGAACCTGCATCATTGACTGTGTTTACATGCAACAAATTTTAAATTAAAACATTTGGGAAATCAGGATATTGAATTGTTGAATGTATTATTGATATATTGATTGAATCACATGACTCAATACTAATCAAAATATTACCAATTTCATATCGGAATGTTGTTGTGCATGTGAGTTGAACTCGAGAACCGAATCAGTCTGAATCATGAACGAATCATTCAGAGATAATGTTAGATTTCATTCAAGATATTGAAAAGAGTAGCAGGATATTCATCAGAAATTCACCATGATAAAATAAAGTCATACAGGTTTGGAATGACATGAGGGTGAGTAAATGATGAAAGAATTAATATTGAATCATATATGAATCATATATTCTTTGTTGCATGTTTTCGAGTCTTCCTATAAATGTCTTTATTTGTTGCGATCTCCGGCTGTGAGCGTGCTTGAGTCCGTTTTCTGAAAATCACGCATAGCTTCGGAATCATTACATCTGCCTCTTGCTTTTTAATTTAAAAATTTAATATTTTAGCTAATTCTTATAATGCTTTCTACAAACACAAAGTGTTTACTACTCTCAGCTCCATTTAACAAATTGTACCATGTTTAAATACACATTATAAATACATTCCCCATACAGATCAGCAGAGAATTCCGTCTGGGCCTGCTAATATCATATCTAAGATGAACTTCTTCTCTTTAACATCCAACCTGAACCATTATTAATCAAAATGTATCAAAGTATAAACAAAACAAAAACCACAGAACTGATGGGCAGCGTGCCTCAGCGGTACGAGTGTGAGAACAGAAACTCTGTGTGAAGATAAACACACTGAATGCTGCACTTAACTTTGCAGACTGATACAAGCATGTTTATATTCCAGTCTTGTGCTCGTTTGTGTCAGTCAGCATAAAGATTTCCCAACAGACATGACTCCATAAACCTTTAGTCCTGGATTCCTGTACCTGCATAATACTGTTTCTCATGTAGCTGTATAATCCTTTGGATTTCTAGTACCCCATTTCTGTTTGTTTCTTCTTGAAAGGAAGTTTTATTCTTATATCTGTTCTAAACCGAGTGAGGATAAATGGTTCAATGTGACCTGAAGTTTTATTTGTTCATGTTTGTAGCATTTTGTTAAATTGCTACAATTGAACTTTTTAGCTGTTTTTTTTTTTGTTTTTGTTTTTTTAGAAAGGAGGATCAAGAATATTACATTTTGATGGCATAGCTCACCTAAAAATGAAAATTCTGTCATCATTTACTTATCTACAAGTTGGTCGAAACGTGTATGACTTTCTTTATTTATGAAATTTAAAGGGGACCTATTTTACCCCTTTCATAAAATGTAATATAAGTCTCTGGTGTCCCCAGAATGTGTCTGTAAAGTTTCAGCTCAAAATACCCCACAGATAATTTATTATAGCTTGTCAAATTTGCCCCTTTTTGGGGTGTGAGCAAAAACACACTGTTTTTGTGTGTGTTTCTTTAAATGCAAATGAGCTGCTGCTCCCGGCCCCCTTTTCCAGAAGAGGGCGGAGCTTTAACAGCTCACGCTTCGGTTGCTCAACAGCAACAAAGCTGGAGAATCTCACGCAGCCAAAATGATGATTGTCAGTAACGGTGTTGAGCCTTACATTGTTCAGACCGGAGTCAGACACTGATGGAGAGACTCAGGAAGAAGTTACAACTTTTAGAATGAAACTGGACATTTCTGAACAGTTAGTGGATAAATTTATGTAGTTGCTGTGGAGTTGATTCAACTCATCGTGCCGTCATGTTAATCTTTTGTGCAAATCCAGCATTGAATTGACCCTTGTTTGTGAAGCAGTCCGGCATAAAATGACGGCATGTTAACGAAACTCTATTTCAACAACTCTTCCTCTAATTAAAGTTAAAAAATAGTGAAATCATAATCAAGGACCCCTATAATGTAATTATTCACTTAAAATCTTGATATCAACCTTAATTCTCCTTTGCACATAAATGAGATAAATAATGATGCCTGATTCATAAATTAATTTTTTGAACAACATGAGTAAATGGTGAATAAATGATCACAGACATCCTATTAGGATTCATTCATTTAGAATATGATTGACAGGTAATTTGGATAGTTAACACTGGTTTGTGTTCATGTTTTGATGGTTAGGGTTGTGTTCTGATTGCATTACGTCTTACAACAACTCAAAAGAGTTCAACGTGTCAGCTGTTACCTTCAAATGTCTGTGCCATTAAACTGGATGTGTTATTATTCAGGTATTTTTTTTTTTTTCAAACTGGCCATGAAAGAAGTTGACCTAAATGAAAAGAGGTACCATAGAAGTGCATTTTTATATACATTTATAAACATTTTTACACATGTGCCTGCTATAGTGCCCCTTGTGGCAATGTTGAGAATGCAGTATGTAGTTGCGTCGTAAAGGTGGTGCGTTTTGTTTTGATGTTAAAATAAGATCTAGTAAGTATGGCAATGCTGGTAGCGCTCTTTATTCAGGACGTATTTGTAGCAATGTTAGTTATTGTTCATCATGTTTTGAACTGGTCCTAACAGCTCTAAGTGTTTACAGCAGTTCTAGCTGTTGTTTACGGCTTAAATGTCTTAGTGTCTGGTTCAGCAGTTGTTCCTCTGTACCCGTGTTAGCATGAGAGGAGACAGAGCCAGGTAAACCCCCACACCTGTGAACTCCATGACACTCACACGCACACACACACACATTGGGTTTTCGTTTTTTATGGGTACTTTCCATAGACATAATGATTTTTATACTGTACTTTATACTAAACCTCTCCATCACAGAAAACGTTCTGCATTTTTACATTTTCAAAAAACATCACTTAGTATGATTTATAAGCTGTTTTCCTCATGGGGACCAAAAATGTCTCCACAAGGACAAGGATTTCGGATATTGCCATCTTTGTGGGGACGTTTTGTCATTATAATGCAGGGATTACCTGAACACACACACACACACACACACACACACACTTCTCAGCTTTGCCTTTGTGTTTCTGCTGTCCTGTCAAAGTTATTATGCAAAGTTAACATTCAAAAACTAAAGGAGAGCAGAGCATGTTTAATTCTGAGCTGCTAAAGTGAGTTAAGATTTTCAGATTTATGTGCATTTATGCACACTAACATTACCATTCAAAAGTTTGGTATCAGTAAAATTTTTGTAAAAAGAAATTAATACTGCTTTTCAGCAAGGACGCATTTATTTGCTGAAAAGTGACAGTAAAGGTGTTTATAATGTTACAATTAAATTCAGTTTCAATTAAAATTCAAATACAACTTTTGAACAGATGTGTACAGTATGTTTAAATTAAAATGTTTAAAGTCAACATCATTTGCTGTTTGCAACCTATTTGTGAGTGATATTCAGTGAGATAAAAATGCAGGATTGATTGACATCCCCACTGAATATTCACTTTCACTTGGTTTACGTCATGTTACGGAAGTAAAATGGTTGGCGAACAGTGTTTCACATTGACTTTAACAGCCAGTTTCCTGGAATATGAAAACATATTTGAACATTGAGGCACACAGTGCTGGATCAGATCGTACACTCGTATGGTTCATTTATCAGCAAACACTCGCCTTCCCAGAAACATCTCAAAAATGTCTTCTGTTTCACCCTTGTTTGACTTTCACATTAGTGAAGGTCAGTGTGTCCTGTTGACATTTGTGCTTTAATATTAATAAGCTATACCAGTAAGAAATCAGCTGGTGTGAGAGATGCATAGATGGAGGACTGACCACTTTAAGCGTTACATTTTTAGATACAGTGCTCATTTAAACACAGGAATAATTGCACTGTTTTTCAGGCATATCTTTTAAAGCGTCATGTTCTTGTGAAGGGCTCTGCACTGAGGAGAGGGATCTTTCCCACCCTCATTTGATCTCAAGTGCCCTGCCTGGATTAGTCGTTCCTCTCATGTTGCCCCGGGCTGTTTTGGAAGGGGACAGTTTTGGTGTTGCTCTCTAAGCCTCTCTGCTTTGAGCACCTTTGAATAGCCCAGTGTGTTAAACAAATGGATCATCCTAACTTTTTGATTGAGTGAGCACGAACTAAAGGCAAGTGGAAACCCAATCCCTGGGGATCTGAACTGCTCCAAGGAGTTTGGCAGATTGCTTCCCCCCGAGAGAGGGGACCCTTAACAAAGGTGCTTACAGAGAGAGAGAGAGAGAGAGAGAGAGAGAGAGTGGTGTTTGTGAGGGAGCTGTAGTCTATGATGAAACATTACGCTTTTTCTCACAGCTTTGTTTTTTTTAATAGTTCACATGCCAAATGTACTTTTTTGTAAAAAGTATAAATACTATGTAAATTCAAATGCATTGAATGTCTATATACATATAGTATATATCCTATATGATATATGACTATTGACCATTATGACTGTTTAAATTGTGACAGTAGTTTCATTGCAAATATGGGCAATAAATAAATAAACAGAAATTACTTTATGCACTGATTTTTTTTAAGACAATAATGTTTAAATACTTATATTATAAAATAATATTTAAATAATATAAATACTTTTAAAAATATGCTTTGGCATTATGACCAAGAGAATTTGTGGGAAATGTGCTTAAATGTCATGACAATTATGTCTTAAAAATATAAAATATATGTTTTTATTTGTATCTATTTTTTTTTTTTTTTATTCTGTTATTTATTTATTTTATTTGTTTTATTTTATTTTATTTGACCCAGGTGTATTCTTGAAGAGTGTATATATATATATATATATATATATAAAACCATCAGGAGTTATATAATATATATATATATATATATATATATATATATATATATATATATATAAAATAAAATAAAATTATATATATCTTTTTTGGCTGAAAAAATGACCCGGGTGTTTTTTTTAATTTTTTTTTTTTACTTATTTTATTTTGTTTATTATTTTCATTTTGGCTGAAAATATGACCCAGGTTTTTTGTTTTGTTTTTTCATTCTGCGCTCATCACATTGTCTTTATGAACTTTGAGTAAACTGTGTTTTATTTTTACCTGCAGCTCTACTCGTCGTGGAAACAGAGACATTCGGGAGTCACATTCGAATAAAAGGGAAAGAAAGTGGATACTACATCTGCATGAACAAGAATGGCAAAATTATTGGAAAGGTATGTTTAATGGACTTGTTTACTCAGATTATAATCAGATTCAATGTGATTTGCTGTTCAGAAAAAATCAGGTTTGGGCCACATTAACTGTGCTGTGAATGTAAATAGAAAGTGTTTTCAGTTTCTGTGTGTATGCATATGATTTATGCATGAGCTGATGTATTATCGCATGAATATAATTAGTCGTGTTTTGCACGTTTAGCATGTTAACTTGATGTATGAGCTTGTAGCTGGGACCAGTTTTTGATATACGTTTTCAAAAGCACTGCTACTGTCTGCAACCAACTCCTGATGGTTATATAATGGAGCCAGTCAACACAAATTTTCATAACATCTATTTAAACAAAAATGAAATATTGAGGCTGGCTGTTTGAACTTAAAATTGTTTCCAAGTACTTGTAACTGCCATACCACAAACAAATCTGAGTGGAAAGACCAACACCCCCTACATTTGCCATGAATAGGACATATTACGTGCTTCACTGGCTTGTTTTGAACTGGTCCTAAGTTGAAGGGCACAATTATTGTGTCTTGTTTGGGAGAGAGGCTGGTCATTCTTTTAAAAACATGCTTTGTAAGAGGAGTATGTGTCCTGTCATATAACAGTTTTGTAGTGGATGTGCGAACTGCAGATCAGTTTTTAATCAAACTTTGAAATCAGTTCTCCCAGTCAACCGAGATAACTATTTTTTTGAAGCTTTGCCATTTTTTGTTCTTTTTCCCTTGTTCTTCAGACCACATTGGGATATTTATTGTAAAATCACTACTGATAATGCCATGTGGTCTTATAAGTTTCTAGGCTTTTGCTGAATTTGAGATGCATATAATGTGAAATCATCATAAAAAGAGGATGTTTTCTACATTTTTCTTCACTCAGTTGATTATTGAGATGTGGTTATGGTTATTAATCACTCTCTAGAATAATGTCAATTATGACATTTTGCAGTCAAATTTTCTCTTGCTTCAGATTCTCTTGCTACTGTGTCTTGAATCACATTATGCTCTTTTTCTTTTTACATAATATATTTGAATTTAAATCAATATTTTATGTCCATTATTTAATTATTTAGTAAGCAGCTGGCTAATAAATGGGAAAATAGGAGCTCATCATTATTGATTGCTTTTGGGGTTTAATTTATTTTATTTTATTTTATTTTATTTTATCCTGTTTTTTGCTATTTTATGTAATGTTATGTCTTGTTATTTTATTGTATTATTTTATTTTACTTTATGCAATTTTTTTTTTTTTTTTTTTTTTTTTGCTAATTTATGTTGTTATGTCTTGTTATTTTGTTATTTTATTTTATTATTTTATGCTATTTTTGGCTATTTTATGTTATGTCTTATTATTATTTTGTTTTATTTTATTTTATTTTATTATTTTATTTAGGGGGAAATATAACCTGGGTGTGTTGTTGGCAGATTCACCAATATGTAGAATTTTAATATATAGTATATTTCCAATATACAGTATATTTCTTTTTTTTTTTCTTTTTTTTTTTTTTTTTTTTTTTTTTTTTTTTTTGGTCAATAATGACCGGCGTGCTGCACATAAAGCTCTGCAGTTTAATGTATAATAACCAATCAGACCATCAGTTGAGAGGTGATTTTAACAAGTGGGCCATTTTTTCTGACGTTTCGTCTTGTCCTCTCTCCTCAGCCCAATGGGAATAACCAGGAGTGCGTCTTTGTGGAGGAATATTTGGAGAATAACTACACAGCGCTGGTGTCGGCCAAGTACAAAGGCTGGTATTTGGGTTTCAATCGAAAGGGGCAACCCAAAAAAGGCTCCAAGACCACGCAGACGCAGCAGGAAGTGCATTTCATGAAGCGCCACCCCAAAGGAAAAGTGGACCCTCTGGAGGAGTTCCGTTTCACAACGGTAACGAAACGGACACGAAGGGCGCGGCGTTTAAAACCCAACCCTAAAACGAACTGAGCCGGTAAGGACGAGTACGCACCGCTCCCCGAGGACACTACGTGCTTCTTGCCTTACAAACACCTTATCCGAAACAGGAGAAGGAAGAGGACACAAATAAACAATGGCTACGGAAAAAAGACAAGAAGCTTAAAAAAAAAAGTTCAAAGATGTTTTATTTTTATATTTTTCAGAAGCGTTGAGTTTCTCCCAGCAGTTGAATGTGGGTCTTTTTTAAGTGTAATATTGGTGTCTGTTATTTTATTTATACTGGATTAACTAAGGATGACCTATAAGGAACTAGTGTCTCCTGCTTTGACACGTTTCCTGTTAAAACTCTGGAATAGCGTCGAGAGCAAACCGCACCGCCTGGGAAACCTTTTTATTTTCATTTGTGTTACCCCCGAGAACAAGGATCCAATATTTTCCACTGGAATGGGCTGTCATGGAGATGCAACGAGAGAGCGATAACAAGGTCATGTGACCTTTGCAGGCCTCCATAGGTAAACGTGAAGCTTTGAGTGCAATATTTTGAAGAGCCGTGTCGTTCCTCTCTGTGGGATGCTGTTCTCGTCTGAGCGGACACCAGGCCTTCTCGTAGGCTGAACGCTTTGATATTTTTTGTGTATTCTGTGATTCAGCTTAGATCGACATGCTTTGACTAGCTAGAT
This sequence comes from Hypophthalmichthys molitrix, assembly GCA_037950675.1. Lineage (NCBI taxonomy): Eukaryota > Metazoa > Chordata > Actinopteri > Cypriniformes > Xenocyprididae > Hypophthalmichthys > Hypophthalmichthys molitrix. Next base: position 4,390,317 of record CM075505.1, read on the forward strand.
ATCTGTGGTAATAGTGTGTGTGAGAACCAACAGACAGAAGCCGGAATACGTTTTCAGGAATTGCTGTAATGCTCTAAGCCTACAGCTGGATCCTGCATATGTGTCCTTTCTAAAATTTAGCTACCAAAACATGCATAAAATCCGTTATGCAAAAACCAGGTATGATGCATTGCTCTTAATGTCCCTGACGCTCTTCTAAGTGTCAGATTTTGACTACTTCCAGGTCATTAAGCCAATGAAATCGGTCCGCCTGACAATCAGTCATGTTCTTTGCATTCTAGAACACTTGCTCTCAGTTCTAGAACGTTGGAGACGCAGGTGCACAGAGGAAATCCCTTCTGCAGACGCTGGACTCTGGCCACTGTTGGTGAGGTCGACTCTCCATATGGGTATAGCTGTAGTATTCACACGTCTATATACTCATCGTCTGTCAGACGTTACTAACAATCATGACACACGTACGATTAAAAAATGTATGCAAAAAAAATAATAATTTTATTACTATTATAAAATATTTATTGCCTTTCTCTGTAAATATGACTTGATGAATTTATTTGACCTCTGTTAATAATAATAAAAAAGAGGACCATATATGGAAAATGAACAAATGTTATCAGACTGTTTTGTGGCGTTCGAATATGTGGATGTATGATGACAAATGTTACAGTGCTAGAGATGCGACTTAAGGCCCCGATATACTTACGTCAAGGTTTTTTTTCGTCTTCGCTTTGGGGTAAAACAAAAGTAGTCATAAGCATCAGATCATAGCAATGTGGGTATGTTTGCATGAGCCCTGCAATTCAGTACTCCAGTAAAGTCACGTCACGTTTATTTATATAAATTACTTTATACAACAGATTGCTTAAAATCAAGCAGATTTATATGGAAGCTTGTTTCCGCCACTAAATAAAAAAATAAAAAAGGTAATCATGAATTTATCTCACAGTTCTGACTTTTTTTCTCAGAATTGCGAGATATAAACTCGTAATTGAGTCTTATAAAGTCAGAATTGCGAGATATAAAGAGATAAAAATATATATCTCACAATTCTGACTTTATAACATGCTATTGCATGACAAATCGCAATTCTGAAATGTCACTTTTTTCCCTCACAATTGGACAGGAAGTAAGATATAGTTTATTTCTTACAATTCTGAGAAAAAATTCAGAATTGTGAGATATTGCGCAATTACCATTTATTATTGTTTTTATTTCATGGCAGAAACAAGCTTCCATAGCTTTACAGTATTAATCATGAAAAACAATGTCAGTGTCTCATTTCATCAGAAGTACGACTTTATTTTCTACCATAAAGTGGCTCTCCAGTGTGTTCATGTTTCACTCGAAAGAAATGAACCAGAGGAGATTTCCTCATGAAAGAAGGCGGAGCCTTAGCACACACCTACCTTTTACGTAATAGCCACGGACCAATGGTAGTGCGAAGGTGTTTACCAGCCAGAGTGAACTTTTCCGGAAAGTTTGTTTTGGCAAAATGTTTCTAACTCCCAAATCGAACTCCAAATGAACTTCGTTTTGGCCTAATTTAGTTCGGAATGACGTAACATCAGTTCGTTCTTTGATTTTGCTTGAAGTATATCGGGGACTTTAACCTTCATCTCTGTTATTTGACTTCTTTGTACTACTCACAAACTACCTGCTTCAATGCAGTATGATTTCATAATCAAATGTGTGGGTCAAATTTACTCCTTTCAGTTTAATGTGTTGTTGAAGAAAACTAATTCACTTTCTGAGGTGTGCATAGTTTAGAAACAACTGTCAAGCTGTCATTAGCTTTTAATATCAAAGATGCATGAAAAACAACATTGACATTTACAGTATATAGTCAACATTTTGATTCAAATTCAAAATTGGATCCCATAAATCTGTAGATATTTAACACTAATAATAATAATAATACATAAAGTCTGGAATTTTGTTGCAATAGTTGTTCCTGTGTAATATATCCTTCATCTTCACAAGCACAAACTCTTTTAGCATAATCTCCAGATACATAATGCTGAAATCTAAAGTCAAGACAATGAGAGAGAAAGAGCAGCTGGGATGCTAAACATTCACATTCAGTGCCATGATAAATATTGTTCACAGCTGTGATTTACTGGTGTGAGGGCGGGACAACCTGTCACTCACATCAGATCGACCAATAGCAAACCTCAACCATCCAATCATTTCCCCATGGACAAAATCAAGTCCTGCCCTACATTTATTCTTGTTCGAGAAGCCGTTTCACAATAAGGAAGAAAAGACTATCACGACTTCCATTTCATGCTGACTTTAGGATGAAACTCCAGGCCCAAGACTTAACCAAGACTGACATTTTAAAGGGGATATATTATGCCCCCTTTTCACAAGATGTAATATAAGTCTCTGGTGTCCCCAGAATGTGTCTGTGAAGTTTCAGCTCAAAATACCCCACAGATCATTTATTATAGCCTGTCAAATTTGCCCCTATTTGGGTGTGAACAAAAACACGCTGTTTTTGTGTGTGTTTCTTTAAATGCAAATGAGCTGCTGTTCCCGGGCCCCCTTTCCAGAAGAGGACAGAGCTTTAACAGATTGTGCTTCGGTTGCTCATCAACAACAAAGCTGGAGAATCTCACGCAGCCAAAACATGGCCTCACCCCCTTTGTTGCGTGTTCTCGGGGGCAGGGCTTATGTAAATTTTGGGGTTTGTGATGTCACCAACCTGGGAAGAAGCTCATTGTAGTCCCTTCCAGCCGTTTGTTGTAGTCCTTAAAAAGCGATTTCTTTAAAAGAAAATATCTCCCTTTGCATTGAACTTTGAGCCTTGTAACTTTGCAGATGTTGTTTATGCTCGAACAGCAACATTACACACTAATTAAAGTTAAAAAAAATGAAATCATAATCAAGAACCCCTTTAAGAAAGAAAAAAGCTTTTAGAGAAGATGAGTTTTGAAATACGTTAAACAGGCCCACACGCTTGTATCTGATGTGTACATTCCCTTCATGACATACTATGTCTTTCCTACACAAAGCGTGTGAATATGTTCTTAGACGGCCGCAACTAGCAGGCGTCCAGAGCATGCTAAACGCAGCACAAGGGAGTTGGCTTTTGACGCAGAGGTTACGGTAGACAATTTACCATAGGACACGAGATGAAGAGGCAAATTGCAGTCTGCAAGTTAAAGATACGGTCCAGAAAATGTGTCATGGGGAAGTTATGAGGCGTTTAAAGACAGTGAAGAGTTTCTCAGACAACATGGGGATTCAAGGATCATTTAGATTCAAGGTTATATCAACAGAGCCCCTCCTCGCCTTTACATATTACCGCTTTTATGAAATCAATTAGAACCGAAGGGAGTGAAGGAATGCTCAAAGAGAATGTTCGGAAAGGTATTAAGGTCAATGGAACTATTCCTTTTCCAAATGGATTTCCAAAACTTCTGGTATGAAACCTTGTTCTGGGAGAAATTACTTCTGTGGATGACAGCGAGCTCATTAGACAGTCTGCATGAGCCACTAGAGAGAATTTATTCTAATTTTCGATGTGTCAATAACAGACTCGAAGGTGAAACCGAGAGCTCTCAAGCAAAAACTGCTGTCAGAATGGTGGTACATTTTTTAAGCGCTGTAACTCTCCCCCTCCGTGTGTCTTGAAGCTCTTAGGAGTCTTCTTTTGGCAAAGCTCTGAGGCTTCGCTCTCCCTTTAAAAAGGAGGATCAGGAATGTAGGGTAAGATGTCTCATAATGTTGTGTTCTGGAATGATGTTTACAGCAGTAGTCAAGCTGAAAGATGGCCGTTTTGAGGGAAAATGCCTTTTGTTTAACTTCTCACTGATGTTATCAGACGCCGCGCTGCAGCGCAGCCACCTACAGCGCGGGGAGACCTGGGGATGTCAGCTGATTTAGATGTCTGACGGATTGTCTTTCTTTTCCCCTTTTTATTATTCCTTCCTTTAGGCTAAATAATAGCAGGCCGTATTTTTTTAGATGGGTGTCCCCTCCTAGCTTGAATTACTCGGGCCAGACTGATCCGAGAAGATCCTGAAGCTCGCGCACACAGGAGTCTGTTCGAGTATGATGATGTTTAATGCAGCGCTGCTGTTTTGGGTTTGCTTTGACTCAAACCCCATTTTTTTCTACACACATTTTTGGTGATGGGGTGAGTAGGAGGGCTGATGCAAGAGGTGATAAGACTTAAAAATGTTTTAAAATTGCTGATAAAATATGTTCACATTAAAACAACCTCGCGGCACCACACGTTCTAGATGTCCACAAATAAATCTCTGTGTTTTTCTCTCTCATTCTCTGAATGAATGACACAGAGCTCTAGAAATTACTTATTACCGAGTCTCATTTTTGTGACCATTTCTAAGGAAAAAAAATGTTACAAATGATTTTTTAAAATACAAATATTCCATGTAGTATTTTTAAAGAATATGATGTTACTAAATTATTAATTCATTAAACATTATATACACATAAACACATCTTTATTACGTACACCTTGCTAGTACCAGTTTGGACCTCCTTTTGCCTTCAGAACTGTTTTAATTCTTCATGGTAGATTCAACAAGGTGCTGGAAACATTCCTCAGAGACTTTGATCCATATTGACATGATAGCATCACACAGTTGCTGCAGATTTGTTGGCTCCACATCCATGATGTGAATCTCCTGTTCCACCACATGCCAAAGTTGCTCTATTGGATTGAGATCTGGTGACTGTGGAGGCAATTTGAACACTGTCATGTTCAAGAAATTCAGTTTGAGATGATTTGAGCTTTGTGGCATGTTATCCTGCTGGAAAAAGCCATCAGAAGATGGGTCCACTGTGGTCATAAAGGGATGGACATGGTCAGCAACAATACTCAGGTAGACTGTGGCATTTAAATGATGCTCAGTTGGTACTAAGGGGCTCAAAATATGCCAAGAAAATATCCCCCACATTAGCATTGTAGTCAAGATCCCCTAAACCAAGACCAAGTTGTTCTTCTTCAGAAATCCAACAGTGGCCTTAGACGTGTGTTTAGGATCACTGTCATGTTGGAAAAGTGCACGATGACCAAGGGCACGGAGTGATGGTAGCATCTTCTCTTTCAGTATAGAGCAGTACATATGAATTCATGATGCCATCAATGAAATGCAGCTCCCCGACACCAGCAGCACTCATGCAGCCCCACATAAGGACACTGCCACCACCATGTTCCACTGAAGGCACCATGCATTTTTCTTTGTATTCCTCACCTTTGCGACACCATACAGTTTTGAAGCCATCAGTTCCAAAAACATTTATCTTGGTCTCATCACTCCAGAGTATAGAGTCCCAGTAGTCTTCATCTTTGTCAGCATGGGCCCTGGCAAACTCTAGGTGGGATTTTTTGTGCCTGGGGTTTAGGAAAGGCTTCTTTTGTGGACGGCACCCATGCATGTTATTCCTCTGCAGTGTACGGCGTATTGTGTCAAAGGAAATAGTCCTCCAGTTTGGCTTTCTACTTCTTTAGATAACTGCAGTGAACTTGCATGCCAATTTTCCTCAACCCTTCTCATCAGAAGACACTCCTGTCAAGGTGTTAACTTCCGTGGATGACCTGGATGTTTCATTCATTCATTATTGTCCTCGTTAGAGGAAATTTGTTTTCACAGACTCTGTGAGATGGTTGCAGTTCCATCTTTTTTAAATTTTTGTACCACTTTTGCTACAGTATTCTAACTGATAAGTAAAGCTTTGCTGATCTTCTTGTAGCCTTCACCTTTCTGGTGTAAAGAAATAATTTTTTTTCTCAGGTCTTGTGACATTTCTCTTCCATGTGGTGCCATTGCTGACAGCTTGAAATGGGAAGGGGTTTTAACACCCTTTTATAGTCAACTGTCTGCTGGACACCTGTGTAATGAATAATTAGACTCACCTGTGGTTGAGTTCTTGTTAAATTAGACATTTGTAGTCTAAAATTTAGCTTTGCTCCAGAGACTTTCAGTGGGGTGTACTCATTTTTGCATCACCCTAATTTGAGTTAAACTGAAAATTTTGTTCTCTAAGTTATATTATTAACCTTACTTTCATGTTATAAGTTAAACAGATGTTATATTAAACTATAGTCTTGTCAACATTTTGGAAATTGTTTTTGTGTTCATTGAGATATTGTTTAAAATGTTACTTTTCAAAGGTGTTATACTCATTTGCACTGAGCATTATATATATATATATATATATATATATATATATATATATATATATATATATATGTATATATACACTTAGACTACTGTTCAAAATTTTGGGTAATATTGGGTTTATAATATTACAAATGTTTTCTATTTCAGTTAAATGCTGCTCATTAAAGAATAATGGTCTCCACCAAAATATTAAGCAACAAAATTGTTTTTAACATTGATAATAATAAGAAAGTTTTCTTGTGCACCAAATCAGCATATTTTCATGAAACAAAATCTAAACGACCCTAAACTTTTGAACAGTTCAATTTGACATTTTGAAAAAGTTCGACAAGGGTTTAACTCCAGACTCTTGCATGCTTTCCTCCTTTGCCTTAACCTTTGATCAGTGTAGGATGACCCTGGAATTGACCCATCATGTTGAAATGAATCATACAATCTCTCTGTAGCCGCTCCTTTCAGGCTCTGTGAACTCACCGCAGCAGTCGACAGCTATTCTTAGGCAAAAGAAGCGCTGACTCCATCATGCAAGACTCTAGCAGTGCATGACTGTCTAGGACGCCACTTCTGCTCTCTTTTAGTTGACCAATCTTTTGCCTTTTAAAAATATTGCACTCTTGGGTCAGCTTTCAGTAAGGGTCATGTTTTCCACGCCTGGTGAGTGCAAGTCAGCACTTGTTTTCTTTCACGAGTGACAAGCAGAAAACAAGGTGTGTGCCGCAGCACGGCGGTCACTGTTGCGCTGAACGTTTCTCAACGGTCGGGTTAGACTTTGCGAGAGAAACATGGGGCCAAGCGCTCCTCAGATTGCTCTCCTCAGCAACCACACACTTAATAAAGGGCCATGTCAACAGAAATTTGGTGGCCCTCTATTCTCGACACAGAACAACCTTTGTCTTCTTAAATATTATTTAACTTTGCCTCAGGGTTTTGAGGGGGAACAAACATGCGAAACCAAAATAAAGGTTGACCTCTAATATAATCTTAACTGTCACAGCCCTTTGAGTGTCATTTTCATTTTTTTCACAAAACCACACTGACGCCGCAAGCTTTCGTCTCCCTTCTCAGTGAATCTGACCACAACTGGCCTCCCTGCTCAAACCGTGAAGCACACAGAGAGCGTTTTGTGATTCTTTCGCTGTCTTTATGACCGTTCGCATATGTGTAGTGGAGAACTGTTTTTATAGGATTACATATGTGTGCCTGTAGACAACTATTCTAAGAAACATCTGAGATGTGTTTTATGAAAGTGAAGTATTCAAGATCTGTGGAGAACCAATAATGGAAAAAGAAACAACTAAAGATGACCAGAATTCTATATATAAATTTTGGGGTCGGTAAGACTTTAATGTTTTTCAAAGAAGTCCCTTCTGCTTGCCAAGGCTGCATTTATTTGGTCAAAAATACAGTAAAATCATTAATATTGTAAAATTGAATTAGAATTTAAAATAAAAAATTTTTATGTTAATGTAATTTATCCCTGTGATCAAAGCTGAATTTTCAGCATCAATACTCCAGTCCTCAGTGTCACATGATCCTTCAGAAATCATTCTTTGCATTATTTTTCCCACTAGCGGGGGTCAAATAAAACTAGAGGCCAGTGGCGAGGCTACATCTGACTCACTCAGATTGATAGCTGGTTAATTCAGACACAAAATTATTTTATTTTTATTTATTTATTCAATTATTTTTTGAGAGAAACAATAATGAGTGACAATAATCACTCAAATACATGAATTTAGATAAGGGCTCTGATAAGGGCATTCACGTCATGTCACTTAGTATCTTCCAGTCATGTGCTTCTATTCTATGGCAAATGGTAAATGCAAGAGCTGTCAATAGCTACGTCCCAATAGGCTTTATGCCAAACGTCACATGAACAAACAGGAAAACTGATCAGAGACAATGTTAACGGCAGCTGATGGCGGCTAGTTCTTTTTATTGTTGTCAGTTTATTTGATTTAATTATCTAGATGTTAGTAAGAAGAAAAATAAAAGACTTTTAGATATCAATCTGCAAATGCAAATGCTCATCTGTGCTCTCTCTTTTGAAGGTATTTTGAGTAAAGCGGCTGTATATTTAACAAAGCACATGCAAAAGACCTGAACCAGAAGCGATGCAACCTGCTTTACAGAACTTTGTTTGAAGGATGCAGCCTCTGAATAATATCTGAGCGATCAGTCCAATCCAAGCGTGCTCCTGCTGTAAAACAGTCCCCGATTGGTCCCTACCCACTATATCCAAAGCTAAAGCTGCGGTACGCAAGGAAGGAGACAAGACGTTTTTTATTAAATGGATGTCAATGGAGGAGAGGCTTCACTTTTGTGAGGAAATAACTTATCATTTAATGAATCGACAGCCCATAGGCTAATCTTCAGAATGTTTGCTCCTAAACATTCATTTTAGATTGACTTATTCTTAGAGTTTAAGTCTAGGAAAAATCACGGACAACTGCACGACTGGTATGATTCCGTTTATGGCACTTCTCATTCATTTCTAGGTCTCTGCAAACATACAACTCTGAACGACATTCAATGACATCCAACACTGTAATGTGATTGGTTATCAAGGCACATGTGATTTAAAATCAGCAACAAAATCTGACAAGAACTGTGCCATAAATGTTGTTTCTTATGCTGAAATAGCGTTAAAAAAGCTAAGCTTGTTTGTCAGACTAGACCAGCCAATGCGCTTGGCTCTTTTATTTAGAAGGCGGGACTTATTCTACCATGTTGTGCATTGCACTTTCTAGCAAATTTGAGTGCACCACCTTTCTATATGGTGACATCAACTGTAAAAAAAAAAAAAAACATTTTGAAAGATTATGAAAACACTTTCTTGTGTTACAGTGTAATTATACATTTAAGTACTGAGTAATAATAATGAACTACATGTACTTACTATAGGGTCAGGATTAGGATAAGGGTTTGGTTTAGGGTTAGTTGCATGTAATTATGCATAATTTATTGTTATTACTACTCTAATTACCTTTAACATGTGGAATAAGGACACTGTAAAATAAAGTGTTACCGTATGCTTTTATTCTTTGAAATAATGTGCACTAATATAGACACAATAAGACCAGGAGCATGTAATAAGAAGGTTGCCGTGATGTCATGCTGAATTTTACCTTTTGTCTGAAATATTCACACAGTTTGTTTCTTTCCATTAACGGGTTAAACTACCCTCTGACCCCGTGTATTCAGCGAGCACATGAAATAAATCCCACTGGGGTTGTTGTCAGCAGTGCATCTTTGGAGCACCGCATGACAGACGTATTTCTGTCTGTCATGAGAGGGGGAGGGAGGTTGTCTGGTGAGGAGCAGTTTTTGGGCCCTCATGCATGTCCTTCCTCCCAGGGGCCACCAGGGGCCCAAATCCTCTTCTACTGACAGGTGATTCATCTCATTAGTTTCTCTCTTTCTCACTCTATCTTGCTCTCCCTCGCTCTCGGGGCTCCTCATTGTCTTGCGATATGAGATGGCTCTTTGTTGTGCGTTGTGCAGGGCTGTAATTAGTGAACTGTGCGCGGGGCGTTTTTTCTCACAGAAATTCTTCAAAATTAATCAGTGCTTTCCCATTGATGGCAAAAGCCTCTTGACCCCCCTCCACCCCACCCGCCCCTCCAAACAGCCCCTCTCTTCAGCGCAGAGATGCTTTGGGGGAGAATTCCTTTGTTTGTTTTGTCAAAAACATACTCAGGTCATCGTAGAACTTGAGTCTGGACCCTGCAGCTGATAGTGGAGGACCAAGGTATATGATATCACATATCTACACGTCCTTTTTAATATCTATGATATCTATATATACATATCTGTATCTATATATACATATGGAGTGTTATGGGTTTAGACCTTCAGCAGTTGCTTGGATGGAAAGTTATTTAGTAAACAGATTGCAGAGAATTTTTTAATGGAAGCTATTCAGATCAGTGGAATGTGGAGTTCCTGTGATAATTAATGATGTATGTTTGTAAGTGTTGTGTGGACCCCAGGAAGACTAGTTGTGCTCTTGGGTATAGCTAATATATATATATATATATATATATATATATATATATATATATATATATATATATATATATATATAAACGGTTAGTTCCTGTTCTTGATTCTGATTGGTCAATAGCTGTGTTTTATTCACGATAAAACGCGGCTATGACCGCTTCACCCAACGTGTATCACTACACAAAACCCTTAGCAACCACTCTTAGCAACATAAACTGTTTGTTAGGGCCCGAGCACCGATGGTGTGAGGACCCTATTGGAATTGCTCCGTTTATTCTCAATTGATATTGTTCATTGAAGCTTACTGTATTATGTAGAAGAGAATTGTGAGAAAGAGATCGAGTTTATTACCTGCATGTCTGATGTATTATCTTGTCCTTTTAACAGTTAAGGTGTTTTCCTGTGACTGACAGCGAGTTTTTCAATGTAAAAGTCTTCGCTACTGACTGACACACTCATAAAGACAATCTTTGCCGCCATCTAATGGCGTTATAATGTAACTTCTGTTGCTGTTCACGGTCAGGGACTATTTTTTTCTGGCGGAAGGAAGGCTTTTAGTTAAAGTTTATTTCATAAGAGTTGCATTAATACATATTTTTGGCTTTAATATTTGTATTGTGTGGTAACCGTTTTATAAAAGCAATAAGGTACTCGAGGCTAGTGCTTTGCGTCGTGCCTAAAAACGCTCTTCAGCCGTGACTTATTCACGATACAGCACAGCCTCTAATACCTTATTGCTTACTTATAAAAGCAATGCATGTACTATTCCCTATTTCTCTCTCTCTTTCTCTCTAAGACTTAATTACCATTGAGTGTGTTCGTCTGTAATCAATGACCTGAAAAAGACAGAGCAAAATGAAGGTCATTAATTTGCAGATATTTACACATTTGCAGCCAGTGTTATTTCCGCTTCAGTTCTGCGGGTGGCCGGCCCCAGATTATTTTCTTTACCCCACTGAGAATTATTGACGTCACCTCCCACCTAACATGTAATTAATCAGAAAAACGAGCTGCTCGTATCAGGTAGCAATATCATCTTGAATGACAAAACCACCTCAACATGAGGTTTTTTGCTTTTCACAATGAGCTTTTATTACAGGGTTCCCAATCACTGCACTCTTTCTTCATTCATCATCCTAATCCCACTGTTTAAATGCACTCACAATGTGTTGTTTGTTTTATTAAATGACTAAAGTGCCCTTTTGTTGAAGTCAAACCATTGTGCCTGGCCTGATTTTGTGGTCATTTTTGTACAGCACGTACAAGTGTTGTCCAGCACCTTACGGCCCATTTGTAACCACAGAATCACAACAGATAAAGAAAAAGAAAGATACGCAAAGATTTGTTATTAATTACTGTTATTTTTGTCTTGAAGTAAGGGATGATTGAAGAAAGCAGAGAGATACAGTATGAAGCAAGAGACAGTCACAGTACCACAGTAGAATAATGATAAGGATAGTTTTTGATGATTGGATGCTAAAGCAGAGAGACCGAAGGGGGAAAAAGAAGTTAAATTAAACTAAACTAAAATAAAGATAGACTAGCACAAAACCAGCCGGACCTTTCACCTGAGAGCTGATCCAACATATGTTTTCATAAGCCAAGACAAGCAATCAGCCATTGTGGCCCTTCTCCAGAGCTAATGATGTCAAGTGAATCCCTCACAAAATCCTCTTTTTAACATGCGGAATAAAAGACCCCCCGAAAGCAGAGGATAAAAGTGCGTACAGGCTGAGAAAAAAGGCAGATGAACCAGGAGACAATAGAGAAGCAAATCGAATGTGCCCCAAAAGACCCCTACCAGCTCTCTGTACATATCATATCACTCCACAGGGAGAAAAGGGCTCACTTCTTATTTACGTTGCCGCTTATTGCTAGAATATTGATTTTAATTGCTGCCCTGGATTTCCCGAGCTCGCAAGGATGTGTCAGAGGTCATAGACGATTACTCAACGGAACGGAACATAATGGAACGGCCCCGAACTGCAGGTCAGGGGTTGGACAATGTGAACGTTCAGCTACTTAGCTTCCTTTGCAACTTTGTGACAAAATCTGTTTGCCCAACACCAATTAGGCTGGCTTTCCATGCGCTCCGCTGAATGGGTTTGACAGAGAGGGTCATCCTGCGACGTGACAGCTGGCCTGAGCAGGAACAGGCGGGCCTGTGTCCTCCGCCGCATAATTGGTGTCCCTTGCAACGTGCCGCTTCCCAGGGGCTCGGCTCCCTGTTCCTGTGGAAGCCCTAAATGAGTGGAATCAGGGCTTAATGGGGCTCCTGTGAGTTTTAAACAAACACAGCACAGCCCCCCACTGTTCTACATGCTGCACCCAACAGCAGGGAGTCCCTCCGCGGCCCACACCGAAACATCCCTCGTCACACTGGACGCTCAAGTCAAGTCACTTTTATTTCTACAGCGCTTTATACAATACAGATTGTTTCAAAGAAGCTTTACAGTGATAACAGGAAAATGATTCAATGATGCAAACAGAATTCAATTCTGCTGTAAAGCAGCTCTAAAAAGTCAGTGCTCAATAATACTGCTGAATAATAATCCCTGGTTTCACAGACAGGGCTTAAGCCTAGTCCCAGACTAAAATGCATGTTTGAGCTGTTTTAACTGAAAGCAACTTGCACTGACATGTCTCAGAATATGTCAGTGCCATTGTTTTGTCTCAAGATGCACACCAGTAATGTTTTTTTTTAATGTTTTTTAAAAAACACTTAAATATCCTGTAACGGAGGCCAGCTAGTAAGAGCTGTGCGGATAAACCTCACTCCCCTTGCCTCAAGACATGCATTAGCGACTGATGTTAGAGGCTGCAGTCTTTAGCCTCCTTGTTAGCGTACCCGCCTCCCATGCCGGAGACCCTGGTTCGAGGCCCGCACAGAGCTGGGCAAGTAGGATCTGAGGGGTTACATTGGTGCCATGACCCAGATGGGAGTGAGGTTTACGGGGGGTGAGTTGTAACGGAGGCCAGATAATAAAAGCTTTGCGGATAAACCTCACTCCCCTTGCCTCAAGACTCACACTAGCAACTGGTGTTACAGGGTGCAGTCTTTAGCCTCCTTGTTAGCGTGCCCGCCTCCCATGCCAGAGACCTGGGTTTGAGGCCCGCACAGAGCAGGCTGAGTAGGATCTGAGGGGTTATATTGGTCCCATGACCCGCATGGGAGTGAGGTTTATGGGGGGTGAGTTGTAACGGAGGCCAGATAATAAGAGCTGTGTAGATAAACCTCACTCCCCGGCCTCAAGACTCGCACTAACGACTGGTGTTAGTCTTTAGCTGCAGTCTTTAGCCTCCTTGTTCTGTGCCCGCCTCCCATGCCGGAGTACTGGGTGCACTGTGATCATAAAGGGATGGATACTCAGGTAGGCTGTGGTGTTTAAACAATGATCAATTGGTACTAAGGGGCTCAAAGTGTGCCAAGAATATATCCTCCATACTATTACACCACCAGCTGCCTGAACCACTGATACAAGGCAGGATCCATGCTTTCATGTTGTTTATGCCAAATTCTGACTCTTTCATTTGAATGTTGCAGCAGAAATCGAGACTCATCAAACCAGGCAACATTTTTTCCAATCTTCCAATGTCTGTACACCCTAGTAGATCAGCATTTTCTGAAATACTCAGACCAGCCTGTTTGGCACCAATGACCATGCCACTTTCACAGTCACTTAAATCACCTTTCTTCCCCATTCTGATGCTCAGTTTGAACTTCAGCAAATTGTCTTGACCTTGTATGCATGCCTAAATGCACTAAGCTGCTGCCATTGATTGGCTTATTGGATATTTGCATTTACAGTTGAACAGGTGAACCTAATGAAGTGGGCTTTTTTTGGCTGCTGTATTTACAATAGGGTTTCCCAAACTAGACTCTTGGGGATTTGCGAGTTGATGAAGAGCTAATAGTTAAGTCATAAAAATGTTAAATTAAAAGTTTAAAATAATATTTGTTTACATGCATGTCATGTGACCAACAATCAGTCCCGAGAACCGTGAACATGCAAATGTTTTGCTAAATTATTGAAATATTAACTTAAAATATCAGGGGGTACTAAATATTTTAGTTTTTAAGGATTTCAACTATTATTTTTGTTTTGTTTTGTTTTTTTAAATGGGAATCTTATATTGCTGGTCATTGTATTATTTTATCTGCATTACAGATAAACACTAAAACAACTACATTGTTACACTGAAAAACAACATGGACTGATATTCTAGTACATCCATAACAAACAAACACCAAAAGCATATTAATGCAGCTGTTTCAACTAAAACAGTGTTTTAAAGTAAAATGTTCTCAACTCGCTGTCTTGATTGTGCTTTTCTTTTCGTAGAACTGCTTTGACAACAGAGACTCATCACAAAGCTTGCGTTAGCGTGTGCATTACTAATGTGTTTACACAGTCAAGCATGCTGGGAAGCCTTGGGCTAGTCATGGACAGCAGACTACTGGACTTTGAGAGCATACTTTGATTGCCTACTTGCTTGCACACCTTTCTTTCAACACTTGACGGCTTGGATGGTGTTGTGTTGGCGGTCGAGAGTGTTTGAACAGGGTGAAGAGGTCAAGGTGAGAAAAAGCCCAAGCCAAATAAAACCCCCTCAGAAGTTCAAACCAACCAGTGACCCTAAACAACTCTACCTCAAAGAAAGAACCAGAAAGATGTATAAAAATGGATTGTAGTGCAGGTTCATACAGAATAACACACACACAATGACCCCTGCAACACTCATTCCTGTGTTTGGTAATGCTAAATGGTACCAGGAACTCTCCCGACTTCAGAGGCTTGCTTTAGGGAATCCATCACCGTAAGAACGAGTGCACAGGTTAGGTTTCCTTTTAATGAAACTGATGAACAACTAATCAAAACTCAACAGTGGAGGAACCAGGCCAGGCGGGAGCTAGCGGAATCAAGGGGACCGAAGGGATTGGAGAAACACAGCATGAGACTAGTGATTTTGCAGCTGCCTTCTATCTCCAAACCTAGAGGCCCATTACTACGGGTCCAAATCAAAAAACAGTAAGATGCATTATCTTGACAAAAGAGTCAAAGTTATATATAAAAAAAAGGCCTTTTATATATAAGATTTTTAGATTAAAATATCCAAAAAACACTAGAACAGTATTATATATTTTGTTGACTTGTGTACTTTGTGTACATCCAGTTTTTATTAATATGACATTCTAATATCAATCTAGACTACTGTCAAATTGCAGCAAGTCTCTTATACCTGCCACGCAGCGAATGGACAGAGTAACATTATAACATAACTTTCAACACACTCAAATGTATTTAGTTTGATTGTTTTAACCATATAAAACAGCTCTGCTTTACCCCACATACGCAACGGAAAGAGCAGAAGCAGTCAACTGCAGCATAATAAAAGCTCAGCTGGACTCCCGCGGCTCTCAGCCCCGCCCTGCTTCATACCACAGTAACGTTAATAAAACTTTAATATATTAGCTCATCCATGAACGTGATTTCTGACCGAGTCCGTCGGGTTGCTTTTCATCAGCTGTGGAGCTGAAGACGACATCTCCCAGGATTCCACACTCATTCGCAGCGTCATCAAGCTACGCCCTTGTTTTAAATAAGCGACCTCTAGTCGTGAAAATTACATATTGCTAAAAAATATAAGCAATCAATCAGATAACAGAAGGCATGTAGTAGATTGTTTACTACAGGTTTTTAAGCAAAGTTTTGATCATGTTGATTTAGAGGCCTTCAAAATTTGCGTATCAAATATTATACAGGTGGCTTAGGTTAAAAACCATGTTCAGCTAGCAAAAAAACGGTGGGTTGTTGCTCATAAAGGCATCAACATATTGGTAGTTTTGAAGATTCACAGATGTATGCATGATGATTTTGGTGCTTTTGTCATGTGAAAACGCTTTCCCACATTCTGCAAGATTCTAGTATGAGTCTGTAAGCCAGGGCTGGCCCTCGTCTCTCCTCTGCGTCTGTAAGAGTTTTGAGTCTGCTAATGATTGGGGCCGGATTAATCATTGGCCTGCTGTGGACCCCACCGCTGACTGACTCCTTGTCTTCTACTGCCCTGTGTCTTATCAAAGCTGAGCCTGGAATGTGCCGTCTGCAATGAAAGCGGGGGCTCGACATCCCCACCCCTCGCTCACGGCTAACTCAACACACAAACCAGCACGTTACTAGAGCAGGGCAGAAGCTCACCTGAGTGAACCCATTTTAATGCACTGATTTCGTCAATCCTAATCAATCCAATCCGAATTCAGATTCTGAAAGTTTTATTATATGAACCCTAAACTTTTCAATTCAGTTCATATTTCCATTTACAATTGCATTTATTCATTCAGATTGATGGCTCACTCAACTCCATTGAGGTGTTTACATGAAGGCTTTTCAATCCAATTTAGCCATTAATCCGATTGTTAACAGATTTTTTGGGTGTATGTAAATGTAGCTACTGATGTTTTTAAAATCACAATTCTCTTCTCTTCTCTGATGATGCGTTTACTGACCCGAGGGCGGGGCAACCTGTCACTCACATGAGACCCACCAACAGCAAACCACAACCATCCAATCAGTTCACCAAGTCCCGCTCTACATTTTTTTCTTGTCTGAGAAGCCGTTTCACTTTGATATTCACAATAGGGAAGAAAAGACTTTCGCAACTTCCGTTTCTTGCTGACTTAAAAGGAAAGTATATTTAACTTTTGCTTGTACTCTTCCTCATTTCTAATTTGTATTGGATTTATCAGATCCATTGTATTGTTCCATCAGATGTGACTTGCTGTTTCTGCTTGTTTTTAAGACAAGGATCTTTCAAACATTAAAGGCAAATATGATAACCATGACACTACAGAAACTTTTTGATATTAATTTTGTATGTTTCCACTGACGAAAAGGTGGTTTTGGATTGGAAAATTGCCTTTGCCTCTAAAACCTGCTGCTCTTGAACAAGCAACTGTTAATGATGTTTTAATGTGATTTTTTGTCACTATGCAGCCATCTCCTTGTGCCCATCTGTAATTAAATGATTTTATTTACAAATCTTATGGGAATTGATAGCTCTGGTTCTTATTGGCAGTGTTGGGGAAAGTTACTTTTAAAATTAATGCATTACAGTATTGCGTTACTCCCTAAACAAGTAACTTATTGCATTGCGTTACTTTTTCTCACCTGGGCTGGGCTTGCTTGTTCGTTTTTAAGAACAACAAAAAAGTTTTTTTTTGGCAAATGTAAAGGCCCTTTCACACTAAAAGTGAAGCCTCAGGCTGAAGGACAGGAGCGCTGTCGGTCAATAAATGTGAAAAAGTAACTTGTGTTACTTGTTTGAAAAGCAACTTAGATATTTTGTTGTAAATTGAAATAGTACTGTATTACTTTACTTGAAAAAGCAATCTGATTACATAACTCAAGTTACTTGTAATGTGTAACCCCAACACTGCTTATTGGTTATAGTCTATATTTATTAATATCTAATTTGAGAACAAAAAGTATGTGATTATCCTTTTGGCTAGTGGGTCAAACTAGTTCTTGACACACATTACATACAGTAATGGCTATGTTCATGCATCAGGCCCTTGATTGACGTTGTTGTGTCACAAAAGCACACTACAAGTATACAGAGAGCAATCATTGTACCTGAAAATAGTGTACCATCAAACATGATTGGCAAGCTGGCACTATACTTCTTGGACTATAAAGCTCAACAATAGTGACTACAATCACCCTCCTAAACCCGTTTCACACACTGTCACAGTAGCATGTGATCAGATCAAACTCAAAAGCATGCTGGGTAACAAGCAGTGCCATAAAATAAACAGTTGTATACTCTTCTTTCAACAGTTTTTCCTCCACCACTCCATGTTTTTGGAAGAATTCAGATCTTGATTCTCAGGACTGACTTTCTTTGCAGACAGCACACCAATCCTGTCTACCCTCATCCTTTAGATTATATGAACATCTAAACTTGTCTTCACACAAGTTTGTCTTCACCCTGGAGGCCTAAAATCTCTCATCCATCTCCCCACCAGCCTGCTTTACCTTTAACCAACATGACACAGCAACCTGGGAGGGAAAGAAGCAGGATTAGCAATGAATGATCACTAACACAACAACCAACATCAGGAGGCTGACAGAGGAACTGCATGGAGAGAAAACACATACACAAGTAGAGTCACACAGAAGTGTACATGCACACAAACGCACACTCTGACTGACAGATCACTACAGGAGGGAAATTCCCACACCCTGTGCAATTTGTAGAAGGGCCAGCATGAGCGTGTGCTCACACACACACATACACACACACACATGAATGCATTAAAACATTCAGACTACACACACCGAGGGGAATTCACTAAGAATGAATTATGCCTGTTGATTGTGTATGCAAATAAATACTATCTGCATTGTTTTAGCACAGGAATTATGCAAATGAGGCAATGACGCAAACTTAATATGAATCACACAATCCCTGTGCATCTATGAGTAATGATAAAAGTTCAGCCATATTTATAATCTGTTATATGATACTAGTGTATACCGGTTCTACAAAATTCAGTAGAAAACAGTAATATTGTGAAATATCATTGCAATTAAAAAAAAAAAAAAAAATATTTTAAAATGTTATTTATTCCTGTGATCAAAGCTGAATTTTCAGCATCATTACTCGAGTCTTCGAATTTCACATGATCCTTCAGAAATCATTCTAATATGCTGATTTGCTGCTCAAGAAACATTTCTGATTATTATCAATGTTGAAAACAGTTGTGCTGTTTCATATTTTATGGAAACCGTTATATACTACCATGCAAAAGTTTGGGGTGATTGAGAAATAAAATAAAATAAAATAATACTTTTATTCATCAAGCACACATTAATCAAAAGTTACAGTAAAGATGTTTATAATGTTACAAAAAATTCTGTTTCAAATAAATGTTATTCATTGTACTTTCTGTTTATCAAATCTATTATGGTTTCCATAAAATTTTAAGCTGCACAACTGTTTTCAACATTGATAATAATCATAAATGTTTCTTGAGCAGCAGATCATCATATTAGAATGATTTCTGAAGGATCATGTGACACTGAAGACTGGACTAATGATGCTGAAAATTCAGCTTTGATCACAGGAATAAATTACATTTTAAAATACATAACAATAGAAAACAGTTATTTTAAATTGTAATAATATTTAACAATATTACTTACAATATTTCTCTCAAAAACATTAAATTGTCATAATCATTCCAAACTTTTGACCTGTAGTGTATGTTGTTTTTAATGGTGCTATATATAAACAAAATAAAAAGAAAAAGAATAAAAAAAACTGACAGCAATAATAGTTCGGCTACAACTTATTTTACATATTAATCATCACTTTTGTGAATAAACCTAAAATATATAGTAAGGTACTGTGTTTGTGCTAAAATAAATAATGACTTTTAATTTCAATGAAGAATTTAAATGCACATTTTGCAGCACTATACCTGCACATTTAGAACCTACTGCTGGACAAAGTGGTTAGTACCTATTTAGTGAATTCGCCCCTCATATATCATCATATAGAAAGTTGCTATCTCTCTTTTTCTCTTTGTGTCTGTAGGAAACCGAGCTTGACTTTGCCTTCAAGTCTTGATTTGAATGGCATCCTATGAGGTGAGCCATTCACTTGCATTACAGTGAATCTCTTTTGGGTCTCCATCTGTCTTTCTATCCCCCTTCGTCTTTTTACTTTTTCTCTCATCCGTCACTATGGATGGACAGCTTGCTAATGAAGGAAGCTGAATGGAGTGCGGAGGCATTATCCTGAACTTCTCATCCATTCAGAACGGCTTCTAGTTTAATGGCTTAGGCCACACAATGGCAGATGTAAATAAAGATCAAATGAAAGAGGCCATGACACACTCGAATAGCCAGGGAGAGATGCTATCTCCACAGGCTGATATTCAAAACCTCTTGGGAAGGCGATAAAGGACCTTTCCTTGTTGAAGAGTGTCTACCTTTTTGTTTTAAATGCTGGATTGGGTTACAGAGAAGACTGAACAGGTTATAGAGTTGACTGAGTGTGTGAGCGAAGAGGTTGAGATAGAGAGAGAGGCAGTCCGAGAGTGAAAACAGACTCTATAGTGTAGGACAAACTCAAGCAGACAGACAGAAACATGGCAGACCACCCTTACAGTGGTTGTGGTTCATTCTCTTGAAGTGCAGAAAATGCTTCCAAAGTCATGCAAATAATTCAATGAGTTAATTTAACTTACTCAAAAAATAATATAAAGTAACTTAATTTGGGGAAAACTTATTTTAAGTCATACCACAAGATTAGAACAAGTCTACTGAAAGAAGTAATTTTGATAAACAACAACAAATTGTTGTTATCTTGTATCCAATGACTGTTTTAGCATGCTAAATAAAACCTAACTTATTCGCTGAGTCCGAAATCGCGTACTGTTTCAGTATAGGTACTACATTTGAATTTACTTTGCGACCATTAAAAAAGTACACTCACCTGCCAATGGCTGGTCACTTAAAGGGATAGTTCACCCAAAAATGAAAATGACCTCATGATTTACTCACCTTCAAGCCACCCAAGGTGTATATGACTTTCTACTTTCAGACGAATACAATCGGAGATATATTTAAAAATATCCTGGCTCTTCCCAGCTTTATAATGGTGAATGGGGGGCCAGATTTTGAAGCCAAAAAAAGTGCATCCATCCATCATAAAAGTACTCCACATGTCTCTGGGGGGGTTAATAAAGGCCTTCTGAAGTGAAGCGATGGGTTTTTGTTAGAAAAATATCCATATTTAAAACTTTATAATCTAAAACAACTAGCCGTGTGGAGTACTTTTACGATGGATGGACTTTTTGCTTCAAAATCAGGCCCCCATTTACATATTTTTCACCAGCCATGAAACAGATTAATCCTTATTAAAGTTACAAAAGTTATTCAGTCTAGAGCAATGAGTGATTGTTCGTTGTCTTTTGTTGTTAGATTAACATTAAAAACACAGACAGCAGCAGGATTATTAGGCTGCTTTCACTTTAAGACTAATGCACGGACCCAATATACTGATACACGTGCGTTTTCTGTTTACGTTCACTTAAGACATAACTATGTTTACGAGGATACTTGCCAGGCAGACAGGCAATCTGACATAATTTTGACATATGTCTGTTCAAGCATAAGAAGATATGAAAGAGAGCTCAATTCGCACGCTGTCTGAGACAGATTTCTGGTCATGCACTTCAGTAACGAGTAACGAGTTCTCTTTCGCGTCGTATTTCAAATGGCAAGGCTTAAACTTTCGTGACGACGCAGCACTGGCCTGTCAACTGTCCTGAGAGTCATTCAAATTTGTTCATGTTCATGTTCTCACAATATTGTGTTGCTAGAATTCAAAACAATATTACTGCCCAACTGGCAGTTGACACCGTTTCATACTTGCCAACACAGATTTTTACTCGCATTTGGCGAGTGTTAATTTTAGGACATGAGTATGAATATGGTTGATATGAATGAAATTCAGACATATTACATCTGCCATGTTGTTACTGTCATGTGAACTAACAGTGTCAGTTGTGTCACATCACTTCCATTCATAAATCCTCTCCCATGGCATCATGGGATAGTAAAATGTCCATTGAATGTGCATTTCAGAATCTCAGTGGAAGTAGTAGGTCAGACATTTCACCTATTGTTTTTTGAATACTATGTATTCGGACATACAGTACTACTCTTTTGGTGTACTGCTTTCACATAGTATATAGTAGGCAAGTATTCGATTTCGGACACAGTGATTGTTGTATGCAATATATGAAATGAGTAAGAAGAAAAACTGGTTGCACACTATTTTGTTAATCCACTTTACACAATAAGTAACTTTAAAGAAGACTGAACACTCTTAGAATAAAAGGTTTGATATGGTTCTATATAGAACCCTTGACTAGGGGAGGGTCTATGGGCAGGTAGATGTATGGCCTTTTTCAGACCTTTTGATCTAATGGACGAAATAAGCTCAATTTACATAAGAATGTGAACAGAAACAGTGGAAAAAAATATGAAGCAGCTTTCGTTTCTGCCTTGACAGCAAGACTGGAATGGCGAGAGAACATTGTGCTTGGTACATTTTTCATCTTCAAACCAAACTTGGGTCTTTAGCTGACCAAGTTTAAATCCCACCTGGCTAGCATGCTTCCCATAATGTTTACGCATTAGGTCAGTAGGTGGAAAGTAGGTCTTTTGTGGCTGTTCAAACACATTCAGCCACATGAGCGTCTACACTAGGAAAGCAATCCGGTCGAATGCGTTTTCAACTACCTCTGGAAATGGTCAAAAGTGGACAAGCTCAAAACATTTAAGACCCCGTTTACACCTGAATTTAGTGATCCGATCGACCAAAACACATCTTAATACCAGGTGTAAACAGGGCCAAAGAAGCGTCTGCTAAAACTCTTTAAGGTTTGATAAGAATTAGAAACACTAATAAGTTTTTCCCTTTAATCAAAACACACAAAAAACACTTCATTTAACATTTACTCTCTTAATGCATTCCCATGCGAAGCATGCTGGGAACTAGAAATCTACTGTACAGTGTCATTTGACAACAAAAATTATTCATGCACAAAAGGATTAAGATAACATCCCTTTTACAACTTTAAGTGGATTGGACGTAAATTGCTGGGTTTTGTACAAACCCAATTTAAATGAGTTAAATGAGGATTTCTGACTTCGAACATGAAGCTCAAATCGAGCTGGGCTTCAGCAGGTCCTGTGGAGACAGATAGTATTCAGGCACTTTGTGCTGCTGAGGGTTTTATCTGTCCATCAGGGAATCACAAGGAAGCTTCACTTGAGCGCAGATAAAGCTGCCTTAAGCAGATATACACTAATCTCGGTCCTGT
Source organism: Hypophthalmichthys molitrix (assembly GCA_037950675.1). NCBI lineage: Eukaryota > Metazoa > Chordata > Actinopteri > Cypriniformes > Xenocyprididae > Hypophthalmichthys > Hypophthalmichthys molitrix. The sequence goes on from CM075505.1 coordinate 4,413,375, forward strand.
AAAAAACTCACATCGTGTGCCATCACTCAAACGCTAGACGTGAAGGTAGAGTAGCATTCTTGTGTTTTATAGTCTGGGGAAGTACCTACAGGTGTTGCTGCGCAAATATCATCCTACCACATGTTCTGAAATTATTAGAGCAGAGGTTTGCATGACAGCGCTTGGCCCTGGACCGGGAACAGTCAATTTCAGGATGAATCAGCTGAAACAATAACAAACAATGAAATTCCGATCTTTATCATCCGTACTGCAGCGTTTCACAATGCCTGTCACGATTATCAAGGCATCTTGCGTCTTAGACGTGAAGTGAAATCTGTGATGGTATTTACAAATAAAGTCCCACATCAGGAGGTTGTACGATTGTACAGTCTATTAAAACATGCTGAAAATGTATTTTCAAATAAATAATTTATTATATTATATTATGTATATACACATACACTACCAGTCAAAAGTTTAAAAATCTTACCGATTCCAATGTTTTTTAAAAGAAGTTTCGTCTGCTCACCAAGGCTGCATTTATTTAATTAAAAATACAGTAAAAACAGTGATATTGTGAAATATTATTACAATTTAAAATAACTGTTTTCTGTTTGAATATATTTTGTAAAGTAATTTATTCCTGTGATCAAAGCTGAATTTTCAGCATCATTACTCCAGTCTTCAGTGTCACATGATCCTTCAGAAATCATTCTAATATGCTGATCTGCTGCTCAAGAAACATTTATTGTGTACAATTGTACAAAATATTTGTGTACAATATTTTTTTTCAAGATTCTTTGATGAATAGAAAGTTCAAAAGAACAGCATTTTATTTAAAAAAATATAATCTTTTGTAACATTATAAATGTCTTTACTGTCACTTTTGATCGATTATTAATCAAGGATGCATTAAAAAGTATTAATTTCTTTAATTTCTTAAAAAAATAAATAAATAAATAAATAAATAAAAATTCTTACTGACCCCAAACTTTTGAAAGGTAGTGTATAATGTTACAAAAGATTTCTATTTCAGATAAATGCTGTTCTTTTGAACTTTCTATTCATCAAGGAATCCTGAAAAAAAAAAAAAAAAAAAAAAAAGTACACAACTGTTTTCAACATTGATAATAATCATAAAAGTTTCTTGAGCAGCAAATATATGTATATGTGTGTGTGTGTGTATTATATATATATATATATATATATATATATATAGTCCCTGCACATATATATTATTGTTGATTTTTTTTAAAAACAATACAACCACCCAAATGTGACATTGTGTTAGCTAAGAATGAGAATAAGCTTTTGTGGGGCATGCTGACAACTTCTGCATGACAAGAAAAAAATAAATCATGTAGGCTGTTTTCAGAAAGACTTTTGATTTCTGATGAGCATTGCGTTCTAAACGTCTGCCTACTTCCCCATGCTTGATAGGGACTTTCCACTCTCAGACACTCATTAATCAAAGCAAAACTCATCAAAAAGATGAATGTCACATTTTAGTGATTCATTCCTGGTGGAAAAAAAAAAAAAAAAAAAAAAAAAAGACGCCCTGCCCCGAAACACTGATTTCACTATTTAGCAATTCAAAGCCAATTTGTAGGTGTTGCTTTGTCGTGTAGCCGTGCTGCAAATCACTGCCAATGATTGATGACAAACCTGTGTTTTCTTTAGTCTATTAAAGGCTGCAGGTTTTCCTGCTCATAAGTTAAACAATAGCAAAGATGTTCAGGACAGGAGTGGTAGAACTGACAAGAAAAACATCTGGGAATATATTTAATTTCAATGGGAGATCAGAGGTATAACAGAATTATTAATGGGTTGAATAACAATAGAAGCAGAAGGAGTTGTCTGTGTTTGATGGCTCTTTTCTTGGCACGGACAAAGACGTTAAATCGCAACAGCGAACTCTGGATATTGATGAGTTTTCATTATGATGCACATTCCAAAGCGTTCACGCGCACACCGCTCGTTGCAGACTCACTGAAGCTCGGAGCGTGACTCAGGAATGAAATCTGCTGGATAAAGCTGGAAAAGTTGTAGGGTGGAAATTCATTTTCTGCCATTCTTTGGCTAGGGGTGTCAGTCTAACCATAACAATATAAAAGAGTATCACTCCACGGTGTCAGAGAAGTGTTGCAGATATGTCCTTCCTTCACTTAAGGAGTCTGTGGTTTGGGGCCAGATTCAATTTATGCCTTTGTCTCCTATGCCGGGTTAAGCTGTGTCATTTGTAACCAAGACATAACATGAAACTTGAGGCCTTTTGTTCCAAAGTGCTATTCGGTCCTCTCTCCTTCCCACTGAGTTCACAATTTAATAAAGTCTGGAATATATTCACGCACACTCCATAAACAAAAACGCGCCATTTCTCAGCTGCAAGTCTGAGAGTCGTATCACTCTGAACAATCTGTCTCTCTGTCTTGGCCTTACTCTCGCCTTTTCTGAAAAAATACACTTTCATCCACTTTTATTGTGAAGGAGACAAAATAAGTTCAATTCTGACGGGTTCGGATATCCTAGAGAGTCAAAATAAGGAAATGTTACGTGACAAAGAAACAGAGAGTGAATCATCTTTCTGTGAGCTCCAAACGGATTCGTATTGACCCAGTTGCTGTGGGTTTAAGTTAAAAAGTAGTAATTAACTAGTGAGAGGCAATTAAATGTACAGTAGCATTTCAATAATCAAGGAATTAAAAAAATGCTGTTGAAGCCTTGATATTGTTGGCCAAACAGTTATTGGCTGCTTAAACTGGGAAAATGAAAAATAAATAAATAAAAAAAATAATTACATTTGAGAAAAAAAAAAAAAAAAAAAATTGAAAATGAAATAAAAAGTACACATTTTCATTAATAAATTCAGTCTAATACTAATAAACAATATTAGCAACAATAAAATAGGGTGATTTCTTACCGGTCCAAGTCAAAAGAGCACACCTTCTCGTTTATCCCGTGCCTCCTTTAAATGTAGGTCTTTAAAATTGCCTATGAAAACAAGGTAAACCCAAATGCTTACAAAAATATAAATTTCCAAAATAATGGTGTAGGAAGAGTTATATGCAAAATGTAATACTTATGGATACTGACTGTATAAACCCTTAACCCTAAATTTGGCTTTTCACACAACGCTTAACCCCGGGTTATCATTGTCCTAAACCTCGCTTTTAACTCTGGGAAAAAGAACAGTTCACACTTGTAATTTAGGGGCCATTTACACAACACTGTTTTAAACTAAAAACAGAATACTTTTTATGTTTTGGCCGTTTATTTACACGACAGTGGCATTTTGGGGCCTGAAAACGCAAACTTTTGAAAACGGGATTTAAAGGGCAAGTTTTTTAAATGATACTGTTATCATCTCCATGTAAACTACAAAAACAAAAATTTGTGAAAAAGATGACGTCATACGCATACGTATTACATGTTCAGTCCATATTTGTGTAGTGTTTGTTTACGAAGAGACGTCGCCAACTACTGGCGTGGCATGATAATACAGCGTTTTTAAACCTTTTTTGTGGATCCGTGTGAACGGGGATAGTTTTGACAACGTTGTCGCTGTATGCGAAAAACAACAAAAACAAAGGAAAAACGTTTCTGTTTTAGTACATCGCTGTCGTGTAAACGTACCCTTAGAAGCAGAGTTTTCATAGCTTTTTTACCCAGCTTAATGAAACGCTGTTCCGGAGCGCATTGTGGTGCCAAATGTGCGCAGTGTGAAATGATGCATGTTAGAATGTTACGGGTAGATGCTTAGCAACAGACAGCCAATCGCGTGCCTCATATTCACGTGCTTTGGACAGTCACTGAAACCCACAACTTGGATAAACAGTCGTTTCAGTTTTTGAGGAGAAAAATGTCAAATGGCAACGGAAAACCAGTCAATTGGAGTGAAGAAGAGACCATTTCATTTCTTCCTTTATAGTCTGAAAAGTTAGAAAAAAAAGTCTAAATACAGTCAGCAAGGTATGATATGACAATGAGCAAGGCTAGAGCTTTTATAGCCTATAGCCTAAACAAGTCGCACAGTGCCTCATCCAATCAGTAGGGGCTTTCGCACTGGGTAGTTATAAGAACTTAGTTATAGGAACTAGCCACCAGGGTGGTTCCTCGAGAACTAAATGTTCCTCTAGGGCCATTTTCCTGGTTGCATTCGCACCACCAGTAGGAACTCTGAAGTGATGTAAGCCAGCCGACAGTGATGTCATTTAAGCGTGGTAAACGTCAACAATTGGAGAATGGAGGACGCCGTGATTGGAGCTGTGTTTTTGTTGTGTGCAGCGGGATTTGTGATAACAGAGATGGAATGTAAATGTATAAGTAATGCGATGGAAAGAGCAAAAAGGAGGGCTAAGAGACGAAATCTCCTGCAACAACTTGCGGCGCTACATATCATCGAGGCTGAAAAAAAGAACAACGCCGCAGACAAAGGTGACAGGTAAGTGCAATTAACATGAACTTTCTGTATGTTTATGTCTTATAACTAGTGCTGTCAATCGATTGAAAAAAATTAACTCGATTAATCACAATTTTTTTCTGTGATTAATTGCAATTAAAAACACTTAAGTTTTTATACGTTTTTATATTTTATAATGTAATAATTTCACAGTTAATCTCCAAATTAAAACATCAATAAACAACATGAAGACAGTACATTTTAAATACTTGTTTAATGGCATCTTTTTATGAATGAAGGCCAGTATCACCGATACTAATAGCCTACAATTACTGATGTCTCAATGAAATTTTAAACATGAATTATGGCCATTCAACATTACAGTGTAATTGAAAGCTATATCATTTTTTACACTTATTAGGCTTCAAAAATATAACTTTTAATTTAAGTGAACTTAGAATAATCCTCACATAAACCCATAATAAATGTCATATTTAACTGTGCCTTTCCTACTTGTCTAACAGATAGGAAAAACACAGAAATTGAATAAAGTTACTAAACAGTCTGCACTGAATAATTTATAGCATAAATTACAATTAATCTAAATGATGTTTATCTAGTAGAGGTGTAACGGTACATGTATTCGTCACGAACGGCCATGGTACGCACGTCACGGTTCAGTGCAGTCAGACGATGACCCACACTCCAGAAGTTGGCGCACGTGGTAATGCAACACCATTTGCTAACTGCCAGAACAGGAAAAAGAGCAAAAAGAAGAAGAGATGATCTATGCACCAACCTAAAACAAGAGATCAGATGGCACACAAGAGCTTGCTAGTAGCCTATTTACACTTAGTTTTGATTAATTTGTGTGACGCGCTTCACTGACTTCAGTAAATCAGTTTTGTAACCGATTGTGACCAAATACCTTTTGTTTATCAGCCCTACAAAAAAATGACCTCTGCAAGAGTGCATTCTGTTTACTGCTTAGTGCTTAATACACTATGAGGTTGTACTGTACCAACTACCTCAGGGGAGACTAAATGTCACTGGGTGGAACAAACTGTAATTTGCAACTGTCTGTTCAAAATAAATAAAAAGAAACCTAGCTTTGGGGTTTTGTTGCTTTTTCCTGTTGTACCGAACTCGTATCGAACCGTGACCCCAAAACCGAGGTATGTATCGAACCATGACTTCTGTGTACCTTTACACCAGTAATATCTAGTGTTTGTTGTTTGTGGTGGGAAATGGACATCGAGGTTAAAATAAAAAAAAAAAAAAAAAAAAACACTTCTTTTTCCTCAAGCACACAAGAGCTAATGAAATGTGGACCAATGCCAGCCCCAACTTATAGAAGCAGTGATGTAATGTTTATACAATATAGGGCCATTTCACTTTGCTGTCATGCTGCAACCTCACCTGCGATTATTCCATCCCTGAGGAATCTTCGCAGGTTGAGTAGAAGGGCAGACAGTGACGGCTCTGTGACAGAAGAAGCTTTGCTCGGTATACGGCCCAAACAAACAGGTTCGCACAAAGCTAAACTATGGCTGCTCTGGCTTCCATTCAAGAACTGGGAAATTTCAACGCAGGGATGGGTGGTGGGACAAAAGCATTTGGTTTGTACTAGATGTGTGGTCATCTTAAATGCCGCAGAGGTGTTTCCTCAGGAGAGACACCCTGTGAGAAAAATCGCTCTCCTTTAAGAGAGACCAGCTGCTCAAACATCCCAGATACATGTGCAGACCTACAGAACCTGTGTAAAGTGAATGTTTTATACAATTACACACAAGGAAGCATATATCACCAAATTAGTTTCTGTTCATTCTTCTCATGAATTTTACAGTTTGGTCAGTAGCATATGAAAACATGAAAGTAGAACTACATGAAAAGGCACAACCTGTTTTATTGTAATGTACACTACCAGTCAAAAGTTTGGACACGGTAAGATTTTTAATGTTTTTAAAAGAAGTTTCCTCTGCTCACCAAGGCTGGATTTATTTAATTAAAAATACAGTAAAAACAGTAATATTGTGAAATATTATTACAATTTAAAATAACTGTTTTCTGTTTGAATATATTTTATAAAGTAATTTATTCCTGTGATCAAAGCTGAATTTTCAGCATCATTACTCCAGTCTTCAGTGTCACATGATCCTTCAGAAATCATTCTAATATGATGATCTGCTGCTCAAGAAACATTTATTGTGTACAATTGTACAAAATATTTGTGTACTAATAATATATATATATATATATATATATATATATATATATATATATATATATATATATATATATATATATATATATATATATATATATATATATATATATATATATATATATATATATAAAATGTCTTTACTGCCACTTTTGATCGATTTAATGCATCCTTGCTGAATAAAAGCATTAATTTCTTTCATTTCTTTTCAAAAAATAAAAATTCTTACTGACCCCAAACTTTTGAATGGTAGTGTATAATGTTACAAAAGCTTTGTATTTCAGATAAATGCTGTTCTTTTAACTTTTCATCAAGGAATCCTGAAGAAAAAAAAAAAAAAAAAAAAAAAGTACACAACTGTTTTAAGCAATGATAATAAATGTTTCTTGAGCATCAGATCAGCATATTAGAATGATTTCTGAAGGATCATGTGACACTGAAGACTGGAGTAATAATTACTTCATAATATATTCAAACAGAAAACAGTTATTTCAAATTGTAATATTTCACAATATTACTGTTTTTACTGTATTTTTAATTAAATAAATGCAGCCTTGGTGAGCAGACAAAACTTCTTTTAAAAACATTCAAAATCTTACCGTGTCCAAACTTTAGACTGGTAGTGTATGTCAGAGTAAAATAGGATAATAAAAGAGAAACAATGTCACATTATCTGAAAAAGAAAGGAAGGAAGATTAAAGTTGAACATTTTGGAATAAAATGCACAGATATGCATACATGTTTATATTAAAGCTGCCAGAACTTTTTTTGGTTCAAAATTATCCAAAATAAATTTGAGCAAGTACATAACCAGCCAGTGTTCAAAACTATCTCCTTATCTTAGCCCGATTCACAACGGTAAGCTTGTAATAATGTTCTATAATAAGAGCGACCTGAGGGCTGTTACACAAAAGACGCTAAGAAAAGCGAGGATTAAACTCCAATTACCTTTTATGAAAATGCTTTAGCCCCAACTCGTTTGTTAGGTTCATTCAAGTCAGGTTTTGAAGTTCACGCAGTCCTGCTAATTCGATCCAGGTTTACCTAGTCAAGATAATTGCGTGTGCACGCTTTTCTTAAGCAGCCCTAGAGGTCGATCATGGATCAAATGATCCACCATAGGAAACTGCATACATTTTGTGCTTTATGCGTTTGAGACATGGTGTTTTCCTCATAACTTACATTTCACACGTTTATTCCCCATCTGTAAATGGTAGAAAGTCAAGCAAATATTTCCATTTTGCTGGTAAACTTCACAGTGAACGAGCACTGCTGCACGCATGCGTGCCAAACAGACGGAACGCAATAGGAGCGCAATAATTCTATCTAAAATATCAATTTTGCTCAAATATTTGATGTTGGACATTAAATGTGCCTTATGTACAGTTTTAAACCTACAAGTAAGTGTTTTTTATGATAGCAGTAACTGTAAATGGACTATTGTAATGGGGTAAATCAGGGCAAATATACTTGATGTTACGGTGCTACTTTTGCTATATTTTCACACTTAAAACAATGATTTGGTAATCCTCTTTTACCACTGTCCTCTTTTGTGCTAAGAAATAAGTCTCCTGACAGTTCTGTCCCAAGTGGTTACATTGTTGTCAGAATTGAGTCTGAGAATGACTCAGTGGGCTATATAACACTTAATTTTTAAGAAATTACTTAAATGTAAATATTTTGGTTTATCATACTTGCTTACCTTTATATCAAATTGCCTTAAATTTACACCATTTTTTATTATTATTTATTTAGCTCTATTTAATAAATTATTGTACTCATTTTTGCAACAACATTTTATCACTTTGATAAGAAAAATCTTTTTTGGACTGATAGTGGTTAATAAAGTCAAACAATTGTATGTGAGAGAGTCAGCTGTAATATCATTGCGTTTCTATTGGTCAGTGTTAGAGGAGCTCAGCTTAGCCTGACAGTTAGCCTGCCCCGGACCAGGCTAGTTTCCCAGCATAAGTTGCCAGAGTAACTGAGTTTGAACTAATTTAACTTTGCTTTATGAAACAGAATTTACTGACAATAAGTCTGACTAACTAAAATAAGCCTGGCTTGTTTTCTAATCTTGTTTTATGAAACAATCCTCTGGTGGATTTCCGTAGGAAATTCGAGCATGCAGCCGTTTGTCTTTGCGTCATTATATCACGTCTGTAAACAGAAAGGCTCCAGCTAGTAGCTATATCTGAGCTTGTAGCGGATAACATATAGCCTTTTTTCACAGCAGCTGAAATAGCTAAACTTATCATTTTGATGGCGGATTGTAATCCAGAAAGGTCCAAATGACAATCATCAGTGACAACTGGAGATTCACCCCTAGCGTTAATCAACAGCAAAAGACTTAGGACTGTGGAGTGGCTACAGAAATTAAAATCTACAGGTAATACGCTAACACGCACTAAATACACATAGTCACGCAACTGATGTTGGTAACATTAACAATTTGAGAACAAAGTATAGCAGTAAAACGGTTTGCCGTGATCCGAGCTAAGCGATCATTAGATTTAATCATCATTGGCAGCACGATTTATTGTAGGCCTAATGCCTTTTTCCTCAGTCAGAACAAAAGTAGCAGAAATGTTACTTACTTGTTCAGCTGATATTTTCCAGTGAAAATTCTCATATTGGTCATACTTTCAAGACGTAAAATCTGTGATTCTGAAGTACAGTATCCACACCAGTGTGGTGATTGACAGCAAACATTAGATTCATCCGCTGAGGAGTCGTGCCGAAGCACAACGCACGTAACGATAACAATTCCGCATATGACTGCAATTGCAGGTTTCAAACAGAGATGGCAACAAAGAGAAAAAATGCCAGACTGCAGCTTTAAATAATGTACTTTTAACTAAAAAACAAAACTGAATAAAATAAAATACCATGATAAAAACTTAGAATAGATTTACCAGGACAATGTATGTAACTATTTTTTTGAAAAACAAAAAACATGGCGATATAATTTACAGTAACATTCTATATAGTGTTTAGTAATGTATTTTAAAGGTATAGTAATTTTCACTGTTATGTCCCAGGCTTAAGGTTTGTCTAGGGTAAGGGAGTAACAGTGAAAAGAAAGTTTGAAATTTTGGGGTGAGTGAGTGTGCCCGTCCCCTGCCCTGCATGACAGACACATTAAGTTTAAGCTCAAAAAAAGGTTTATTAACAAAAGATATTTTAGACAAAGTAAATCAAAAGGAAGCAAAATAGACTTCAGGAGGGGGTAATACCAAAATAACAAACAAAAGTACCCTCTGACTAGTTAAGGAGTGAAACTACTTAAACAAATAAGCAACAGAAATGTACGCTAACTCCCTAACTAGCCAAAAACAGGAGAAAAGTTAATACAAAAATTAAACAGGCACCCACCTCCCTACAGCTTCCAGCACATTTGAGCATGAAGATAGTAACAACAATGAGTAGATGGTAAAACTCATTAGGCTACAATAAGCCTATTAACTTTGTAGGAAAAGTACACCGCCTCTACACAGTTATTTACACACACAAATCAACAAAGCAGGTAAGAGACACGGCACTCTGGAAGACAGGCTTCAGCTTGAATGTCTCTGGGAGTTTCTTTTGAGCATGCAGCCACAGTAATGAGCATCAGGTGAGAGCAATCACCTCTCTCTCTCTCTCCAGCACCTGGTAGAGCAGCAGAGAGACACAAAGAGAAAAGGGGGAAAAAAAAAAAAAAACAGCACACAGAACAGAATATACACTACCCTATGACACAATCATGGAACGTAAAACCCCCACCCATAAGATAGGTGAAAAACTGAAAATTATCGCATTATTTACTCACCGTCAAGTCATCCTATGTGTATATGACTATCTTCTTTCAGACGAACACAATCAGAGATATATTTAAAAATATCCTGGCTCTTGTGCGTGATTTTTTGCCCTATTTGTTTAAACTGCAAAAGGTGTCCTAAATCGTACGTCATACATTGCGTCAGGGCAGTGGTTACTCTTGTGGCGGAAGTCGGCTTGCGCAGTATGCGTATGTTTGTCTGACGGATGCTAGTTATTTTAGATTATAAAGTTTTAAATATGTATATTTTTCCTTCAAAAGGCCTTTATTAAACCCTCAGAGCTGTGTTGAGTACTTTAAAGATGGATGGATTCACTTTTTTTGGCTTCAAAATCTCGCCCCCCATTCACTGCCATTATAAAGCTTGGAAGAGCAAGGATATTTTTAAATATATCTCCAATTATATTCACCTGAAAGAAGCAAGTCATATACACCTTAGATGGCTTGAGGGTGAGTAAATCATGGGGTAATTTTCATCATGGGTAAATGTAATTTTTGGGTGAACTATCCCTTTAAGGCACACAGCAGATTTTTTTTTTTTTTTTCAAGAAGGTTTGTTTATTAACATTATATCAGAATATATATATATATATATATATATATATATATATATATATATTTATTTTGTTAAGAACTGTAAAATATACAGGCACCAAAATGTCATCAAGACCATAATAGAGTTAATTTAGTTGCACACTGACTTCAAATTAAAATAAATCCTGCAATAGCTATGGCGCTCAGACTGAATTACTAATAATAGCAATGGTGACGGCAACACTGTAGTTGTTTGTTTACATATCTGTGGCGTGCTGATGCGTATGTGAGACAGACAGGGAGGGAAAGAGGCAGACAGATAGACAGGTCAGAGGTTAAATGTTGCTCACTCATGTTTCCTCCCAGCCCATTTTGGCTTCTCTACACCAAGTCAAAGGCTCATGCTTTCAGTAATATCACGGTTCAAGGTGGAGTTCAGCCCGGCTCGACTCACTCAAATACACCTTTGTTTAAAGCACACAGCCCTTTAATCTGTGATGGGGAGAATATTTCAGGCAGCGATTTCAGATGGAATCATTTGCCGTCAGGTAAACTCCAAAATACCCAAATGTTTTGACAGATTCCAAGGTTACTGAAGTATTTTGATGGAAGCTGGAACAAAATATTTTGATAAGGAAGCCTGAAAGATGAAATTAACGGCACATTGTAGAGGACCCGTTTTGATCTAAGGCATTATGTGAGCATGTGTAAAAAGATAAGGCTTAGAGCTGGTAATGTACCACTGGCTTTTAACAGCCCAACAAGCGGTTTTGGCCACGGCATGTTGAGTGCAGCTGAAAATGAAGAGCCTTAATTCAAAAATTTTGGAATGAGAGTGTCCATAAGTGTCTCGGGGAGGCGTAAACAAAGCCACGCATTCAACAGGACTAATCTCCTCCTATACAACACAAGCTTACATGTGATCTCTTTCTGGCACTGCAAACTTACTCATCTAGGTGAGATTGAAGGGATTTCATTGAACTTCTCAGCATCATTCAGTATGTTTACATGTTTATAAGACAAAGCTATTCCGATGAAAGGCTGCTGAAAGTTTGGGTGTTCACAAATTCCACACTATCTTCCTATAATTATATTCAAACCAAGTAAATCGCAGCAACATCAGACAGTTGCTCCAGACTTGGGCACATTATTTCTAGGATGTTTAAGTACTTACTCAGCTTGTATTGCTCTGTGTTTGAGCCATGCCTGTCAGGCCCATTTCGGTTGCTTCACTGTAGATTCTTCCTCTTTGCTCATCGTTCTTACACAAGCTGAAAAATATGAGTTGTTGAGTCAGAAAGCCAGTGATTACATGCTTACTGTGGAGTAAGATATCAGCAATCCTTTAATTTTATTAATGCTGATAATTATTTGTTTAGTTCCAATTTGACAAATACAGAATTTGATGTTTATTGTGCAAGAGAAACAAATAAAAGCACAGTTGCATAAATTTAGGATGAGATTAAAGGTGCAGTAAGCGATTTTTGAGAAACACTGTTGAAAGTGGATCGGACCGAGCAACACAACACACCTGCAGCCAATCAGTAGTAGGGGACGTGTCCACTCATGATGGGGGAAAAGAGAGAGCAAGAGGGAGATTTGAAGAAAGACTGTAGAAAGAGATATGGCTGAGAGACATTACAAAAGAGAAAAGGTCATAGGAATATCGCTGGGAAAAAAAGGGTTATGATCAAGCCAAGAGCTTTAGGACTCGCGTTAATATTATAAACGCCTCTCAACATTTGAAGAATTCATTAGCAAAAAACGATAAACGCCACTTAAACAAAAAAAAAAAAAAAATGAACTGACTGCTGTGCGTTATTCTCCACGTTCTGAACCCTAAATATGTTTTGTCAGAAAAGCCAGTATTGTCCACTGTCAAGGCATCGTAAGTTCACGTTTTACACCAGAAACTGACAAGCGTCCTTGTTGTTTGTGTACAGAAACCGATAAGTCAGTTTTAGCAAATCGGTCAGGTGATAAGGCTACTAGTCACTTCAAAAAGACGCACTAGCTGAAGGAAGTTTCGTGCTCATGACTTACTAATTCGTTCCCTCGATTTACTAAATTGTGTGCACAATTTACTATTTTGCTCCCTTGATTTATAAATCATGTGCATGATTTATAAATCGAGGGAACGAAATAGTGAATCGTGCACACGTTTTAGTAAATCGAGGGAACAAATTAATAAGTCGGGGCTCCATAAAAAAAAAAAAATAAATAACATGATTTGTGAGAATTAATAAAAGCAGAGCTATCTGTTTTTGCAAATGAACTCTTCATTTATTACGAGGGTATGGGCAATTGTTTTCCATATACCCATGTTCTTTCAATTATCCTTGAAAAGGGGGGTTGACTTGTCAAACGGGGATGGATTTTTCTGGACCTCTGCAATTAATTTCTCCGCAATGTCATCTGCCATTTTAAATGTGCGAACCCTTGAATTCGAATAAATTCTGTTTGGCTGTCAGTGTTTTATTGTTCAACAGCTAGAAAAAAATCATTCTGAAAGTGATCCCAGCGAAATTGTTTCTCTATATTGTTATGGTGGTGTGGACTGTGCTATTCTTTTATACTTAGAACGATTTTTAGAACTATAGCTTTATTGTTATCTTTATAGTTATAGGCCTTTAATCTCAATTAAAAATGTCAATTGACATCCCTAATAATTATTTTCAAGATATCAGTTGAATTGTCTAAATGAATTGAATGAATGAAATGCATTCTTGTCCACCATGTTTCTTCTCGGTTGTTGAGGTAAAAGTCTTCATTAGGCTACATAACATGACGCTCCTTCATATAGCAAAAGTGTCGGGTTACCAGAATATATAATCTTCTTTCTTCAAATCTTAAATTTGTGATCGTCAGGCCAATAAATGACTTTATTTTAGAAATTTACAAAAAAATTTATTCCAGCAGTAGATTTCCTTCACATATAACTCCCTGCCTTACACCATCTCCCAAAACTGACCTTACGAAAGACTCAGGATCCAAACAGATCTCATTACTGTTGCATACATATCATCTGCACATTGAAGAATTCAGTAAGCTGCTCACTTGAAGCCACTTCACTGTTTCTATAAGAGCTTATAATAAGTCATGATAAGAACAAAATAACGTAGAAAGACATGCTCTGTTCAGAAAACGCAGTGAGGCACTTAAAGCAGCATTTTAAGGCATCATTTATCGTTCCAAATCAACCACTTATGAGGTTTCTTAAAAGGCAGCTGCTGCTCACTAGGTTTTTGGAACAGAGCAACAGAGTCACAGAGTTCATCTAGAGGGTAAACAGGTTTTTGTTTAGTGATGTGCATAGGTTATACATTGAGCTTAGACGTTGGATGCCCTAGTCCTCAGAATGAATCTCTTAAATGGTGAACCAGGGTATTTTGGAGAGCTTTACCTTCTGAGTGATGAGAAGATCTTCACCCTTCAAAGAGTGCAGCAAGTTTTGCGTGTCTAGTGTAAACACTGTCTGATTCTAATCTAAGATTACAAGAAAAATGGCCCTCTAAAAGCAACATAAAATCTCCAGTAAAAAAAAATAGTTTCCAGCCCATATCAAAGGCTCCCGGGATGCACAATTCATCCTTAATCTGCCATTCCAATGACTGTTTTGTTGGTCAGTAGTCATTTAATATTAGGGCTGTCAAATACATATAAATATTAAACATTTATTATGCCTTTAATGTCCCCGTCAATTATTCCAGATTTGAAATGAGTTCCATTTTGACAAATATAGAATTTGATGTTTATTGTGCAATTGAAAGAAATAAAAAGCACCGTTGCATAAATTTACACTAAGATGTAATCGATTGCCACCCCTAAAATTTATGATGTATAACAGCAATCGATGGCTGTTGTTTCATTCTTGAGATCACAAAGCAGCACAGGAGTTTAAAGAGGGAGAAAGAGCAAGAAAGAAAGATGTCGAGAGGATCCATTAGCATAAATTTGATTGTGTCCCTTTGATCTGCACTAAACACTTGCCTATAAAGGAGGAAAGGCATTTTTCATACTCTTTAGTGGTGACTAAGTAGTTACGTAGTTGCCCTCTGGAGCGTACTGTACAACGGGATGAGCAATGCTCCGTGGCGGGGTTTAAGTGATCGGGTTTACATAACCATGGAGTGTCCCTCCAATACTAGGTGGATACTTGATCTAATTGGTCATGGATTAGTTGGCCGTGTGCAGAGTTTGCTTTCAAGCTGTAATGCATTTTAGAGAGCCATCTCTGCTGAAAAGACCGGCTTAACAGCTTGAATTTCCAAACTGGTTTGATGCTGTTCAATACACTCTTAAAAAATAAAGGTTCCAAAAGGGGGTTTTCAAAGTGATGCCATTGAAGAACTATTTTTGTTTCCCTAAAGAACCTTTCAGTGAACAGCTCTCAAAAGAAACTTTATTTTTTCTTAGTGTGAAGAACATTTAAAAAAAAAAAAAAAATCTGAATAACCTTTTTCCACTATAAAGAGCCTTTTGTGGAATGGAAAGGTTCTATTGATGTTAAAGGTTCTTCATGTAACCATCGATGCTATAATAAAGAACCCTTCATTTTTAGAGGGAGCAGAACAGCTAGTAAAAAAGAAAAGTTTCAATTAAAAGAAATTCGGGGGACATGTTAACACAACTTAAATAAATGCATAGTTTCGAGTTAAAATTCTAATTAATTGTTTTGATGAAATCTTTTAATTTGTTCTTTTGACATAATAATGTTGATCATTACATCAACTTAATATCTGTATGAATAATATAATATATAATAATGTAATATGTCTGTAATTTAAACTCAAATTTCTGCGTTAATTGATATGGTAGCTGTTGATTTGAACTGAAATAGATAAGATTAATTGGTTCCAGGGCTACAACTCTGGTAGTTGGAGCAACTTAATTTTTTTGAGTAATCAACCTAATTTGTAGCATAAACTTTGTGTTTATGCTACAAATTATTAAGTTTCTCTAACTCCATGTAGCTTGTTGGTTGAACATATTTTCACTCAAATTTGTCATAACTCAAAAAAAAAAAAAAAAAAAAAAATGATGCAAACTTTTTCTTTCTTTCTTTTTTTTTTTTTTTTTTTTTTTGGTAGAGCCAACACATTATTTTTTAGAGTGTAGTAAAGCTAACAAGCCTGGTAAGGCAGCAACTTTTTCATGGTGTGAAAAGCTGTTATGTTTCAGTATCTCAGATTTTCCCTCAGAACAATGACTGATTTACAGTAAATTCTGGGGAACAGATATACATGAGGAACACACCCTTTTGTTTTGCTCTACACCCTTTACACCACTTTGTGACTCCCTTTAGTACAATCTGTGTGTGTGTGTGTGTGTGTGTTGCATCTGTGAGAGTGTACAATGTCACTGTCAGTAGAAGAACCCTTCTGAAACACTTCAAATCAAACGCTCCTGCAGTCTCATCGGTGGGAGTGCACCAGCTGATAGAATTATGATGTCACAATCAGATAATGCAGACATCATAGTACAATGATGTCATATCTTACACACAGATAGGAGTTAGGAGGGGTTCTTCATGACTAACTGAGTGTCCAGTGATGTGATCGTTCTGTCACTACTCCAGGGATTTTTACACAGAAAACATATTCACAATATTTGCATGCTATTAATATACTCCTGGAGATAGTTACATAACAGAATATAAATCAGCCATTTTAAAACTCGCAAAAATATCTCTTATCTTTGAAATATTCTGTTATGTAACAAGCTCCAAAAGTACATTTCTTCAGTTACACTTTACAAGGTTTCATTTGTTAACTAATTTAGTTAAGGATGAATAATACTTTTTTATTCTTAGTTCATGTTAATTTCAACAATTACTAATACATTATTAAAATCAAAAGTTGTATTTTTTTAACATTAGTTACAAAATTTTCACTATGAACTAACATGAAGGACTGTATTTTTATACAAAGATTAATAAATACTGTAACAAATGTACTTCTCATTGTTAGTTCAAGTTAGTTAATACATTAATACATAATAATGTTAAAAAATGAGATTGTTAATTTTTCAATGAGATTGTGTTACCATTTTTTTTTCTGGCATAATTAACAGAATATCAAAGTGCCAATAAGAATACTGTAAATTTACTTCGGAATGGTCAAATATGCGGGTTAATTTGCATTTATTATTATTATTATTATTTTTGTTCTCACAGATAATATGAATAAATAAATTAATTAATTAATTAATTAAAAACTAAATTAAGTAAATAAATACTAAAGAACACAGTTGATGTTTTTAAATCAATATGAAATCAAACTTTCTTGATAAACATTGCTAGACCTACTGTTTACAATTCATCATTATTCCACCACAGAAAACTCTTAATAATCTTATATCAAAATATAAGAACTTGAAGCAACCTCAAACTACGAAACAAAATTTTCAGAATATGCAAGCACTCTTATTTTTTAACAACCAGAATGCATTTTAAATTCACAATAGTTAAAATCAAGGCTCAGGCCTACATTTTTGTGTGTGTTGTTCTACTGTTCTACTTCAAACATCACATTATGGAAGTAAAATGGGTTGTGAATGATTCATTTCATTAAAATACAGTGATTTTGAACAGATCTCACTGTGGGAGGGGCTTCACAGCGCAGCACAACAGAGATAACAACCAAGAGATTCAGACCAATTAAATGACTAGTAATGAAAGAAACCAGTTACCGTTTAATCAAAGTGCATTGTGAAAATTCATGTTAAAACAAAGCTCATGTCCTCACAGGATCCCATCCGTTCGGTTTGCTCACTGTGAAAATGTTACTCTCAGCAGTACAATCTCCAGCTCTCTAATCTTGACACTTCAGGGCTTTTCGATTGCTCAAGTTGAAAAGGCTAAGGAGTTGTCATACTGCTACTGCAGGCCTGGTGCTAATATCAGTAGCTATCTGTTGTCCGGCCCTCCCTGTCCACTGGTCCAGCCCTGTTCTCAGCTCATAACACTTCACTAGGCTTCTGATTGATGGCTGGGAAATAGCTGTAATGTAGCGGGGCAGGAATGCCATTACCGCAAGATTCACACACCCCTACGAGATTCCTGTGTGCCGGTGAGATGGAGCATCAGAGCCGGAGCGAGAAAACGCCTGGAATTTACATTAATTCATGTTTAAAAGCAGAGGGAGGAGAGGCAGATGCACTACCGAATGATGAGAGCCATCTTCACTCTTTCTAAACACCTTCACAAACTGAAAACTCACTCTTTCTTCATCTTTTTATTCTGTGTCACTCTTCATTCTGTGTGAACTATGAAATCCAGTCACAGGATTCACTAGTCATGGATCTGACAGGTTGGAGAGGTGAAGGGACGTCCAAAGTATGAGGCAACAAAACTACATCTGTCTCATTAAAATCAAAGAATCTATCTACACGGCAAGCTTTTTTGAGTTCCGTTATGTGAGGGGGGGGGGGGGGGGGGTTGGGGGTACCAATAATTTGCATATTATCATTTTCAAAAAATTCCCATTTCAAAAATTCCCATAATGTTGATTGCACTAGTACCCATTCATTGTTGTGGAATTGTTGACCTGGGTTTGAGTTTGGAGATATTATCTCTTCTCTGTTGCATATAACACTGCATGCCATAACACTATTTATTTACACATAATGTATGAACAAGAAAAAAAAAAAAAAGTTCTTATATATTTTTAGGAGGATAGTGCAAAATATAGAATTAATAGAATTAACATCATTGCTATTTTATTTACTACTGTGAAAATTAAAATATAAACATACATTAAAAATAGTAAATAAAAAAAATTTAATCTAATAATAGAATTTAATTGAACACATACAGACACACAGGCATTGATCATTGATATCAATTGCAATTAATTTCAATTAAAATCAATTATTGCAGAATTTTTTTTTTTTTACACAAGATTCAATATAAACTTGATTAATCACACCCTCTTTTTACTGAGTTAATGTTTTTAATAATCTCATTGTTTTTATGATTATGATTATTATTATCACAGTAAATTAACATTACTGGCAGCCCTATTGTATTAATCATATTTTCAAACACATACAAATGCACCTATACCTTCTGTTGGGTCATTTTTGACCAAAACGATTTACGTTTTGTTTTGTTTTTTACTTCACCGGAATGGTACAAAACTTGGAAAAGGTTTTGGCACTTGTATGAAACAAACAAACAAAAAAATTAATGGAAATGATTCAGAAATGTTAAATGGTCTTGTGCTTGCATTGGAAATTTCATCTTTCATCTAAATTTCATCTACGAATTTCATCTATTGGAAACGTTTGGTAATGCGCACAAACAAATTCTTACTGAAATAAAACAAATTCTTACTTTGATATATCAACCTCAAATTTGGAACACAGCTTGTTTAGATTTATGGCTTTGATTTTCTCACAGTTTTAAAGTAAAATGTGTTTTAGAATATATATATATATATATATATATATATATATATATATATATATATATATATATATATATTTATTATATAAAAATTGAAAATGGTATTTTTGTGCATTTTTCATAACAATAAATGTAAACTTTTATAACTTTTTTCAAGTTCACTTTTTTTTTTTTTTTTTTTTTTTTTTTTAATTTCTTCACTTCAGGAATAATCTGCCGAGTGTCATCTTTTTAAAGAGACCAAACTAAAGTCTGTGCTCCAGAGCATTCAAGAAAATTTCATTTTAAGGTGCTCAAAAAGTGAATAAATGGATTATAACTACTGCATAAATATAATTTAGTACATAAAATCCCCTAAAAATACAAAATACTAAAAAAAAAAAAAATTGTTGACCAACATGCGAACAGCACCAGAGGGTTAAAGGTGGATTCACTAAAATTGGCCCTAAATTCAATTTCAGAGGTGTTGGGTCGGGCTTGTTCCTACACAAATGAAGCACTGGCATCATTTCTTATTGCTCTCTGACTCTTGTCTATCGATCTAACCCAGCTCACCTCTCTCTCTCCCTCGCTCTCCTGTTGCCCTCAGAGATCCATTTAGAAGAACAGGGTAAACACTCACTATTCATAAATAAGCTTTTAAGGCCTTTCCCTCTCATAAACTTGATGAAACTTCACGGGCCAGTGGGCAACATTAGAGAAGGAAGGTTAAGTGTTGACCGCACTGTCGTCACCTGTGGGGACGCATCACAGCCTGGGACCATTATGGATGATGTATACTGTTTACTCAGCTACTAAATAAGCCCCGTTCCTTTATGTATTAACTGAAATGCAGTTGAATGCTATCTAAAGAGAAAGAGAACCTCTTACAATAGAATTAAAAGTAATCAAATTTAAAGCTGTGAACTGGGAACCAATCACATTTTACTGTAGCCAAGCTTGTGTTGCTATCCCACGACAGGAATGGAATTTGGTTGTAACTGAGCTTTGTTTGTATGGACACCCATACGGTATCTTCAGTGTCTCTTAAAAGCCCCCATCAAACTTCCAGAACAGTGATTCATCAGCTAGAATCCAGTGATTCATTCTGCGGCTAACCTAAATCTCACATAGACCATTACTGTCAACGAGGTGAGATGTTTTGGCATTTGTTATTAGTTATGAGTGCTGAGTTTATTCCTAATGGCGAGTAACTGCGATGAATCAGTTTGAGAGCTGCTCCGTTGGGAGAAACTTTAACGATGACGATGGGTTTGGTGATACTCGAGTGATCTCGACTGCTTCTGTGGTCCTCACACCACTGGCCTACATCAAAGTAGTTACAAAAGTGTTCCTTGTTCCTCTAAAACTATCAACTGATAATCCTCAATGGGGGAAATTCACTAAGAAACTAACTGCATGATGACTTCATCGGTTTAACACCTTTAAAATGCAGAAAATTTGTGTAATTACATAGAAAGGAGGCGTGTTTGTGCAAGAGCTATACAATGCTATTGTTAACATGTAACTAAGTTTACTAAACTAAGTTTAATAACTTAGTTTACACTAATATAAATTCACATTGAGGTTACATGAAAATTTTAAGTTAAATGTATGAATTAGTGTACTTTTCAAGTACATTTCAAGTTAAGAACAATTAAAATGTATGAGTGCAAAATAAAAATCTGCCAGTTCTGCTTACTTAAACTTTGAATTTCTTAACTTAAAAATTGAGGCAACTGATTGCTAATTTTGAGTTTTGCCAACTTATTTGGGTTTACAGTGTACAGTACAGTTTAAAGTGCCCCCATTATGCTATTTTAAAGGTTCCTAATTTGGTTCTGGAGATCTACAACAGGTTTACATGCATTCAAGATCAAAAAACATTTTCATTTTCTCATAATATACATTTAATATCACCTCATTTCTCAAAGATTCTCAAATAATTTGTTCGAAGAAAGATTGGCCCTAAATTCAATTCCAGAGGTGTTTGGTTTGGCTTGTTCCTGCACAAATGAAGCACTGGCATCATTTCTTATTGCTCTCTGCCTCATTATAAGATGTGATAGCAGTGTCATTTATTGAGGTGCACATGTGGGAACTGCATCAGAATGCCAACCGAAGCTGAAAACCTCTGCTGCCATGAATGACAAGTAGTATAATAAATGACTGCATTAGTTGGGTTTTTTGATGCCTATTAATTAGAAGATTGAGTGGAATGTTATGCAATGTTAGCCGACACCTAACGTTATATGTAATACTGTATAGAACAATATCTTTCATGGACAAGCGTTTTGCAAATCCCGCTTTGAACTCGCTGAGATTCACGGAGCAGTTGTCAGTAAAATGACAGGAACACAGCAAAAGGTTGGGATTGTACTGCTGTGGTATTGTTGTAAAACTGAATTCTCACATCCTCATCCTTTGGAAGTGAAAATAACACAAATTTGCTGTCACAGAGCAGAACATAGCATCTTCTCAACCAGACGAACCAACTACATTGTTCAGGGAGGTTCAAAGTAGGCGTTGTTTGTAGGCAGCCAACTAAGACCATAGGCGGGCATTATGCAAATGTGTAACTGTGTTACAAATGGAGGTCACGGAAGTGACACTGCAATTCCTAACGACTTGTTTATGTGGTTCAGAGTCGATTCTGTTTTTTGGGAGACAATAACTTTATTTATTGTGCACTTTCAACTTTACAACTTTGCAGACTGTTTACATTCACAGACAGCTATATTGCACTGCATTAAAAGGTAATATTTGAAAAAGCAAAATAAGGGGACTTTAAAAATGTTTTTTTACAAGAAATTAATCCTTTTATTTCTCAAGGATATGAAAGAAATGCTGTTCTTTTGAACTTTCTATTCATCCAAAAAAAAAAAAAAAAAAATTCTGATTTTTTTTTAATTGTGATTTTGTAAAAATTATTATATATAAAATATATTTATTTTAAATTGTAATAGTATTTCTCAATATTGCTGTTTTTACTGTATTTTTAATCAAATAAATTCCTTGGTGAGCAGAAGAGACTTCTTGCAAAAACATTACAAAAATAGTCACCCCAAACGTCTGAACGCTATACTGTATGGTATGCTTTTGCATTTAACAGTGTTATTTCAGGCTGTATACTGAAGTCGATCTGTTCACAATGAAGCTAATAACTACGGTTCAAAAATTCCCAGAATATTAATTGCACTAGTACCCATTAATTGTCTGGGAATTGTTGACCTGGGCTCGAGTTTGGGGATATTTCTCCATGGAAATGGTTCTGTCATAGCATGCACAGCTGAAATCGTAGAGTGTTTGTCCTCTCCCCTCCCTGCTCAATCTGACTCTGATTAACGCTGCGGCCCATAGCGGGGTGGGAACTGACCTTCGCAGTGATGTCATCACGACCGGAGCGCTCCAGGTTGACCATCACATACGAGGCGGAGTGCTGAGTCATTCGTTGCATGCCCGGAGTGGTGAGTTTTCCGTCAGGAATAGCGCGAAGCACGGGTGTTTGTCTCCCAGTGCTGGCTGAGGTCATGACGGGATTGAGTGGAACGTGTGCTGTATCTTTGGCTGGACGAGAGGCGTAGAGAGTCCACCCTCATTCTGATCCACTCGCTGCTAGGCCTCCATTTTACCATGTGTTTGGGCTACACATACACACACCTCTCCCCAGGAGAAATCTGTTTCACCATATATCCTTAAGACTGGCTGGGCTAAGCGATCACCACACACACACACACACACACACACACACACACACACTCTGCTGCTCCTTGACAGAGTCTCACTTTTCATGCACTGGGACATGTCTCTTACAATACATGGCCCACCCAGGAGTGCAGCCGACCCGTTTCATATGTGTGTTACAATGTGTGCGTGTAAGTGGGCAGGTGGGTGTGTATTTGCACAACTCATCTGTTTCTATAGGTGATTTGTTTTAAAACGAACGTATGCTTTGGGACGCAGTGTTGCATTCCATGTATGTACACATAGCGAACACAGCTGCTCTCGCTCACCTCGTATCACTGCAAATATCTGGCTCTCCCTTCACATTCTATTAGCGCTCACTCTAGAGCCTCACACACATATCTGCCCCAGGTCTATTCTTCATACGTCTATATTTCCAGCAGGCATCTCCGAGCTCATGTCTGCCAGTTTGCCTCCTTTCGGCATGTGTCGAATGCCTGACTAATGGTTTGGGGCAATCTAAAGCCGAATCAAGCTGTTATTGGACTCCCAGACCAAATGAATGAGACATATCAGAGCACAGAGGACACGCTCGCAACTCTTTGCTGTTTATTTAGGCCATTCATACCTGTCAAAGACTAATGTACTCGATTCTTTGTGCGTCTTTGAACCTGTGCCAGCCTTGCGGTGTCTGAAAGCAATGGAAACTGGAGTGAATGCAGACTGGGTTACTCTAAAACAAGCAAGCAAAAAGAAAGCACAAATAGAAGAAACATGCATTCTAAAACAACGTTTCAACATTGGTATTCCACAAAATAAACAGTTGATAAGGTAAATAACACTGAAAAAAATTGCTAGTAAATTTTAGAAATAATTACTAAGAAACTGCTACTACTGCAGTCTCACAGCAATTCATATGTATTTTATGAGGTACAATTTCATTTAATTTGCAAATGGAAACAAGGATCACTCTAAAAAACAACTGGGATGTTTTAACCCAGCAGTTGGGTTAAATGTTTGCCCAACCTGCTGGGTAGTTTTATTTAACCCAACTATTGTTTAAAAATTACTCTATTGCTTGCTTAAAATGAACCCAAAGTATGTTGGAAATTAACTTTTATTATTAAGTTTAATGAATAAAAATTAAACATTTATTAAATCGCTTATTAATAAATATTCACCTTTTGATTATTATTGTTTGGTCTAGTAATTATGTCTGATTTTTAATTTCCAACCTATTTTGGGTTCATTTTAAGTCAGCCATATAGTCATTTTTAGGTTAAATAAACTGGCCAGCACGTTGGGCAAACATTTAACCCAACCGCTGGGTTAAAACAACCCAAATAGCTGAGTTTGTCCATTTTCAACCCAACTTGGGTTGTTTTTTTACTCAGCATTTTTTAGAATGAAATGTGGGACAGAAGAACAGCCAGTTAAAGTTACATAGCTCATATTATACAGATCATTTTATCCACTGGAAAGATGAATTTTCAGTGGTTTGTTGGCTGAACAATCAACACACTGGTAAATCATAGAAAATACTGAACTGCACTTCCATTCCACACCGCCTGAAATGAAATATGCCATCTTCTCTGACTTTCTAATTTGGTACACATCACTGGTTTGATGTGTAAAAGCATAATGCAACCTCATCCCATTACCTGCATAACGTCATCCTTAAGAACACTGAAAGTGAGTCTATCACCATGGCATCCATTGTCTAGCATGGATGTTAATTACACCCCTAATGAAGCGGTTTCCCTGACGACGCCCCACCTCTCAGCAGACAGCTGTAACCAGACTTCTCCGGCAGGAAGAGGCACAGATGCTCTCTGGTTTCAGGAAGGTAAAGACTATGTTTAATGTTAGTCTGGGAGGAGGGCACTGCCTCTGGGATAAAGCAGCTGTTTGCTCCTGTAAAAAAGAAAGAACAGAAAAGGTAGCATTGCGAGAAATATGCTGAAAAATGCAGAGGCTCATTTGACCATACGAGACTCGTTGTTGGTAATTATAGTCCCAGAGATAATGGCAATATCAGCGGCAGAAACATCTGCATTGCTCACACAAAACTGCACAGACATGTTTACGGCATGTGGCTGGAATCAACACATGTTTAAAGCGGTGCTTTGCCGTCTAATGAATAACTGATTCTTTGTGGTATTTCGAGTTGTTACGTGTCTTTTAGTTTAATGGGTAGTGTATAAGAACTCTGTGGGAGTAAAACATGTCCATATCCAAAAAATGAGTTTTTCCTAACCAATGAGTCTACAAAAAGTTTTCATAACATTTTGAAATATTTCAGGAACAAACCACCTGGTACAGGTTAGTTCACTCATCTAAGTGTTGTGGTGGTTGTCATCACAAAGGCTGCTTTGGAATGAGGATTCTACGACACCTTGCAATGAACATTCTTTTCTAAATAAACATACTGGAGGAATTCACTAATGAATTGTGCCCACTGATAGCGTTGTTTATTTGCACTCACTGTCTGCTTTTTTTAGCACTCTGATTTATGCAAATCAAGTATGGCACAAATACACCCTAATAATTTACTGCTCAATGCAATATGCATGATGCAATTCTACATCTTGTGAATGCAGGCTTACATAGACATACTTCCCTAAGATTGTACAGCATCATATATTATATATATATATATATTATATATATATATATATATATATATATATATATATATATATATATAGATAGATAGATAGATAGATAGATAGATATACACACACACACACACATATATATGTAACATTGTTACATTGTAATAACTCAAATAAGTACTGAGTAATATTAAAGTATTATATATATATTAGGGCTGTCACGATATTAGATTTTTCACACCACAGTTATCATGGCCAAAAGAATTAACGATATATCATGAAATATAGGCTATAGAAACCTTGAACATTGAACCAATGAACCTTGAACCAATGTTATCAGTGAAATTCATCTTTACTTTGTATACATATATTTTTTTCTTTCTTTTTTTAGCCAATGAATCACACAATTGCATACAACAATTACAACAATTGAGACTATGGCTTTCTCTGGCTTTTTGACACTGCCTAAGAAATAACCAGCAGAGAGAAAATACTATCAAGTTCAACAGTATTATAAATAAGGTTTAACAACTCAACTAATACCTTAACCTGTTAACTTGCATCCCAATTTGGAAAACCTTTCTTCTCACCTACAGGGGAAGGCCAAGAAGAGAGAAACATACCAACTGATAGACACACTGGGCCTTTTTCATGAAACGAGCAGAACGAACACTTTATATTACACTTTATTTTACATTACACGTTACATTGTAATTACTCAAATAAGTACTGAGTAATATTAATTAAAGGATTAGTTCACTTTCAAATGAAATTTACCCCAAGCTCCCCCTCAAGCCATCCTAGGTGTATATGATTTTCTTCTTTCTGATGAACACAATCGTGATATATTAAATATCCTGACGCATCCAAGCTTTATAATGGCAGTGAGCGGGATTAACGAGTATGAGCTGAAGAAAGTGGCTCCATCTACATCCATCCATCATAAGCATATCCCACAGAGCTCCAGGGGGTTAATAAAGGCCTTCTGAACAAAGCAATGCATTTGTGAAAAAAAAAAAAAAAAAAAATCCATATTTAACAAGTTATGAAGTAAAATATCTAGCTTCCGACAGACCGCCTTCCTTATACTACTTACGAAGAAAGTGTAAAACTCTTGCAGTTCAAAAAGCTTACGCTACGTCATATCCCTTCTGTATTCAACTTACAGAAAAAACTTAACTGACGCAACGGCAGTTCCATTTTTTTTTTTTTTTTGTAATTTGAATACGGAAGGCAGTCTGGCAGAAGCTAGATATTTTACCTCATAACTTGTTAAATATGTATATATTTTTTTTACACAAACTCATCGCTTCGCTTCAGGATTCCTTTATTAACCCCCTGGAGCCGTGTGGAGTATGTTTATGATGGATGGAGGCACTTTCTTCAGCTCATACTCGTCAGGATATTTATTAATATATCTCCGATTGTGTTCATCAGAAAGAAGAAAGTCATATACACCTATGATGGCTTGAGGGTGAGTACAGCTTGGGGTAATTTTCATTTGAAAGTGAACTAATCCTTTAACTACATGAACTTTAGGGTTACAGTTAGGGTAATGGTTTGGTTTAAGGTTAGTTACTTTGCAATTACTTTGTAATTATGCATAATTTACTGTTATTACTATAGTAAGTACATGCAGTAACGTGTAACTACGTCACCTTAAAATAAATTCTTACCCAAATTTCTATGTAAATCATACATAAAACCATTGAATTGAATGCAACAATTTACACACAAATCGATTTATGAGTGATTTACAGAGAAATACATCTGGCTTGTGTTTCATGAATAAGGCCCATATAGATGTAGAGTGCGTTTTGAGTTTTTTCATATGTTTGTCAAACCTGGGTCTTCAATCAAATATCTTATCTTCTGAACAAAAAAGAAAGAAAGAAAGATTTATCCTGAGAGGAGGGCAATTAGGTGCACTAACAACACTACATCCCTTATCTATTGCCTTTATCAGCGGTTCCTCACAGATTGAGACTGAACTCCACCACTGAGGAAAGCTATTTTAACAAGACCCTTGAAGGAGGAAAAAGATGATCATAAAGTCAGAAGTGTGCGTGGTGTCATGTTAAACTAATCTGTGGTATTTACGAGCTTCTTTCAAGTGCTGACCAGAGAGCAAAGTCTTACGGGATTTGAAAGCCGCAAAGGGTCTCGGAAAGGTGAGTTAATATCAGATTCAGCAAATAACCTGTGGTCACTCTGTTTAACCCCTTTTATTTTAAACATTCACAACTCATTATGAATGAACTGAGTTTTGTAAACATGTCAGAGACTTCAGAAGAAAGCCAGGATTACAGCACCGGTCAATTTACATCTGTCTCCACTTGTTATTTTAATGTTTTAGAATTTTCTTTAGTTTTAGAGTGAGGTCACCTTTTTCAGACAAAGAAAAACCTGTTGCTAATAGTAACAGATGTGAAATATGAGCACCATTATTCAGGGTAATGTATTTTTAAAGTCTTTATTTGGTGGCAGCGGCAGGTCAGTGTGTGTTTTAAAACTAGAATCAGAAGACTGCAGGTCTGAATCTCAGTTACGCTAGTGACCCTCTAACCAACTTATCTGTCGTGAGGCTCTTGCTAAATACACCCAACGCTCTAACTTGGGGAGGTCTTTGTGACTATGTCCCCATCTCTGTGGGATGCTCAGGCCAGGTCTGGGCAGGCTGTGCTGCACATCTGTGCTGCAAAAATGCCAAAATGTGTGTCAGACTCGATTTAAGCTCACATGAACTAAAGCCACCCCAGCCGAGTCCTACTGCACCTGTAGCATGAATTCTGAACTGTGAAATTCTTCTATTCCCCATGCATTCTCTCGAGACCTCCCCCCACCCCCACAAAAAAAAAAAAAAAGAAAAAAAGACAAACACTCACCTCTAACAAAAGAAGGTCAGGATTTCACTCATGTGTGAGCGTCTGGGGGTAAGTATTGCAGCAATGAGCAATGCACATTAACCTAAAATACTCAAAGGTGAGAAGAGAGCAAACAGGAAAACTTGGAATATGGAACTGCTTCGTGTGTCCTTTTTGCATAAATATGTGTCGATTTGTGAGGTCTGACAGAGATGTGCACGCAAGGAATATCTGCATCTGTGTGCATGGGGGTAATCTAACAGATTTATAGGCATATCTCCAAAATCAGTCCTCAGCTATGTCACAAGCCATGTGGAGGGTGCATTATCTGAACTGATGTACTGTGATACGTACAACATCCTGATGGGCAACTTTGGTCATTTAGTGTAAGAGAACGCACGCACTTTCACCCAAAAAAAAAAAAAAAAAAAAATGCATTGGAGAGAGACAAAAAATTAAGCATGTGAGTAAAAGAAAGATACTCGGCTGTTTCCTCTAACTTTGGAAAGTATCCAATTTCCAGTGATAACATCATTGTTTGATATGGGCGATGAATGCATGATGTTCCAAGTTACTGACCTTTAGTGAGCAGTGAATAATGCACTACCTGCTCCCACTGCCACACTGTTCACACATACACACACACCCACACACACACACACACACACACACACACACTTTGACATATCTAAATGGCATACAATGACATACTCTTGATTTTTAAATTGTAATTACTACAGACAAACTCAAACCATAACCATTTAACTCAACTATTGTTTAAAAATTACTGTATTGCTTGCTTAAAATGAACCCAAAATATGTTGGAAATTAACATTTATTAATGTTTAATAAATGAACATTTATTGATAAGTTTAATGAATAATAATTAAACAATTGCTTTAATAAACGGTCACCTTTTGATTATTATTGTTGCCTCTAGTAATTATGTGTCTGATTTTTAATTTCCAACCTATTTTGGGTTCATTTTAAGCCAGCCATATAGTCATTTTTAAACAATAGATAGGTTAAATAAAACTGCCCAGCAGGTTGGGCAAACATTTAACCCAGCTGCTGGGTTTGTCCATTTTTAACCCAACTTGGGTTGTTTTTAACCCAGCACTTTTTAGAGTGTACAATCTTCATTCGGTCACCTTTTTATTTTCTTTCAGTGCTTTAGGAAAAATAACAAATGTAATGCACGGATCACTTTTATACTATCAAATTCTAGCCTCTCTCTGCATTCAACAGTGCCAAAATCCAGTTAATCATACTGGTCTCAGAGGCAAGGTTTTCACTCTTGACACACTCTGTCCATTGAGCACCTTACGGTTAGATGGAAAGAGAACCAATGAGACTAGCTGGAAGGCACCTGCTCTGCACTGCCCTCTGCTGGTCAAGATAATTACTAACATTTCCTTTTCTGTTCACAGTCCTTACCATGAGTTTTGTCACTCTTTAGAACACATACACTCTCAATTAATCATGTTGTTCCTGTTTTGTTTTTCTATTTGTACTAACTACACCTAGAAACTCTTAATTAAAATCAACTGAAATTCTGGAACATCCAGTCCACTTATTTTATTTAGAGGAAAATTCAAGGTCAGTTAGAGTTACGTAACATGGAGACAATACATAATAATGGGGAAAAAACATCAATAACATGGTATTATAAAACAATGGCGTAGGGTATTTGATCACAGACATTTAGGATCATCATGGTGGGCTGAATGATTTCGAGGAACTCGCAATAAGATTATTTCACATCTTAGAGGCGATTAACACTTACAGTAGAGGTAAAATATTGACACATAGATCAGGTGTTATCAAAGCTGAAGAACATCCAAATCTATTGGCAAGCACAGCAGTTTTATCCCAGACAGTTTGGCTGCCCCCACTGGTGTAATTCAAAATTAAATTGCTGCTCAGACAATGATGTGTCCAGGAGGGTCTTTCCCCAGCTTCTCTCTAAAGACAATACTGTAACCCAAAGCAGACAAGAAGCAAAATGGAAGCAACATCAATGTTCTGAACTCCCCTCTCTCTTTTAAAACAATTCAAGAAAGTTTCAGCACTTTTCTGAATACAGAGTCCAGGGATCAGAGGTCTAACAAAGCTTGGAACATTATCGATCCCACATTTCTTTTGCTTTCCATTTACTTCGTCATCTTTTAACTTAATGGTTTTACCTCGATAAAATCCACCCCGCAATCTTGTGTTACTCTGCAAGCGTTTGATTTGCTGGGTATATCTTGACCTGGCTGAGCTCTTCACACATACCTGTAACTGATTGAACCAAACACACCAGCCAAATGGGAAATCAATGTCCTGTCAAACACAGCGGTCCCCCCGCTGTTATCAAAATCCTGTCTCTCCCATTGACGCCATAAAGCACACTTAATCACTCATCTGTGAAGACCATGAGGCACTTCTTATCCGAAAAAATACTATCCATTTTTTTATGTTGTGGGAAATACAATACTATGCATTAGTCTTAGTGAGAAATGTTTGAGTCATTCATTACAACAGCAACCTTTTCCTGTTTTCTCTTTTTTTAAATCTGTTTTCATCTTCAGATGACGTCCGAAATTGTTGGATGACTTATTTCCAACGCCCTATTTGCGGTACAAGAACCTGTCAACACACGTCAAAGTTGCGTAAACACTTAAGAAAATATAGATATTAAAAATAAAGTCAGGAGACAGATAAGATCAACTGTTTTTGTAATACATGTCAGGTTTAGCAGCCACTGCCTCACGCCTGATTCAAAGTCACCCACCGTCTGATAGAAGGAAGCCAGCAGCGCATCTACTTTGCAATCAAAGCAAACGGTGACGTCTAAAGAAGCGTCCCGGCCCTGATGGGAGATAGCAGCCCTGGCTAACTATGTGGTCTTTGTTTTTTTTTGCCCTGCGGTCATTTTTCTGCTCGGTTGATGAGCAAATCAGAGTTAATTGTTGCAAGAAAAGACGAGGTCATCAGCCAGGGTAATTTAAAGGAAAATGAGGTTCCGCTAAAGATGACCTCATCGCTGCGGTCAGAATCCCCTTTCCCGACTCCTCAGGCGGGGATGAGCGTTCTTCTCTGGCCAAATCCTGCACATGTGGCTATATGGGAGGTAGACACTGAGATTAAAATAGGGGTCAATGACCAGGATAGACTGTTCAAAGCGCTTCATCAGTTCTATCCTGTACAACTGACTGGCCAAGTTACATTCGTCGATAGCTCAAGGGGCTCATAGATCATTCAGCGGCCGTCTGTGTATATCTAGCTGTGTCGTTCATCACATGACTAAGAAATCTACTGGATTTCTAATGTGACCTTTAAACTCTTGTTCCCATCTCAGTGGGGCTCCCCCGTTTCCCATGTGGTCCAGCGCTCTGCTGATTGCTGCCTGGATTAGAGCGATGCAGGGAACGAGTTTTGTGTGCCGTTCGGTGCTCTGCTCTCAAGCCAATGTCCTTTAATCTCACTGTAACTTTGATCCACCCCCTGATCAGGACCTGCAGGAAAATTAAAGACCTTCCACCCACTAACAAATCCTCAGTTGGCTCACAAGTTTGCCAGGACACAAGTTTGCTGCACGTCGTGAAGGAGTGAATCTTTGGTCACCACAGTTTTCAGACAAAGGCCTAAACCACCTGTGCACAAGCCTCTCTTTGGTTCATCACTGAGAATGAACAGATGAACTTCCTTGACCCTGCTCTGAATTTAAACAACGCTGGTTTTGAAAGTCAGGGTTGAGGTGGTGAGGATGGTGGGCGTTTAGTGGGGGGTGTTTGGGATGAGGGAGGGACACACTGTTGCACAATTTCATCCACTTTTTATAAGAATACGTTTCGACACACAAAAGTAAACGGTCCGATCTCTCAGAGTCCACGGCTAATCTCATCCTCACTCCCCCAGTGTAGAAACACACACATGCAAACACACTACTAACTCCTGGAACAAGCAGACAAACAAACTAAAGCAAACACAGACATCAAGCTAAGCAGACTGATCGTGTGAAGGTCCATACAAACACAAAGAAAACGGGGGTGATCCATAAACAGGGTGATCCACAAATCAAGCAGCACTCAGGTTTAACAAAAGTAAACAACTGCACAGCAAAGCAGTAATTAATGGCACCCTTCCCTTTTCTACAGTAAAGACATGTCAAACAGTGGGGACCTGGCAAGGTAGATTACCGAAGATTTGCAACACTTGAGGATTACCCAAGAATGCCTGACTTTGATCTTTCTGCACTTAGCCTTTGATTCAGAGTAATTATTTAAAGGAGTGAGGTTTTTTCCCCACCAACACAATGATGAATGGCTCTAATGATTTCTTAATTTTCAGGCAGTGAGACAACCTTATCTGTGTTTGTGTGTGTGTGCCTCAGCGTGTGATTTTTGAGTGCTTTGTCTTGCACATATCCTACTGAGGTGAAGATATCTATGGACATGACTATATTATTTATGTCTTAATTTTTAAATTCAATTTCACGGAGCAGACATAATTCCTAAGGCTGATCTGCGTCCTCCCTGTCTCAAGTATTCTCACCTGCACCTTCTCTCTGCTGCACTTGAGGAGAGAGCGCATAAGTTATGCTTAATTACAGAATGGATTCATGCACCCCTATGCTATTATCTTCTGGTTAAAAATACTTCTGCTTGCTGTGCCCATGTTCTTTTGCATTTCCTTCTACTTTTAAAATTATAACTTTGTCCCTGCTTATTTTGGGAAATAAAAATTATATTTTGGTATATTTTAACATTTTAGACCTTTGCTTAGCTGCAATGTAAAGAAAATTGTAGGCGGCATCACAACAACAGCTTTGAAACAAAACAGAAGTTTCTGTCATCTGGGTGCATTTGCCATTGATCCAGTGTGCAATCCGTAAGTAAAAGTTCAAATATGACAGGCACAACATTCAGAATTGAAGAACTGACCCCCTTTTAATTCATGAATTGGAATTGAATTGAATTGAACACACCCCACATGAAGTGGAATCGGAATGAAAGGAAGAAGATTTACTGAATTGCAATTCAAAGAAATTCAATATTGGTAATGCATGTAGGAAATTATGTTTTTGCACCCTGGTTCACAAAAGTTATAAGACCTATACATTTCAAGGGTTTTTAAACTTAAACAACAAACAAACAACCGTAGGGCCCTATTTTAATGATCTAAGCGCATGGTCTAAAGTGCATGGGCACTTAAGGCATGTCTGAATCCACTTTTGCTAGTTTAAGGATGGGAAAAATGGTCAGCGCCCGGCGCATGGTCTAAAATGGTTGTCCCTATTCTCTTAATGAGTAATGGGTGTGTTTTGGGAGTAGCGTGCAATAAACCAGTCAGAGTCTCATCTCCCATTCCCTTTAAAAGCCAGTTGCGCTTGCGCTCGCTTGTGCGAGGTTAAAGTGCGCGAGCAGACCATCTACGGGAAAAGCCGGATTCCACCAAAGCATTTTTATCTGTATGCACACAATAATAATATTTTACATTGTAATCATTTTTAATATTTGGCATGTCTGTGTGCTGCTGCGTGTCCCTGTATGTGTAATAAGCTGAGTGTAAGCACGTTGTGCACCCGCATATAGGCATATTACTAATGCGCTCTTTAAAAAACAAAACAAATGTCACAGTCTATTTCAGTTGCCTCAAAATAGTAATACGCCAACAATGCGCCTGAACAAACCTCGTTTTCAGACTAGCACACCCATGGGCACACAAATGGATGCAAATGCAATTGCTATTTAAACAACGTGGTGCAGGATGTGAAAATGATAACTGCATCAGGCTGAAACTAGCAAAGAACACTTGCGTCGCATTGGACTGGGTGTATGATAGGGTGCAAAAACTTCCAAACATGACTATCAAACATTCAAAGATTCTAGTCTTCCTTGACTAGTACAAAACTAAATATGAATTTCTTTAAATTTTAATTCACTTTAAACATATTTCCTTAAATTCAAATTTGAAAGGCAACTTAGCATCCTGTTTCCTATTCCCCTGCTATGAAGAAGTACTATGCAAATCAAAAAGAACTTTTAATCTTCTTTGATCTAAATGATGAGGGTCAGCATCCTGTTTGGAACAGAAATACTCAGAAATGCAATACAAAATTGAATGAATTCTCGTTGTCTGTCTCCTTCTTACTCTTTCTAGCGTAGTTGAGAACAGCACAGTAACATTGCATGCTACCAACAAAAAGATGTAACCCAAAGATGAAAGAACGCCTGCATGTTGGTTGAAAGAAGACCAGACATAAGAATACAGTCTCCAAAACAATCCTCTCCTTAATGTAGCGCGGGTATAAGGGTTTGCCTGCCTTTTTTGTAACTCTATCAAAGCTTTCCTCAAGAGCCAAAAGCATAACTCAGAATGAACATAACTGAATCTTCAAAGACGGCCACTATCTGCTTCTGCCAGCTTGCGACATGTTTTGTGGGCGTCTCACGGGCGGTCAAGGTTTATCGGGTGCTGGCGTCTCTCGAGTCATTGTGGGCTGTTAGGTGAGCCCTTCTGACTGCTTAGGCTTGGCCTGGTGGGGCTAGATTTTCACATGGCCTCTTACCATCTTAAAGCATGATCTCAAACAGCCATGGCAGATAACAATGGCGGAACATCCAGCCATTCAGTAATTACAACGGAAACTGGTGTATCACATTACAATCTTTGGGTAAACCTAAACCTGATTTATCCTGAAGGCTCCAAAACATGCAATTTCCGTTGCACTGTTATCAGAACACTGAAAAAATATCCATCACCTATCAAGCAACACATTTATCATTTGTCATTTGTGAGAATAAAATCGATTAATTGCAAAGTCCCATCTCAACTCTAATTGATTAATTGCTTGATATCTACCCAAGGATACCAGCTGGGGCACGTAAGAGACATGGAATAACTATTCAAAAACGTGGTAAAACAGCCAGATATGTATCCACCTAGAAATTCAAATGTTTATAAGCGTCACCTGCTCGCCACACTGGTCTTGAGTTCCACAGAAGAGCTCCAGATAGCGGAAGATGAGAGAGGACCAAGCTTGTTTTAGTTTATGTGGCAGTCATCCATGAGGGGCTGCTGCTTTACACTCATTTTGTTGTGGTTATTTTGTGATTAAAGTTTACATTGTTTGTTTGCCGGTTCCCACCTCCTTCTTCCCTTAATATGAACATCATATTACATCAGTGCCAAAACCCAGGAGGAAGGAGGGACACACTGTTGGTAAGCCCTCGCTACTGAGGGGGATCGCGGTGCTATGGGGGTCGGGCAGCACGAAGGAATGGTGACCGCCAGTGGCTGCCCAAGGCGGTGGTGTTGGGGTGACTTGCTGGGGGGATGGATAAACTCTCTGCTGTCCACCCGGGTTCTGGAGGGACAGCTGGCGTCCGTGAGGGGACGGAGGAGTTACTCCCGTGAGCTGTGGGAACGGAGCAAAGTGTTAATGAGTGTCACCTGTGCACCACACTGTTCTCTAATGCCACGGAGGAGGTCCGGAAAGATAACGACAGTACAAGACGAGAGAAGGCCAGGACGCACGTCCTGATTTTGCTGAGTTAGACGCATTCCTGGGTCAATGTATTTTGTTGTTCCTGGAACAACTTTCCTGTCCAAAACCCTATCCCTACTTCTAAACCTAACCCTACCCATAACTTGTCCCTAAAATCAGAAGGAAATGATAGGTGAATAACATTGATGTAGAAGCATCTGAGCCTGGTTGTAAGCCTAAACTTGGTTGATTGGAATGTTGTCCCAGGATCAACAAAGATGTTGATCCAGGAACATGTTGAACTTTGTTACAAACATCTTTTAGAGTCTTCCACAATGTTGTTTTGGAGTCTGTACACCCAAAACAATGCAGGTCAAACCCACTGACCCCTGAAAATGTTCCAGCATAGCATCTCTGAGGAGGTTCACATTTAGTTGATTCCTTCCAGGAGAACCCATCTGAACTGGCTGCTGTATCAGTCTTAACACCTGTGAAAGGTACTTCTCTGTTCAAATTTACTTTATATTGGGCCCAGTCCAGAATGAGCCAGTTCTGAAGGAATGTGAAGCCTTGCCAGGCTAGCACGGCTGCTGCTCCTCTGAACAAACAGGAGTTTCGGGCGTGAATGCCATGCCAGTTCAGCTGAGACCAAAAAGCTCAGTCTTTTGCCGACAACGGCCCTAGAACTGTCATTGATTTAACTGAATGATTTATTGGAAACAAGAGTTTTTAATAATTCAGAATTACAGGGTTTAGTTTTAAATTAAATGGACAAAAAATAATCTTGCCAGTATCTCCACACCCAGAGGTCTTTCTGGTTTCTGCTATCGAAGGTGTCATTCAAAGTCTGAACCAGTCAGAGATGGGTCCAAAATGGATCCTTAATGCTTGCTGTGAACTCTCCCTCTGTCAACCTGTGGAGAGTTTAAAATAAGCATCAGAAAATGAGTCTGGTCTGCTTGCAATCTACCACACTTAGTGAATGACAGCATTGTGACATTTTAAAAGAAAACCTAAAAAGCCTTCAACCCCCTCACTCTGGGCATGGTTCCAGCTTGTCTTGACAAATCCCCTGTCTTTACCGCAGTCAGTTTCACACCTGATAGGACCACCTGAGTACATTCTCCAGAGGGTGAAATCAGAGAGGGCCATCGTGTGTACCCAGCCCCAATCCACTCTGCTTTGAAACATTACCATGAAAACAGAATGCACACATATCCACTGTAATGGAGTCCTGTGGGGTCACATGGGGCACTAAGAAGTCCATTTAAAGAATCCTCTTCAAATGCGAGTCTTTGACATAAATGCGAGTCTTTGCAATAAAATCCTATCCATTATCCAGAAGATGTTGGACTACCAAACTTGTAGTCATTCATTTCAATTGTTCATATAAAGATGTATTCCTAGGCAATAGTTAATGCACCAGATTTATTACACATTATAAAATTAATAAGTATATATATTTATATACTTGATGAATTCCTTATTGATACCTCTGGTGGTTTTTCTAGATCTTTACCATTAAAGGATTAGTTCACTTCAGAATTAAAATTTCCTGATAATTTACTCACCCACCATGTCATCCAAGATGTTTGTCTTTCTTTCTTCAGTCGAAAAGAAATGAAGGTTTTTGAGGAAAACTTGCAAGGATTTTTCTTCATAGTGGACTTCACTGGGGTACAACGGGTTAAAAGTCTAAATTTCACGATTCCAGCGGAGGAATAAGGGTCTTGTCTAGATCTAGGTCATTTTCTAAAAAAATAAAAATGTATATACTTTTTAACCACAAATGCTCATCTTGGACTGTTCTGCGATGCTTCACACATTCAAGTCAAATGGCCTTTACAAAAAAAGGTAAAACAACTACGATTGAAGGAAGATTGGATGATTTTGAACTTAGAGGAAAAAATTAGATGGTGTTTTTCACCCTACCGTGGTACTTTCGCCTACTTCACGCGTGACCTTTCCAATGTGATCGCAGAGCTAGTGCAAGACGAGCATTTGTGGTTAAAAAGTATATAATTTTTTATGCCTTTTACAAAATGACCGATCGTTCTGTGCAGTAATGCAAGGCACATAGAGTTTAATCTGTAGTACTCCTCTTGTATGCGTACCAACCAACAAAAATTCCTGAAACAAACAAAACATAACTTTTAAAATTGCATTGTTAAGATAGTATCTGCTTAAAATATAGATTTGAATGTAAACATAGCCTACCTTTCAGAGCTTGTTCCCCCTCACTCTCTTGATCCCAAAGGGTTGAACAGCTTCAGACTGTACCAGACAAGGTATGCTGGCACACCCAAATTACGGGAATATTGCCAGTCATTAGGGAATAAGACATACAGACATGGGCACTTTTGTCTAGGTTAAATGCAGATACCTAATGATGGACTACTGGCTGCCCAGAAGGCCTCCATCCTCCGCACTAGCACCCTCTGGTGGGAAAAACTGTCTGTTAATTATATTTAAAACAATTAAAATGCTAATCTTTATGGACTGACTTGTTTTGAGTGAACACACTGTAACCAGCATAAAGAAATTAAATAATTAATTTAAATAAAGGATCGAAACATCACGGAAGGATGGTGAAACGTGTTGTCAAATCTGTTCTTCATTGTGCACTCTATGTCAGTTCAGTTAACCAGGTCACAGAAATATAACTCAGTTCCTCATTTGCTATTCAACAGCATGTAATCCAATTAACTTATCAGGTAGCTGATGGAGTTCAGTGACTCCGACTACAGATTTAAAGATGCTGTTAATACTCACATTTCTAATTTAGGAAATTGAAGCAATGTCAACATATTTTTTTTTTTTTTTTTTTTTTTTTAAATCAACTACATACAAAAATAGAGCAATATTGTAATTTTAAGGAATTATTATATCAGCCAGTATTAATTGGACATGTAAACAATGAATTGTAAGAATACCATCTTTCACATACCTCACAACTCATAACTCACAGCCTTGAGAGGCTTTAAAAAAATAGTAAAAGCTCTAAAAACAGTATTTCAGTAAATTGTTAGATATATTAGCATTAATATTAATCAAAGTAATTCTTCCACCAAGTAATATAGTTAACTGTAAACCTGTTTCTGCAACTGATGCATCAATGATGTGCAGCCACGGGTATGTGCATGTTGTATTATGTTACAACGCTTTAAACAAGGCTTAACTGATCAGAATTTTAACAATTATTTTTAATAAAAAAAAAAAAAAGACAATAAAATGATCCCGAAATACCCCCTCATCTTCCCGTAAGCGTTTTTGTTTTTTGAGCTGTCGTCAGCATACTGGCAGCTGATCAGGGCTCTTGGAGGGGGTTATCTTCATTAGCTTGCCACTTGGCAGCTAATTGCTGGAGCAGGCAAAAACAAAAAGCTCGGTGTCCGTCCCTACATGCTCTGATTGCTGTGGGACAGGGGGAGGCAAAAGTCTGTGTGCCCCAAACAGAGAGCCTCACTTTGGCATGACTTGGCAGGCGAGCCTCCTCCCTGTTATGAATGTTTGTTTGGTTGTTTTTTGAGCTTTGGGTGAACAGGTCTAGGCTAGGGGCACTGAAATCAGCATGACAGTCTTTTCCACAGGAGACATACTAAATCCCTTAATTCAGTAGGAAATAGCATCTC
Organism: Hypophthalmichthys molitrix; assembly: GCA_037950675.1. Classification (NCBI taxonomy): domain Eukaryota; kingdom Metazoa; phylum Chordata; class Actinopteri; order Cypriniformes; family Xenocyprididae; genus Hypophthalmichthys; species Hypophthalmichthys molitrix. The sequence goes on from CM075505.1 coordinate 4,452,986, forward strand.
AGATAAGTGTTGTGGACAATTCATTTTTAATTTTGGGCTAAGACCATTTGTTCCAATTCTAATCAAATGGAAATAACTTAAATACAGAACTGAGTTGTTTTGATAAAGCTCCTGCTTACATATCTTCAGTCATCCTGTGTGTGTTGTAACACATCTTAGCAGTGAGGAAAATAAAGCAGCTTTTTAATGAATCAATGAGACGGATTGTTTCCACTTATCAAGATATGGCTTCAGTTCAGGGTAAAGGCGGTCGGCAATTGCAATTGCTTTAGTAAAACATGTTCTTGTTCTCCCTCACATGAATGAATCTCAACAAGAAATGTATTGTATCACCCTGTGATTTTAGTGACGTTTTCATTAAACCTTCTGTAACATCCCTCTCGTATCTCACTCTGAACTGAACTCTATCCAATGGAAATGACTCCAGTTATTGGACATTAGTTTACCTTATCTTCTTCACTTTGATAGCCTTTGGCTGGCAGGTGAAACAATCAGATCGTTATTTTATTTTAGATACTAGGGAGAGAAGCTGGAAGGATTTGATATGTGTCTAGACAAAAAGCAACAAGAGAAGGTCTTATTGTCCATAAAGCGTCTGAGATAAGGCGAAAGGGTTTGTGAGCCAAAGGGTTCGGCATTTCTATCTTTTCTCTTTGATGCGTTCAGCTATCGTCAGAGCTTGTGGTTGTGTTCTGTCTGCCCCAAAGGCGTGATTTGTATATGGAGTCAGGTGCTGTCACTCAGATGTGCGCTGACCCCATCAGATGTTTATGTTAAAACAAAACACAGCTTCACAGTTCAGACTTCATATAGACTTCTACAGTTAAACACTGCTTCATTCAGGTTCACAATGACAGTCAAGATGAGATGTTGTTTCTTTTGTGTAAAGTAGGCCTACACATCGAGTCCAAACAGGTGAAAACAGGATTAATTGTAATGGGTTTTGACAGGTAAGACAAAATAGACTACCTATGAGATAGTATTAATTAAAATGAAGAAAACCAATGCACATAAAGACACTTTTTTCTAAGCCATTCTTTTATAATAATAAGAAGAAATTTTGTACTTGTATCTCCAATATCAGTGTGGTAGCACTAGCAATTAACGGTTACTGAAGTTTTTTAAGACACACGTGATGCAGCAACACATTTAGAGATAAACTTGAATTGGAACCAATAGCAATAAATTAGCATTTGCTAAATTCCAGAAGTCATGAAAAAGAGCAGAAACCAGACTTTGGACTGCTGAACAAGTGTGGGCTGTTCACTTGTTTCTGAAGCATTACAGGAATCCCCGATAACTACATTAAAGTATACGGACATCTAGCGGTCACGTTGCAACATTACACTTTTTGAGTGCCTACAACTGTTGTTCTTGGGACGTTTTTGATTAAATACTGTACAAATTAAGCCCCATAGACAACATCTGTGGCATCCTGTCGATTAAAAATAGTTTCGAACAGTTTGTAAGAACGAAAAAAAAAAACAAAAAAAAAAAAACAAAACAAAAAAACAAACACTAAAGTCTTTAGGCTACGGCAAAGGTATGTTATAATTGTCGTTATGCGGGTTAGTATAACATTTATAGGTCAGTATAACATTTAACTGTCACAAAGCATGTTATCCAGAGTTCTTGTTTTCATTCTCGAAACATTAAATATGGCATCTACGTTTCATTCTTTTCTTTTTACAAACCGTGGGACAATTCAAAATTGTTTCCTTTGCTAATCAACATCATTCCAAAACTGCTGCTGATAAAGCTGTAGGCTACATAAGTTGGAAAATTCCTTTAAATGTAAATCTACTCCAGTGTATTGTTCACAAAAATGGGAAATTAGACATTCACAATTGTTTGTGGCATTCGAATAAACGTCATTATAAAAAGTAAAGGTAATATAACGTTTGAATAGGCTACTGTGTTTTTGGGAATAGGATGGTAAGTTTACATTTCAGCCTAGTAAGAGGAAAAACAAAGCAAAATATGTCATAGGAAGGTCTCAGAATGAAGATATAAGTAGAACATTTGGTTACATCTATGTTCTATTCTTACTTTATGCCGTTGTATATGATCCTGTCACGAATTATATCTCTCATTGAGAAACTTAGTTACTAACGCATATGATGTAATATATAAAAGACTACATATAGGCTACTCTGACGGGCTGCTTTAGAATGCTGTTTCACACACCCAATGACAATATCAATGTGTGGGACAGAAATGAGTGTGTGGAAAAACCAGCAGGTCCCCCCGCCTCTCAGCGACCCAACTCACCCACTCTCCCGTTACCCGGAAGTATGCAGAATTCCCAAAGATGGCGGAACAAGGTCCGATGGCGATAGCTATGCGGCTAAGAAATCAGCTGCAGAACGTCTACAAGCTCGACCCTTTAAGGAACGAGGTGAGTGAAATGGGCGAAAATCGCTTTAGCGTCCCGTCTTTGGCCGCGCGCTTCCCGCGCATACTATAAACGCGCGTGAGAGGGGCGTTCTGTGTGGCGCGAAAGCCGAGAGATGGAGCGTGAGACCGTGCTGTGTGTCTGCGCAGGCGTGAGTGTTGCGAAGAATCAATCCACGGTTGTGTTTTTGTTCTCCGTGGCCAGGGTTTTCTTGTTAAACCCGTCCTAGTGGAATTCCTTGCTTTGTAGTTTTTTCCCCATCTCCAAAATCCAATACATGAATAAAATCGGTTGTTTTGTGCGCTCCTAAACGAATATAACGGTGGTGGTTCACGTCGCGTGCTGCTGCGCTGTGAATGTTATATCCCACATGCTTATTAATGCGCGTTGGCCCAGACGCATGAACAAGTGCATCGTTATGATCTGCATTTTCGGCAGCGCATGTCCGTGTTGAACATGAGTGACAGAAAATGTATTTTTACTTTAGAATTCATGTGACCCGCATTTGCGTGGACGTGCCGTTTTCGTACCTCGACATCGAGTCCTTGTTTAATTCAGTGGCTTGCAGTCCTGACAATGATTGATATTAAATTAGTAGCCTTTATATTCTGGTCTATTTAGCAAATCGAAGGCTTGTTTACAAATGACACCTGACTCGCTGAAAAGTGCGCTTCACCCGCACCACAGGAGCGCGCGTGTAAATAGTTGTACACAACAAATATTACTTCTGTAATCCACGCAGTTCCCATGTCAGAAGAGACACGTGATGTAAAAAAATAAAATAAATAAATGATACATACATTTATCGATTTTTTTTTTAACATCGACTTTAAAAATCAGTTAAATAATAATAAGAAATTTTAAATTTTCACAATTTTTAATCACTTTTTGGCATCTCTAGTTTTCCTTCCTTTTAAATAATAATTGATAATAATTAATAAGAGGTCATAAAACAGCATAATAATTGTGGAAGAGAAATGTGATTAAAGTAGTTTAAGTTAAATTTTAGCCTGTCACACAATGCAGGACTTGATTCAATGTCAACTATATATATGTGTAAATAGAAAGTACTGAATAGATGTTTTTTTCCTATTCACCTAATTTATAAAACCTGACCATATACAGAATGGGCTTTGCACAAGTTGACATATGTCTTATTTACACGTTTTAACATGTGAGACGCTCTGGGATTACAATATTGTACTGTAGCATTCAAGGACTGCCCCAAAACCACCTTAATGTCAAAGGCTGGGGATTTTACGTAAATGCAGAATGTCACGGTGATCTCAAACTACCTGCGTGACATGTTTTCCTCTGTTTGGTTCCACAGGAAGAAGTTAAAATAAAGATAAAGGACCTAAATGAACACATCGTATGCTACCTCTGTGCAGGATACTTTATTGACGCAACCACTATCACAGAATGTCTCCATACGTGTAAGTGTTGTTTATTTCTCTCCTAATAACACACTCACAGATGACACGGTTTTAAGCAGTTTTTAAGAATTTGGCCATTTCTAATTATTGGGGGGACTTGTCCCCCTCAATGCCTGTGGTGATTACGGCCCTGTTAAATGCAGAAGAAATCCACAAGTTACTTTCTTATACTGAATACTTACTCATGTTCATTCCATTGTCTCTCCACAGTCTGTAAGAGTTGCATTGTGAAGTATCTCCAGACCAGCAAATATTGTCCAATGTGTAACATAAAAATTCACGAAACGCAGCCTCTGCTGAATCTAAAGCTGGACAGAGTGATGCAAGACATTGTCTACAAACTAGTCCCAGGTCTACAAGAGAGTAAGTACAGCGAACAGGATCATCTGAACTTGAGTGTCAGTTTATGTGACTCCTGGTCAGTCGTGGTTAAACGTCCATCTGATCTTCTCAGGCGAAGACAAGCGAATTAAAGAATTCTATCAGTCACGGGGTCTTGAACGCATCATACAGCCATCTGGAGAAGGTACGTGGTTACATGTAGTTAGATACTGCTGTTAATTTGTTTTATTAAGATTGTTATTAAGCGTGTTTGTGTTTTCCTGTAGATTCAGTTCCAGATAACACAGGATTACCTTACACAAGCTTCGACCACTCCAAAGCTCACTTTTACAGATACGATGAGCAGGTCTCTCTATGTCTGGAAAGGCAGAGGTAAGACAGCAGTTTTCTTTTACAGTACTGTTCTAAAGTTTCGGGCCCATAAGATTTTCTTTTTTTTTTTTTTTAAAGAAATTAATACTTTTATTCTGCAGAGATGCATTAAATTGATTTAAATGGACAGTGAAGACATTTATATGTCAATCAAACAAATGTAATCAAACGATGCTGTTCTTTTGAATTTTATATTCATCAAAGAATCCTGAAAGAAATTAATCACAGTTTCCATAAAAATATGAAGCAGCAAAAACTGTTTTCAACATTGATGATAATAATCAGAAATGTTTCTTGAGCAGCAGATCAGCATATTAGAATGATTTCTGAAAGATCATGTGACACCAAGGCCATAACTATGTCTTGAACATTGGATTTTTTTATTAAAAGGAATTAAATAATTAAATTAAGGGATTTAAGGTAATAATAATAAAAAAAGAAACAAGAATGGTAAAAGTTTCAGGTCTATTGTAGTTAGTAATCAATTTAAACTATTTTCAAATAATATATATATATTTTTAAATATATTCACTCTTATTTGTATGTTTAATATGTCAAAAATGCAAAACGTTTCTTGTCTTGGCACATTCAGTTATGAATCACATTAATTACATCATATTAATTACATCATATTAGCTCAGTGGTTAGAGCATGGCACTAGCAATGCCAAGGTCATGGGTTCGATCCCAGGGATTGCACATACTCAGATACAAATGTATAGTATAATGCAGTGTAAGTCGCTTTGGATAAAAGCGTATGCCAAATGCATAAATGTAAATGTAAATGCAATTCAAAATGGCGAAACTTCATAAAAATGTTGAGTAGTTTACATCACTGTATATTATTGTCGGTCATAAAACAGCAAAACATCATAAAACAGTCGTCAAATATTACATGTTTAGCTACTCACTACATACTCTTTCACTGTTAAAACAAAAGCGTCGCAGTGGAATTCATACTTGTCTTCTGTGAACAGTAGGCCCCGCCTTCTTTGATTTGATTGGCCAGCTCACTCATTCTGACAGTGATGAGCGATGTTAGACTGCTGAGGCAGAACAGCCTAAAAATGTAACTTAAAACTTTTTGTTGTCATCCCAATAACAAACAGAGCGGTTCATAATGGAGTACATCAGAGCAGCATCAACAATATCAAATATTGGGGGGGGGGACAATTTGATCATTTCTAAATATGAGGGGGGTGGGGGGTGGACTTGTCCCCCTCAATGTCTGTGGTGGTTACAGCCCTGTGTGACACTAAAGACTGGAGTAATGCTGAAAATTCAGCTTTGCATTACAGGAATAAATTACATTTTAAAATATATTCAAGATATATAAACAGATATTTATAAATTGTAATAATATTTCACAATATTACTGTTTTTACTGTATATTTGATCAAATAAATGAGTACAAGAGACTTCTTTCAAAGACATTAAAAATCTAACTTTTGAACGATTTCAAAAGCATCCTATCATAATTTCATTTTGTTTTTTACAGCTCATTTTCTGGGAAGGACAAAAATAAATTAACTCTACAGGTAAGACGACAGCCACAGAAGAAATATAAATGTACTATGATTCACTCTCAAGAAAACCGTTACACTGGTTGGTTGTTTCTATTAGAAGTGATGACAATTTTACTTATTTTAAAATATGTTCCTGCAGCAGAAATTTGTACGTTGTTCGGTCAGGGCTGAAGTACGGCATCTGAGGAAAGTGTTATGCCATCGACTAAACGTGGAGAAACATCAGGTCTGAGTCTCTTTCTCTTCTCGTGCTTTAAAGAGCCATTGTTTTTTTTTAATTTTAGGACCAGAAAGCCATATTTTGTGGAATGTTTTGCATCACCTTCAGCTGTCATTTCTATTTTCAACTGTTATTTATATATAAATTATTTTCTATTTTCAACTGTTATTTTTATATATAAATATATATATGAATTAATATGCTATACATTTATAGTTTATTAATTAGATAAATAATGACTAATTTCAAAGCCAACTCGTTTGATTTTGTCGCATCTGGTTTACAAATTGAATTCATCTTTTGTTTCTAACTATATGCAATCGTAACCTGCTATAAAATTGTTTCATTGTACTAAAATAATGCATATAAATGTTCTTCTGATGACAGTGAAGTAGGAATTCACCCATGTTCTGTTGATGAAGTCTAGCCTTGAGCTTACAGCTGATTGGTCAGTTGTTAGTGAATGTGACATGCAGCTTCGATGCTTCTAGACACTGTATTAGACAAACAAACAACATTTGATTAATTATATAAATGGTGTGTATGATTTGTACATCTCAGTCAAATAGGAGAATTTGTTATTGAATCCCATAATAGAAAAAAATCAAAGCTAATTTTTAGCTGGAGAGATACTAAACCTTTTTCTTTTCCACCCTCCTGCCCTGTTTTCTTTGTTGCACAGGTCCAGATGTTATTCAATAACGAATCTCTCCCAGATCACATGACCATGAAGCGTCTCTGGCTGTCTCACTGGTTTGGAAAGGTATCGTAGTCTCAAGCGTCTCCAGCTAATTTCATACCGCATTCTTTCACACTATCAACACGTTTGCTTTCCCTTCATTTCTCTAGCACACTAGCGATTTACTGTGCTCCGTTTTACATCATCTGAGGGGAATCACAGCACAGGCAGAGATTTATTAGTACTAGGAAAGCCATATGCCTGATGTCGCCTTGTGGTCTGAAAAGTGCAATAGAAGTGCTATTCTCCATATTGCTTCATACGGTGTCTTGCTGCGGTTTGTGGGGCGTCAAAGTGTTGTGAGAATTTAGCACAAGTAATTCCATGCCTCATATGCTTTAAAGTGCGAAGGATGACGTTCTGCCCGCGATCTCTGTTTAGTGTCAAAGTCATTAGCCTGTCAACAAGATGATACTTAGCTCTTTTCATTTCAAACCTTTCTAATGCTTTCCTCTTTTTCTCTTGTCTCCCTCGTTTTAGGCACAACCACTGGTACTCCATTATGCTATAAAAGACAAACGGACGAGATAGGATTGTGTGAAAATATCAATTGGTGTAAATATTTTGTATTTCACATATTCTATTTTAATAGCTTTCTGTGCATATATACTTATTTTTTGTTTTGTATTTTTGAAAATAAATTTTATGTGGTAAAAATATTGAGTGCTTTTTGTATTGTATGCTTGTGTCCTTTTCTTTTTTTAATGAAATTACTTAAGTGCAATTGTGTATATATGAACATTATATGAGCAGAAATGATGTCTAGCCTTGTTAAAGTCGAAATGAAGAATGTTTGTATTTGTATCGCCAGTGTTTTTAAAAGTCAACCACTAGGGTGCAGTGTTGGTCTTCAAGAGAGCACCACTAACTCCAATCCCCTTCTGTCACCTCACAGTGACACTGTTAGGATCAACTCAAGGCATTTTTCATCTCAAGAGTACATGAAGATGCAATGAAGACATTTTGCCTGAGGTTTAGTAGAAACGCAGTAAAATACAACATATTTGTATCAGCCCAAAAGGGAAAGTAATGCTGATGTTACAGTTGTGATAAGAAACGTTTTAAATGTTTCGTGCGACAAGGAAAACCTGTCAGCCAGACAGACGTAAAATATTAACATATCTTCAGATGTTCTGTTGGTATGTGTGTATATATATATATATATATATATATATATATATATATATATATATATAGATAGATAGATAGATAGGGGTACATATTTGGAATTACGCGGGTGTTTTAATAGGCAAACGTGGACTCAGATTGTTATTATTTACCAATTTCATGTTGCCTCTGCAGTCTGCTGCATTTCAGTATGCAGTATAGAGTAGGGCCTATTTTTAAAAGAAAATATATTTTATACTATTTCTCCATGTATTTTTTTTTCTTAAGACCAAATAGCACCATACGTTCTACCAAATTCATATAGATTTACAGTTAAAATAATTAAAGATGCAAACTTAATTTGGAGCGTCAAATTTAAACAGTAATGTTACTTTGTACCAAATCTCGTTTACTTATTGTAGCCTAGTAGCAAGAAATGTTACGATTAGTAGCCTATAGTAGGCTATATTATATTTTTTCGCCTCATTTAAAGTATTAAATTATTAAGAATAAGCTACAATCATTTTAGGCTTTAAAACACAACTCTGCTCCGCTCTGCTTGCAGTGAATATTCAATTAAAGGAAACGAAATGTAGGCTATCTTTATTTCGCAATTATTTTATTTTACATTAAATATTTACATATATGTACACATAGATATATAACTATTAAAAAACGAAATCAATTATATTAATAGACAACGTCACCGGTATAAGCCTCTAATGTAGCTAATTTTTCGCGATTCGCTACAAACCCTATTAAAAACAGACTCAAGGCTAAATGTTTGATTTTATTCCGTTATGTCCTGTAATAACTAATAATTTTAAGAAGCCTATATTTTTAACGAATCTAAAAGATAATAACAGTAGCCTAGCCTAGTTAATAATAATAATAGCCTAATAATGTTAACTAGCCTAACATTCAGTAGCCTATTGAAATAGGCTAGGCCTGAGCAAATAGCCTACATAGATAAAGCGTTATTCTAATTCGTTTATTTCTATTATTTCTGGCATTAATTTTTCAAACTGTCTTCGCCATGATTCAGACTTTAAATGAAAACAGAGTCAGAGTAATGATTTTTACTTGTCTGTAATAACACATAGCCTGTAACAAAACACAAACTGCGTTTATAGCCTTGTTGTTTACACGGACAGACTTATGGAAACTAGGCTAGTTTTACCGCCTTTTACATGAATGAAAAGTTTCACTCTGTAAACAGCCTATTTGCAGTAAGTAAAGGCAAATCTTGCTTTATCTCTCTCTCTTTCTAAAATAAAACATGCTCCTCTATCATCCGAGCGACCTTTTAATGTGTTTAAAGCGCTTGTTTCCTCGAATATTTTCACACTGTGAAATCACGGCTTTCAATAGAAGCTAATACTCCAAAGGCATTTATATTCATATACCTTCGCATTCCAATCATCGCGATTCTCAGAAGTAGGAACCCAGAGCATTTCGAGCTATTGTATAGACTTCAGTTCTGCGGTTACAAAAGCGCGAGAATGTGCCGCTGCTCGACAGCTCTGAGAACCTCGGCTCTCTGGCGAGTCTTTCCACAATGCGCTCATAAAAATCTGCTTGACTTTTCAACCCCAACTATTCCAAGCGATTACACCAATTGTACTTCCATCTTCTCGCTGGCCCAAAACTGCTGCCTTGATCTGCTCACAAACTGACACAAATGGGCCGAAAGAAATTCGGCAGACCAGGATGCAACAATCCTCCCCATTTCCACCGGCTTCCCATTGAGATTTATTCATTAGGAACCGCATGCAAATCATCTGCTATTCATGGGCGTTTTTAACACACGGGCACAGATGTGGGGTATTATTTGGGCTCGACCGACTGAAACTGTTAATGCGCACTCAAAGGCGGGTTAACCTAATCAATCATGTTGACTAGTTTGTGTTAGAGAAGATTCATAAACCATATGGCGTGAGGAGGAAAGCAAGCTTTATGTTGTCCTCGTGACAATGTGAGAGGGGGGGACCGTGTTCAAGTGTCCTAATTAAGCTTCAGGCACTTAACACACACAAACACTCTTAACACACACAGTGAACCGATGTGTAAAAGTGCTCTGCCTCTCTCAGCTGTTTAACTCCACAAGAGTGTGCCATAAAATCATTTGCATAAAATAAAGACATTACACTGTAAAATAAGCATGCCACTAAAATTTTAAACTTAAATTGAATTGCTGTCTTAAATTTTTAGACGGTGCTAAAATTTTTAACCACTTTGACTTTAATTACTAATGAAGAAAATTGGGTAAAAAAAAAAAAAAAAAAAAAAAAAAAAGAGACTTATTTGTGATGAGTGAAATGAATGGAAACAAAGATGTTGTTGTGGCATTATAATGAAAATGTTTTAACAAAGAACAATGGATTTCCTATATCCACAAATTTATGGGAGAATTATTATTATTATTTTATAATTCAGCTCAGTATACAATGCATTCTGACTCAAGGTAAGGAAACAGTGAAATTACATATACCCTTTATTTACATAAATGAGGATTAAATAGAATGTTACAATAAATTTAACGAGTTAGATGCATCATAACTTGTTATATATATACACAACCTTTCCCTTGCATTGTTTTGGACATACATTTCTTTTTTTATTTGTTAATAATGCCTGTAATTGTGCAGGGACTGGGATATATAATGTAAAACTTTGGGAAATGAGTCTTGACAATTACAACGTAGAATCAAGATTGAATAAATTCGCTTTCCGGTGACTTTTTTTATGATCTGAAATTATTTATAAATATATAATTCTATTCAGCTGAGAATTTAATTGAAAATCACTTTTGGCATAGAGGTTCTACAGAGGTGTGTTGAACGGTGTAAACAATTGCACACATTTCCTTCGAAAATCGAGCTGAGAAATAAAGCTTAAAATGTACATACACATGTCGCAGTCTTGATACTGTACCATTTATCTCTAAGCATTTCTCAGATCTTATGAAAGCGTATTCCTTCAACCGTGTCTTCGATCTGCACATCAGAGCGTAGAGGTCCTTTCAATAAATTAAAAATAAGGGAGACAGAAACCTTTGCTTGCATGTCAAGTTCTTCCGCAGAGTCCGTGCAAAAGTTGTGAAAAATGCCCTTCTCTGAAAACAAGGGCCTGCTTTTAATCGTCCACCTCAATTTCCTCGTCCTCCTCTGAGAACTCGTCTGTGGTTTGGCCTCTGGATGAGGAAGGGGACTGTGGGAAGGCTCTCGGGGAGAGACTGGGAGAAATGGGCCCCGAGCCACCGTGAGGGTCTTCCATGTCCTCCATGGACACCAGTTTCTGCAATGCCTGCGGTGGGATTTTCTTGAGAGATTCCACGTCCGCCTTCATCTCCTCCAGATCTCTCTTGAGCTTGGCCCGTCGGTTCTGAAACCAGGTGATGACCTGTGCATTGGTCAGACCTAGCTGCTGTGCGATCTGGTCTCTGTCGGCCGGTGACAGGTATTTCTGGTACAAAAATCGCTTTTCCAGCTCGTAGATCTGGTGGTTTGTGAAGGCTGTGCGGGACTTCCGTCGTTTTTTGGAGGCCTGTCTTTGACCGAAGGCATTGAGATGTTCGCGACCTTTAAATGGAAAGAAAGGAGAGTTGATTTCCAGGAATAACGCAGGTGGTGTGTGAGGACTACTGGGTCACAATTTAGAATGACTTTCATTAGTAAATTATTCACAAATATTATAAAGCTAATGCTTTTTTTCTGTAAAAAAGTTTAATTCCCCATTTTTAACTAGTGAAAGCATTATTTGGAAGTACTTCAATGGTCTTATTTTTGGCTGTATATTGTACTTGCTATGTGGTTCTCTGGAGATTAAAATTAGAGGTTCACTTTAAATCAATGTTTTGGTTTCTAGGATCTTTAAAGCACCAGAACAGACTGTAGATGATTTTTTTTTCTTGTAAAACTTAAAAAGGATCTTCTGTGGAATTAAGCTGCAAAAAGCTGTTTGGTTCAAATTAGAACCTTTATTTTTAAGAGTGTACACACTGTTGTGTTATGTGATAGGCCGCAGTTGTTCATTCCAGCTGCATAACAGCTGTTCTTGAAAAGAGGGGGAGAAACTTTCCAAAACATCTGAACTATTGATTGCCAAGTAAATTCGAAATATTTGATGTGTTAATCAAGCAGCCTATCACGCGACAGAATTGGCCTCAGTCTAATTACAGACGACCTTAACCGTTAGTGTGACCCACTATAGGCTAAGACAGTTCTGCAATGTCAACACGAACGTCATGATTCACGAACACAATTTTCTGTAAATGTCAACCGAACATGAACGATTTCAATCTCTTTAGCATGCTTGTGCTAAATCTATGAAAACAAAGGCTTTGAATTTTTTTTTTTTTTTTTTTTTTTTTTAGATCTAAGAACTTATTTCTGTAGAAAATCCTGAAATACTGACAGTCACACTCGAAGAATCGCTATCGACATTTAGCTTACCTCAGAAAAAAATATCAGGGAAAATTTAATATCTGAAAATGTGTTTGCGGAAAGGTAATCACTGAACCTAAAAAAATCAATGATTTTGACTAAAAAGTAGCCTATATTTATGTTATATGTGTATATTTATATATAGGCTACTTTGTACTACTGATTTTGTATATGCTAATAAAAATAAGCATTCGATATCAATTGTAAAATACACATAGCTTACAGACACTTCCAAAAGTGTCAGTAAACCGGCGCATTTGAAACTCGTGTATTAATTCGATATGAATGCAAACGTATAAATCTCTCTCTCTCTATATAAAAAAGACAAAACATTTTACCTTCTGCAGCTTGTATAACGCTGACTTCCAGACCCTTAAATGTTTTGCTCGCCAGCTCCTCCAGAGCGCATAACGGCGAGGACGGAGCACTGATACCGTTCCGAGAAGCACTCGAGCCAGTCACTTTCTCCAGCACCCGCGGAGGGCACAGACTACCGACGGACTTCTTGACGGACGGTTTATTTAAGATATCCTCAATGCTGAAAGGAGTGAGAGGCTTGTTAGAGTTGGCCGGAGGTGGGAGTTGATCCAAGGGACCCCGCCGCCTCTCCTCGCCGCTGGACTGCAAAACGGAGCCTGCCTTCATGTCTTTAGAGCTGGAGGTCATCTCAGTCCCAAGAAACTATTTCGAATAGAAGTCACCTAGTTCGCTCAAACTTGTTTATGCATACAAAAGCCTTGTCTATTCCTCTCTTTAAACAGAATCGTTGTTCTTCCTCACTCTGAAGTGGCTCTCCAAAAGCACCATGCTTCAGGAGTCACAGGAGGCACCCGAAGTTTAGTCCTCATATGCGGCTCCGGTGTTCTCTGAGCTGCTCCATGAAAATCTTCACCATGTGTAGCCGTGTCTGAAGGAGGCTCAAAACAGCAAGCAACCGCTAACGAGTTCTTGTTGATTGCTTTTGTGAAGTTCAATTAGAGAAACACTACACTACTTGCTGACCTGCTGCTCCGTCTTAAAGGGCCAGACCATAATAATGAATTGGACCGAGAATAGGAGGAGTTTCCCCCTGAAGTTTAAAGAGAGGGGAGATGGCTCGGGATGTTTATGCATCTGTTGATGCATCCCACTCCCACTTAGGGCAAACCACGTGCTCCACGCGTATACCTCCCTGAAAAGGGAGAGTGTGTGCTCATTAACACCAACACTAGCATTCTGTATGTGAACGTGTATTCGAATATATGTAGTGCAAAGTAAAAAATAATAATACAATACAATAAAAATTCAACAAAGCATTGATTAACATTAAGAATTAAAAGGCCTGCAAGATATTCAAGAGTTGATGGGCATGTGGGAACAACTCGCTAATTACTGAAATATTGTAGGATGTGATTATTGCAGTTTTGGAGGCTATTATGACAGCATCATTTTCTCACACCTCGTGTATAGCTGTCATCAGAACACACGAGATCAGAATGCAAGGCAGGTGATCGTTTCAGTCCAATAAAAATGCTTTCTATTGACTTTATCATGAAGCAAACTGCATGAGATGCGGACAACATTTACATTATACAAAAGTATATAGCCTATGTATGTTATGTTACACACACACACAAACACACACACACACATATATATATATATATATATATATATATATATATATATATATATATATATATATATATAGTGTTGCTCTTGCCTAAGCACCGACACTTTTTTTTATAAGCGGTTGTTTTAAGCCTTTTAAATATGCTATGCATTTTGCTGCAAGGTGAAAAATTGTATTTATTCTTAATTAGCAGAAATATAGCAAAGGCATATCTTGCGTATTAAAGCAGGATATTGACCAAGTGGTTTTGTTGTAAAAGGTGACTGTTATTATTAGATTTCCTATACACAAAATATTTCAATAATATCCCAGTCAGCACGGCAGCCCAATTCTATGAATTTGTGAAAATGCACGTGGGTAAAGGGGAGAAAAAGCAGCATACTACAGCAGTGCTATTCTGACACGCTCAGCGTCGGACAAGATTTCAGATGATGCTCGTGGGACTCTGGAGAAACGCAGTGCGCCTGATATGAAGATGCAGGTAAGAAGAAATCACTTTCCTGCTTTAAAACATTAAATAGAAGATTTAAGACAGCACTAAATAGAAGAGAGCATTGCAATGATACTTGAAAAGAAGAAACGGATCAACAAAATAAAATATATTTTTTACCAGATATTCTTCCACCGCACTTCTTGTTTTCTTTGTGCTACATTGTATTTATTATGCGAGATGTTTTTTTTTTTTTTTACCTTGTTTCAGCTTGCTTTGACAAAATACAGATATTTCCTTATACACATATAAAATCTTTTACCTTATACACATGTAATTAAGTTAATGTAAAGCCTAGTACAAAGGCTAAGATTAATTAATACACCTTTTTTTTTAAATTATTTGCTCACAAATATTTTTCATACATTTAGCTTTTCGGTTTTATGGCTTGTTGAACAACAAATCTGCACAAAAAATATTTAGCATTGACCAATATATATATATATATATATATATATATATATATATATATATATATATATATATATATATATATATATATATATAAGATGAGATAATTATAAGATAATTTTCTAATAATAAGTAATTTCCTCTTAAACCTGGCTGAGGCCTGTAGACTGGTGAATATTTTGGTGGTCTCCCCATAAACGTAAAACATTGGGCAATAAAACAAGTGGCGATGTTGACATCTGATAATATTTAACAGGGTTTCAATAATCGATTAGGGTGATAGATGTCTCTCTTACACGAGTCATTGGCGATGTATGGCCAGTTCGCTGGAATATCGCATTGTCCGTGTCAAGAGCACCATATGGAGACATCCGTACAGGGACTGAAACGAGCCAAACTACTCACGAGCAGTAAAACAGCACGACATTCTATTAGCACGGGTCCAGACCGGTCGACGTGGGCGATGGAGCCAAACTCAAGAGAATATTTTATGGCAAATGAGCAACAATGCATTGAACAAATGTATCTTACCAGACTACACAAAACATGCTAATGAATCGTGTTACACCCTCACAGTTTCAGCACAATGCGTCGTTTTGTTTCATTTTAAATTATCTATTTTTTTAAAGAAATTTTCGAATACACACACACACACACACGCACACACACAAAACCTAAAGCTATATTAAATTCCATTTAAGTAACATTTTATGTTTGTACAGATCCCATTATGAATTAAAATATCAAGAGAAATGTAATGGAAGAGACATTAGCCTACATTACATTTTGACATTACTGTCAGAAATTACAAATCATAATATAATAAGCAAAATGTTGTCTGGGTTAAAATGTGCAAGTGATTGCATTAATAATAGGCCTGATAATAATTATTCTTATTAGTCCAGTCGGGTTGAAATATCTTTAACGAATCGGTCACCTCAGAATGTCAGCTCAGAGGAAAGCTGCTAAACCTATTAAACGATACATGGGTATTAATGTAATGTGGATGGATAGGATTTCTGATAGGGAGAATGATGCCCTTCAGCGCCAACAATAGCACATTCGCATTACCCCACAGAGGGCGGGTAGAGAAACCGAAGCTGAACATGGTGTTACATTTCTCTCAAATGCGCGAGCATTATTAGTTCTAAAGATAATCCCGCCATCTCTCTTCTCCAAACTGCTCTGAGAGGATCCTGACGGTCTCGAGCGCAGCAGCGCTAATTCGAAAGGTTTTCTTTGGCCTAATTTAAACGTTAATTAGAAACAGAACACCTGACATCATCAATCATCAAGGCTTTAGGGGGAGCGGGGTTTTATTTTCACCAAGCTCGTCCCTGCGTCACTTCCCTCAGCACAGACACGCATATGGAGATGGCAGCGCTCTGGCGGCTGGAATAATTTATTTGGGATAATGCTACTGTGCACGAGATTACGTTAAACACATCTTTCCCTGCAATTTAATATTGTGCAATGACAGAATAAATAGAACTTAGATAGAATAAATAGAAGTTTGATAGAATATAATTACAGGATTCCATTTTAGAATAAAATGCCATTTCAATAGGCTAATTCTATATTAGTATAGAATAAAAAATATTTGTCGACATTTTCTTAATTCGTGCAAACAAAAAAATAAATGCAATTCATAAATGTCAATAAAAACCGGGATATGCAAATTATTGATTATTGTGTACACTATTAAAGATATAACACATTAAAATAAGATTTATTTAATCTGGTAGAAAACTAGTTTCTTTATTGTTTTTCTCCTTATTTTCTCTCGAATCCAAATCAAGTAAAGAATTTCAGAGACTTTGAAGTGTCTGAGATTTTGAGGTAAAATATCTTTCTCTCTGAAAATCTTTACCTCAAATGTCTGTATTGCACTTTAAGATAGACTCGTTTCTGTTAAGATCGCGCGCCCTCTCTCTCACCCAAACAGCTGTACTAACTACTATATAAACATGATACGGGGACATACGCATTATCGTGGAGCCAAGCGGTGACATTTGACTGTGATGAACCTATCGGGTGTGTTGTGTAGTGAAGTGTTACTCTATTTACAAAATACCCTTTTGGCACAGTTTGAACCCACGTACATAAATATGAAGAAATAAGATTTTTATTAAGAGATAAGGAAATTTATTAAAGGGAATTAATACATTAGAATTCAGAATTATGTCAAATAAATCTTAACATTAGGCCTATGGTCGTTTTGAGGTGAGAATGAGGTGAATGGACTCGTGTCTATGAAGCTGTAAATCCACGCGGTGTAATTGACACGTTCCTTCATTATGGGCATTTGAGCTGTAAACCAATCATGTCTACCTTTGGTTGCTCTCAAAAGCGGCCACAAACGCACTTGAGCTATTAGGCCTCCAATCAGAATTTATATAGCGTGCGACGTGGGTAATATTAACTGCACACACACACTGTAAAAAAGAATTGTTGGTTTAACTTAAAAAAGTAAGTTACTTGGTTGCCTTAAAATTTTGTGTTCACTGAAATGAAAAAATTGAGTTAATACAATGAAGGCGATTAGTTTAATCAACAAAAACTCAAAATATTATGTTCTCTGAACCACATTAAATATTGAAGTTGATTTGACAAAAGAAAAAATGTGATAAATCAAAAAATTATTTTCACGTGTCAATCACACATATATATGTATATATATGCTACTCAAGTGATATCATAATATGTGCAGCTGTTAAGCTGTTATTGTAGTTTATATTATAATTACAAAAAAATGTAATTGAATTCAACATTTCTAAAAATATGTCAATCTTGTTTCATAAATTACACATCCTTCATTGGAAATCAGTAACTTAAGTGATGTGCCATAAAAAATATTTCTGTTGGATTATTTAATTTATCATTCATCCTGGATTATTTAATTTAAACTGAGGTTAAAATTTGTTGCAGAAGCACAGGACTAATGGTGGATGTAATGAGCTAATCGATGTAGTCATGAGTGTTAATTGTGTTTAATAATGTCATATCGATGAGTGTTTCTTGCAATTTGACAAGCTCAAGTCAATTACGGAGCGGTAAAATCGAAAATCCATTATGGTGAGGCGCATGCACATTTGATGGTCACAGGTTAATTGCGCGCGCGCACTGGTTGAAGGTGTCCAAACAGCCCTCATCATTATTGAGACACCTCTCTCTAAAAACAATATAATCAAAGCTTCAGAGTCTCCTGCTGTTTTACATCCCATGTTGCTTTTGATGGTGTCATGTTCAGCAGTATTTAGTACCTGTTGATGTTTTCTCTTTCTGTGGATGACAAATGCCCCGGCTCCCCAAAGCGCACTCACCCTCCCAAACAGCTCCAAACCCTCGACAAACGGACGCGCGGATCAAAGGCTCTGACCCCAGCAGAGCAGTGTTGCACCCCGCCAGCGCGCCACTGGAGTCGGGTCGAAATCATAAAAAGGGCCGTGAGGGGCACGACTCCTGGAGAGGATTATGGAGCTTTTCGCCACGAGTTCAGAAAAAAGAGCAGCAAAGGTGTGAACAGGAGGAAATGGATTCGTCCGAACTGATAAACGCAGTTATTTGGATAGATCAGCAAGGCGTGGGAATTCGATATAGGTCACTGGTCTTCACAAAACAAAGGTGCAATAAATCAGTAACTTAGTTAAAACAAACGCACGAAGGTTTTTGTTAGCATTTGGACAAAACAAATATGTTAAATTATAAATGCTACAATCTATAGATATCCAAAAGAATTGTATCGAATACTATACATCGAGACAAAGAAACCGCTTTGTCCATGAAGTTATTTTTTGCATGTCACATCAATTTTAACATAGGGACATTCTCATTCCCTCTCCATTGAACCCCTCCACCCCCTCTCTTCTCACCTGAATGAACGGTTGACACCCCAACACACTTCACTGATGGACACGCGCAATTACGCACATCTGCGTCTGAGCGTCCAATGAGCGGAAGCCAAAACAGAGCTGCTATGTGTTCCAGTCCATGGCACTGCCACCGTGCCACGCTGCCAGAGCCGTCCATGTGTGAAGAGTCATTTTAGCTCGGAAAATTTCGATTCCAGATTTGTTTTTATACATGGAATGGATAAAACGTTTGAAAACACATTGTCAAGATTACTCGTTTTGTACATCAATTTAATTAAGCACAATAACACTAACAGTGTGTAACTGCAAGCTGTTCTACATATAATGCATCCGTTGTTCATTATTATTAGTCACGTTGTAGAGAGAAAGTACAGTTATGGTTTAGTATATGTGTTATTTTAAAGTAGTAAAATATATTTAGAAATATTTTGTTCACTTATAAATTAACAAAATAAGAGAGAAATTCTTGGGGGACAAAAATGTATTTGTTTAAAAAAAGATAATAGCAATAATAATAATGTATTTCTATTAGATGGATAATAGTGATCTCAAATATATAAAGTGAACTGTAAGAAGGCAAATTGTTATAGTTATATTATTGTTCATAAACTTTAAAAAAAAATAAATAATCTGTCTACATTCCATTATGTCACGTGCTTTTTTAAAAAAAATTTAATCTGAAGCATGCAGCAAACGTAATCGCTCTCTGTTTCTCTCTCTCATCCACACACACACACACACACACACACACACGCACGCAAGCACATATACCTGTCTCGTGGATGTGATGGATTCTGGCCTTTGAGCGCAGCGTCACGTGAGCTGAAGCAAAACCACGGAGCGAAATGATCAAATAGATGCAAGCTGATGTTCCAACACTGATGACACCACGATCACACACATGAAATGGCCTTGATTGGGTAAAGATGCCTTGACCTTTTTAATAGGCCTCTATACAGAAAAAAAAAAAAAAAAAAAAAAAAAAAAAATTATATTGAATTATTCTAGCATTTTCTAGTAAATAGTGGACGAACTATGTAAATTAATAAATGCATAATGAATGTGGGTCAATGACAAATTAGGATGTCGGTGTGGATTAAAAAAAATCATTAGAAAGAAAGAAATCATTAATAAAAAAAATCTAGCGTAGAACACGTTCGAAATGTAGGTGTATTAAAGCTGGTTTCATAATTTTTTAAAACAATGTTTATACCACTTTCTGCAAAAAAAGGGTTTAATGAATCAAGAAAAAAATACTAATTATATTAGGCTATATTATATTATGCGATATTATATATTATAATTTCTTTGTACCTTGAATAGGTACACGTGGGTGTAAACAACTATTAATAATAATAATAAAAAAAAACAGATTTTGTAAAGTAAAACAAGTTTAAAAAACTGGTTAAAACGTGATAGTTTCAATAAATACAATGACATTGATAGTTGTTTTATGGGTTTCTTGTCACATGACAACGAAATGGTTCATGCATGCTGGTTTTACCACAAAAAAGAAAAAACACAAAAAATCTCACATTAATATTTTATTTTGTAAGGTATACTTCATTGTAATACTTTAATAAATGTAATACTTCACCAACTATGCATTTAAAATAAAAATATAAATATTAATAAAAAAAAAATCAAATTACTTATTTCAAAAATTGAAACATTCGTCATACAGGTGTCCTTTACTGTATAAATGGCATTTTAATGTACTTTTAAATAAATATACAAATGAATTTGCAGGTGAGATTAAGAGATGTGTTCATGACACCATGTCGTGCTGAATGGAAATAACTGATCATCAGCTGATTATGGCGCATGTAACCTGAGGAGCAACATCAGACACGATTTATGTAGTTCCCTGGGAAGCACCATTGCGCTTTTAAAAGAGGGATTTAATTTGGAGTGCACTCCGGGTGCATATCAGCGCTTATGAAGATAAATGCTATCACAAGAGCACACTGTTCCGTGGGAACTACAGCTGAATCAATCACCGCAATTCTGGCCGCGACCACTTGGGTGCCTAATGGAGAAGATGGAGGGGCGGTGGACTGAATCATCTCATCCCGAATCCAACGAGGACCAAAGGTCAAGGTTTAAAGCTGGATTTGTCAAATGCACAACATGCACAGCATACTGCACAGCTTGTTGACAATGAATTGTGTCATCTGGCAAAATTACACATCAACACTACACAACGTTCTATATTCTCTAATGGAAGTTGTATAGTGAATAATTACACTGCAAGGTAACCATAAAACTGCTTCATATTGTAACATCTAAATATTCTCGAGAAGATTTCATTAAAATTCATGTTACCTTTCATTAAAAATGATATAACCGTGTTTGTTTTTGACAATGATAATCATGACAGTAATATATAACCATTATCTACTGGCAGACAATCAGTTATTTAAATATGAATCAAAATGAAAGTCATTATATATATGAATCATATGTATAAAGTTATTTAAATTACAAAAAACATAAAATAAATAATATATGTAAAAAATTATATATATATATATATAAACACATGTATATTTAACAAAATATATTAAATTACATTATATATTAAATACACATGTATTTATACAGTTAAATCAAAAGTTATTCAGATATAATTTTTGATATATTTTTACTAGTGGGTGCAGGACACTATAGTTCATTTATGTAAACTGAGGATAGCAAAATAAAGTAAACTGTGACATATTATACCCAAAAATTCTTCATACAGTGGACTACCAGTAAAATTGATAAAAACTTGGAACCAAAAATTATTCAGACACTTTGACCAGACCATGTTTTGCTCAAGTGTTATCTGACATAATTAAGATTATTTTTTTCTGACACAGTTTAACTCTGAGATATTGTCATATTTTATTACCTTTTTTTAAACTATAGTGAATAAACTATAATAATGAATGAAATGTCAAGTTGTAGAGAGAAAATGTCTGAATACATTTTGGTTTGACTGTGTATATTTATATATATATATATGTATGTACACTACAAGTCAAAAGTTTGGACACGGTCAGATTTTTAATGTTTTTAAAGAAGTTTCATCTGCTCACCAAGGCTGCATTTATTTAATTAAAAATACAGTAAAAACAGTAATATTGTGAAATATTATTACAATTTAAAATAACCGTTTTCTGTTTGAATATATTTTATAAAGTAATTTATTTCTGTGATCAAAGCTGAATTTTCAGCATTATTACTCCAGTCTTCAGTGTCACATGATCCTTCAGAAATCATTCTAATGTGATGATCTGATGCTCAAGAAACATTTATGATTATTATCAATGTTGAAAACAGTTGTGTACTTTTTTTCAGGATTCCTTGATGAATAGAAAGTTCAAAAGAACAGCATTTATCTAAAATACAAAGCTTTTGTAACATTATACACTACCGTTCAAAAGTTTGGGGTCAGTAAGAATTTTTATTTTTTTGAAAAGAAATTAAAGAAATTAATACTTTTATTCAGCAAGCATGCATTAAATCGATCAAAAGTGACAGTAAAGACATTTATAATGTTACAAAAGATTATATTTCAAATAAATGCTGTTCTTTTGAACTTTCTATTCATCAAAGAATCCTGAAAAAAAAAAAATATTGTACACAAATATTTTGTACAATTGTACACAATAAATGTTTCTTGAGCAGCAGATCAGCATATTAGAATGATTTCTGAAGGATCATGTGACACTGAAGACTGGAGTAATGATGCTGAAAATTCAGCTTTGATCACAGGAATAAATTACTTTATAAAATATATTCAGAACAGAAAACAGTTATTTTAAATTGTAATAATATTTCACAATATTACTGTTTTTACTGTGTTTTTAATTAAATAAATGCAGCCTTGGTGAGCAGACAAAACTTCTTTTAAAAACATTAAAAATCGTACCGTGTCCAAACTTTTGACTGGTAATGTAAATATAAAGAAAGAAAGAAAGAAAGAAAGACAGACAGACAGAAAGAAAGAAAATGTCCAGAAGTGTAGTGGTGTGGAAATCTCATTAAATGTTTGGTTTGTATTTTTAATTATTATTTTACATTTATTATTATTATTTCTTAAATAAATAAGCAATGAAGCTACACTTTTTTTTTTTTAGAATATTATTAATATCTGAAAAATGTTTCTCCACCAAATTAGCCATTTTGTTGTCATATGACCATGGAAGTACCTCTGCATTTTTTTTTTTTTTTTTTTTTTTACAAATATATTTTAGCTTTTTATGAAAAAAAAAAAAAAAAAAAACATTTTCAATTTTTATTTATTTATTTATATATATTTTTTATTACAGTTTTTGGCAAGTTTTTGAAAACTTTCTTGATAATAATAAAGGTGTGTACACTCCTATATTCAAAGTGCATGTAAAGTATTATTTAACACTTTGTAGAAAAAGTAAATTTGTAAATGAATGAAACCAACGTGACTACAAAAATTACATTTCTAAGATCTTACCACTTTTAAAGATTTTTAAATATACTTTTTTATCATCTTGGACATCCTTAATTATATACAACCTGGACAATATAATGCAAAATGTTACCTACAATAATAAACAACATGGGTTATATTGCAGAGCTGAAACATGCATTGAAGATCAGTGTTTTCTAAAGTGTGTGTGGAGGTGAGAGAGTAACGAACGTGCATCCGTATTGCATTTAATGAGGAGAGTGCCTATGCGTTCACAAATAAACACTGGATATAATGTGTGTGGTGAAGCACCTCTCCGGAGAGGTGTAGTTTCTCGTAGCCAGAGCGCATAAGGGTTTGATTAAGCTGTGATCAGCTCCTGCCCTCTCCAGCTCCGCTCCACTCCGAAAGCGCAATGAGGAAATAGCTCGTCTGGTCGCTGACAGAGCCCCGGTTTTTCTGTAAAGATAAATGACCCAAAGTATTAAAGTTTAACACTTTGACAAAACCCACCTGATCTGGAGGATTAATGCAATGAAAAATCCATCTGCGCGCGACTCCGTGGAGAGTAATGGCCTCGCGCTGGGAAGGTCAAACAATATTTAGGATAAGTACATATCCAGTATATAGAGCTGAACTTTCCCAAGGCTCAAACACTTAAATGACACCTACACTCATGCTCACATGGAGAAAGGGAGAGAGGAATAGTTGTCAAAGGACAGTGGGTACATTATTCTTAGTCAGCGTACATTGCCAATTTTGCCTTAAAAGTAATGCACATTTATTAATGCATCCAAATGAATAAGTTGGAGTTCATTTAACTTCCAAGTTCTGTTGAAAATGACTGTACTGTTTCCCAGAGACCCCAGTGATGTAAGTGCATGTGTAATAATAGCTCTCATTTGAAATTAACCTCTTATACCTTTAAATTATTTTGATGCTCCTTTGTCAAAACCTAGTAGGCAGATAATATTAAAGATCTGACTAACAGAAATGTGACTGTTATTCAATATTAAAACATTGTTTGGAGTCATTATGAGACAGCACTTATTGTTAAGATGCTTGGTGTTTTTAAGATATTCTTGAATCTCTTAAACACACATGAAGGTAGACTACAGCTAAATAACAAAACAGCACACAACCAGTCCAGACCTGATTATGCACAAGGAATCGGGAAGACTAGGACTGCGTATATCCCAGATGGATCCCATAAATAAGGTCCAATTGGAAATGGCAGATAAATGGCGCTGTCAGAGAGGACAAAAAGATAATTTTTCAAAATATCCCAGAGAAACAGACCCAACCAAACCTTCATTACCCCTCTGGTTTTGGAAGAAACAGAAACTATTCACTCCCTGGAAGTAAGTCATCTAACGGAGGAAAAAGAGCTTGTCCCCCGTGGAACATTCCTCACGGAACACAGGAGGGGATTGCTGAAAAAAAAGAGTAAAGAAAGAAAAAAAAAGTGTGTCAGAAAAAGAAGATCTCAGATTAGAAAAAAATATATCTGTCTGTCTGTCCATCCGTCTCTATCTATCTATCTATCTATCTACCTGTCTGTTTGTCTATCTGTCCATCTATCTATCTGTCTGTCTATCGAATTATCTCTTTCTATCTATCTATCTATCTGTCTGTCTGTTTATCTGTCAGTCTGTCTGTCTGTGTGTCTGTCTATCTATCTGTCTGTCCGTCTATCTATCTATCTATCGAATTATCTATCTCTCTCCGTCCGTCCGTACGTCTATTTATTGAATTATCTATCTGTCTGTCTGTTTATCTGTCAGTCTGTCTATCTATCTATATATATATATCTGTCTCTGTCTGTCTATCTGTCTGTCTATATATCTAACTGTCTGTCTGTCTATCTATCTATCTGTCTATCTATCTATCGAATTATCTATCTCTCTCCATCCGTCTGTACGTCTATCTATTGAATTATCTATTTATCTGTCTCTGTTTATCTGTCAGTCTGTCTATCTAACTGTCTGTCTATCTATATATATCTATATATATATATATATATATATATATATATATATATATATATATGTCTCTGTCTGTCTATCTATCTGTCTGTCTGTTTATCTGTCAGTCTGTCTAACTGTCTGTCTGTCTATCTATCTATCTATCTAACTGTCTATCTATCTATCAGTCTGTCTGTCGTTGTTTTCATTCAAAACATTTCTCATCACGTAACAATAATAAACATTTTATGTAACAAATTTTATATATTTTTTTCTTGCTTAATTTTTCCAAGGTTCAAAATCCCCTCCTCACCCTCCAAAATAGAATAACAAACCAGGGAAGCTGAAACAGAGATGTGTAATCGGAAAAAATGCAGAGTGAAAAAACTGGGAAAGGTCTAGGCCCTCAGTCCTGCCATAACTTACAGTGTCCCCGTCGCCCATAAATATCAGAAATAGGCTCACACTCAAACTCATTCACAAGCAGCAGTCCCTGTGTGTGTGTATCCCAGGGGCCCGGGGTCACCATACACACACAGAATTAGCCTTCAGCTGTATACCGTCCGCTCTCAGGTAGTGGAAAGGGAGGTAACGTACAATGAGAAACACAAATTCACCCAATCGTTCTGCTGACGGCAGCTGCTAACTTACCGCTGGTATTTATTGCTGCACGTTTTGAAGCATGTGTGTTTTGGTGCACTCGCTTCATCCTTTTAAGCTTTCTGGATTTGTTTTTGGTGGAGAAAAAGATAAATAATTGGAGATGACAGTGCTTAAGGAGGAACTAAACCTCTACAGTAAATTTGTCAGAAAACAAGGCTTTCGACTCAAGGCTACGGGCTCCTTGGGTGGATAAGCAGAGAACCGCTGATCTATTTAAAATCATAGTCTAGAGAAGTCAGTTCTATTGTGAACAATGCAATTCACATGCTATTACATTAATCAAACTACATTTTTGCATTAAATGTGGTGTTTCCTGTGCAAAAGGCTGCCATGATGCATGAGAGTATCTAATATCCAACCATACAATCAGTTCTCCATGGACAAAAACAAGTCCTACCCTACAATTTTTTTTTTTTTTTTTTTGATATTATAATATACACATATATAATAATAATATGTTTGGTTTCTTGGGAAGGAAAACAAATATGCACACAGATATGAAATACAGTTTAAAAGTATGTAAAATTGCAATGTAAAAGTTTTTTTTTTTTCTGGAAAGAAATTAATATTTTCATTCAGCAAGGATGCATTAAATTGATCAAAAGTGACAGAAAAGACATTCATAATGTTACAAAAGAATTCCATTTCAAATAAATGCTGTTCTTTTGAACTTTCTATTCATCAAAGAATCCTGAAAAACAAAATTATAATGGTTTCCACGAAAATATGAAGCTGTTTTCAACATTGATAATAATCAAAAAATGTTTCTTGAGCAGCAAATCAGCATATTAGAATGATTTCTGAAGGATCATGTGACACTGAAGACTGGAGAAATGATCCTGAAAATTCACAGGAATAAATTACATTTTAAAATATATTAATATTTCACAACATTACTGTTTTCACTATTTTGATCAAATAAATGCAGCCTTGGTGAGCATGAGAGTATTCTTTAAAAAATATTTTAAAAACCTTTCAGACCCCAAACTTTTGAATGGTAGTGTATATTATTGCATTTGACTATTTCAGCATGTAATTAAAATGTAATTTTTTGCCTCATACTGAGGAACATTAGCAACAGCTGTTACAATGAGGAAAAATTATCAGGGTGAATCCGCTGAAAATAACATCTTAAATATCTTAAATAACAAGGATATGTATTAAATCACATACAGCCTTTAGAATATGAACTACTAGAAAAGAAAAAGGCCAGATCAGCATAGCTTTTTAAGACGTCTTATTCAAATGGTCTGATGGCTCTTTTGTTTTACTCCTCTAAAGAATGATTCTTCATGTCTTTGTAGAAAAAAAAACACAAACAGGCAACAGCAGCATTCCTATCAAGAGGAAAAAGTCTTTTAACTCCACCTAAATCTCAACTACAGGTCGGTTGTGTGTTAATAAACTCTTTGCTCACCCAGCGAGAAAAAGCCAGGTCTGATCTCCAGCGACACACAATACGGTGGCCGAGATTAAACGGTATGGAAAGAAACGAACGGGGACAAAAGCCTATCAGCGTGTCAAGGAGGCAGCCGGCATTGTATCTATATGTATCGAACAGCAGAGCCGTCAGGACTGCTGGCACAGTCATTCATCACAAACAAAGCGGGTTCTGTCAGTAACACAATACTGAATACATCAGTAGCGCTGCTCTCTGACAACCGGGACACCAGCAGCAGGCCGGAGGACGAACATTCACATGTTTCAGCCTCTCACTTCTTTTACCGTCTTTTCTCTGAGTCTCTCATCCGCTTGTTCTTTTCTTCTGCTCTCCATCTCTACAAGCAGGACCTTAAGTATCTCCTTGCATCCCTAAAAAAAAGGAAGATTTTATGTGGTTGTTTAATAATATAATTTAGCACCATGTTTACCTAAAGAACTGTTTTAGGATGAAATTATTAGGGGTTCCATAATCACTATAGACGCCTGTTCTTTAAAGGGTTAGTTCACCGAAAAATGAAAATTCCGTCATTAATTACTCACCCTCATGTCGGTCCAAACCTGTAAGAACTTTGTTTATCTTTGTAACACAAATTAAGATATGTTTAATGAAATTTGAGCCCCTAGACAGCAATTTAACCACCACTTTCAAGTCCCAGAAAGGTAGTAAAGACATGATAAAAATAGTCGACGTGACTGCAGTGGGTCAACCTTAATGTTATGAAGCGACGAGAATATGTTTTGTGTGCAAAAACAAAACAAAAATAATGAATTTATTCAACAATATCTTCTCTTCTGTGTTATTCTGATACATTGTTTATGTCCAGCGCTTCCAGGTTCTATGTCAGAACGCCAATTCAAAAATATCTTAATTTGTGTTCTGAAGATGAACGAAGGTCTTATGGGTTTGGACCGACATGAGGGTGAGTAATTAATGACAGAATTCTCATTTTTGGCTAAACTAACCCTTTATGAAAATCTAAAAAGATTCAAAGCCAAAGAACTTAAATCTGATGCTATTTAGATGCATTTTAAACAATAAAAGCAGATTTAAAATAATGTAAATGTAAAAGTTTTACTTAAAATGAGTCAAATCTTTATTGCCATTTGAATAAGAATTGTATAATTTTATCCAAAGATCTAAATTCTATCCAGGATATTGTTCTAGATTATTCACACTAGCATACTATTTCACCAATATCAATAATAATCTGCAAATTATCTAATCAGGTTTGATTAGAGCAGATTTAAAAATGTACTTCATGTGTTAAAGGGGACCTATTATGCAAAATTCACTTTTGCATGGTGTTTGGACATAAATGTGTGTTGGCAGTGTGTGTACACAACCACTCTATAATGATATAAATCCAACCACTCCTTTTTTTGAATCCCCATAAATCATAAGCAGAGTCTCAGAACAAGCCATTTCCAGATCCCTGGCAGTGTGACGTCACATTAGCCACAGGCCCCGCCCACGAATGTTGACAGACACTGCCGTTTTAACATAGAACCGCCCTGAGCGAGTTCACAGCGAGTTGTACAGTCCGCCATTGCTGCACTGATGAGAAGGTCTCCCAAGCATTTTAGGTGTTCTGTAGCTGGATGGATTAATCCACACAGCTCACTTTTTGTGCTAAAAAGTTGTTACTCAAGGATAATTCAGTAAGCTGTTCATGATCTAGCTTACAGTCTCTAGAGTGATACTGGATACGGCAGTAATGAAGGTGAGAGCACTTTATTACAGTTCATCGGAGTTGATTTACGGATATAAAGTTTACCGGTTTATTAAGCACCACCCGAAAAGGCATAAGGTCTTTATATATTTGTTTACTGTTAGTTGTAACGAGCGTTTCTGTGTACTTCGCTATGTATGTTGATGATAATGCAAGGGAGAGAGAGAGAGAGTTTATGGATAATATTTTAATGCACACTTGCTTTGTGTGATTTTCTAGACTGAAAACAGACGCTTCATCTTTTGTGTGAAGTACATAAAACTCATTGGTAAAGTCGAACGGGGTCCGGTACAACAAGCTTGTACTAATATAGTGGATAAAAACAAGAAGACAATATAAGTTATAACCATAATTAAACTGAACTATACCTGTTCGATCTCCATGCAGCATATATTCAGTTCCTGACATTATAGTGTGTCCTGACTGACTCCTGACACCGGAGAATCAGCTCTTGAAGCTCCGCCCTCTTAGGCCGAGCGCAGCAGCTCATTTGCATTTAAAGGGCACACACTGAAACGACATGTTTTTGCTCACCCCCAAAAAGTGGCAATTTTTAACAAGCTATAAAAAAATTATCTGTGGGGTATTTTGAGCTAAAACTTCACATACACACTCTGGGGACATCAGAGACTTATTTTACATCTTGTAAAAGGGGGCATAATAGGTCCCCTTTAACAAGTAAATTAACTGGTTTATTCAAGAAATTCTTTATACAGAATAAGCCAGAATATGTTTACACCAATGGAAGTCATTTTAAGATTTAGTAAATACCTACACAAAAACTAAAACTACACAATAACTTTTTATAATATGGTATATTATATGGTACATATCAGTAGCCTGTGTACTGTAGACAATTGTCTATATACAAGATATACATTTTGAAATATGAAACAATTATATTTAATTGTAAACTTGTGAAGTATTTAAATATAGAAAATATACTTGTGTGTGTGTGGTTCAGGTATTCCCTATGTTGTGGGCACAAAATGTGGTCCCCATGAGGAAAACAGCTTATAGATCATACTAAGTGATGTTTTTTAAAAATGGATGGGTAGGGTTAGGGGATAGAAAATACAGTTTGTACAGTATAAAAATGATTATGTCTATGAAAAGTCCTTATAAAACGTGTGTGTGTGTACTGGTTTGACCTACATTATGAGGACCCAAAGGCCTTTTAATATAGTGTGTATTCATGTTTCAGGCCACGCCCCCTACATTATGAGGACATGCCGATGTTCTTGTAATTCAAAAAGCTAAATAAACATGTTAAACTATTTTTTTTTTAATTAAAATTGTAAAATTGCATAAAATTTTAGGTTTAGGGATAGGGTTGGGGCAAGAAATGTCATTAGCTCAGTATAAAAACCATTATGCCTATGGAATGTCCTCATAATGGTAGGACTATCAACATACTCCTATCATTAAGATACATTCATGTGTGTGCATGTGTGAAATATGACTTGGAGATGCTTTAACTAATGCTATCTTAACATCATGCTCTGTTAAGTGAACTTTCCACCTTAACTTCTCATCTCCACTTCAGTCGCTGGCCTCTTGTGTGCTTCTCTCTGAGTGGCTGAGTCAGCGACAGTGGTTTAATTACAGATCTGCTGTGGGTGGGACTGAGGGGACACCACACACACACGCTCAAAGTCTCCACTCTCACCTGGGACAGAAACTCTACAGGGAGAAAAGCAATAACATGTTCAATAGACAGCAATAAACTTGAAGCGTGTCCTCTTCCCCTGCGCTGCAGCAACATTATCTGTTTATCCAGCACAAAAAGGAGAGGATCTCATATTGTACGTCATTACAGAGTGTTACAGTAATCAAATTCAGAGCTACATTGCAAAGCACGTTTCCACAGAGCTTTATATTAAGGCTTAGAAATTCAAAATGTCATTATTTGAGGCATAATTTTAGTTTTTCAATAAGAAATTCATTAAAAATGTATAATAATCAGAGATTTGAGTCATGCATGGAATGAATTGGCCTCTGTAGATTGAATTGTCTTTGTTTTACGCTTTTCTAGTGTTGACAGGATTCATAAATGTGCCTCTTCAATTGAATTACAATGATAGTCTAATCAGTTATACCAGAGAGAACTGAACAAATGCTAAAACTTTTTAATAATTTACTCCTCAACAGTAATTGGTTTGATTTGACTTAAATATTCTATTGCAAATCCATTTTACTGAAAAAAATGTTAAAAAAATAAAAAAATAAAAATCAGTATTTTGACTGAAAGCCACAAACTTCAGGTACACATTGTGCTTTATTACAGTTTAAAAAAAAAAAAAAAAAAACCTACTACATATTATTTATTCTTGTCTTTGCTTCTTATTTGTTTTTAATACAGTTAATTTTTTTTATTTTTTACTTTTTATTGTTAATTTGATTTCTTCTGTTATGATTATTTTATAATGATTTTTAAATCTTTTTTATGTAAAGCACTTTACCATTGTGTATGAAATGTACAATATGAATAAACGTGCCTGGACTCTGAAACAACACAATATATGTGCTCGACTAGAATCCCCACCAGTAAGCTATTAATAACTCAATAACAAGTCCTTCGCTGGGTCATAATTTACCAGGCAACAGCCAAGGACTATATTAATCTTTGGGAAAACACCCAAAGGAATATTAGCGTCCATGTCCCATAACAGGGGGACAATGATGACATTGTGTGTCAAAGCGGACCTGCTGTGAGCTCATTTAGAAGTCTGGGTGACTCTCCCCTGAGATCGGCCACCTCTCGAACCCCCTTCCCTGCATTTAGTTTTAATTAACCTCTGTTAGATACTGGGCTGTAGCTTTAGCGTGTCTGTGGCAGAAAGGTTAATGATTTTTATGGGCTCGGGGACAGAGGAGGGGACAGATCAATGAGACTCAATTCCCCACACGGCTCACTCTCACCACCTCATCTCCGCTTACTGTCTCACTGTCAGTCCCTGGACCTGTGGAGAGAGAGAGAGAGAAAGAGAGAGAGAGAGAGAGAGAGCATGACTTCTGCCTGACACACATACACACACACACACACACACACACACTTAGGAAAATAGAAAAGGTACTGCTAATTTCTTCTAGGACATTATCAGTTTCTTTTAACCCTAAAACAACACAATGCAATTCAAAAATGGGTAAAACACCTGTGAAAAATCAATACAGAAAATTCCTTCATATTAACACAGTACATTGTGTGTGAATAAAGACATTATTTAGCATCTTTATAAATCACTTCTTTTTTCAAAGACATCATCAAAAGGAGCTTTATAAAGTACAGTATGTCTCCAAAAGAAGCATTTTAAATTATTAAATGAAGTGTCCGCTGCAGCTCAGTATACACAACAATTGAAGATATTAGAAGACATGTTTGTCGTAAGAGTTTTATAGTAAAAATATAGCATATCAATTCTTCAAAAAGAACACGAAGAATGGCCTTCTTAGCTGCCATAGTTGCAACCCTTGTGTCATCAGAGCAGGGTGTTCAATGCACCACCGTTTCCGTTTAAAAAACATTTTGCAACATTTTGTCAGGGCTGAATGCAGCCCAGATTGGGCCATCTGACCAATCAGAGCAGAGCAGGCTCTCGGGAAAGGAGGGGTTTAGAGAGACTGAATCCTTTATCGAACCGTTTCAGACACTGTAAGAAAAGTGATGCTGCAATGTATATTATGGGAAAATTAAAGTGTTTTTTGACTTTGAATCCATGTTAACCTACTGTAGGAGACCTCCAGAAAAAAAATAGGAACTATTAAAATAGAAAAATAGGGGCACTTTAATGACTTTTCTTAACGGTTCGTTTTGGTTCTTGATTTTGGCAACTCATTTTGGCTATTTTAACAGTTTTTTATCTGCTCATTCGTATCTACTGATTTAATTACAGATGTTTCGTTTATATCTTCACACATCTGGTTGTACCTCCAGTGTTAAAGGGTTACTGTTTTAAATATGTTTTTAGTACCTTTATGGATCTTGAGAGAGGAAGTGTCATTACTTTGAATGCAGGCCTCACTGAGCCATCGGATTTAATCAAAATATCTTAATTTGTGTTCCGAAGATGAATGAGTGGTGAGTAATAAATGACATGATTTTCATTTTTGGGTGAACTAACCCTTTAAAGACATCTGAATCAGTGTCTTATTCACACGCACAGCTAAAGGTAAAAGCGTGAATGAATGAGCTATACACCCTGGAGGCAAACTGAACGCAAAATTGTAGTCCAACAAAAATAAGCTTTTAACTTCATGACAGCTAGAGATAAAATCACTGTCGGATCATTTGTCATTCACTGACAACAAAAACAAGCTTTTTAGCAAGAGATAAATGACATACTTCTTGATCAAACAGAGGACCAATGCCAATGACAGTGTGTGTATGTGTGTGTAATGCTCTTTGTTAAAATTTTTAAAGTTTTCATGAGTTTGGAAAAAGAGTGAATGGGTTCTTAGACCAGAAACAAAGTACACAATCACAGAAATCAATGCTTTTCCAATTCACTGCCAGCACACAGTTCTGTTGTACATATTAACGAGCATCATTGCATTACTGTGACGGTAACAAACCTCAGTACTCGGGGGGATAATAGAGTTTCCTTCAAAAGTCAGTTATGCTGGTAGCTACAGTAGCTGTAGACGTTGACAGATTGACAGGTAGCTAGCTATAAACGTTAGTTTAACTTTCTTGTTCAGCAAAACATGTTGTCAACAGTTGACCTGAGAGAGAAAACTGAAAATATCTATTGGCTATCTGTTAGCAATCTAGGTAGTTGCTATCTTTGCTCAAGGGATCACAGAATTTTCAAACCAATTATCTGAGCTATAAATTCAATTTATATCATGACATCATGACAATGCTGTTTGGTTGACGACACCACAAGAAGGCTCAAAGACCAAAATCTGAGCTTGTTTAAAAAAAAAAAAAAAAAATTGACTTCTGACTTTTTCTCAGAATTGCGAGATATAAAGTCGTGATTGTGAGTTATAAAGTCAGAATTGCGTGATATAGTCGCAATTGTGAGTTATAGTCAGAATTGTGATATAAAGTCGCGATTGTGAGTTATAAAGTCATAATTGAGAGATATAAAGTCGCGATTGTGAGTTATAGTCAGAATTGCGATAAAGTCGTGATTGTGAGTTATAAAGTCAGAATTGCGAGATATAGTCGCGATTGTGAGTTATAAAGTCAGAATTGCAAGATATAAAGTCGCGATTGTGAGTTATAAAGTCAGAATAGCGTGATATAAAGTCACGATTGTGAGTTCTAAAGTCAGAATTGCAAGATATAAAGTCGCGATCGTGAGTTATAAAGTCAGAATAGCGTGACATAAAGTCACGATCGTGAGTTATAAAGTCAGAATAACGTGATATAAAGTCGCGATCGTGAGTTATAAAGTCAGAATAACGTGATATAAAGTCGCAATTGTGAGTTATAAAGTCAGAATTGCGTGATATAAAGTTGCAATTGTGAGTTATAAAGTCAGAATAGCGTGATATAAAGTCGCGATCGTGAGTTATAAAGTCAGAATAGCGTGATATAAAGTCGCGATCGTGAGTTATAAAGTCAGAATAACGTGATATAAAGTCGCGATTGTGAGTTATAAAGTCAGAATTGTGAGATATAGTCGCGATTGTGAGTTATAAAGTCAGAATTGCAAGATATAGTCGCGATTGTGAGTTATAAAGTCAGAATAGCGTGATATAAAGTCGCGATCATGAGTTATAAAGTCAGAATTGCGACAAAGTCGCGATTGTGAGTTATAAAGTCAGAATTGCGATATAGTCGCGATTGTGAGTTATAAATTCAGAATAGCGTGATATAAAGTCGCGATTGTGAGTTATAAAGTCAGAATTGCAAGATATAAAGTCGTGATTGTGAGTTATAAAGTCAGAATTGCAAGATATAAAGTCGCGATCGTGAGTTATAAAGTCAGAATTGCAAGATATAAAGTCGTGATTGTGAGTTATAAAGTCAGAATTGCAAGATATAAAGTCGTGATTGTGAGCTATAAAGTCAGAAAAGCGTGATATAAAGTCGCGATTGTGAGTTATAAAGTCAGAATAACGTGATATAAAGTCGCAATTGTGAGTTATAAAGTCAGAATTGCGTGATATAAAGTTGCAATTGTGAGTTATAAAGTCAGAATAGCGTGATATAAAGTCGCGATCGTGAGTTATAAAGTCAGAATAGCGTGATATAAAGTCGCGATCGTGAGTTATAAAGTCAGAATAACGTGATATAAAGTCGCGATTGTGAGTTATAAAGTCAGAATTGTGAGATATAGTCGCAATTGTGAGTTATAAAGTCAGAATTGCAAGATATAGTCACGATTGTGAGTTATAAAGTCAGAATAGCGTGATATAAAGTCGCGATCATGAGTTATAAAGTCAGAATTGCGACAAAGTCGCGATTGTGAGTTATAAAGTCAGAATTGCGATATAGTCGCGATTGTGAGTTATAAATTCAGAATAGCGTGATATAAAGTCGCGATTGTGAGTTATAAAGTCAGAATTGCAAGATATAAAGTCGTGATTGTGAGTTATAAAGTCAGAATTGCGTGATATAAAGTCGCGATCGTGAGTTATAAAGTCAGAATTGCAAGATATAAAGTCGTGATTGTGAGTTATAAAGTCAGAATTGCAAGATATAAAGTCGTGATTGTGAGCTATAAAGTCAGAAAAGCGTGATATAAAGTCGCGATTGTGAGTTATAAAGTCAGAATAACGTGATATAAAGTCGCAATTGTGAGTTATAAAGTCAGAATTGCGTGATATAAAGTTGCAATTGTGAGTTATAAAGTCAGAATAGCGTGATATAAAGTCGCGATCGTGAGTTATAAAGTCAGAATAGCGTGATATAAAGTCGCGATCGTGAGTTATAAAGTCAGAATAACGTGATATAAAGTCGCGATTGTGAGTTATAAAGTCAGAATTGTGAGATATAGTCGCAATTGTGAGTTATAAAGTCAGAATTGCAAGATATAGTCACGATTGTGAGTTATAAAGTCAGAATAGCGTGATATAAAGTCGCGATCATGAGTTATAAAGTCAGAATTGCGACAAAGTCGCGATTGTGAGTTATAAAGTCAGAATTGCGATATAGTCGCGATTGTGAGTTATAAATTCAGAATAGCGTGATATAAAGTCGCGATTGTGAGTTATAAAGTCAGAATTGCAAGATATAAAGTCGTGATTGTGAGTTATAAAGTCAGAATTGCGTGATATAAAGTCGCGATCGTGAGTTATAAAGTCAGAATTGCAAGATATAAAGTCGTGATTGTGAGTTATAAAGTCAGAATTGCAAGATATAAAGTCGTGATTGTGAGCTATAAAGTCAGAAAAGCGTGATATAAAGTCGCGATTGTGAGTTCAGTCACAGGGACTGACAGATAACAGGCAATAGTTGAGCCATTTTGGATGCATGAACTCGACATGAATTAACAATCTAGGTAGGGCATGCAAACACAGACGTGTGCATTTTCATCTTAATAAATGCAGCCTGCATTCTGTCCATCATGCACTGCTCTCATTGCAGCAGTCACAAAAATGAGAAGCACTTCACCCATCTGTGAAACGAGGGAAATATCTTACAAGGCAAAGACAACCAAAGGAGCTACTTTTATTTTTCTCTCTTAGGGAGACACATCTGGTTTACCTCTGCACCCTCCCACCGGATCCTCCTCTGCCAATCGCATTTCAGCACCCGTAGGAGTGACAGCGCTGGTCTGCGTTTGAACTTCAGACGTCTTTTACACATACCGAGAGTCCAATGTAATTTACACTGTCATGCGGCCTCACATTAGAGCATCACTGACGTTGGCCTCCACCCAGCTGCCTGTGTTGAGCTGTGGAGACATGCGATAATAATTATCGCTCCTCCTCTTCACCCAGTGTGCACTGCTGTTAAAAGAGAAAACGCATGAGCAGGTAACGCAATGCATATCTGACATTCTTCAACATTACTGTGAGAATCAACAGGCTTTGACGCTCAGGACAGACCTGTTGTCCTCTTCAGCATATCTTGAGCAATTTCTAATCGTCAAATGTGGGACAATGATGAATTACAGGGAGGCCAAATGCCACTTTCAGATACAATCAAACACAGACATATGAATAGGCACTTGCTTACATAAGCAATCATACAAAAACAAAGAAACTGTCACAATGGACCTTACTGTAGAACGGTAAATTAACTTTTGCTAACTTTTTCACATTTTTCAGTAGCAAGGGATTTTTCATAATGTATTATCTTTTACAGTACCAAGTTTGTTTTTCCATGTTGAATTGCTCAAACAGATTTAATAACCTTCTCCTACTAGAAAATCTTTCTCTCTTGCAAAGCATTGGGAAGTCTGATTCATTTTAAGGGAATTGGTTCTTTTAGACAAAAATGATTCACTGATTCAAGTCACTGAAGCACTTGTGCAAAATTTTAATTTTAGTGTTTAATTAAATGCTTCAATATGTTCTTCAATATGTTTTTATCTTAAATATACATTTAAAGTTTAAATATACTATATATTTGGGTGTTTCTATTTTTATTGTTGTATTTGGAGTAAATTTATCTGTATAAACCATGAGATCCTCTTTCATTTATGTGCCAGATAAATACCATCCATCCACCATGTTTTTTGAGCAGCAAATCAGCATATTAAAATGATTTCTGAAGGAACATGTGACACTGAAGACTGGAGTAATGATGCTGAAGGAATAAATTCAATTTTAAAATATATTACAATAGAAAACAGTTATTTTAAATTGTAATAATATTTCACAATATTCCTGTTTTTACCGTATTCTTGATTAAATAAATGCAAAAAATTTGGACCAACTACAAACTTTTGAACAGTAGTGTAGATCATCTGACTGTTATACATTATGTACATACATGTATATACATTATACATTAAAATTATGTCGTTAATTACTCACCCTCATGTTATTACAATCCCGTAAGACCTTCATTTATCTTTTGAACAGAAATTAAGATATTTTTGATGAAATCCGAGAGCTTTCTGACCTCCGATAGCCTGCAAAGTTATTACCACTTTCAAGGCCCAGAAAGGTAGTAAAGACATTGTTAAAATAGTCCATGTGACTACAGTGGTTCAAACTTAACTTTATGAAGTGACGAGAATACTTTTTGTGCGCAAAAACAAACAAAAATAACAACTTTATTCAACAATGTCTTCCATGTCAGTCTCCTACACTATTGACGTAGTAAACACAGTGCAGTGCTTCCAGTTTCTCCGTCAGAATGCCGGCTCATTATTAAAAAAGTATTCTCGTCGCTTCATAACATTAAGGTTGATCCACTGTAGTCATGTTGACTATTTTAACGATGTCTTTACTACCTTTCTGGACCTTGAATGTGGTAATAACGTTGCAGTCTATAGGAGGACAGAAAGCTCTCAGATTTCATCAAAAATATCTTAATTTGTGTTCCTAATATGAACGAAGGTCTTAAGGGTTTGCAACGACATGAAGGTGAGTAATTAGTGACAGAATTTTCATTTTTGGGTGAACTATCCCTTTAAATCATGAGAGGCTTGTGAGTTGATACAGTTTTAAAGCAGCTTCCTCAACACTAACGCGCATGTGTGTGTATTCATTTAAAAACAGGGAGAGCAGAGATAAACCGGGAGGCCTGCAGTAACAAATGACTCTCATAAGGGAGCCTCTGAGAGCTTTTAGAGCGAGATGAGGTAAAGGGAGAGTAAAATGCAGTGATCTTATGACCTCCCAACTCTTAACCTCTGCCCCCCGGGTCTTCAATGACTCCCCTACACAAGCTTACTAAGAAACCAGTCCTCCATCTCTCAACACACAGGACTTTCCCCACGAAGCCCTTTATCTCCACACGCACTCACACACTCGCAGCGATGTGCTCCCAGATGTACTCCTTATTCAACACACCTGGGACAGAGAGCTGCTAACATGGACAAATGTGCTCACTGATTACAATTAAATACACACAGCGATGGATTCCACTCCATCTTTCCCATCCTGTTTTCATTCCCCTGAAGTGTGTAATGGGAAGGAAGGAGCGCAGAACGAGGAGAGAGGAGAGGCGAGGAGAGGAGGAGGAGGAGGACGTCCCTCTGCTTCCCCTCGAACCCTTGACAGCGCACACTAACTGGGTCTGAGTTATGTGCAGTTGGGTGATGTGTTTGTTTAACCATCTGGTAGCAACTCCTGCCTTTCTTCTGGTGATGTAGAGACTGCAAACGGACAGGAAGATCAGCTCAGACACATTTCATACACACAACCACACACACACGGTGATGACAAAACGCTTCACACACACTCACAAGCAGCCTGACATACTCATTAGAGTTCCCGATCTGCACGAGAAAGAGCGAGTACTAAACGAAAGAAGTGAAAGAAGGAATATCAAAACACATCCAGCCATTGTATGATCACCGACTTGACACTGGAGACATTTAAACAGTTTATATGAGCTGACATTTATATGAAGTCTACATAACCAAAACTCATTAAAATTACGGATGCACCGATACCATTTATTAAGGACAGAGTATGAGTACCGATACCGATTTTTTCTAGTAATCGCCGATACCAATGCCTATACATTTATTAATTTCTCTCTCTCTCTTTTTTTTTTTTTTTTGGTGATGTTGCAGTTTTCCAAGCACAACACAGTGAGACTAATGAATGTAGGACAGCTTCTTTATTATTACTCTAATGAAAAAAGTAATAATTTTGATGTGCTTGTCACAAACTTGAACAAAAATTTCACAGTGTCCAATAACCTTCAAAGGGCATAATTACAAACAATACAACAAATACTATAGAGATACAAATTAAATAAACTTGTTTTTCAGATACAGTAGGTTTATTTACCATGTATACATTTATTTAACATCTTTTGTTGTTTTATTAAAGGTGCAATATGTAATATTTTTGCAGTAAAATATCCAAAAACCACTAGGCCAGTGTTATATATTTTGTTCACTTGAGTACTTACAATATCCCAAATGTTTCCAACTATTTGTAAATTGTGAGAAAATTGCAATTTTGACCAAGGCTCTGGGACGTGTGAGGAGTCGCCTGTCAATTGCGTCATACCCGCATTACCCTCGGTCTGCCTCAGTTTCCGGTTTTATTTTGTAGAAACCATGGAAACAGCAAAGACGCTATAATATATTGCACGTTTTAATAGACAGAAAACTAATTGTTGTTATATAGCTCAACACCTTCTTGATTTGTTTGCGAGTACCATGCCTCAGAGAAAAACACTATTTTGTCAAGTAGCTAACATAGCATTATCAGATGCAGCTTTCTTTTTAGTAACAGTAATACCCAAAAATATCCATCATACAATATGATTTAAAATGAATTGCATGTCATTTATCAACACAAGCCATCCAGCATTTAATATGATATTCTAAAATCGGTCTAGCTTACTGCAGTGTGCAACAATGTCTTACAGCAGCCACCGAGCGAACGCACAGAGTAACGTTATAACATCATTTTCAACACTCTCAAATGTATCTAATATGATAAACAGAGTTGTGTTACCTCATAATCATGACCGGAATAGCGGAAGCGACACAGGCGACTGTGACATAATAAAAGTTCCGCTGCTCGTGAGGCGTGTGTTGCTTCCCGAGTCCTATCCCTATTCTTTTGCACCGTCCGTTGAGGTGGAGACCACATGTCCCAAGATTCCGCTCTCAAAACTTGGCGTCATCAAGCTACGCCTTTGTTTTGAATAGGCTTCTAGCGACCTCTAGCGGACAGAATTATTACATACTGCACCTTTAACATTAATGACAAATATAGGCTACGGTCCCTTTAAGACCGAATCCATGGATACTGACACATATCCTGTTTTCACCCAAATGTTTACGTCCACTTAAGCCATAACCGACTGTATTTACTTGAAATACTCCACACAATGGACATTTTGACAACTATGTGTGCATTTGACCATTCAGGCGTGAGGAGAACTGATCGCGCGCTGTCTGAGAGAACTGTGATCGCTCGCAAGAGAGAAAGAGAGAGAGAGCGTGCGCGAGAGGGAGCGCTTCTGGTCTGTTTCATTCAGCACGATTCCGCCTATCCCGCCTTCACTAATCGATAACGAATTGTGATTGAAAGCATGCAGTTCACAATGTGTGGGTTGTCATCATTAATTTTGAAGTATTTCCACATCTGAGGCTGACATTGTTTCTTTTGCTGCTGCCACCGGTGTCTGTCAGTTACGTCACGTGAGGTATCGGTCTTTGGTATCGCGGGGGTATTTTTACGAGTACAAGTAGCCTACATGAGCTTGGTATCGGGCCGATAACGATACTGGTACATCCCTAATTAAAATCATACTATTGGATTGTTTTACCACTAACACAGCTGTTTTTTTTTAAAAAAAACCTTCTTAATTAAAAGAAAATGCCTGCCTTTAAATTTTTTTTTTTTTTTTTTTTTTTTTCATTAAAACACAAAATAAAATGGCAATAAGTATGACCCAAGCTGCGTTCCATTTAACAGGGTCCCTAAGCAGTGTTCACTGCTCCCTACTCCCTGAGCACGGTATATCAGTTGAAGTAGACTTCGCTGACAATAATCGCTCATTTGGAATGCCCTGCAAACCTCATCAAAGAAAGTCAACAACGGGGTTGCACAGATTATGATACAACAAACAGATATTGTAATTTACTTTTGAATTTAAAATATATAAAATACTTATACAAAATATATAAAATACATATACAAAACACACATTATGTATGATATCTAATGTAATATAATCAAAACTTATATGTTTATTTTATATTTGTATGACTATTGTGACTATATTCACATTATTTGACTATTAACAGATTTGAAGCAGTACTAACTGTCATGCAAATAAATTTTGATTTGGTTAATGTTTTCTTAAAGGTATGACAAGTAGATTTTGAACAACACTGTTGGACATTGTTGATATATGAAATCAACCCAAACAAACCCACCCCTCTCTTCATTGCTCCGCATCCAAAACTCACACTCCAATCCTAACCACACCTCCTCGAGTTGGTCTCGAACCCCAGCCCGATCGCTGCTGGCAGGCGAGGCAAGTGCACTAACAATGACGCTAAACACCGCATTCTCTAGCAGTCATCAGTGTGCAGTGGTTTACCTGCTCAACTCTCACTATCTGGCCACTGTTACACATGCAATGCGAGTGGATGTCTGTTTATCACAGCTGACGTGCAACAAAATGCTTCACGAAAAATAAAGCGCAGTTGATGAACGAATGGCAAGGAAGCACAAAAAATGATCGTACAGTACACAAGAGTAAATACAAAGTTTTTGTTGTTAGTCGCAAACAGCGCAACAGCTCCAGACAATCAAAACCGTGTTACTCACATGAGAAGCGGGATCAAAGCAGCCTCTGCGTCTGTATCAGGCCTTCCCACTTAGCTCTCTCCAGCACTGGAAAGCTTTTCAAAAATAAACGCGGGTCCACCTTTAATCCATGGTCTGGGTCTCATCTCGTGCGCTTTCTTCTCCATGCACAGCCGCATAGTAAACTATGGAAGCTTGTTTCTGCCACTAAATAAAAAAGGTAATTGTGACTTTTTAATCACACAATTATGACTTTTTTCCACACAATTGCAAGTTAGCATCTCACAATTCTGACTTCTTTTCTCAGAATTCCGAGATATCAACACAATTTACAATTTAATTTAGTTACATTATTATTATTTATTTTGCTAAGTAATGTGTAGGCTGATAATGGTTGCAAAGCAAAATATAACTTTGCACATTAATAGATAACGTGGCTCATGCAATCATATAATTTATAGTCAGAACTAAATATTTTTATTTCTCTTAAGGCAAATGCATTTTGCCTTGATGCATTTGCAATGCATTTGCCATGAGATCTCATGGTTGCAAAGCAAAATATAACTTTGCACATTAATAGATAACGTGGCTCATGCAATCATATAATTTATAGTCAGAACTAAATATTTTTATTTCTCTTAAGGCAAATGCATTTTTCAAAGCCAATTTGAGCATGAAACAGGTGTATTTAACAGAAGATCATGAATATGTCAATGCAATATCTCACTTATGTTTCCATTGAAGGATATTTGCTTTCAACAATTACATTTGGGAATCATCTCTAACCATGTTACAGCTCTTGTTGGACAGACATAGGGCTCTGCACTAATTACCCCTGCTCTAATAAAAAAGGGCACATCCTCCCTTTAATCACAAACTCCTGAATAATTAACAAGCTTTGTTATCCACAGCTGCACCTCAGGAGCCTTTTTCTGCGT
Source organism: Hypophthalmichthys molitrix (assembly GCA_037950675.1). NCBI lineage: Eukaryota > Metazoa > Chordata > Actinopteri > Cypriniformes > Xenocyprididae > Hypophthalmichthys > Hypophthalmichthys molitrix. The sequence goes on from CM075505.1 coordinate 4,496,478, forward strand.
GTCACTTCCTGTTTATCCAATGTGGATTGATACAAGAAGGTGACAGATGTACCCATGAGATCTCATTAATATCTCAGTTGCTTCTCAAGACCACACTGAGATTAAACAGAGAGCAAAAATCTCAACAATATCACAAACTACGCTCAGATCAAAAGTCTCAAAGAGAGCTCAAACATTTCTCATCAAATTCTTCAAAAACCAAATTATCGACATTAATGGCAACCATATATTAACAACTGTTTCTTTTTCTATCTCTATGAACACAGTTTAGACAAAACTGGTGCTTAAATGACTGACAATAAGCTATAAAAGTCAAGTCACCTTTATTTATATAGCACTTTATACAATACAGATTGTTTTAAAGCAGCTTTACAGAGGAAAATAACAGAATCAATGATGCAAACTTCAGACATATGAGACAAATTAAAATTTAGCTGTAAAGCAGCTCTAAAAAGACAATAATGTCCTTATTCAGCTCGTCAGTTCAGTTCAATAACTGTAAAGTTCATCAATTATGAAATAATTGTCTCTAAAGAAGACAATAGTGTCACCATTCAGATCAATTCAGTTCAAGTTTTCTCATCCGATTGTGTCAGTACAGTCAAAACAATAATATTACTGAATATTAAGTGTCTTATTAAGAGCAACATCTGAGCATTTCTGGGTAGCTATACTGTTTATACTGCAGACAGAAGACATTCAAGTCTCCAGTGATTGTGACATCAGATCCTCACTAAGTTGGCCATGCAAAAGAAATAACACCATGCAAAAGAAATAACTCAATATTGGCAAACCAGAAAGCCTGAAGATAGCAATACACACTCAATCATGTTCTCCAACCATCCAATAGCAAGTTAGTGTAAAGCAAACATGAACATCGACCGTTCTGCTCGGCCTTTATGGTCCAAATCGATAAAAGCTATTCTCTAACGGGCCAACGGAGTCAAAAAATCTGCCATTTCCTCCAGGATGTGCTTCCTTTCTTGCACTCTTTCCATTTGTAGGAAATGTCACACGGGGTGTTTCTGCTGAGCGTCTGAAGCAGTTGCTAACAGCTCCGCTGGACGGCTGCGGTACTGACACACTGCGGCTCTGTCGATGGCATTTGGTTTGTTTTTACACAACACTGACTCGCACATAACTACCGCCACACTCTTTATAATGTCAGCACGAGGGCTGGGGTCAGTCGATGTTTATAGCTACTGTGAGGGCAAGATATAAACTATGTCTGCTCTCCAGACAGAAATGACAACAAAATCAATGGCTCAAACAGCAGGAATTTGGTTTTAACCACCATGGGAGAAACCACCATGACGATTTTCAGGCTTGTATCTATACTAATATTTATATCTATACTTACTTAATAGTATATAATAAAAAAATAAGGTTTTTAGTGGAGCTTGCCTTTGCAAAAGTCTCCACCACGATGTGGTGGATGATTGCCAGGGCATTGCTATGATGTTCTAGATGGTTTCTTACTGGTCTTTGTGATATTCTGGTCTCTTGATGTAGCTCAGGTCCCTCCTTCAACGTAACTCTGGGATTTTACAGCGAACATCTCCTTAACAAGCTGCATGATTTGAGGTGTCATTCATGTCTGTAAAAAAAGAATAAATATGATCAAAGATGACTGTAAAAATAAATCTGCATTGTTTATCCTTTTGATCTTTAATTCATAAAATTAGCAAAAATCTAACCTTTCATTGAAGGAAAAGAATGAAAGTGGAGGGGAAATCACATTATGAAATAAATGTTTTTCTCCAAAACACATTGGCTACAATTATTGGCACCCTTAGAATTTTTTATGAGTAAAATATCTCTGAAGTATATTGCCATTCATATTTACATTATTTACACACCAGGGTGACTAAGAGCATGAAATTGTCCAGCCATGACTTCCTGTTCCACAGGAGTACAAATATGTGTAAACACAAAGGCCAAATTCCCGTAATCATTCATCACAATGAGAAAAACCAAAGAATATAGTTCTGATGTGCAGCAAAAGATTGTTGAGCTTCACAAAATAAAAAGTGGCTGTAAGAAAATAGCTAAAGCATTGAAAATCCCCATTTCCACTATCAGGGCAATAATTAAGAAGTTCCAATCAACTAAAGATGTTACAAATCTGCCTGGAAGACGACCTGTGTCTAAATCGTCCTAATGAGCAGAAAGTTTGAGTGGCCAAAGACTCTCCAAGGATCATAGATGGAGAATTGCAGAGATTAGTTGAGTCTCAGAAAGCCTAAAAACATTATCAAACAGCACCTACATCCCCACAAGTTGTTCGGGAGGGTTTCATCTCCAGCATATTCAGTTGTAAGACAAGACTGGAACTTCAAACGGGACCGGCTTCTATCGTCAGGTGAAACAAACAAACAAACAAACAAACCAAAAAAAAAAAAAAAAAGCTTTTTGGCAGCAAACCAACCAGATGGGATTGGTGCACAAATGGATAAAAAGTACCCTTTAATGATCTTTAATGTTGTGGGCCTATTTTTCTGCTGGAGGTCCTGGACATCTTGTTCAGATACATGGAATCATGGATTGTATCAAATACCAACAGATAAAAAACCAAAACCTGACCCCTTCTGCTAGAAATCCAATAATGGGCCGTGGTTGGATCCATCAGGACAATGATCTAAAACAAACATCAAAACCAACACAAAAATGTGTCACTGAGCACAAAATGAAGCTTCTGCCATGGCCATCCCAGTCCCCTGACCTGAACCCTAAAGAAAATGTGTGGAGTGAACTGAAGAGAAGAAGCACCAACATGGAGCTGGGAATCTGAAGGATTTGTAGAGATTCTGCATGAAGGAATGGTCTCTGATCTCTTGTCAGGTGTTCTCCAAACTCATCAGGCATTAGAGGAGAAGACTCAGAGCTGTTATCTTGTCAAAAGGAGGTTGCGAAAAGTAATGAATAAAAGGGTGACAATAATTATGGCCAACGTGTTTTGGAGAAAAACATTTATTTCATAATGTGCATAAGTGCTTTGTGTCACTGTGTATTGGAGCCTTTATAATACTTTTGCATAATGAAAGAATATTAATAGCCTGTCTTGTTCTGTCTATAATATGTTGTTGCTTCATTAGAACGCTGCGCTATACATTTAAAAGAAATGTCTGTTAATTTTATAGAATATAGGCCTATATACAATATATACAACATTTCCTTGTTTATCAGTTTTTTGACATTACACATTTTAGCACAGAAGCCTAAAATACTTGACTGTTGTCATGTCATAAGCTGTCATTAGATCATTGTGTGAGTTTTTTATTTGTGGATGTTCCAATCAGGGTGCAGGATGTGAAATTTTGAAATAATTTTTTATGTTGTATAATTTGGTTGCAGTTGTGAGTTTAAAAAAATGTTAATGGTAGTGTAAAATAGGCACATAATATCATAATATCGCAATATTGATCGATATACCTCTGAATCGAATCGAGTCGTATCGTATAACTTTTTGAGGTATCGGAAAATATCGTATCGTTGGCTATGAGAATCGATATTGTATCGAATCCTGACGAACTGTCCGATTTACACCCCTAGTTTATATAGGCAACTGTCTGCTGGACACCTGTGTAATGAATAATTTGACTTTGTAGTCTAAAATTTAGCTTTGCTCCAGAGACTTTCAGTGGGGTGTACTCATTTTTGCATCACCCTAATTTGAAAATTTTGTTCTCAAAGTTATATTATTAACCTTACTTTCATGTTATAAGTTAAACAGATGTTATATTAAACTTAGTCTTATCAACATTTTGGAAATTGTTTTTGTGTTCATTGAGATATTGTTTAAAATGTTACTTTTCAAAGGGGGAGTACTCATTTACGCTGAGCACTGTGTATATATATATATGTATTTATATATATATATGTATGTATATATACACTCACACACACACACACACACACACACATACTATATACAAATAAAATCTCTCTTATGTTTCTAAAAGGGTTAACATACAATCAGACTGTGACTTTATGAGATAACACTTTACAATAAGGTCCCATTAGTTACTACATTAACTAATATTACCTAACAATGATCAATACATTTGTTATAGTATTTATTAATCTTAGTTAATACAAATTATACTGTTTATTGTTAGTTCATGTTAGCTCAGGTCCATTAAATAATAAAATTAACAGATACAACTTTCGATTTTAATAACGTATTAGTATATGTTAAAATGAACATTGACTAAGATAATAATAAATGCTTGTTTAGTAGTATTTTTTCAATATTACTTCATATCTAATGAGGTAACTAATGTTGACAAATGAAACTTTATTGTAAAGTGTTATGTTTACGGTATCATATGAAATGTAAAGTGCCTGTTTGCAAAATCTCTGCAGGGAATGTGTTTGTTTGTGTGTGCTGTATGTGTGTGTGGCGGCTGAAGCCTGACTGAATTGACATCTTCTCCAGTTCAAAGGTTAATGAACGATTATTTCCCCTCTCCCAGCAGGCCGTGAGCTCTCTCCTGTAGCCAGAGCTGTCAGGAAGGAAACATACTTTTGCATCATTAAGCTATCTCTCATAATGTGATCTAATGAAATCAGAGACATTGTGGGGTTTCACGAGATTAAATGACATCATTTTGGTCCAAAGAAAGAAAGAAATTCAGTGTTGCGCTGAGCGTGAGAGCCCAATTTCATATTTATGAAGGTCATTTTTTAAGATCTGCAAGCCATTTGTCATAGGTACATTTGCAAAAGCTGAAATATAAAATGGTCAGATTCTTTTAAATCACATTTGACCATTGCTACATAATGTTTTTCACCAATGTGAAAAGTGCAGGGTTAGCAAAAGGCCTCAAGATTTCTAGTGATATAAAGTGATCGAGTGTTTGCAAAGGGAACAGCTTTGAAACACATTACTGTGTGAAACTGTCTGTGTGAGTGACCTTTTCTCTCTTTCTCTCTTTCTCTCTCTCTCTCTCTCCCCTGACCCCGAACTCCTCTCTCTTCGCTGGCAGGCCTCGGCTTCAGAGATGCAGAGTTCAGCTCATATTCCGTTTCACCCCAGTCCAGGTGCGGGCGGCTGGACTTGCTGCGAACCGTACCCGCACCCAGACCCTTAGCACGGAGCATGATATTTACACCCTCGTGTGTGCTGCCTTCACTTCTATCTTCATGGATGTTCAAACATGGAGAAAGAAATTCAATAGTTCTAATGCAGCAATTTGATGAAAGATGCCTAAACTGGAAAACAGTTGCACTTCTTTTGTGCATAGTATGCAAAACCCCCATGTCTTATCCACTAAACACCCAAAATCCAGTTGAACAGGCGCTATCTGCACTGATAAAATGCTGCACCATATTTAAATGAACTCGCTGTCAACAAAACATGTCTCTTTTCTGTGTAAACTGGGCTTATTATAGTCACATATAATCAGCGTTAAATGTCTGGCACTATTAATGCTGTGCTAATACTTATGGAAGCTTGTTTCCACCAGGGAATAAAAATTAAAAACTTTTTATCTTACAATTCTAACTTTTGTTCTTGCAAGTTTATATCTCACAATTCTGACTTGTTTCCACAGCATTTCGAGTTTATCTCTCGCAATTCGGAGTTTATAACTCACAATCTCCCAAATTCTGAGAAAAAACTCTAAATTGCAAGATTTAAAGTCCCAATTCTGAGAAATAAAGTCAGAATTACGAGATTTAAATTCAGAATTCTGACTTTTTTCTTGCAATTGCAAATTCATCTCTAAGTTTATGTTTATATCTTGCAATTTTGACTTTATAACTTTCAATTGCAAGTTTATTTATAATAATTCTGAGGAAGTCACTTGAGCTTGTGAGTTTATATACCGCAATTCTGACTTTTTAACTTTTTAATTGTGATCTATAAACTCACAATTGTGAGTTATGAAGTCCAAATTGCAATATATAAACTCGCAATGCTGAGAAAAAAGTCTGAGTTGCGAGATTTAAATTCGGAGAAAAAGTCTAAATTGTGAGATTTAAATTCTGGGAAAAACAGTCTGAATTGCGAAATTTAAACGATTCTGAGAAAAAAAATGAGTTGTGAGATTTAAATTCTGAAAAAAAAGTCTAAATTGCGAGATTTAAATTCCGAGAAAAACAGTCTGAATTGCGAAATTTAAACAACTGAGAAAAAAGTCTGAATTGAGAGATATTGTAAAGTAGTTTGTTTATGTGGGAAGGAGGAGGCGGGAACCGGCGAACGTTTAACACACTTTAATATATAAAATAAACAAACAACAAAACTAAAGTAAAATGTAATAAAACATAATAAAACAAAGTCCAGGCCTGGTCCTCTCTCGTCGCTCCTTTTATGCTTCAGGAGCTCCTCCGTGAGATACGAGACCGGTGCAACGCGCAGCTGACACTCATTATCACTCGGGCCACTGGCCTCGCGCCGTTCTCTCATGGCTCTCACCCCACCCACCAAGTTAGAATTGTGAGATAAAAAGCTATGCATGCTGCCACATTACTGCCTAAAGAAATTAGGTGTTTTGTTTTGTTTAAAAGAGACATTTGTGAAATACAGCACAGCACTAAATGAGCGCAGATAGTAGCTGTTTAACTGTAGAGATTGCATTTTTAATTTGAAAAGGCTTTGGAGCATGGATTAAAACAAAATTAAGGAGGGAAGGAGATACAGCAATACGTGGTCAAAAACTTATTTTTCTTTCTTAAATAGTTTCATATTATAATAAAGTTCTTGACCAGAAGTGTTGCTGGAGCGCTTTCCCTTGATGCATTATTTGCTTTATTCCTGTAGTGAATTGAGTGCTAAATCAACACAGACAGTGTGCAAATAAACAACACTATACCAGCAAGCACAGTTCATTCAGTGAATTGCCCTCAGAGTGCTTTACCTACTTTTTAATGCTCTGATTTGTGATAATTTTGTAGACTACATGATCTGTAACCTCATGGTTCATTTAAAATGGCCCACAAATGAGGCTATTTCACTTTCAGAGCTAATTTTGCTCGGCTTTGCTGCGTGGAAAAAGAGAATTAGTGATTAGCTGGGCTGCTGCAAGACCGTTACTAATGATATCGGTTCAACTCTGGTTCCAAGCGGTCAGTTGAGCTTTGTTTTTCTCTCCTCCACGCTCTTCCACCTCTTGAATGTCCCCCGGTTCCACCTTCATTTGTGAGGCATAAACATTTGCCTGAACTGAGCACAGGGAGCTCATTTCTCAGCGTTCCGGTGGACAGTTGTCCTGTGGGTTAATGGCTCACCGAAGACCAGAATCAGAGCAGATGAAAGAAAGCAAAGGGCCCTCGTTTTCTCTCATTAATCATGCTTGTTTTCTTTGGGCTGATCTTTTCACCCAGCTTTAAGGACCTGTCCGCTCGACTCGGGGCTCGTCCGAGGTGCAAAGGGCCGCCAGGGGCCTCTAGGAGCCTCTCGATCTCTCAGCTAGAATATCCTCCAGGGGCCTGAATCAGACTGCACTTTAATGGCTTTTGTAATGGCAAATTATAAAGGCGCTACAAGGGGAAGATTAATCGGGGGTGGTCTAAGGGGTAGGAAAGCCTGGGATATGCGGTAACCCGAGAAAGTTAGCACAGCTCTGAAATATGAAGCGTGCTGCCCTCGTGACAATGCTAACGCAGACATATAAACCCTGCGACATGACGTTTGGGTGTGTTTTTGTTGCCCGGGGGCAACGTGACCGCCAAAAAATCATTATCATTTATAATATTAACAAAGTGTTTTGTCAGCTTTTTCAACGGCATCATTATTCCTGTGCTAATAGATTTGGTGTAACTCCGATCAGGGCTTTAAATTCCCCTTCGGGCCTAAAAAGGCTGTTTGTGTGCGTTCTGTCAAAATTCTGTCAAATACAAATTAGAGACAAATTAAGCACTAAAGATGCCTTTTCATTCAAGAAACATAAGATTTTACAAAAAAAAAAAAAATAAGCCTTCATTTTTCATGCCACTGAATGGCATTATTATATAAACTGTATTTATAGTTAATATGAAAAAAGGGAAAAAAAATATTGACAAAAATGAACACAATTAATCAGTGTGACCCATATGTAAATTAATTAAAAAGGGGGTTTCCAACCATTTAGTTTGAAGTACCAACTTTTTCATTCCAGCTGCTTCTACAGGCAAAAACTAAGAGATGCACAGCTAAAGATTTGGATTTACAGTACATTCAACATTTTAAAAAAATCAGATGGAGCACAAAAATTTGCTGTGTGCGTGCGAATGGCCCCGAAATCTGTCTCTGACGAACTGACAAAAGTTCAATAGCATGAAAAAAAAAAAAAAATTGTGTGTGTATATATGTCATCTTCATTTGGGGACTTTTCTTAACAATTATTTATACAGTATATGCAATTGTGAACTGTTCAAGTAAATTAATCTGCATATCGTTAGGCTGATTTTATTAGCTTTATAAAAAGTAAATATAACTAATATACAGTACACTACCGTTCAAAAGTTTGACGGTCAGTTTTTTTTTTTTTTTTTTAAAGAAATTAATACTTTTATTCAGCAAGGATGCATTAAATTGATTAAAAGTGACACTAAATAAATGTATAATGTTACAAAAGATTTCTATTTTAAATTAATGCTGTTCTTTTCTGTAGAACCCTGAAGTCGAACCATAAACTTTAACCCATTTCATTCATTTTTTTTATTCTTTTCTTATAGTGCTGCTCCTCTTAGAAACCCTGAGCTAGAACCCGAGCACTTGACCCTCCTTAAGAACACAAAAACACACACAAAAAACAGAAAAAGAAACGAAATGGGAGGCCATTGGGAGCCCTCATATCTCATCTCTATTAACGGGTTTACTGGTGACCCCAGGGGTGCTCGTAAAAGTTTACGCCCAGGTTTCGGACCGAGTTCCCTCTGAAAGAATGAAAGAAATGGGTTAGTTTATGGTTCGCCTTCAGGGTTTTACTGCATGTTTTACTAAAGCTCTCGTTTTAACAGACCCTGGTTCTAATTAGCCAGGCAGTGGCACCGCGGCCAGCCCAAAAACTTCCTTTCTTCTCTGAGGGAGAAAGTGAGAGAGCGAGCGCATGAGAGAGACTGTAATTGACTGTTGATCTGGGAGGACACACGTAGGTCAGGTTGTGAGGTGAAGGAGACCAGTATTCGCTGAGATATGCTGCCACTTCAGGAATGTAATGAACAGCTCCAGTCATAAAACGCTGGGCCCCGTATATCATATCTTTTCTAAACACATTTGTGGTGGAGAGGGTAAATCTGTGTTACCTCGGCCGTCAGGAATGTCTTCACGGAGAGAGCACATCATCCCAGATGAAACGGAAAAGCTTTCAGCAAGTGCTGCGACTGTAAAGAGAGGGAGAGAGAGGGGTTATCTCACATCACAACACATGAACTATGAACAAAGAGTGTGTTAGGATCAGAGCTGGGGAGCGTTACTGCACATTATTGTCTTACTCTTTAAAAAGTTAATAATTGAGTTTTTGTATGAATGTAACTTTTGCATTACTTTTCCCATCATCATTTGCAGTTCTGCAGGTGGTCAGATTGTTATTCTTTAAGCAATAGTATTTGAAAAAACAAAAGAAAAGAAAATGTGATAAAATTTAAATATGAAGTTAGCATTAAACAAAGCTGCAGTTAAGAAGCTACAGTTCTTTGTCACAGAAAAGTTTTTCCGCGTACAGACGACAATGTTGTCAAATTGATTCCCGTTCGTAAAAAACTGTATTATTCTGCCAGGCCAGTAGTTGGCGATGTCACTTTGTAAAAAAACACTACGCACCTATAGACTGTAATACGCATGCGCATGATGTCACCGTTTTTACAAATTCACGTTTTTGTAGTTTACATGGAGGCGATAACGGTATCGTTTAAAAAAAAAACATTTTCAAAAGTTTGCATTTTTCGGCCTCCAAAACGCAAATAAAATTTCTGTTTTTAGATGAAAACAGATGTCGTGTTAATGCCCCCTAAAGCACATGTAAAATACTTGATTATAATTTTAACTGTAGTGTTATTCGATATTACGTATATACCTGGTTTCACAGACAAGGCTTAAATCTAGTTCCTACATAGACTAAAATCTATGTATGAGCTGTCTTAACTGAAAGCAACTTGTTTTATCTTGTTTTATCCACTGTTTTATCTCAAGATGCACACTAGTAATGTTTTTATCTAAGGCATGATTATAAAAGCTTTACTTAAATCTCCTAATTGAACTAAGGTCTACTCCTGGCTAAAAGATGTACTTAAGTGGCTCAAAAAAGCACACTGAAGTTCAGCTAATTAAATTTGAAATATAAACTACATTTTCATTTAACTGCAATTGACATGCAAATAAGTGTCCAAAAACATTACATTCAGTTCACACTTAAGTATATTATTTTAAAATATATTGTTTCTATAATAAGTGCTGTTTTTTAAAAGTATGGTAAAGTGTACTTCTTTTTCACAATGGTTGTACTATATCTGTACATCATAAAGTATGTAAACATTAATATGTATGGTTACATTTCTAATTATTTCTATCAATTAATAAACAAATACAACTGAATACTATGGAAGCTTGTTTCCAAAATTGTAAAACAATTTAAAAGATAATTGCGACTTTTCATCTCGCAATTCTTTCTTTTTTTCCCCTCAGAATTGCTAGATATAAACTTGCAATTGTGAGTTATAAAGTCAGAATTGCGAGATATAAACATTTTTCTCACAATTGCGAGTTTATATTTCACAATTCTGAATTGTGATATATATATCTCGCAATTCTGACTTTATAACTCACAATTGCAAGTTTATATCTAGCAATTCTGAGGGGAAAAAAAGAAATTGCGAGATATAAAGTCAAATTCTGAGGGGGAAAAATACTTTATTCTGACTTTATAACGTAATTGTGAGTTTATATCTCACAATTCTGACTTTATAACACACAATTGCGACTTTACATCTTTCAATTCGGACTTTATAACTCGTAATTGCGAGTTTATATCACAATTTGAGAAAAAAGTCAGAATTGTGAGATAAAAAGTTGCAATTACCTTTTTTATTTTTTTTTAATTCACTGGCGGAAACAAGCTTCCATAGAATACCTTTCTCTACATCATAATACATTTAATTAAACACAAACCTAACACACATTTCTAATCCAAAAGGTAATTAAACACAGGTTGGAAGACAATATGATCAGTCGCTTTAGCGTTTTTGTTTTTTTTCCTTTTCTTTCAAAAAAGCGACTATCGACAAATCTAGCGAATTTTTGGACTGCTTGTTAACATATAGTCAGCATACTTTTTCCGTTGTCTGACAGAAAATATGTAAACGAGAACAGCTTTATTGTACATTTGATGATATATTGTATTAAAATACAGTATGTGAGCACGAAGTAGGAGAGAAAACAGATGTAAATTGCAGACAGTTAGCACATTACAGCACATCATCTAGCGACATTTAGCAACTTTCTGAGCAGGCTTTAGCTCATTTCCATTGAAAATGTTTGGCTACACTGAATCTGATGATTGCATGGAAAAATCTAGCATATTTATATCATTTTCACATTTTGATGCTTGCCACGATTGTGTTGCTGAGTTCCTAGATGTGGCATGTCCTTCAGTGCAAGTCTGTGGGATTTCTGGCCTCATCTGGAATTAGATACAACCAGAAGACTGTTGAGAAATGAACAAAGAACCAGAATAATGAATGATTGCACACAGGTTTCATTGAGAGCTCAGTATTAAGTGAGGAATGCACTATTGAGGACGTCCTGTGGCACGTCTCTAATTCATATCTGTCATTGTGTCATTCAGACAGACAGAAGACGGCAGTCTGCCAAGGAGGGAGATCCAGTGAGAACGAGAGGGACAGCCATGAATTATGGAACATGACACACAACACGTTCATATGTTCCAGCAGAGGGTAAAAAAGGTAAAGTGCCTCAAGCACTCTCACGGGCAGCCCAGCCGGGTCCTTCACACACACACCATCTCTGGGGGCGGGTATGTGCCAAACTACCCCGGATCAGCAGCTTGGCCAGGATCTCCACTCCCACTAGGGTAAACTGACAGGACACAGCCAAGATACCAACACTCGCTTGCTTCAGGGGACAACTGGACACGTCTCCTGTCTCATGTTCTCATGTTGCTACAGTGTCAGTGGTATTTTGCGTCAGCGGTATTTTGCGTCAGCTGAGTGGGTAACAATGATTAACATAAATGCACAAAACTCATTTTTCCTTTATAAAGAATTAATAAAACTGGTCTGGGTTTCCAGAAGCACTAAGAACAATGTTATTGCTCTTAATGTTTACAGGATGCTTCCCAAAAGCATAGTTATCTACAAGGGGTGCAACACTACATGTATTCATCCCGAACCGTCATGGTATGGATGTCGGTGCATACAGTCAGATGATGAAAACAGTCAGTTACAGGTTACCCACACTCCAATCCAGAAGGGGGCGCGTGCGGTAATGCAATGCTATTTGCTAACCGCTACAACAGGAAAAAGCGCAGAAGAAGAACAGACGATCTATGTATAGATATGTTTACATGCAGTCTCTCAACCAGTGTTTCAACCGCGGAAAGACATCAATAAAACAGCTTGAGAATAATATCTCACATAGCATTACATTTACCTCAGGCAAGTCATTTAGTGTCCACAGCATGTTAGTTCACTAGATTTCACTAAATATATGCACTATATTAGCTTATATATTCATTATATTTACTTTACCTGTTAGTAATGTTTTAATTATTTAATATGTTTTAATTAATTTTTTCATGAAAACAAGTGATGATTATATTCAAAAATAAACTGGAGTAGAAACTAATTTTGTAATTAGATTTAGAAGTTAATGCAAAACCTGCCTTATGTGCAATTTACATGTTTTTTTTATTATTATTATTATTTGAGTGTTGATTATTATATATAAAAATAAATAGCAACTGAATTTAATAGTTTGGGCGCTGTTGTTAATTGTTAACCTTTAATATTATAATAATGTGCAAGAAAGGGCTCCCTGTATATAGTTTACAGCATTAGCTGAGATTTTTGAGACTTTTATTCTTAAGAAAATGTTAATTATAATTGAATTTATTTAAAGAGAGAGATACAATTTGTTCAATAAACCACTGTTTAATAAAAAAGGAAGAAAAAAAAGCAATTTTATGTTTAGTTTTCTCCCCCTGCTGTACCGAACCGTGACTTCAATACCGAGGTACGCACCGAACCATTATGTTTGTGTACCATTACACATCTATTATCTACACATAAAATGTTAGCTTTGGAGCACATGTGAGTTCATTAGGTTACATGAAAGAACTTTCTTAGATCTTTCACAGTTATTAAAAGAATGACACTTTATAAATGATGTGAATGCATTTTCATCACTGCGAAGGTACTGTGCACGATTACAGATGTAAAAATATTTTAGTATCATTTTTAACAACAAAATCTTTCATATCATACATCAGAGTCTGCTTACAGCATGCTATGTAATATGTCTGATTTTATAGGCCTATACTTTAATAAGAATAACTATCACAATCATTATTAATAATCTAATATTGATTTCCCAAGATGACATGTGACCTTGCAAATTATATTTAATAACACTTTACAATAAGGTCCGTTTAGATAACGTTAATTAATGTATTAACTAACATTAACAGTGAGCAATACATTTGTTACAGTATTTATGAATCTTTCTTAACGCAAGTTAATAAAAGTACAAATATTAATTGTTAGTTTATTTTAGCTAAAATCCATTTACTAATATTAATAGATTTAACTTTTGATTTTAATAATCTAGTAAATGTTGAAATTAACATTAACTAAGATTAATAAATGCTTTAGAAGTATTTTTCATTGTTAGTTCATGTTAACTAATGCAGTAAACAAAGGGAACCTTATTATAGTGTTAGAGATTTATTTTTACTCTTAAATAAATGAATAAGCTTAAGACAAATGGTCAGATAAATTATATATAATTTATATCAATACATACATTTTTACATTTTAAAATGTCCTTAAAAATGGATATTAGAGTGGAAGTGTGCTAAATGAGTGATTATCTCTTTCTGCTCCTCTTCATCTTCCTCCAATGGCAGGTTCAAATCTGCTCCAGAAGTCTACTCTGTATTGTGACAGTCACAGTGGTTAGACCTCAAACCAGATGACCTGTGAATGCACAAAGTGTCTCAATGACAGACAAGATTTATATTTAGAGTAGCTCACTACTGAGCTAATGTTTTATGTGCATCTGTTAAGTTTCCAATCAAAAGAGCACAACTGTGGCTTAATGCAAATGATGAACCTTTTATAATGATCCACATTTTGTATAATTCCTTCACATGCATTTATCTTGGGCCGCTTTCATTAATCTCTAAAGATGAGGTGTAATTTCAATGTTTGGCAGCATTTTCGTGTTGGGGAGACAAAACCCTGGACATATTAGCAAAAGTTTAACACCTATTGGCCGAACAGCCCAAATGCTCTTCATCAGCAAACTGAGTGTGAGTGAGTTCATTCTCGCAGGGGTTTGTATTAATGATGATGCTTCTTATCATTGCAGGTCAGCTCTGCTCTCCAGGTAAATGGTTCTGGAGGAGGGTTATGAATGGGGTAGAGGTAAAATTTCGGTCGGAGCTTAATCAGAGCTTGGCTCAGGTCTGACACTTTTAGGAAAGTATGTTTGCATAATATTTCTTTTTGCAAATGAACTCCTGTAGATGGTACGTGCATAAAGAAAGACCACTGCTCAAAGTTTGCCCTTTCGTGGCTCAGGAAACGTAAAGGGATAGTTCACCCAAAATTGAATATTCTGTCATAATTTACTCACCTTCATGTCAGTCCAAAACTGTATGACTTTCTTTTTTCTGAGATATTCTGAGAGATGTTTTTTGTCCATACAATGGAAGTCAATGGAGTCCAAAATGTTTTGGTTCCCAATGTTGTTCTAAATACCTTTTTTTATATTCTGCAGAAGAAATAAAGTCATACTGGTTTGAAATGACATGAGAATGAGTAAAAGACGCTAAAATTTTCATTTCTAGGATGGTAGACTATCCTTTTGAGTGCTCAGTTTAGTTTATTTAGATATCAACTTTGTCTCAGATATTTCTCTTAAAAAGAAATGAGACAATAGTTGACATACAGAAATATTATAGAGGCTGAGCTATAAAATAAATATAACTGCTCAGATCTTTTGTTCTTTGGAGAATTCCAGTGTTGTTATTGTTAACTAAAACTATTAGTTTTCGGTAATCAAAATTGAGATTTCTGACTTTTGATTGCAGACTTCAGTATTTTGGCAAATCTGCACAATTTGAGATTAGGGGGTCTTTTTCTTAGGAGAAAAAAAAAAAAAAAAAAACTTATCCATTAAATCTCATTGATGTCTAAGAGAAACAAGTGAAATATTAAAGAAATCCCATGAGAAGAAAGAGTAAAAGACATACAGAGAGAAATACAGTATGCATGTTCACGCTCTAGCGGGTCCTCATAAAACAGCGGGGCCTTCCTGTTTGTTATAGCCAATTGTGTTTGCATAAGACCTTCAGTGGACCACAGACCTGGGAGATAGATGTGAAACCAGGAAAACTTCATCCATCAAAACATTTACAGGACCGAAGAAATAATCTCTCCCAGTCTACGGCTCGACTGCATGTGGTCTGCAGCAGTTGGGGAAATAGTTGGTGACATGAATAACTCCAGCGCTCTAGCACTAGCCTTCCCTTCGAGCGGTTGAACTCCTCCCGTGCAACCTTGAATTGCAGCCAAACGCATGAGCTGGGTTGGTTAATTGACATAACAGGCCCTTCATCTCTGTCTCGGGCCTGTAGCGGGTGAAAGAAAGTGCTAAGACGTGCTACAAGTGGTCAGCTGACACTTCAAAGTGTCCCGGAGCATGCAAAGTCACTTTCCTTGTGTGATGGCTCATGGCTGTAAAGGGTTTCTCTGATCTGACAACTACAGCCCTGTCTTGAAGAGTTTCAAACCCACATTTCCAGTTTCTGACAGAAATTGGGAAAAAAAAAAAAATATATATATATTTATATATAAAAGACACCATGTGTGTTTAATATGTAATGCCTAAATGAGAGGTTTTTAATGTTGAATGTACACTCTAAAAGATGCTTGGTTAAAAACAACCCAAGTTGAAAACTAACAAACCCAGCAGGTTGTTTTAACTAGTTTTATTTAACTCAACTATTGTTTAAAAATTACTGTATTCCTCGCTTAAAATGAACCTAAAGTGTGTTGGAATTAACATTTATTAATATGTTTAATAAAATTAACATTTATTCATATGTTTAATGAATAATAATTAAACAATAAACATTTATTAAATTGCTTATTAATAAATGTTCACTTTTTGATTATTATTGTTGCCTCTAGTAATTATGTAATTTTTAATTTCCAACCTATTTTGGGTTCATTTCTAAATTGCACACAAGGCAGGTTTTGCATTAACTTCTAAATCTAATTATAAAATTATTTTCTACTCCAGTTCATTTTTGAAATATAATCATTTACAGTTAATGATTTAACACCCAACTTGGGTGGTTTTAACCCAGCATAACCCAGTGTATGAACTGATACAAATATATACCATGAATGGATTATAAGATAGGCTATATTTAATATTAATATTTGGAGTTAGTTTTTATTTTTAGATTTTCATTTCATTTTCAATTTTAGTTAAAGTTTTTTTCTGTTTTTTAATTATTATTATTTTTATTAGTTTTTTAATAGTTTTTATATGTCTATACAGTTTTTTAATTTTATTTTGGTTAAAGTCAGGTGAAATAAAATAAGAATTTTTAATATCAAGTTTAAGACATTTTTAAATGGTTTTAGATAAATAAAACCCTGCTCTGGATAAAAGCATCTGCCAAATGCATAAATATAAATATTTAAATGGCTTCAAGGTGTACAGTGGGGTCCGTAGGATAACACTTTAGATTTTTTTGTTTGTGGAAATTTAAAAAAAAAAAAAAAAAAGGTTGAAAATTAATAATAAGCATTTGACATTCTGCACTATTTCTAACTCGCTTATCAAAATAAGTTGATTTCTGACACTGATTATCTGACTATTTGTACAGAATTTTACATGGTCTTGCACTGAAGCTCAAGATGCTTATTATGCTGCATATATATGTATATTTCTCACTGCAAAGGGAGAATTTCGGACCCCACTCTACACTGAAATATTCAGGCCAACATAAGGAAAAGTGTTTGTGTGTGTACTTGTGTTTTTCTTCTCACTCAAGTGTTGTGTACAGATTTACAGACCTGCATGGTTCCCAGCCTTCATACCATAGAGAATTGTGTTTTGATTCATCTCCTGCATAAACCATATGATGGCGTTCCTCAATGGACTAGTCCAGGATTATTAACCCTCGATTTTCTGGTAATTATGTTTTAAATTTATACACCATTTGCATTTATACTCTTGACAGATGCTTTCTTGCCAAATAAACTCAAAGTAAAGTTCAAATGTTGCTAAGGACATGCATTTTAGCCAAAAAGGGGAGAGTGTGATGTAAAATGCATCAATGGCTAAACGGTGTTTTTTTTTTTTTTTGGGGTCATAAATAACCACATATTTAGAAAGGGCCCATCATATTCAGCTGCCTGTAATAGAGACACAAGAAGTAATTTTTTTAAATAAAAGCAAGTACTTGAAAGTCAGATTTCTTGGCAGGTAAACTACAAACAAGTTTGAAATGAAAAGCAAAAATGAAAAGTAACAAAAGCTGTTTTAAACATTGATAATAATAAGAAATGTTTCTTGAGCAGCAAATCATCATATCAGAATGATTTCTGAAGGATCATGTGACACTGAAGACTGGAGAAATGATGCTGAAAATTCAGCTTTGCATTTTTACATTTCAAATTTATTAAAATAGAAAACAATTCTTTTACATTTTAGTTCACAATATTACTGCTTTTACTGTATTTTATAATGAAAGGAAGCCTTGGTAAGTAGAAGAGAATTCTTTCAAAAACATAAAAAAGAAAACTGTAATGTTTCCAAACTTTTGACAGGTACTGTATGTATGTTGAGAGATACAGTACAACTTATTGAAATGAATCATGTCATATAATCGCTCAATCAGTGTTTCAACCGCAGAAAGACATCAATGAACAGCTTGTCAACAATATGTCACTTAACATTGCATTTACCTCAGGAAAGTTATCAGCGTTCACAGTTCTATAAAAAAAATAAACAGTAGAGAGGAGTTTATTTACTGTTAATTATATATGTATGTTTGAATACATATGTCATAAAGACAAGTGTTTATAAAAAAATGTGCAACTGAGTTGTATAAACATTTCAGTTTTTATTTGAATGTCAAGTCAACTTTATTTATATAGTGCTTTTTACAATGCAGATTGTGTCAAAGCAGCTTTACAGTGATAACTGGTATATAATTTTGGCTGCACAGCAGTTCTTAAAGAAAATGGTGTCAATGCAGGCAGATGCAAAGAATGTAATTATTATATCTTAAAATATATAGCAGTCGAATATAATTTGGACTCTGTTGTTAATTTTAACTGCTAATGTTATAGTAATGTATCAAATGAGAGGGTTTCCCGTAGCATTAATTGAGAGTGACTTTTTTCCTTAAGGAAATCAAACTACCATTCTGAATAATCGGGTATCAGCAGAGAAATTTAGTATCGGTATATACACACTGTAAACCCTAACACTCAACATAATGGGCTATATGCACAGAGCATTCTTTAATACTTCCGCAATAATATAAGATAGCTCGAAAACTTCCGGTGATATGTAATTTGCTGTGTTGAACATCAGTAGTGTAATACTTATTTTATAATCAGAATATAGTCACTTAAATAGTCAGGCACAGCATTAATTTAGTTATTCAAACATAAGACAGCATAGAAAATAAATAAATAAAAAGGTACCTCAGTGTTCCTCCTCGGCTAAATTCAATTCGATCAGTTTTCACACTTTGTGTGGAAAAAAAAGCGTCAAAAATTAAATATTTATAGTTCACTTTAGAATACATTGAATAAAATGTGTGTCGAAATCATGATCTTGCGCTGCACTGACTGACAGCTGCCGTGATTACAAAGGGAAAGCACGGTGCTCGCTTTCTGTGTAATTCATTCACAAGAAAAGTTATTGTTTTTCGTAAGATTTTGTGAGTACTTCATACTTCACATTGATAAAATGTAAACCTAGTTATTTTATAAAGTTTAATATTTAGTCAAAAATGAAACTAATTGAAAAACGATTAGAGGAAATGACTGATATATGCGCAAATAAATGCTACTCTGCCACCACCTGCTGGTTATAGTGGTAATTATTGTCTTTTTTATTTTTAAATAAGTGTTTTCTATCAAATGTTGAATTTTCTACATTTTGAAATGTTCGGTTTTACAATGAGGACAATCTCAGAAGGATGAACAAATGTTTGTGGTCATCACATTAAAAATAACATTTGAAGTGCTGGGGAAAAAAAATGCATGTGCGTGTCTAATTTCAGACACAGCATTTTTAAATGGTCCCAATAAGCTTTGTCTTTATAGCAATCAATAAAACTGGTTTATTGACAAATTAGGTAAATGTGATAACTGCATTAAAATATGAATACACTGTCAACCACTGATGGTTTTGTGTCGATGTACAGCGAGTACAGAATGAACAGCTAACGGTTCACCAGAAATGCCTGAGCAGCCTTAACGACAAGCAGGAAGTAACCGTGCATATAGCCCATTAATTGTTTTGAGTAGAGCCAACTCAAATTAAACAAATTAGTTCAATCAAATTACCTTTTATGAGTATTTAGAACTTTATTTTTCTTTTGAGTTCACAAAACTGACACATTTTAAAGGGGCTCTATGTAGGAATGACACCCAGTGGTCGAAATAGGTACTGCAGTCCAAATTTAAAATATTGTTTGCCCCACCCCTCCTTCAAAGACGGGGTGGCCAGCTTGAGGACACACATCAAGAGGGAGCGCAATTGACAATGAAAGCTGAGGAGACTTACACATTGTAAGCTGATGAGTTGATTTATCTATGTTTTATTATGCTGTCATTCATTGAGAATTTTAGATGGGTGCAGAGGCTTTTTAGGTCAGGTAGAATCTGCAATTCTCTGACCCAGTTTGTTTGCTGGTTTCCATGGCTGCAATACGCGGTGTTTCCCGCCAACTGGCAACCTGTAATGTCGAAATACTATTGGATAAACTGGCAGCACACGGTTTCGCACAGACCAAAACAAAGACACATTCCGACACAGGAAGCACATTTCAAAGTAGAATATCTGGCTGTAGCATTGTTTTTCTGAGAAACAAGAAGGTTAACTTAGCATGTTTCCTAAATATCTGCAAACATATTGGGGTATTTTTATGCTTAATTAAAGTAAAAATCTTACATATAGCCCCTTTTAGTAATCTGAATTATAACTGTTTTGAGTTTTATGAACTTTTTTCTTTTAATTTAGAAAAACTTAAATTTAACTGAATCTGGGCTGGGATTTTTATTTCCCAGCATGTTTTGCCATGACACTCAAAAGTGAGAGTAAAAGCTAAAATTATATAATGTTTTTTTTTTGTGGGAGATTTAGTAGTGTTTAATGTTTTGTTATGCTAGTTCAGAAGAGTTCTATTATGTTGGTTTTCTGTAGGGTTACCTCTTGGTGACGAGTGGAGCATGAGCTTATTTGAGAACAGATATATGTTAAATGTTTTATATTACTGTAATCATTTAGCAAGTGCTACGCTAATGCTATCAAAGCATTGTGTAACAAATTGGCATTTATTGAATAAGCTATTTGAAGCTAGCCAAGTTTCCACAACTAAAAATATTTAAGTTGAGATTATATGATATTTTTAAGGTAAATGTATGAGTTAGCTTACTCAAATATATCAAGTTAAGAGCAATTAAATTGTATGAGTACAAAATAAAAATCTACAAGTTCTACTTACAGTTTACCTCAAAGTTTTGAGTTTTGCCAACTTATTTGGGTTAACAGTGATACACACGTTGATAAATCTGTTTTCTAAAGATTAAGACAGTTTTTTTTTTTAAATTGTAGCTGAGTGGTAAATTCTGCTAGGTTTGGGGTAAGCTGGGTCAGCGGATCAACAAATAGTTTTGTCGGCAAATGCAGAAAATATTACAAAATTTAAAATATTATGCTTCTTTCTGGTTGTTTTATGAAAATGCAGATAATGTGCAGAACACATTTGTGTAATATCCTAATGACTGAATGCACCCTTTGACGTAACACAGTTTACCCAGTTGACACATTCTTCTAAGTTCAGTTGACAGCACACCTTCTAAAATATTACTAGGCATGTAAGTGTAACTAGTTAATTTCTCCTTGACCAGAGGACACATAAGTAAAAGGCTTTGCTGCTTACCCCATTTTCCCCTAGCCAGAAGTTTCATTTTGCTCGTAAAACAGCCAGCTACAAGGGAAATCCTAACCCTTCGGATTTTTACTCAAAGAGGGTCGGGAGCGCAGGCACAGCACAGGCTGCCTCCTGTGGCTCCTGAAGGGATTTGGAGAGGAGCGCAGTAAGCTCGGCTTTATTATGTCTAATACGGCTGGGTACCCAGCAAGCACTTGGGGAGGCACAGAGACATAATTATATCCCTTCTCTGTGCCGTCGGCCTGCATTAGCGTCTCCTCTCCTTCAGCGGCCGCGACAGAGACAAATGAGGGAGTTTTTCCAGCACGGCCGGCTCATCCGTTACTGCCAGTTCCGTGCGATAGATCACCGCAGTTAAACGTGGCAATAGATCACGGCGTAAAGCAGACTCGCTCGTGAGCGTAGCCCAATGGAGAGCCGCTACAGATCAGTGGCTGCCTAATGCACATGTAGGTAAGAGTCAGATCCCGTTAGTTGACACCCACATGCCCATTAAGCCCCATATAAATGAGGCCGCGCCGGCACGCCAACCTCCGACAAAGAACGACTTTGGCATTTACAGTAAATTATGGGATCGGTGACATTTTGACCTTTGGGATAGCTTATCAGACTTTGCGATAAAACAGCTGAGCTGTTGTGCACCGACAACAAAAAGACAGTGTGCAAACGAAGGCACTTAATATGCAACACAGTACGACGGCGAGAAATTAGCCGATAAGAATTCTGCAGCATCCGTTCTTTGTTTGTTTCTTAATTAGCGGAAAACAGACATCTCTAAATAGCAAAAAGTGTTTTTTCTACCTTATGCTGTTAGTAAGGCAGCGAATTAGCACTGCTGCAAGCATTCAGGATTTCAATTAATTCACATCAACACAGATGTTCCATCCTGTCTCTTAAATGCAGGCTAATTCTTATGCTAATGGATGTCAACACAGCAGACGAGACGTTAGCAGGAAAACAAATCTCTGCAAAGCAACAGCAGAGAAGTCAGGCCAAGGTCTTCCTCGCTATTTTTCATAGACATTTCAATCGCTTGCTCCAGCGCGACCGGAGGGTTTCTCAGGAGCTTAGGGGGCGGTTGAACTTGTCATAGTAACAAAGAGCTGGTCATCTGCCCTCTGACACTGTAAAAGAAAGATAGTATAAGAGAAAGAGACAGCGAGGCATCGTCACCGGCTACTGTCCTTTCCTGTGTTCCTCTGCTAAAACAAACCAATGAATACCAGCCATAATCAAAGGCCAGGATGTGCCAATGTGACAAATGAGGGTAAGAAACGAGGCACCAGTGCGTGTGTTGCAAAAATCACAGACACCACAGGAACTCTGGGAAATTAGCACATCCCTTACTCAAACAGGAAGCTGTCATCATGCGAAAGACTTGTCGACATAAAACCCTTCCCTGCGCAACTAGCATGATGACGTGTCTTTTGTAGCTCCTGGTGTTGAGGTGTGGGAACCAAGGTTATGGAGCGTTGCATCTGAGCGCTTCCATTGTTTATGTAGTGGTATTGTTTTATTGATGAGCCTTTGTTTGGTTTGGGCTTTTACGTAATACTGACTGGTGCTAATAGATCTCAAGAGTACCTCTTCGAATTATAAGAGACTATCAGAGTCACCACAACACAATGACCATAAAGTGTTCAAAGTAAATGTTTCCTGTTAGACAAAGACATGCTGAGCGGCTCTTATGTAATATACTAGCATACACTTCAAAGGTACTAGATTTTTATCATACAGGAAAAACACTTAAAAGGTCAAAACGTCAGGTTGAAAATCTAAAAAATGTATCTAACGTAGTACTGGGTGAGGATTTACCTTCTAGCATGGATACATCTTCAAGTGCAGTCACTTTTTCATTGACATTGATGCTAAAATCAAGCATCACAGAACACGCATTTAGTTGGTATATTTTGATTTTAGCCATATTTAGCAATAACATTATCCTATAATGTAGCTTTATAGTTAGCCAGTGTCAAAAAGGATACATTTAATGCTACATTTGAGTTTGGACAAAATAAGATATCTTTGAAGGCAGCATTATATTCCTGCCTGCCTTTATAATGCCTTAAAATGCTGTCTAGGCAAGCAGCTCACTTGGTTTTGTAACAGAGCTTGTGTCTTTGCTTTGAAATGAAGCCCATTATACCTGTCTTAGCACAGGATTCAGCACAACAGGTGTAGGGAGCAGAGCTGGGGTCACATTGTTCACATTTGGCTTGCTAAAGACTGGCAACAGAAAGCAAAACCAGGGAGAGAATCCAAGATATTAGGGAAGATGATTTATCTCCCCTGTCAAAAATGTGACAGCCAATAAAAATGCATCGGAGAGAATGCTGCGTGAAACTATGCAAAGATACACTCAGATTTCAGTAGAAATGCTGATGGGCCTTGTTGTTCCCTTAAAATTCCAAATAATAATTTTCAAAATGTAATTTTCTAAACTGTGCGATTCACTCTTTTTTCCTCTTTTAAGGTGGTTTATTGTAACAATCACAACGCTGGACTGAGACCTTTTTTTTATTTCAAAGGAGGCTGTGACCTCCCCAGAAGTTCACAGCAGGGATTCTGTAAGATAGGGAATGTCTAAAATCTTACATAGTGAAATAAGGTCTACATGACTAAAGGTTTTTAGACAGCAGCGGATTGAGTGGAGTAGAGTGGGTGTTTTCAATTAATTCATAGAAGTTTATTAAAGTGCCCCATTATACTTTTTACAGATATTACCTTTCATGTGTGTAGACTTCAGTAGCTGTTATTGTTTTGCAAAAGAAAGAACCATTTCTGAACTGCCTGAAACGAGTTGTCATTAATTCCAGTCTTACTTCTGCACAAACCTTCGTAAGATTGTTACACATTTGCATAATGCCAGTCTATGGTTTTCATTGGTTGCCGGCAAACAACGCCCTCAAACACTGTAGTTGTAGCTGAGGCCTGAGTTTGGCCACAGAGATTGGTACGTGTTGTCGAGAAACAAACCCACTTTGCATGCACTTCCAAAGAATGAGGACGTAGGCTCGAATTGACACAATTAATACATTGTTTCAAGTACTGAGGAAGCCTCTGAAGCTGAAATTCAGTCACAACCAATCACAACAGGCTGGTCCGTCTGACCAATCAGAGCAGAGGAGGCTCTCAGAAAGGAGGGGCTTAGAGAGACTGAAGGCGCTTCTCAATACCAAGTTCGCAAACTTCGGATTTGCGTCCTTGAGAACGAACTCCCGTGAACGGAAGGACGCAAGTCCGGTGATTCTGCAAATGGCACAGCAGCGTACTTGATAACGTCACTCAGCTCGCTCTGGCTTCTCCGGTTATCTCTGTATGTATATTTTAGGCAACAATAAAACGAAATGTGTTATAAAACACCACTCTGCCTCTTTTTTTATTTAAAAAACAAACAAACAAAAACATATTAATAACCTCACAAATCTGGTTCAGGCAACGCGTTCATTGATTATCTTCAATGTCTGCATATAACCTATAGTATTTATAACAAAACAAAATATTAAACAACCCTGCCTCTTTTCGTTTACATTTCAAAAATATTAAACATATTAATATACGTGCATACTCTGATTATCTTCACTGTAATAAAATAAAATATAACAAAACACAATGCTGTCTCTTTTTGTTAAATGTCAGTTTTAATGATCAATAATAGCCATTATAAAAGGTATAAGAATATACAATAAGAAATAAAGCAAACAATTCAGTCAAACATACAAAATCAGCGCTTTAGTAGGCTAAGTTAAATAGCCTAAATATATAAAGTTATGAAACGTCACTTTGCCCTCAGCCAAAATGATTTGGCACGGAACAAATGATAGATTCATGAGACCGAAGATCAACCGTTAGATATACAAAAGACGAATGATCTCATGTTTAACCACTACAGAGACATCTGAGCCTACGGGCAACGTCAGAAGGACTAGCCGAGGTAAGGCTGCTCTCGGCTGGGTACATGAGCGCTGAGCGCCCAGTGATCGAGTGGATCTCACAACTCCGACAACGTCCAATCAAATTTTCAGAAAGGCGCAATCAATAAACCACAAATTTGACCTTTAAACCAGTACATTCTCGCCTGAAAAACTCATATCGTGACATAATAACAGTAATATGTTTAAATTACACGGGTTTTCTCCTTTACTTTTGACGCTTGCTGGTTAGTGCGAGATGCATTCTGGGATACTTGGCTGTCTCAAGTCCACACAAGTCACCTCTCGATGCATCCTTGATAAAAGGGGCGGATCAAGAACACATCCGGGGATTTTAACTGAACTTGGCTAGATGTGAACTTTGAATTGGAACAGTACTTGGACAGCGACTGATGACGTTTCACAAGTCCACAAGAACAAAAGTACAGACAAGAACGCATATTGAGAAATGGCTTGAATCCTTTATTGAACCGTTTCAGACACTGTGAGAAAAGAGGTGATGTTACAACGTATATTTTAAGAAACCTAAAGTGTTTTTTGAGCTTGGATGCATATAAACCTATTGTAGGAGACTTCCAGAACAAAATTAGGAGCCTTTAAAATAGCATAATAGGGGCACTTTAAGTATCTTTACTTTGGGCATTTGGAAACAAAGCTTGCATTTTTCCAATTGTATAACCGTGTGTATATTTGATGATTATATTGGCTGTGTGCTAAATAAACACTATAAAAACACAGCTTTACATTAAGGAACTAGCCTGATTTTCACCATTAGGTGAAAACGATGAAGCGCATCTGAAGGGTTCTAAGTGTCATTCATGTATGGGTGTACTTCGTTAGAGGTCGCCGGTCTTATCGGATTCACGGGGGACTGGCGGCACTGGGATATAAAGCTAGTGTCAGAGCGAGAGGAATGACGGAAGATTCGACAGCACTCCCAGAGAGAAACGCCAGGACCCTGAAAAGCTAATTTACTCTGTTGTAAAAGTGATGGCATCTCAAAAACAAAGTGACATTGAAAGATGCATCTGAGAGGCCCAAGCCAGTCATGTCCCCCCTCCCCAGCCACGCCCCAGGTGTCGATATATAACATCCCGCTCATATCAGCTCAGAGGGAGGGGACCAATCAGTGTCCTCCGAGCTCACGCTTGATACCCCTCCACCTCCCCGACAGCATAAGGCTGTCAGCTCCCAAAACAAGATGTCGTGTCAAAGCCGGAAAATTACACAATAACGAGGCCCACTTGAGATTAGGCTAATGAGAAAATCAAAACACAATTTAATTCTTGTCAGCGACGAGACATCTTTAAATTACCTCTCCTTGCATGCTGATTACCCGACGCACGCCACTCAGCCAGAGGCTGCTTAAAATAACCCTCTGGCTCTTTGGACGACATGTTCGCTTTGTATCTGCAGTGGAGGAAGGGAAGAAAGGAACCGTTTCATTCCTCTCTTGTAATAAAGATCTGACCTGAGGTGTGACTCCGGGCGAAGTTTTTTCGACGTACAGTTCAGGTTCGGAAGCTGAGCATGCAAACCAATTACCTGAGTGGAATTGGCGCTGAGATGCAATTCAAAATAGCTGAATACTAGCTCCTTCATACATGGCACTAATTTAGATGGGAAGTGCTTAGGGAGAAATTGTACATTTTTTATTTTTACAACAACATATGGTAAATGTTAAAAATTTGAACCAAAATGCAGAACATTACATGAAAATTTACCTTTGTTTCCCTTTTATTAGTCTCACAGGCACTCAGCTTGTCTCTTTGTCTTTGGCGTCTGTCCTCCAGTCTTGGTTATAGATGTCACCGTGGTAATTAACTGCCAAAATGTTTGTTACATTCAGCCACACAGCGGCTCGTTTTCTGTTCCTAAACAACCAGCTAGCATATGGCACAGAATGTTACACACTCCTAATAGCCCATGAGAGCTGCCACTTCCTAATAAACCTGCGGCTGCAACTGCGCTGAAAGCACAAAACCTGTTAGTGTAACTCACCTAAATGTGAACGCATGGGATCGAGAATGTATGTGTATGGTGTTTGCGGATTGAAGACCATCAAGGAGGGGAAAAAAGCAGTTATTTCCAAGACGAGAATATTGAAGCTATTTTTCCAGCTGGTCTAAGATTGCCATTGGCTGGTCCAAGCTAGTAGATCATGTTAGACTTGCAACAATCAAGCTACAACTGAAGGTGTTCAAACAGGTTTTTGGCACACATTGGCTGGCCAATCAGCTAATGGCTAGATATGACCGCTATCAAGTTCGAAAACACAACTACTGGCTAAATTTGCCTAGCATGGCATGTTTGTGTGCATAATTATGACTTACTGATTTCCAGTTTATATCCCTAGCAATGAGATGAACACACATATTGTGAATGTGTGTTGTTTTTGAAGTATCACAAAACCACACTAACACAAGGGTTGCATTTCAGATTGCTCAATAACAGTGTGCAATTACAATTAGTAATTCATCTCAAATCAGTATAGCATGCCAAAAATATGAATACAATGTATGACAGATATTCAACGTGTGCATATGTGCGAGATGAGAAGTTTGTGACGATTCTCTTTCAGTGTATCGATCGATGAATACAAGGCAAAGCTACCTCTGCAGCCTTTAGATTTCGAACCTAAAAGTTATAAATTTTATGGTAATTAATATACAGCTGGATGCTAGCGCATGCATATGAACATAAACAGTATGTGACACAATGGATCTGTGGTATCATAATTCAGTTTTATGGTGTGGTAGTAAAATACCGTTCAGAATTTTGGGGTCAGTAAGATTTTTAAATGTTTTTGGCAGCATTTATTTGATAAAAAATACAGTACAACTGTAATATTCTGAAATATTATTACAATTTAAAATGTAATTTATTCCTCTGATGGCAAAGCTGAATTTTCAGCATCATTACTCCAGTCTTCAGTGTCACATAATCCTTCAGAAATCATTCTAATATGATTATTATTATTATTATCAATGTTGAAAAAGTTGTGCTGCTTAACATTTTTGTGGAAACCATATTTATATACCTCACATTTAGTTATATTGAGCCAATTATTCATTTTAACTTTACTTATTAAATTTAATTAACTTAATTTTAATTATTAACTTCTTCCTCATGAAACACACAAACCTTAGCACTCCCTCTCCCCATTGCTCACCCTGTTTTGTTGTATTTTTACGAGACGTCCTCATCCGGATGGAGGATGCAGCGGCCAGCACCGGGTCAAATGGTTTTACCATTTTTTCCTGTCACACAGGTTAGTACCTGGGCCGCCGGCGGGGGAGGGGGTTCTTTACAGGTTCGGCGGCTCTTTGATAGCACACTGAATCAGTAGAGCGAGTAAACCGTTTCCACCTCATGGTTTTGCCTGGGCACTCCTGGTACCTCCAGCTGAGCCATATGGCCCCAGGACTCTCCTCATCTCTCAGATTTCTGCTCATGTGAGGGGAGGAGAAACATGTCTTACACACATCACTGCTTTTATACACTCCATGAACATATGAGCTCCCAGATCTGCTCAGATCCATTCTACCACTGTCATGACTATAAAAAAGCTTTTCACTTACAGTTTTTACAAATAATCTTGCAAAAAAGCATGTGTTTGTTTACAAAAGTACACACAAATCATAACGATTAAGATTTATATTTTTCGAGAATGCTGTGGTAAACAAACACATGCTGGTTTTTGCACACAATTAAACCATAAAAGTGAAAAGCATTTGTACTGAATTTTTTAAAGCACCAATAGTCATTCCTTTGAGAAGTTTTTGAGAAACTAAATGTAACATTTTCTGAAAAGAAAATGGCTGTACAAAAATTTATATGTGGTGGCCAAGATGTTCAAAATGGATTTTAGTGTGTCGCTCGCAAGACCGTTTTGTGTGGGTCGTGGAGTGTGCAGTCAAAAAAAAAACAACAACAACAAAAACAAACGTAATTCTGTTTTTCTGATGCAAGACTTTTGAAAGACGTGTGAAAGCTGTTGACAATTCTGTCAGACAAAAAACGCGTTGTCTTGATTCAGTATCTGTGGTCAGATGAGATATTGTCAGACTATATGTAAGTGTCATTATTCCAACGTTATTTTCGCAACTTGTTACGAAATAAAAAGTCACTTTCCAGTTCTGTCAGCCATTATACTGTGCTCATAGCGCGCACTTTTATTATGCCACAGTCACCGGCACTGCTTCCGCTTTTCCGGCCATGAGTATGAGGTAACACAGCTCTGTTTATCATATTAGATACATTTGAGTGTGTTGAAAATGATGTTATAACGTTACTCTGTGCATTCGCTCGGTGGCTGCTGTGAGACACTGTTGCACACTGCAGTAAGATGATTTTAGAATATCATATTAAATGCTGGATGGCTTGTGTTGATAAATGGCATGCAATTAATTTTAAAACGTATTGTATGATGGAGAAAATGCTGTATTACTGTTACTAAAAATAAAGCTGCATCTGATTATGCTATGTTAGCTACTTCACATAATAGTGTTTTTCTCTGAGGCATGGTAAAGCATGGTACTCGCAAAAAATCAAGATAATTAGATTTAGCCTAAACAATAAGACTAAACGTGTTGAGCTATATAACAATAATTTGTTTTCTGTCTATAAATATATCAAAGCAGTTGTTCCCTTGTCTAATAAAACATGTAAATATTAAAGCGTCTTTGGTGTTTCCATGGTTTCTACAAAATAAAACCAGAAAGCGAGGGTAACGCGGGTATGACGCAATTGACAGGCGACTCCTCACACGTCCCGGAGCCTTGGTTAAAATTGCAATTTTCTCACGATTTACAAATAGTTGCAAACATTTGGAACATATTGCACCTTTAACAAAATCTAGGCTACTGTTTATTCATCAGTATTAGTCATATTCTTACAATTTATGTGTATGTTAAGTAAAATGGGATGGTAGCTACTTGTGTGTTTGTCAACCTTTTTTTTGTGTATGTGTGTGAAATAAACTTGCTTGGTTTTAAAGCAAATTTATTATAATGTACACTACCAGTCAAAAGTTTGATAATAATCATTGATAATAATCATAAATGTTTCTTGAGCATCAGATCAGCATATTAGAATGATTTCTGAAGGATCATGTGACACTGAAGACTGGAATAATGATGCTGAAAATTCAGCTTTGCCATCACAGGAATAAATTACTTTATAAAATATATTCAAACAGAAAACAGTTATTTTAAATTGTAATAATATTTCACAATATTACTGTTGTTACTGTATTTTTAATTAAATAAATGCAGCCTTGGTGAGCAGACGAAACTTCTTTTAAAAACATTAAAAATCTTACTGTGTCCAAACTTTTGACTGGTAGTGTATATATCTTGTATTAATAACAATATTAATAATACATAATATTCATATATTTTTTTAGGAAATTCCCCCAAAATTGGGCCGTGGCTTAATGACCATGGGAAAATGTGTTTCCCATGGCCAAACCAGTTGAGAACGCCAGTTCTAAATGATTGCCAATGTAATTTTAGCAATGCTGCTATGCTGGCAAAATGTTCAGGAAAAGGAATTTTAAGGAACAGTGATCAGGATGCAAACTGGAAGAGCATTTAGTCCATGAGAGTCTTCTACATAAGCACCTCGGCTCAGTGTGTTTGAAACATATGCTTTCCACTAGGCTACGGCCCTGACTAACACTTTAACATAAATTAACACCTTCCAGTCTTAGATCTCAAGCCAGCGCTGTGTGCACTGACAATATTTTGTGCTGATAAAAGGTTACAGCTGTGTTGTGGAATAGCTGTCCCTACCTAATCGCATCAGTCTTCCCTAATGTATAGCCTTCTCATCGACTGATGTGATATATAACCTTCAGCGCGTATGAAATCCCGCTGTTTCTGCAGTGGAGGGATTGGCCAGAGCTGCCAGCACTCGGTGACAGCATATGTAGGCATGACAGATGACAGTGCAGGAGGAAGTGACTCGGGAGAGAAAAAAGATCAGGAGGGAGAAGCACAAGCGTACACACACACACAGCCGCCATCCTCCTCAAAGGCATCTTCCCATCTATTTGACACAGTAATTACAGCACATGCTGATTCCAATGATGGATGAAGTCCCAGTCTGGGATGCAGTCTTCCTTCATCTTTCTCTGTCTCTCTCACTCTCGTTCTCACTCACACACTCAACTGTTTATGTGATGAAGACCATCCTAATAAGGGCTAAATATGCACACCTTTCTGCAACACGGTATGCAAAAAGCAGTGTCAAATGAGTAGAATGTACAAAATCTCTGTATTTATGAAACAAATAATACCTGAATGATGTGTGAAGTGTGCAACCAGTGGATCATTATCTCATAAGGCCATGGAACCCTTGGGGGGGAAAAAGGTACACTTTAGCATATTTTTAAAAAGAGAACTTACAATGGAAATAATATACTATAAAAGGAATATACTTAAGTGCAAACTGAATGCAATGTTTCCGGACAATTGCATGTGAACTGAAATTAAATGATAATTTATTATAGTTTTAATATATATTGAATGCAATTACCTGAAATTTAGAGTGCTTTTTTTGCTCTACTAAAGTAGGACTTAAGTATATCTTTATCTATGTGTATATATGTGATTTCATAATTTGAAATATGGTTAAAGAGTACTGCTGAATATACTGAAAAGCAATGTCATTTAATGTCATTTCTATTGTAACTTGTAGGTCATATATTTAAACATACTTGTATTTACAAATTTATAATGATGAAATAGCAATTAAGTACATTTAAATATATATAACGTAATATTGAAAAACACACTACAGTTAAAATTATAGTCAATTACTTTATATTTGCTTTAGTATGTTAGTCAACACATTCTGATTTAAAATGTACACTGAAAAATGTGTTCATAATACTATTTCAGTTTTTGTACTTCAAAATTTCATGATTAATGTGTTAGTTGCCATGATTGTGTGTCTAATTTACTAGCAATTTCTGTGAGAATATTGTTTCTACACCGATTTTTTTTCAGTGCACTTTAAGTGTGTATTTAAAAATCTGACATTTTTACAATTCTTTTTAAGAAACACAGCCATTAAAAAGTGTACTCTCTTTAAATACACTTAAGTGGCCTTTTATTCCATTCATATTATATTATCTGCAAGTACAGGCTATACTTTTAAATTAAGGGGACACATTATGCCCCTTTTCACAAGATGTAATATAAGTCTCCCCAGAATGTGTCTGTGAAGTTTCATCTCAAAATACCCCACAGCTCATTTATTATAGCTTGTCAAATTTGCCCCTATTTGGGTGTGAGCAAAAACACACCGTTTTTGTGTACGTCCTTTTAAATCCAAATGATTTGCTACTCCCGGCCTGCTTTCCAAAAGAGGGCGGAGCTTTAACAGCTCACGCTTCGGTTGCTCAACAACAACAAAGCTGGAGAATCTCACGCAGCCAAAATGAGGATTGTCAGTAACAGTGTTCAGCCTTACATTGTTTAAACTGGAGTCAGACACTGATGGAGAGACTCAGGAAGAAGTTACAACTTTTTTTGCATCTGGACATTTCTGAATGGTTAGTGGATAAATTTATGTAGTTGCTGCGGATTTGATTCAACTCATCGACTAGCATGTGCCGTCATGTTAATCTTTTGTGCAAAACCTGTATGGACGCCCACTATACATAGCATACCTGTTTGCCAAACAGAGCCATTCACACCTGGCTAATGTTTATGATTGTTATCAAATGCTGTGAATGGTCTAATGTTTTTTCCAAAATATCGCTCGGACAGAAACGCTCCTTTTTTAGCGATCAAGCTTGCCAGGGTCAACTTGCAGGCTACACAAGCTAACGAGACTCTAAATAGTGTTCTGTGCTCATCTGTGCAGCCAGTGACAGAACAGTTAGCATGCTTTGCTCAAACTTTTGCCATGGCGTTAGAACTTGTGAAAACAAAATGGCGGTGACGTGGGTGGAAACGTGCAGATTAAGGGGCGGTAATATTATAATAAGATCCCCTTCCTACGTCACATTTCAAGCTGATCGAAATCTGAACAGCTTGTTTTTTCACATGCTTACAGAGAAAGGCTTACTAAAACAAAGTTACTGGGTTGTCCCTTTTCACATTTTCTAGGTTGGTAGATGCACCGGAGACCCGATTAAAGCACTTAAACATGAAAAAAGTCAGATTTTCATGAGAAGTCCTCTTTAAGATTTGAAGTACACAACAAGTGCACATTCATTACAATTAAGCACACATCTTTTTCACAAGGAGAGATTCGAAACATAGAGAATTGTGAGAAAACATTATTGTTAAAAAGGTCTTTACAAATGTAGTTTATACGATTATGAGGTAAAGTAGGAGGCAATCCCATCATGCACTGCGGTTCTACTCATATCTTTTACTTCCTGGCAAAAGTGACAGATGACTAGCGGGTTGCCTTTCAGTCAAGCTAGACACACGCACACACATGGCAGATCGCTCACGGCAGGGTGAGTAAGTGAACAGTGTTTGCCTGTTCAGCAGTAGCAGATGTTGGCTAGCGTTTAATAGAGATGTTAATGCCGAAGCAAAGACGGAGCTCATTCAGTTTGGCTGCTCTCCCTTCGTCTCGCCTGCTCTTTTCTCTTTCATTAGCACAAGTATGAACACCTGGTGCGAGCCCCGGGACACCAGCAGAGCTGACGGTCCAACATGCCTCTCTGCAAACCCCTCTCGCACCCCTGCTCACCACACACACACAGCAGTGACGTAGATGGTCATGTTGGCAGTGATGGGAAGGGGATGGAGAGGGTGATCATAGCCTGAGGGTCTGAGAAAGAGAGGAAGAGACTGGGGAATTGAAGCATCTTTGGCTCACATCCTCATTCTCCTCAGTGTTGTCCCCTCATGTACCCTTAGTAATAGAACCAGCGACCCCTGACGCATCACAGTCAGAGCAGTGTGTGTGTGTGTGACAGAGACACTGTCAGCTGAATGTCTGACCTTTAACTCTGCCCCTATATGAAGAGATGGAGTCACATTTGCTGCCACATGCACCAGCCTAGTTGAATGAAACACATAATTAACATAGATTATTAGTAGTGTTGGCTAAATCAGTAATCTTTATTGTTACCGCTCACACTTTAGAGTATGGGTTAGAGATTTGAATGAATCCCTAAACCCTAAATATTACACATCACTGTAACTTTACAGTTCAGGCATAAATGATTTCTCATATTGTGTAACTTTTTAAAACATGTGCTATTACTTTGCGAACAAACCATTTTTTGTTATGCGAACTATAAAACAGGTGGAACAAAAACTCATATACTTCAAAAGATTGGGGGTTGGTGGGGGGGGGGTATTTATTATTATTTATTATAATAATTATTTATTATATTAATATAATTTATTACAATTTATTATAAGCAACACAAGACTTTAACAGCTAATGACATTTACAGCTGGAGAGACTGGACTGATTTTCTACTGTTTATTGTCAATCTCCATCTAACTCAGCCAGTTAAGATCTACATTTATCCTTAGATGTTATATGAATATGGTCCCTGGAGCACATGTTTTATCATCTGGCAATTTTCAATGCACATTTGCACAAGAGTGCAAGTTGTTTATTTACATTAATGGAAAGATGAAGCTTATCAGTATGTCACAATATAACCCTGTTTGGACTCTGTTTTGCACCATTTCCTGCCAGTCTCTCATCATAGTTATGCATTTGGATTCACAAGCTTGCATCGAGTCAATATCAGTTACTTTGGATATACTGTATATCAAGGTAGGCTACATGGCAAATTTTCTCAAGAAAAAAAAAAAAAATCTCTCAACTAATGCTGAATAATACACATGGGAATCAGTTGGTACATTAATATTTAAGGTTAAATGAACCAATTTGTAAACAAACTTAAATTACACATAGGTATTTTTTTTATAATAATAAAGTTATAATAGGCCTACTAACTTTAAAATTAGTTCTACTCCAATTCTTTAAAAAAAAAAAAAAAAAAAAAAAAAAAATATATATATATATATATATATATATATATATATATATATATATATATAAACATTTAAATGGTGGCTGTCAACTTGATGGATTTATTCAAACATGCATTATATAGGCTATTGAAGAACATTAAAAATTAAAATTAATATGTAATATGGTGCATATATTTAGCTAAATGCGCTATAGTTAATTTTTCTAGCTGACTAACGAGTTTATGGTTTATGTTTGTTCTGAGGTAAATGTGAATTTACGTTTGTTTGTTTACAAGTTGTTAACGTCTTTCCGCGGTTGAAAGACTGATTAAACGATTACATGAGACATGATATGGATGTCGGTAAGTTGTTCTGTATCCTTTAACATACCTTTAGGTGTTCATTCATGTTTATTTCGCGCTGTAACTGGTAATAAAGCGGAGGAGAGGATCAGTTCACGTGCGCGTCAGGCTGTCGCTTCTTTTGAACAGAGGCACTGCGTCACATTAAAGAGCGCCAAATCCGCAATCTCGCGCTTTTTTAAGTGGGTATACGGAAATCCTAGTGGGTATAAGGCATATACCTGCATATCACGTAGACTACACCACTGGGGGATCCCCCTAGGGAGAACTCGCGGGGCCCCACGCAATTGCGTGCTTTGCGTGGTGGGTAAACACGCTACTGAAAATACAGTAAAACTGCAATATTGTTAAATATTATTAAACTTTAAAAGAACTGAATTTTCATCATTACTCCAGTCTTCAGTGTCACATGATCCTTCAGAAATCATTCTAATATGCTGATCATTATTATTATCAGTGTTTCAGGATACATTGATGAATAGAAAGTGAAAAAGAACAGCACTTATTTGAAATAGACATCTTTTGTAAAATTACAAATGTTTTACTTCAATTTAATGTGTCCTTGTTAAATAAAAGTACTAATTTCAAACAAACAAACAAACAAACAAACAAACAAAAAATACTACCCCCAAACTTTTGAACAGTAAACATCCTAAAACATCCCATTAAAAATCTAGCATGGATACAGAGAAATTTAACATAACAGGTTAGGTTTGTGTTGGATATTTTGAACAAGCAAGTACCACAGGTAAAATGAGACACTTTGTGATAATTTTCATTGCCATTGTTTTTCAAATAGAATCCAAATGGTCAATGTCCCATTGTTTAGAATGAACTTAAAGGGATATTTCACTCAAAAATGAAAATTCTGTCATCAATTACTCATCCACATGTTGTTCCAATCCTGTATGAATTTCTTTCTTCTGTTGAACACAAAAGAAGATATTTTGAAGAATGTCTGTAACCAGACATTTGATGGCACCATAGACTTCCATTGTTTTTTTCCCCCAATCGAAGTCAATGGCTACCATCAACTGTTTGATTACCAGCATTCTTTAAAATATCTTCTTCTGTGTTCAGCAGAAGAAAGAAACTCACACAGGTTTGGAACAACTTGAGGGTGAGCAAATGATGTTAAATGGTGAACTATCCCTTTTAATGCTGATTTTTGCTCAGTGGAAGAACATACAGAGAATAATAAATGTCTCACTTCATCTGTATTCACCATAGGCAAAATCTATTGCAGACCTTAAAACAGATTTTTAAAGAAAACTTAACAATACACAAACCTGCATGTCAGTCTGTATGCATGAAAAGCCTTGTTCGGTTGTGCTTAGTAAGTTTTTCATTTAATTTTACATTAAAGGCATTAAGCAGATGCTCTTGTCCACAAAGCATCACATTTATGCCCTGCGTCTGCAGACTGCAAATCAAACCTGTCAAAAGAGAAAAAGACAGCAACGTGAGTCAAAATGAGTATTACAATGCAAACTCACAGACATTTGTTTGTGAAATACAGTACAGATAGTGTATAGCAGAGGATACGAGTGATTAACATTCTCAAAGGTTGGGAATTTGAAAGTGTTTTTTGACTTTTTCCCATTAATGGCATGTAAAAAAAAGAGGAAGTGGCTGAGAAAGGTAGTATTTCCAGAGAGGATGTGAGCACGTTTGTTGGCCTTGAGTGCTTTTAGTTCTGCGTCGTGCCCGTGAGCTTTAGGCAACTTCACTCCACCTACACCAACTTCCTGCCCCCCTGGCATCGTCCCCTGGCACTCTGGAGAGTAAGGAGCAGCCAATCAGCATGCAGAGCGTCCCTGATTGACGTCAGAGCAGCCGGGACTTCCTGTGTGGTGTTGAGAGAAGTGTGCTCTCTTCCTCTGTGGCTCCGCAGATGAATGACAAAATAGAATGAAAGTGTCTAAGTGGGTCTAAATTTACATCGCCTGCACTCTGGAAATAGTTACACATATTTAAAAAATGAATAATATATATTGTTCACTGTTTTCAGCTATGGCTCATTTCCCCCCCACTAGAAGTAATATTAGCGGCTGTTTTGTTATAATGCCACTATTCTGTAAATGAAAATGAAAAAAAAAAAAAAAAAAAAGATTATAATACAATAATAATTCTTCTTATTATTATTACTATTAATATTATTGTGTCTGTTATTTATTAGTATTATTAATAATAATAATTTATAATAATATATAAATATTAATTAACTATTATTATTAATATCATCAGTATATATATATATATATATATATATATATATATATATATATATATATATATGAAACTATCACAACTGTGTAGGAAATTGTTGCCAAATATTTTTGTATCCATCATAAAGATATTTGACCATGGAATTCCACGATTCACCAATCAGAATCAGGTATTCATTTGTAACTTTTGGGTGCATACTAATATATCACTGTATTAAAAAATGGACTATTATATTCATCAAGCCCAGGATCTCAAAACTGGGCCACTTGATGCATTGGACAGGACTGCATTATTCATCTCACCGCAACTAGATTTATCCTTGTCGCACGAGCAGACATCATTTCTCCAGCGGTTGAGATAGCAGTGTATTTCTGTCGGACAGGTTATATTTACTCTGGTCCAGAGAGAGAAGCTCCACCAGAGGAAATGACAGAGCGTGAAATGCTTTTCTGTGATTAGTAAAGACACAGGATATGGCTCTCAGCACATCCTTTAGCGTGAGAGAGTTGGCGCTGTTGCCAAGCAGACGCCACTTCCTAAATGATCCTCTACAGTAGTGTTTAGTGCAGAAAGAAAGATTATTCTGTTTCCCGCTGCATTTACGGACTCAAATGATCACTCATGGCTTATTTTCAAAACAATGACAATAATTTTATTGCTGTTAAATGCATGATTAGATCATCTCAATGTCAAAAGAAAGTTTGCTGAAAATGACTCTGAAAACTCAATTTGAAGGTGTGTTTGAAGAGTTGGCAGGTCTCTGTAGTGTGGGACTGAACTTTACACGCTTTGTCAATCAGTTTAAAATGTTTCAGATGGTTGTATGCTCTCTTTGGCCTGTCTGCATGAAACTACTTAAAATAACCTCACTAACTGATGTTTCATTTTTGTTTTTTCAATCATCTAGTTGTTTTATGTTAACATTTATTAGGCAAATAACTTGGTACAGATACCAAACTCCCATAAACAATGGCCATATTTCCATGCTGTACCATGGGAGAAATGAAAACGTCACTGATCTTGGCTTGACTTACTGCTCATCTGGTCGTTTTAACAGAGGCTGTCTCAAAGACACCTTGAAGAAGAGGAGAAGACTCTGTCGAGGTAAATGGCACAATGAAAGGAAGGATGTGAGGGGTAGACAGTGGCCCATTCTAGATGAAAAGAGCACATCAATAAATCAATAAGTGTGTATATGAGTTTCTGAGGGTGGATGGGTCAATGTCTTCAAATGTCTGGCAGTTGACAAGTCAATTAAAGATATCAAAGATGATCACCAACAAGAACAACAACATCAATAATAATAATAATAATTAATAAAAATTATTATTATTAGCATAAAAAACAAAAAAATGATAACTTATTTAGCATGCAATTATAGCATATTTAGCATGCAATGTAATATAGTCATGCAAAATAGTAAGTAAAATTATATATATATATATATATATATATATATATATATATGTTGTATTATTTATACAAATTTAAATATTTTTATATAAATATAATAATTTTTTGTTAAATATATATATATATATATATATATATATATATATATATATATATATATATATATGCGCATGTGTGTGTATTTATATATACATAATAAATATACACAGTACACACATATTATGTAAACACAAATTTTTATTTTGGATGCGAATAATCGCGATTAAACGATTGATAGCACTATTTTACCTTCATTTTCCTTTATTTACCTTCATATATATATATATATATATATATATATATATATATATATATATATATGCATGGACCAAATAAGTAAATTAATGAACATGAAATGTCTAAAGATGCAAAAAATATTTGACCACATGAATGCCATGATTCATCAATCAGAATAATAACAATAATAGCAATAACAACAATCAAGTTTTGATATAGGCATTTTTCCCTCGGTTTTCAGTGTTT
Organism: Hypophthalmichthys molitrix; assembly: GCA_037950675.1. Lineage (NCBI taxonomy): Eukaryota > Metazoa > Chordata > Actinopteri > Cypriniformes > Xenocyprididae > Hypophthalmichthys > Hypophthalmichthys molitrix. The sequence continues at coordinate 4,536,275 of CM075505.1, forward strand.
GTTTATAGTTTTCAGGGCATAAATCTGTACACTCTGATATCGATCAGACGAGCGGAAGGCATTAGCCTTGTCTACAGTCCAGTCATTCATCGCCCGTCATGATCCCATTGTGTGAGCGGGACACAGCAGCCCTCTTTGATGTGAGAAGTTATTTAGCAGCCAAGTGAATACAAACAAATCGCTCATACAGGAATTATCCAGGAAGCCACTCCGACTTCAAACAGCACAGTACGAAACAATAGTCTGGGACAGTCTATTCTGCACAGTATTCTGTCACTGTAGATTGATAAGTAAGCGTCGCACGCAATAACCTCGGAAGATATTAGTCATTCGGTGGGTCACAATGTGAAACAGAGACAATGTCTTTGTGTTATTTCAGATGGAGATATTTCTGAGACATATGGAAGTCTGATTTCCTCATCTCTCGCTGTGAATCACAGGCACTCTCCTGTCTCAGAACATGCATTTCCATGTCTCCAATATTAGTTAACACAATCGCTACCCTTCATCATGTTGAATTATATAGCTATAATTATAATACATTTAACAAACCATTCAGGATTATTACTACTACAAATTCCATGGTAAATAAATAGCAACATGGAAACCATTTTTTCAGGATTTGTTGATGAATAAAAATCAAAAGAACAGCATATAAATCTTTTGTAACATTATAATTGTTTTTACAATCACTTTTGATCAATTTAATAATGTATCCTTTCTGAATAAAAGTATTCATGTCTTTAAAAAAAAAAAAAAAAAAAAAAAAAAAAAACTGACCCCAAACTTATTAACGGTACACTATAAAAAATGCTGGGTTCAAAACAACCCAAGTTGGTTTGAAAATGTAAAAAAAAAAAAAAAAAACACCAAATGTTTGCCCAACATGCTGGGCAATTTTATTTAACCCAACTATTGTTTAAAAATGACTATATGGCTGACTTAACATGAACCCAAGTTTGGAAATTAAAAATCAGACACATAATTACTAGAGGCAACAATAATAATTTAAAAAATGTTTATTGTTTAATTATTATTCATTAAACGTATTAATAAATGTTCATTTATTAAACATATTAATAAATGTTAATTTCCAACATACTTTGGGTTAATTTTAAGCAAGCAATACAGTCATTTTTAAACAATAGTTCAGTTAAATAAAACTACCCAGTAGGTTGAGCAAACATTTAACCCAACTGCTGGGTTAAAACAACCCAATTGCTAGGTTTGTCCATTTTCAACCCAACTTTGGTTGTTTTTAACTCAGCATTTTTTAGAGTGTATAGTGAAAGACCAAATAAAATGTGAAAATATAATCACCAATGTGTGCGTCTAATATGTCCCTCTGCGTCTGGCTGTGCTTGTTCTTCTGTTCTCCAAATGTTCTCCGGGGACGAGGGCCCTGTAGTGAGACACGGATCCAGCTAGATTACAAAGTGAGAAATAATCATTCATTAACCTCTGGCCCACTGGGTCTGGAGATCGACCCGCTCCAGAGACAAACCCCATTGTTCCCCGTCCTGCTGCAGCTGGGTCAAGCCAATTGACTACACTCATAATGATCTTAAAGGGATTAAGTGGGCAAACACGCCCGGGAGTTCTTTTTTCAATTACACCAAGAGTCATTTACATGAAGTGAAGCAGAGAGCCAATAACCCAGACCTGAAACACAGCAACCCTCTGGGAATAACGGCCCTGAGCTGTCCTGCCTTCGACACAGACTGGATTTTAGCGTGTGTCTGTGTGTGTAACACAGAGAGCAGAAAGCTTGTCTTTGACATGTTGTCTTGTAACTCATTCCCCAGGGAAAGTGCTTTCATTCACTCAGGGTGACAAAGAAGTTAATCAATCTGGCAATTTAGTGCAGCTGCAGCATGAATAAGTGAGTTTATTTATTTATATGTTTAGTCCATCTAATAATTATTTCCTCCTTTGTCCACTGAGATGTTTCATTTATGCACCATATTAAAACAGTGAATATAATGTGACCATTTCTGAAGAAAACATTTGTGTTTGTCCATGCAAAATACATCACTGAGATGCTAAGGTGGTTGTCAGGGTGTTGCTATGGAATTTCTAGGGTGATCACCAAGGTGTTGGTATGCAACTGCTAGGGTGGTTGCCAGGGTGTTGCTGTGCAATTGCGAAGATGGTTGAAAGGGTGTTGCTATGGAATTTCTAGAGTGGTTGCCATGGTGTTGCTATGGAATTTCTAGGGTGGCTGCCAGAGAGCTGTTTTGCAACTTTTAGGGTGATTGCCAGGGTGTTGCTATGGAATTTCTAGGGTGATTGCCAGGGTGTTGCTATACAACTGCTAGAGTGGTTGCCAGGGAGTTGCTATGCAAATGCTAAGGTTTTCTGTTTGTTTTTTAACATGTTGCTATAAGGTTGCATAATATTGAAACAGCGATCATAATGTGACAAAGAGATAAACAGATTGCAGTTATACACCCCAGAAACTTCTGAAGAAAACATTTATGTTTGCCCATGCAAAATATGACACTAAGATGCTAGGGTGGTTATCAGGGTGTTGCTATGGAATTTTTAAGGTGGCTGGCAGGGAGCTGTTTTGCAACTTCTAGGGTGATTGCCAGGGTGTTGCTGAACAGTGATGTGACAAAGAAATAAACAGATTGCAGTTATACACCCCAGAAGCTTCTGAAGAATACATTTGTGTTTGCCCATGAAAAATATGACACTAAGATGCTAGGGTGGTTGTCAAGGTGTTGCTTTGGAATTATTAAGGTGGCTGCCAGGGTGTTAGTATGCAATTGCTAGGGTGGTTGCCAGGGTGTTGCTATGGAATTTCTAGGGTGACTGCCAGGGTGTCGCTATGCAAATGATAAGGTGTTCTGATTGGTTTTTAGCATGTTGCTATGAGGTTGCATAATATTCTGGTTTCTAGATACGGCTCGGGTTCCTCCTTTAATGATGGTTCATGGGATTATGCGCAAAAAAATGGTGCAGGATGGGATACACACCGTAGTTTATTGCTCAGTGTTTAAATTGCTAAATAAAATAATAGGAATAGTTATATAGTGATGTTCACCTTAGCAAGAACCACAATTAACACATTTCAGGATTTCGGTTTCTTATTACCCACAGTGCACTGGAAGATGTGTAGATCTATGCCAGGACTCCCAATAGATGCGATCAGAGACAGAGTGGAGTGACTGATGACTGACTGGTGATGAGGGGATGAGAATAATGTGATAATAATGACCCTCCTCACCTCGCTGCGCTGATGTAAGCACTGCTGTCACCTGTGTCCATCAGAAGGGGTCAAAGGTTAGGAGATAATGATGTTAAATTTTGATAACAGAAAGGAGGCGAGACAGGGATCGATGACCATGCGTCTCTGTCACCTTGAGCTGGCCGGAGGATGGCACACAGATCTGCTGAAAAACACTGCACATTCAACTCATTATTTATTAGGATATGAGAAGCATATGCATAGTGTACTGTTCCTATATCAGTTCTCAAACAAGGATAAATGTCAGATTGTCTGATTGTTTTAGTTGGTACTGTATTTACACTACCGTTCAAAAGTTTGTTGTTTATTTAAGTAATTACTTTTGATTACTTGTATTCAGCAATGATGCATTAAATTGATCAAAAGTGACAGTAAAGACATTTATAATGTGATAATATAAAATTTTCTATTCATTAAAGAAACCTGAAACAAAAAAAAAAAAATATTGGAAAACAGTTTTCAAAAAATATTAAGCAACACGACTGTTTTCAACATTGATAATAATGAGAAATGTTTCTTGAGCAGCAAATCAGCATATTAGAATGATTTCTGAAGGATCATGTGACTGAAGACTAATGTAATGATGCTGAAAATTCAGCTTTGCATCACAGGAATAAATTACATTTACATTTACATTTGTATAATATTTCACAATATTACTGTTTTTAATTCATCAAATAAATGCAGCATTGATGAGCACGAAAACCTTAAAAACTTTAAAACATTAAAACAATCTTTTAAACGGGAATGTACATATGCTACTAAAACATTTTTTCTTTCACAATATGCTTTCAATCATACTCAAATTTCAATCGGGTCAAACAAAGAATTACATTCAATCTATTTCAATGTGTATATATAAGCTTAAAAGCATTTTAAAAATATATATTTAAGGAAAAAAGGTATTGTAAACAAGTAAAAAAAAAATACAGATTACACCACAGTTCCATTATGTCACAGATGTTGTCTTTAGGCCATTCAGATTGTTATTTGAGACCCTGTGCTGAGAAGAGAAATGCCACACGTTGAAAGTAACAAGACTTTGATCCCTGGATCTAAAATCCCAGAGAGTTGCAGATTCCTCATCAATTACGCTCATCTTCGGAATTCTCACTATGCAGCTTTTCCTTCGTAAGCACTAAACTATCCCACAGTACTGGGTTTCAGACCAGAACAGCTTTACTGCAAGGCCTTGTAGGAAACTTTCATTTGCAACATGATTTATATTTGTACAGTTGTCATGATTTGTATTTTTACTTTCATATTGCTTGGATTATTATATCTAATAGTAATAATGTTATCTAATAATAATAATAATTGTAATAATAATTCCTTAAAAAGCTATTTAAATAGTAACAAAAATATTGAAAATACAGATAATTATATTTAATATATATTTAATAATATATATATATATATATATATATATATATATATATATATTCAATTAATTCATTTTAAAATCAGTTTAAAAAACATAGCTAATTTTATAAAGCAAAATTATCATTAACTGTTTAATATGGAGCCACTAAAGCAACAGTTTGCGTTTCCCCAAGAAACATTGCGTTCGCATCCCTCTAATCTCATATTTTTTTCCTTCACCATGTTACTTTAGGGGGTCCGTAGTTTAATAACTGAAATAAATAACATTATATTATTAAAAGTGTTAAAAAAGTGAAGCTATAGAACAATAAACAGATGATGATTATGATGATAATCATAATAACAATAAATGTTAATTCTAAAATTAATACTTTATGAAACTAACATGCATTTGCTGGGATGTTTTAATTAAACCATATTTAAAAGGCCTGATTTTCATTTCCAGTTGTAGACAGTATTGCTTTGTCATTCATCATGTGAGGATTTAACAAGAATCTTTGTAGAATAAATGCAGTATTTGGCATAGAGCTTAAAAAATAAAAACGAATAACAAAGAACAAATGTAGAGTAACCATTACTCATGTAATGCAACTGAGACAAATGAGCTCCAGCAAGAGTTCGAGAAGAAAAAGTCATTCTAGAACAACATCACAGTTTGATCGCTACCTCTGCAGAGAGGCAAGATGGAACACAAACCTTAAACACAAAGCAGCAGGACACCCAAAGATGGAGAAAGAGAGAGAGAGAGAGAGAGAAAGAGAGAGAGTCCAAAATGCCAGTTTCAGTTGCTCAGGGAACTTAAAACCACAGATGACAGCGAGGGTCGTCTTAAACGTCAAGATGGATTGGCTCCTTATGACAGTGCCAGACATGGTTAAATGTTTGTCTCACTTGATACAAATGAGCATTTCAACAACTAGTGCACCTGAGACTGTATTAACTGTTGACGACGGCTCATAAATAAGAGAAAGCTAGTGATTTACTTTAAAAATAAACCTGCCTTTGCTGTAAAGGATAAAATTTGCACCAAAAAGGGCAAATAACTTCTTACACTTTAATGCTTCAGTGGCATGTATATAAATTCAAATGTTTGTGGTCAGCATGATTATTTTTATGAAAGACATTCAGCAAGGATGCATTAAATTGCTCAAAAGTGACAGCAAAGACATTTATAATGTTACAAAAGATTTCTATTTCAAATAAATTCTGTTCTTATTAACTTTCTATTAATCAAAGAATCCTAAAAAAATGTATCAGTTTCCACAAAAATATTAAGCAGCACAACTTGTTTTCAACATTGATAATAATAAGAAATGTTTCTTGAGCACCAAATCAGCATATTAGGATGATTTTACTGTATTTTAAATTCCTTTTTGAAGCCTTGAATTAGCATAATAGACTGCTTAAAATATATATATTTAAAATGTATTAATTATATAAAATTGTTTTCAATATATACACACCCATATGCAAATTAGCCCTGCCTCCACTCAATCACACCAGCTCAAAGATCCACTCGGTCAACTTACTGAGGTAAACGCTGCACAATAGTATCGCTCTTTATACAACCTTGGACACATAACTGTAATTAATATGATTAGCCTTTTGCTTGACTACGTTACCAAACAGATAATAATGTGTTGCTAATGTTACACAACCCATGTTCCCGTTCACCATCTCAGAGTCAGACAGCTGCCTTTTAACAATCAGTGTCCTTAGAAACGCTTTGAACAACTCAGAACGTCAGTGGAGATAATATACATCATACGTCCGCTATCTTGCTAAATCTACCCTGTTTTTCATATCAACAGATAAATAAACACTAAACACCAAAGATTTCAAACCACGTTTTTTGAGACTGTCTTTGGTTTACTGCAGTTTTAAGGAGAAAATTCTTAGCAATGGTGTTGACTGATGAATTTGCACATGGTTTGTCTTAAAGCATATTAAAAACACCACAGACATTAAACAACATTAAAACACAATTTTCACTACAAAGGGACTTCTTCAAAATTAAACCAACAAATTAATAAATATTACATATGTTGGATATCAACTATTGTATAATTATTTCCAATAATTAAGTTACTTAAAGTCCCCCTGTAGTCAATAATTTTATCCCTTAAAACTCATCTTTAATCACTAAAATTACATATTTAAATGTTTTTGGGGTTTTTTTCCCTGTGGAAAAAAAAAAAAAATCTTAATGCCTTAAAATAGCTTGAATGTAACTCTACACCCTTGCCTGATTTAATATACATGGTTCTATGAATATGATAATTAGCCCCGCCTCCACTCACTCGCACATGCTCAGACGAGATCCACTCGGTCATCTTACTGAGGTAAACGCTGCACAATGTTATCGCTTTTTACAACGTCGGACACATGACGGAAATTAATATGATTAGCCTTTTGCTATCAAACACGAGTCAGACAGCTACCTTCTATCATCCTTGAACAACTCAGAACGTCAGTGGAGAAAGGCATATAGTTCATCATTATATCGTAAAATGCATCATACACCTGCCATATTGCTAAATCTACCTGATTTTTTATCAACAGAGAAATATATCGGGATAACCTTCTTTTGAAATTCCCTTGCGCGGTCAGTTAATGATGGTGATTGGTTACAAGGTAGTTTGCGATGTCAGAAACACCAGCGATTTCAAACTGCGGGTTTGAGACCGTCTTTGGTTTACTGCAGTTTTAAAGAGAAAATACTTAGCAATGGTGTTGACTGATGAATTTGCACATGGTTTGTCTTAAAGCATATTAAAAACACCAGAGAGACATATAAACAACATTAAAAACTTGATTTTCACCACAGGGGGACTTTAATCTAATGAATGGTAATACATTTAATAAAATTAATTGTTGATCCAAAAGAATCTAAAAGTGGGTTTAATTTTCAGCTATCATCATGTTAAATTCACTACTCAGCTGTGGTATTTCACCCTGTGTTTAATAACGTTTCCCTCTTTATCAAAGCCCAGTTGCCAGCGCTGGGTTCCTCTCATTTGTGAGTCAGCCGAGGATAGGATGAAAGCAGGTAGCGCCCCGTGCGGCCGCCCACATATGGTCCACATTAGAGCTGGGACCGGCCCGCTGAACTCCGCCCCCCGCGCCCCTGAGTGGCTCAGCCCGCTGACAGACAGGTTCTGAATCCACATATGCTGAAATCCAGAAAGCGTTACATGGCCTCTTTGATACTGGCTGATTTATTGGGCCTTGGCACCAGTTGTGAATGTCTTCAGCGACGGAGAGGCTCGTCTGTGTAAGAGGATAGTGTCTATCAGATGGCAGGCCGACAGCACAACAAATGCCACACCATTTCCACATATTATTCAGGCTTACGAAGGCTATACATTATACCCGCCCCCTTCTGCGGCCTGCGCACCAACACTGAACATATGCTACCAGAACCCCATAACCACTATTTAATTGCTTTCGGCAAGAGATAGACCCGCGTACAATGAGCAGTCTCTTGGCTGAGCTTTTCTCTCTTTTACGTTTTCATCACCATTCTTTCATTTAAATTTTTTCAAGCTATGTCAGCAATTGGAACTGGTTGTAAGGCTGTTTTAATATACAGGCTGAAAGGGACTGTTCTTAAATTTTTAATTCAAAAGAATTGTCAGATGTTTCCAATCACAGTTTAATTGTATGATTGTTCATCCTCTCTTTCTCTGAAGCAAGACCGGATCGGTTCCAAGTATTAAAATCTTGTTTTTTTGGGGTTATTAATATAGACTTGTACCCAGAATTGCACTGCACACTCATGGATATTTATGACAAACACTAAAATCAAATCAATATTGACCCTATTAATAAATGTCCCTGGTCTTATTGTGCACGATTTATCAAATTTATTCTAAAGAAAAAGTCTTTCATCAAAATTTAATATCATTCTTTGTCTCAGAAACAACTTTTCCTTTTTGCTGACATAACCAAGGCTGCATGTTTGGGGAAAAATATATATTAACCAATATCATAGCCTCGCAACTTTCATGATTTCCCCTCCCAACTTTGTACAATCCAACACTTAATCCTGATCTACATTATTTCCTGCTGAATATCTAGTTTCATTTTCAAAATTACCCAAGTTAAATGCATTACGAATGCAATCTCAATGTTGTCTTAATGTTGGCACAACAGACAAAAAGTTCTTCAACAGACAAAATGAAGCTGTAACTCATCAAATGCAATTCATGTCACTTGTTCTTAAAGGGGTAGTTCACCCAAAAATGAATATTCTGTCATCATTTACTCACCCTCATGTTGTTCCAAACCTGTATGAGTTTCTTTATTCTGTTAAACACAAAAGAAGATATTTTAAAGAATGTTTGTAACCAGACAGTTGACGGTAGCCATTGACTTCCAAAGTATTTTTTTCCTACTATGGAAGTCAATAGCTACCGTCAACTGTTTGAATACCCACATTCTTTAAAATATCTTCTTTTGTGTTTAGCAGAAGAAAGAAACGCAGGTTTGGAACAACACGAGGGTGAGTAAATTATGACAGGATTTTCATTTTTGGGTGAACTATCCCTTTAAAAAAAGGGTTAATATTTTGCATTGTTGATAATGTTATTCCTTCACTGAGATTAAGGCTGGAGTTTCTATCACAGGAGCCGTGAGACACGACAGAGAGGAGCTGTCTCCACTGTGAACCAGCGAGCCAGCAGAGGTCAAGGGTCAAAGCCGTGTCACAGCAGTTATGTTAATAATGATGTGCCTTCATGGATTCACACTGCTGCTGAAAGATAAGATGACCCTCTTTTCTTACCCTTCTTCACTATCTCTGAATATAAATGAACACCTCACTTCTCTACACTTGCTCAAATGCATGCTAATTTCTCTTAATAAATACACCAGCTCTTAACAATACTGCTAGTTTGAGTGTATGTCTATGACTACACATACTCAAAATGTAAAGTAATTAAACTAATCAAACTTTTCTTACCTTAAAAAGTATTTAGAAACACCACAAGATACTCAAAAAGGAGTGAACTACATTGAAGCTACTTAATGAGGCAATTCCATTTTAGATGACAGTAGATGCAATTTCTTATTGCAATCATATGAATATTTATCTGGTAAACAGCAAGAAACAAGAAGGATAAATTAATTAAACAAAACATTCAAATTTCTATAGCTGAGTAGAAAGACTTTAAATATTTTGCTACAAGAAAATTGTAATTTACATTTATTCATTTAGCATGTGCTTTAATCCAAAGCAACTTACAAATGAGGAATATCACAAGCAATTTATAAGTGCCAAAAATATTCACTGTACACAATGCCAAGCTAGAGCAGAGATGAAATGCAGAAAACAGGATTTTAAAAGTAAATAAATAAAAGTTAGTGTGAATGCCCTGTAAGTGCCACAACATTGCTAGTTTTTTTAATTCATCATATTGTATTGTGCACATTTTCTTTACAGCCATGTGAGGCAATAATAAAACATGCCCCTATAAAAATCCCTCTAATAACAATAATAACAATTTATTGTCTGATTGTTTTGTGTCCATCAAAGGCATCAAATGCTGTGCAGGTACTCAAATCAATAATTGAATCCCATTTTTAAGTAAAATTCTTGAAAAAGTTGTAGCTTCACAATTGAGATCTTACTTAAATGCTAAAGGTATTTTTGATCCTTTTCAGTCAGGATTTCGCTCATCACATAGCACTGAAACTGCTCTTCTTCGTGTGGTTATGGTTAATGACATTCTTCTGTCCATGGATTCAGGGTTAATAAACATCTTGATTCTTCTCAATCTAAGCTCTGCATTTGACACAATCTGCCATGAAATACTCATCTCTCGCCTTTTTGATTTCGGTATCACTGGTTCAGCTCTTTCCTGGCTCATTTCCTACATCAGCGACAGGAAATATTATATCACCATACAAGGGTATAATTCTGCCACTGCTCCACTTTCACAGGGTGTTCCTCAAGGTTCAGTGCTTGATCCACTTCTGTTTATCATTTATATACACTACCAGTCAAAAGTTTGGAAACGGTAAGATTTTTAATGTTTTTAAAAGAATTTTCGTCTGCTCACCAAGGCTGCATTTATTTAATTAAAAATACAGTAAAAACAGTAATATTGTGAAATATTATTACAATTTAAAATAACTGTTTTCTGTTTGAATATATTTTATAAAGTAATTTATTCCTGTGATCATTACTCCAGTCTTCAGTGTCACATGATCCTTCAGAAATCATTCTAATATGCTGATCTGCTGCTCAAGAAACATTTATTGTGTACAACTGTACACAATATTTGTGTACAATATTTTTTTTTTCAGGATTCTTTGATGAATAAAAAGTTCAAAAGAACAGCATTTATTTGAAATATAATCTTTTGTAACATTATAAATGTCTTTACTGTCACTTTTGATCGATTTAATGCATCCTTGCTGAATAAAAGTATTAATTTCTTTTCAAAAAATAAAAATAAAAATTATTTTCTCTTTTCAAAAAAATAAAAATAAAAATTCTTACTGACCTCAAACTTTTAAACGGTAGTGTATAATGTTATAAAAGCTTTGTATTTCAGATAAATGCTGTTCTTTTGAACTTTCTATTCATCAAGGAATCCTGAAAAAAAAAAAGTACACAACTGTTTTCAACATTGATAATAGTCATAAATGTTTCTTGAGCAGCAGATCAGCATATTAGAATGATTTCTGAAGGATCATGTGACACTGAAGACTGCAGTAATGATGCTGAAAATTCAGCTTTGATCACAGGAATAAATTACTTTATAAAATATATTCAAACAGAAAACAGTTATTTTAAATTGTAATAATATTTCACAATATTACTGTTTTTACTGTATTTTTAATTAAATAAATGCAGCCCTGGTGAGCAGACGAAACTTCTTTTAAAAACAGTAAAAATCTTACCGATTCCAAACTTTTGCCTGGTAGTGTATATCCACTTGGTGACAACATACGCATGCATGGACTTCAATTTCATTGCTATGCTGATGACATTCAAATTTACCATCCAGCATTGGATGTCCTTGAATTTCCTTAAACTAAATAATAATAAAACTGAAATATTGATGACTGGCTCTGCTACCTCAGTCAATAGGATGGACCTGTCCTTTGAAAATGACGGGGTTCATGTTAAGCCTTCTTCATCTGTCCATAATCTTGGTGTCTTATTTGTCTCATCTCTATCTTTTGCCTCTCATATTTCTTCTGTTGGTAAAAACTCTTTTTATCCATCTTTGTAATATTACATTGCAACTTCTCTCACTCTAGCTCATGCTGAAATCTTAATTCATGCATTAATCACATCACGTCCGGATTATTGCAATGTTCTATTTCTTGGTCTGCCTGTATGTTCAAAACTCAGCAGCAAGAGTTCTCACCTCCACCAGGCGTTCTGCTCACATTACTCCTCTACTGCATGATCTTCACTGGCTACCTGTGGCATCATGTATTCACTTTAAGATATTACCTCTAACATTTAAGGCATTAAATGGTCTTGCGCCACCTGATCTGTCTGACCTACTCTACTCCTACTCTCCTGCCCAGTGCCTCAGATCATCTGAGCTTTGTCTTTTGGCCATTCCTCGTTTTCGGTTGTCCACTGTAGGTGGTAGGTCATTTAGTGTTAATGCTCCTAAATTATGGAATTCGCTACCCCTTACACTTCGTAATATATCATCTTTGTCTACCTTCAAGACTCAGCTAAAAACGTATCTATTTAATATGTATTTTGGATAATGTGGCTATATGTGGCCTTATGTGTTTGTAATGCAAATGTATTGTATAGCACTAAGTAAAGCGACCTTGAGCTATGGAAAGGCACTATATAAATAAAACTTCTTCTTCTTTTTTGGATTTATTGATTTACATGAACCATCCATATTTGAAAGTTTGATACCAAGCAGATCTCGCCTCCCCCATTGACTACCATAGTAGGGACAAAAGTCAATGGGGGGCAGGATCTCCTTGGTTACAAACATTCATCCAAATATCTTCCTTTGTGTACAGCAGAACAAAGAAATTTTTACAGGTTTGGAACAACTTGAGGGTGAGTAAATAATGACAGAATTTTCATTTTTGGGTGAACGATCCCTTTAATGATATGCTAAAGTCCAACATTAAACAACATTAAAAACTTGATTTTCACCACAGGTTAAATCTTTAACCAAAAACTCATTCAAAAAACACACTGACTTCAGGACGATGGAACCAGAAGTGCTAAAATGCTAACTAATTTCCCTGCACCACTCTATTAAAAAGACACTACTGAAAAATGTAGTATCTTGGCATTGTCACCTGACACCTCAAAAACTACCCATTTCCTGCTTTATGTAAAGCATATAATCTACATATAAGGTTGATCTACATGAAAACTGTCATGTCAGAGTCCAGCAGTGGTGGGAAAGAGGCATTCGGGCAAATGTTTGCATTGCAGATGAAGGTCGTATCAGGTTCGTGTTCTGCACTTCATAATTACACCAATCACCAATTACACTAATCCCAGAGCTCAGTCGGAATGCTATAAGCACATCTCCACCCTAGCTCTTCTCAAATTTAAAACCAAAACAGCACGCTAATTCAATTAGCTAATAAAGGATAACACCACACTAAACGGGGATTGATTGGAATATACGCACATGTTCTCAAAGGCTAATTACGTATAGGGTTACTCCAGCCATCATCAAAGTGATCGCATAATTCCATGGCTGAATCCGTGCTTAGCTTCCCAGCATCATTCTATTAGCTGGGAATAACTAGTGGCACCTGCTCATCACGCAGCCTTCTAGAGTTTACAGCTGACTCATGACCCTCTCAACAAGGTACAGCACGCAAACAAGCTATTTAGCCACGTCAGGGGATGTTATAATGTGATTTCTGTTGCATCCATGAATAACCGAGCACCATTGATGTCCATTCTAAGTGAATACATTCTGCATTAAAACTCCAGAGCAGTTCAGCAAATCCTGACAGCCGATTCACTGACAAACACTCATAATTGGCAGTGGAGATGTGCCAAAGAGCCGTCTGATTTATGATTCATTGTCATCTAATAACCATTGAAGCATCTATATGACAACTTACAGTAGTTTGGCAACATGTCAAGCACTCATCGTAGGATTTCTTTCAATCCTGATAAAACAAACTCACATGGGTGATGTGAAGACATCTCTGTGGTGGGGCTTTGCAGTTGGGCCTTCTTGAGCAGGTATTCCTTATGACTGAAAGATAAGACAAAGAAATTGAAAAGAGCATGGATACTCTGGTGTGGTTGAAAGTGTGCAATGCTTTGATGGATTTTAACTGTTCTTTGGCAAAATGTGCTATATAAAATTCTTAAAAATTCACATATAAGAGTCCAAATCAACAGAAAAACAATGTAATTGTTGCTATTTTTTTCAGTTGTTGTTCCTCAATTCTGTTAAAAATTTAGGGATACTGAATAAAAGCGGGGTGCCCTGTATCCATAGGAACAGTTGTCTGCCTTTCACGCCTTGATTTTATTCACAAACAAAATACGGTGTCTATCTTGACTTAAAGGGGACCTATTATGCCCCTTTTTACAAGATGTAATATAAGTCTCAGGTGTTCCCAGAATGTGTCTGTGAAGTTTCAGCTCAAAATATCCCACAGATCATTTATTACACCATGTTGTAAAAGCCCATTTTTGAGTGATAGGAAAAACATGCTGTTTATGTGCATATATCTTTAAATGCAAATGAGCTGCTGCTCCCCACCCTGCTTTCCAGAAGAGGGCGGAGTCTGTACAGCTCGTGCCTCGGATACTCAAAAAACAAAAACATCTCTGTCGCGGTCACGCTCGCATTTGTAGTTCTTCATCATTGTGAAAGTTTATTATCTGCATGTGTTTTAAAGCCATATCAGTCTAAACATCTGATATATGGTTTTCTGAGTGCACACGCATCCGAAGCATGCACACAGAAACCTGGCTGTCAGATGGCGCATCCCGTGAGTATTAAACTAAGTTCTATTTCACGTGTTATTGCGCTTAAACGGTCACAAGGTTGTGTCAAAACCACAGAGTTTACATACACAGTCGGTTATGTCTGTGAACTTAAACAGCAAGTAAAGAAAACGCATGTGTACATTAGATCTGTGAACTAAGGTGAAAGCAGTATTAAGCAGTATTACTGTATAATATACATTTATGTTCAAACACCATGTAAAAGTGAATTTTTTCATAACAGGCCCCCTTTAAATCCATTCACCAAATATAAAATCAAAATCAGGTTATATCATACAAATCAGATTCAGCATGTTGCTGGATCTGAGCTAACCCACAGACATTGCTTGGATTAGCTGGTTGAGGCATGCTACAGCTGGCTAAGTCTAGCCTAGCAGTAGCTAATCTTGCCCGCAGATAATGCAACATAGATCAGAGCCACAAATACATTGTGTGCTGTGCACTGGCAGCATGTTTGTTTACACATGGGCCGAGATAATTAGCCAGAAGTAATGACCGAGCTACGATGACAGCCGCGGAAACTCGATGCCGTTGCACTTCGTGCTCCTCCGCCCAGCCTGAGCAACTGCGGGGTGGAGGTGTCACATCTATTTTTGCCCACCGGCTGCTGAAGCGCTTCTGGCGCCAGCCCTAGGGAGCTGCAGTGCAAGAGCTGACAGGGCCAGTGTGGTTATTTGGCCTCTTGCACCCTCCCACAACCCCTTTACCTCCTGGGAGCCCAACAAAACGCTACACTAAGAACACTGTCAGGGCAGGTCAAGAGCCGGACATTTGCAGCAACTGACATGAGAAATGCGTGCACGTGTTTAAACCACAGAACCTGTCCGTGATGCCTCTTGAGAATGACTTTTCCCATGAATCCAGGTGTAATTTGGCCCTCCAAACTATAGTCCCACTGTGCAGAGATTTGTGCACTTGTTTTAGGATCAATTGAGGTTTGCAACGTGTGGCAGGGCAAACACATTGTGTGCATACCATGAGTCCTGCATGTCCAACACCAGATCTTGCTCGATTTCAAAATACACAAGAGCCGTATGAAATTCATAACACTTTACTGTGGCTTTAGGGGACATGGAGAGATCTTCTCTTGGATATCTGGAAGCACAATTGAGCACGAGTAAAAGGTTTAATCATTCATACAGTAGTTCTGGCTCAGAGATTGTGGTCCATCTAGTTCTCTATCTTTTGTAAAGACCTAAAAACTTACTATTTATCTGTTGTCATAGAGCTTTCTGTTTAATGTAATCTTAATATGTTGAACCAAAATCCTAATGATTTTGTGAAATACACTTGTCAAACACAAATACCAATAATAAGGACATTATTAAAAGCAGGTTAAGCTATATTAAAAAGAACATTTTCTGCACACATACAAATATATTTTTCAAAAAAAGTCTCTTATGCTCACCAAGGCTGCAATTATTTAATCAAAAAACAGTTAAAATAGGAACATTGTGAAATATATATTAAAATAACTTTTCTATGGAAGTTTGATTCCGCCACTAAATATTATTTTTTTTTTAAAAGATAACTGTGACTTTTTATCTCACAATTCTGACTTTTTTTTCAGAATTGCAAGATTTGAAATCACAACTGCGAGTTATAAAGTCAGAATTGTGTGATATAAAGTCCGAATTGCGATATAAAGTCCAAATTGTGAGATATAAAGTCAGAATTTTGAGATATAAAGTTGCAATTCTGACTTTTTTTCCTGCAATTGCAAGTTTTTATCATACAATTCTAACTTTATATCTCACAATTCTGACAATTCTCACAATTTTTTTGTCAGAAATGCAAGATATAAACTTACAAGTTATAAAGTTACAAGTTATAAAGTCAAAATTGCATGATATAAACTCGCAATTGCATGTTATAAAGTCACAATTCTGAGAAAAAACTTATTTTTTTCCCCTCACAAGTGGACATTATAACACGCAATTACGAGTTTATATCTCAGAATTCTGACTTTATGACTCGCAATTCTGACTTTATAACTAGGAATTCTGACTATCACGCAATTTGGACTTTATAACTCACAACTGTGACTTTATATTCTGAGAAAAAAGTCAGAATTGTGAGATATAAACTCGCAATTGTGAGAAAAACAAGTCAGAATTGTGAGATAAAAAGTCACAATTACCTTTTTTATTTTTTATTTCATGGCGGAAATAAGCTTCCATAGTTTTCTATTTGAATATATATTTTTTAAAATGTAATTTATTCCTGTGATGGCAAATCTGAATTTTCAGCATCATTACTCCAGTCTTCAGTGTCACATAATACTTCAGAAATCATTCTAATATGCTGATTTGCTGCTCAAGAAACATTTCTGATTATTATCAATGTTGAAAACAATTTTTGCTGCGTAATAATTTTGTGGAAACCTCATATCATCTTAAAAATGGCATATATAGCAACACCCTGGCAACCATCCTCAACAGAAAATGTAAAAATCTAGTTTATTCTTATCTGTGCACTCTGCAATGGTGAAATAGTGTAATTCTGATATATGATCCACATCTTACACACACCGTGTAACACATCTGTCGATGACACCAAACCATAAAACACGCGCAAAGCATGTTCTAGCTGAGAAAACGTAAATGAAATTATTGACAGAACATTTCAGCTGATCAATTATCAGTAATGAATCTCTCTGTAATCATTAGTAGCTTGCAAACCTAAACCACTAGTGTTCAGCTGCGTTGCAGTTCCTGGAGGTGGTGGCAGGGTGACACCCCGGCTTTTCTGAAAGGCAGACACTAACATTTGAAAGGGGGAGGCTACTGCTGACCTCCAAATGCTGCTCATTCCTTGCCGGTCTTGTGCGTGAAACATTTCTGTTGACACCGAGCAATGTGGCGTTGATGAGTTAATCTAGCAGCTGAGTGTGTCCTTTACCTAAGAGGTCCTGCACTGAGCCTAAGCCTCCCACTACAAACTCTTCTCAGGGGTCTATGAAAAATCTACCTGCCATTTTATTAGTCACCTTTAAATTTTCAGTGAACTGGTTTATAATTTCACCAATTTCACCTCGAGTTTATCTGAAAATCACTCCGGAGCCATCTTACTGTGGCAGAGGGTGATTGCTGGGAAGGGGAGGTTGGGTGACTATAAAAGGTAGGCCATGGCTGTCTCAGCTAAGTGGGACAACTCAGATACCTTATACAAACACATCAAAAGACCCTGAAGATGAATGGGCCAAAGCACTGTCACTGTCTTGATGGATGGAGATCCCGAATCTAATGACGGTTCATGCGTATCAGAATCCACAGCTGCTTGCTTGACTGGTATAAGGCAGAATTAGTGTTAGCTATTACTTTAGTATTTCTGGACCCCAACATGGGCTAGCATTAACTCGAGACACTAAAAATAGGTTTAGTGTCCGTGTTCTGCTATGAATGTGAAATCTATCCCGGTGAGCGTCCGTGTATTGTTTGACTCATGGCGTTACAGAATTAGAGCTCCCAAAGGAAGCAGGTAGCCTTGTCAATATCTTCACTGACTTTTCCAATGCATATTATATACATTACATATATATAAATACACATACACATAAACATACACATACAAGCATACATAAACCATTGCATAAAATGTGAAAGTGACATGACACCCATCTATCTGTCTGTCCATCTATCTATCTATCTATCTATCTATCTATCTATCGAAAGTGAAAAAGTGACATGTGACATGACCTATCTATCTGTCTATTGAAAGTGAAAAAGTGACATGACACCTCTATCTATCTATCTATCAAAAGTGAAAAACTGAGTGGCATGACACCTATCTATCTATTTATCTATCTGTCCATCCATCTATCTATCTATCTTTCTATCTATCAAAAGTAAAAAAAGTGACATGTGACATGACACCTATCTATCTATCTATCTATCGAAAGTGAAAAAGTGAGTGACATGACACCTATCTATCTATTTATCTATCTGTCCATCCATCCATCTATCTATCTATCTATCTATCTTTCTATCTATCGAAAGTGAAAAAGTGACATGTGACATGACACCTATCTATCTATAATCTATCTATCTATCGAAAGTGAAAAAGTGACATGTCCATCTATCCATGTACTAGTACTGAAGTACTGGAAACCAAGACTGTAAACAGATACAGTGTAATAAAATAAACACTTGTATGTGTATTTTGGATGTTTTCTTCCAGTCTGAGAGAAGACCTTATGAAAGAAAAATCTCAAAATTTACCAGTGCATAAAAGCAAACAACATTGGTTTTGCCTGTTGTCTTGCCAAAGGCGTTTTAAACTTTTTCGAAACTTTCAAACGAGGCTTTGTCAAGTCAGGTTTCCTAGTTTAAAAATTGAATAAATTTCTTTGAATTACAATTCAATCTAATCAAATAAATTTACTACCTCAATTTAAATTCAGAAACCATATTGGAATTTTAAATTCCCAATTCAATTCGGAATAGCAGACAATCCTGGCACTCATATATATTTTTCCAAAACCAGCACAAGAACATTAAAACTTTGCGATATTTTTATAACATTGTGACGTGTGAATGGGATTCAACAACAGGACTGTAAAAGACCAGACTCTGGTTTACGATTGTTTTCAGAGGATTTCCATAAAGCTCTTCAAATTAATGGGAGAATGCCAGTCATGTCATTGTGATCTTGTTAAAACAGTTTACAGACAAAACAACCTATGTCTTTTTTAGCAAGCAGGCACATGGCTACACGGGTGAAAATCCTCTAAAGCAAGACATGTGGTATGCTCCAAATGCGAGGCAGCGCTTCAGCGTGGGAAAGTCCAAGTCCCTCTCAGCAGGGGTGCACCAAAGTTTACCACTAAACTAGGTGTGTATGGTGAAATCAGAGAGCTTTACTGTGACAGTGTGAGCAAGTGCTTGGAATGTTTTCTTTGATGCACATTTTTACAAACGGTTCTTGCAGTTTACTAGAATCCTTTCAGTCGAAAGTAAAGATGGATTTGAGGCTGGTGTGAAGACACTGTTTATTTGTTGACACTCTGAAGCCATAAAACAGGTTGTTACTAAGATATACGGCAGCTTTTGCTTTGAATATCTGAGTGTTTGTATGAGGCATGGTGAGAAAAGGAACAGCTCAAGGGTGTTTATGTGATCTTTAAGCTATTGGACCAGTGCTTCAAACCAAGTGCTATCTGATTAGAGAGGCCATTTGATTTAGCCTGTCAACACACAGATAACCCTCAGCGACTAAAGATAATACTCCCACTGCTTCCCAAAAAAACTGATAGTAAAAACCTAATCTACAATGACTACAATGAAGTTCATCAAATCTGGCTTTTCAGTGAACCAATAAACATGAAATACAGTGTATTTAAATAAAATATAAATAAAATGTGATGTCATGCAAGGACATCTGGTTGTGTCTGTTTTTTTACTGTAATTTTTGAAACAATTCAAACTTTTACATTTTAGTGTAAACATGTGTTGTTAAATGTAATATAATTTGTCACAGTATATGGTAACATTATGGGTTTGTAATTTAGCATTTTTATTTCTTTATCAGTTAAAATGACAAAGATTGCTACAGTACATTTGAAAAAGGAAGACTAAACACTGTACAATCTTCACTAAAATTATACTGATTATTTATTTATTTTAAAAAAGAAAATACTATACTAAACAAAAAATAAAACACATGGTTTCCTGAGGATTTCACATTCTAAAAAGTAATTCAGGGGACCTGTTACCACAACTTAAATAAAAAATAATTTACTGTTTTAATTAAAACTTTTAAGTCGCAAACATTATTTGATTGAGTTCTGTTGACATAATAATCTTTTGATCATTACATCAACTTAATATTGTCTGTAATTTAAACTCAAATTTCTGTGATAATTGGCTTTTTTAAAATTAGGTTGTAGTAACTTAATGAAATTGTCTTGATAACTTAGGAAATAAGGCAGTGGATTTCTAGTTCCCAGCATGCTTTGCATAGGACTGGATAAGGAGAATAAATGTTGAAATTAAGTGTTAATTTATTTGATTTTAGTGAAGGGAAAGACCTGTTAGTGTTTATTGCTGTTATGTTTGACATGTAAAAGAGTTTCTGTAATGTTGAAGTTTTTTTGTGTTACCATTGTGCTGAAAAGTATGAAAGTAAACAATACATTGACTCTATAAGCTAATGCCACTAAAAAAGTAATATCTTACTTGTTCATTAAATATGCATGTTAAATAAGTTATGCTAGATATGATTACTTGGTTCCAGGGCTACAATTGTGGTAGTAGAAGCAACTTAATTTTTTTGAGTAATCAACTTAAATTCTTTATTTGTCTTTATTCTACAAATTATTAAGTTCCTCTAACTCAGTGTTGCTTGTTGTTTGAACATAAATTCACTCAAAGTTGTCAAAACTCAAAAAAATTGCTGCAAATTTATTTTGTTGAGCCAACACATTACTTTTTAGAGTGTGGAAACTTTTTTTAAAAATTGTGGATTGGTTTCCAAACTCACAAGAAATGAGATGAATCGAATCTATTCTAGTTAGTAATATTAATTTATAAGCTAAAATTGATTTCTTATTACAACCATTGACTTTGTAAAAGAACACAAAAAAGCCACAAGTCTGTTGGTGGAAAGTCATGGACTGCTGTGAAGATAATCTTAAGCAATTACCCTCGTCACGGTGTGTGTTCATTTCCTATACAGTCAACTCATCTCGTTTGGCTCTGATGGTCAAACAGGAAGCTCAGTCGAACACCTCTGGGTCATTAGGCAAATTCCTTCAAAAGAGAAACTGAGAAAGAAACAGATTGTGAGACAAGAAGACAGAGAAAGCGATATTGTCCAAAGCCCTGCTTAGCATTCTTTGCTTTAGCGATGGATGGTGTGATTGTGAGCAGCAGAAGACTAATGAATGAAGTGTGGCAGTGCTGCCCCTGTCTGTCCTGAACCGCAACACTCCTCTTTCCTTTCTTCTGCCTGCTCTACAGTAATTCCTACTGGGATTGAGACATTGGATATATTCAAAATAGTTTGGTACAGCTGAGCTCACTACATACTGTGCTGCAATGCTGTATTTTAAAAGAATGCTGTATTATTTAACAGTATGCATTATGCAATAACATTTTCAAACAGTATTAGTAAGCTACATTGCTGTCACATGTGTCATTACTCATGTTTAATTCAGTGAATGGCATCCAGTTATCATCTTAGAAATATAAATTTTGCATTTATAATCCAATTTTGTGCAAAAACGTCTACACTTTTGGCAGTTTTAACAAATAAGAACAAGCTGAAAAAGAAAATATGTAAAAAAAAAAATCACAGACATAGTCAGACATTTATTTATTTATATAGATAGATAGATATTCCTGAGAAATAGAGAAATAACACACTTGTTTTGTTTAAACAGAATTAATGTGTAGTTCTTGTGTCATTAAAAAGAAAACAAAAAACAAACAAAAACAACAACAACAACAACCAAAAAAACACTGTGAACATTATATACTGTGATGTGCCTCACTCCAGGTTCAGCGATGCATATTTCATAATTAAAGCCAAACGCAAAAGTGGTGTGAAATATTGATTTTAGTTGAAGACATATTTCTGAACCATAAGAATGAGCCGCTTGAGTAACTACAGATTACAGTTCAGCTTGTTCATAATTAATTGGATATCGATTTCTATATATATATATTACATATATATATAAAATGAAGCTGAAAAAATACAAGTATTGACATCTCAGTTGCCATGATGATGGTCTAGGTCTTAAAAAAGTGATATTTACCTCAGATTTACTTAAAAAAAAATCACTGCTTTGCTAGATATTGCTGGCAGCTGTTTTTTTTCTTGATAAAAATACAGTAAAAACAGTAATATTGTGAAATATTATTACAATTTAAAAGAAGTTTTCTATTTGAATACATTTTAAAATGTAATTTATTCCTGTGATCAAAGCAGAATTTTCAGCATCATTAGCGTCTTCAGTGTCACATGATCCTTCAGAAATCATTCTAATATGATGATCTGCTGCTCAAGAAACATTTAATATTATTATCAGTGTTGAAAACAGTTGTGCTGCTTTATATTTTTGAGGAAACAGTGATATTTAGAAAGTTTAAAAGAACAGCATTCATTTAAAAAAAAAATAAATAAATATATATATATATATATATATATATATCTTTACTGTCAATTTCTTAATATGTCCTTGCTGAAAAACAACCTTACTGACCCAAAATATAAATGGTAGTATATATAATGATATTTACATGTAAGTATAAGATCCTATATCATGTGATTCACTTGCTTTAGAACCTGAATTACATGCACCATATCAACCAGAAGTTTAAGATTCACTTCGAAAAATCCCAGAGCACACCACGTGATTTCGGCCTCTGTTTCACCATCTGGGACAAATTTTGGGGATCATTCAATATCATAACAGGATTATGATATCAAACACTAAGTGCAATCCTTACCGACGAGTTCCTCACGCTCCCTGGACATGTGGATCTACAGTGGACATGGAAACGTGACCCAACGCTTCACAGAAGCTCAACGTACGTGACTCTTCGCTAAACACTGCCCCACCTGCCAAACACTCAACATATTAGTGACACATGAAAATCTTGCTAAGTATGTTTGAAACTTGATTTTAGACACCTCAGGCATGGATAATTATTTAGTCTAGAAGAATAATTTATAACCACCTTATTCCTGACGAGCCTACTGCATTTTGAATTATGAGTGGTACTTCCGGTTTGGGGAACTTCCATTAAAAAAGACTGAAACGAATCATTTCAAATCATAAGGGTGCCCTATAAAGCTAATCCATCAGTTTGACTGAATGAGCTGTCAATTTTCCTAACATAATGCTTTTAACGTGACATGTTACAACAAGAATAGGCTATCTATGGCATAAGCTCTTTTCAGTCGCTGGACAACATATACTGCACATTTGTGGTCTGTTCTCCTGATTTAATTTACGATGTATCACATTAATAATTCACTGGAATGCACGAAGAATCTCTCTTTTTCTCTTCAAATCCTCACGTCTCTTTCCAGTTTGTTTTCACAGGTAAATACAATTTATTATCTGTCAAAATGACGGCAATCACTTTGAAATAGTATCACGCAATGCTGAAGTTAATGAACATTTTTGATTAAGGCAACATATGTTACACAATACAGATATATATTACTACAGTGATATTCATCCTGTTCGTTATTGCTGTGAAAGGAACCGCGATTTTGGGGTTATTCATGGTCTGTTGAAAGTACTTTGTTGTTGCTTTTACACTTTTACAATGTCCTTTTAATGTTCGATGGTTGAAGGGTGAGCTCACTGTACCCAGGTTTTTATTACTGAGCACCGATAGTGTGGGGACCCTATTGTAATTGCTCAGTCAATTCTTCTTCTTCTCCGAAATGAATTGCATTTTTGAGGGCCTAAACATGCTTGAAAACTCATGAAACTTCGCACATGCATCAGAAGTGGTGAAAATTTACATCTGATATGGGTTTCAGAATTAGATGTGGCAAAATGGCTTGATAGCACCACCTACAAAATTTCAATTAAGCGCCCTTCACGTTACGTTTCACGTACAGGTATGAAATTCGGCAGACACATGTAACAGCCCAATACCTACAAAAACGTCTGTGGGTGCAAAATCTGTAAACACAACATGAAATTAGATATTTTGAGTTTTATCTGCAAAATTTTTGCCATTTCAAGATGTTGCAGCCTACTTTAACAAACTCCTCCTAGAGATTTAATCAGATTAACATCATATTTGGTCAGTCTAATCTAAAGGCCTTTGTGCCGTTAAATTGCGAAGATCTTGAGTTTGTCCGTGTGTCCGTGATGGCCTGACGAAATTCGATATTTCGCCATAAAAAAGGAAGTTGTAACTCAGGCATACAATGTCCGATCTGCCCAAAACTTCACATGTGTGATAAGAGTCCTGACCTGAACACATCTACATGACAATATTCAGTTAGTCATAGTGCCACCTGCTTGCAACAGGAAATGGCATGCTTTGCACTGTAATTCACTCCCAGAAACACATTTAAATATGCCATGAAGTACCAAACATGCTAGAGACACATTAAATCATGCCACCCTTGGTTAAGTGCTAAAGTATGCGATTAACGCCACGAAACAGGAAGTTGTTGTAACTCAGGCATATGTCTGATCTGCTCCAAACTTCACGTTTGATAACAGTCCTGGCCTGAAGACATCTACATGGCAATATTCAGTAATAGTCAAAGCGCCACCTGTTGGCAGCAGGAAGTGTGGCATGTCAAAATGACTTTGCCATATTTCTCCTGTATTTACTCGCTTACATGCATGTCGCCCACTTTTCACTGTTTTCCTAAGGCCACCGGGTGGCGGTGGCCCTGGGTGCGAGGGCCCGTTCCTCGCTGCTTGCAGCTTTAATCATTATTATTATTTTTTAAAGGTATTATTGCGTTCATATAGCGAGCCTTTCACTGACTGTTTACAGCTTAAAGGAAGTTACACCCATAATTCGCACAAAGCATCATGGGGTGTAGGAATAGGGTGGATATAATAATACTGTTTAATTCAAAACTTAATTTTTTTGTCATTTTGCCACTGTTTTCCAGTTATCACACAATGTTATTTAGGGTTTTTTAGGGTTGTCACACTCCACTGTCTGGCTTCAGAATACATTAGACTTCAAAGACACACACATGCACAAAGACACATGTTACTACATGAAACATACGCAGCGTTTGTTAAGCGTCAGTGAACAAAAGGGTGCCCGTACAGCTGGTTATTAAGGTGTGTGTGCATGTGTGTCGGGCCCTGGTCTAATGCCATCTGGCTCTGACGCTCTCCGGAGGCTGGCGCGGAGCCATAACCTTACTTCCATCAGGCCGGTAATGCTTGCTTCTATTTCTACAGACAGAGCAAATGGTTGAGCGCAGACTTCACACAGCGGTATTAGCAGGGCCAGATTTTTAGCCAGGAACAGGTCACGTTCATTGTCTTGCACGGGACGCGGGCTGTTTAGAATTTTTCAACCAGCGAGGAGAAAAAAACTGACGGAGGCTATTTCTGTAAACAGGAAACACAGTGAACTTTTGAAAGGCTGTGAGGGAGTCAAAAAGAAAAGTGTGGGAACAAAAATATTCACCCAAAAATGAAAATATTGTCATTATTTCTCACCCTCATGTTGTTCCAAACCTCTATGCTGTTATTTATTTTATTTTTTTCTGTCTAAACAAAAGTAGAATTGTTTGAAGAATCATTGTGCAGCTTTTTTTTTTTACAATAACAGTTCAGGTGCTGTTTAAAGCAAAAAATCATGTGTTTCACATGATTTGTGCACTGTATTCCAAGTTTTAAAAAGCCACACAATAATAGATATGTGTGAGGAACTGACTGACATTTAAGCCATAATGCCCTGAAAATCTTGCTCTACTGAAGCTTGCAACTTGCCCATGTTTGCACTCAGAATTCAAAAAAGTCATCAATAATACTAGCATACATGTTTGGTGTGACATGTGGGTGAACAAAACATGGCACCCGAAAATACGTCGGGTCAGAGGTCACTTTTCTGCTGGAGCTTGACTTGCGTACGGCTGTTACTGAAAGCCAGAAATTATAGTTTATAAGGTTTTAAATATGGATATTTTTCTTACAAAAATCCATCACTTCACTTCACATTTATAAACCTGCTAGAGTTGTATGGATTACTTTTATGATGGATGGATGCGCTTTTTGGAACTTCAAAAACTTGGGGCCATTCAGTCCCATTATAAAGCTGGGAAGAGCCAGGATATTTTTAATATAACTGCGATTGTATTCAGCTGAAAGAAGAACGTCATTTACACCTAGGATGGCTTGAGTGTGAACTATCCCTTTAATTTCTACAGGCAACATCTCTGGCCTGCTGTCAATACCCCTGTCCCAAATGGCACCCTAAGCAATCACAGACTTCCTATGAGTCCACACTTTATGAAACTTAATTTGACTATTAATGGTCGAACTTAATTATATACACTATATTACCAAATGTTTTGGGACACCTGCCTTTACGTGCACATGAACTTTAACGACATCCCATTCTTAATTTGTAGGGTTTAATATGGAGTTGGCCTACCCTTTGCAGCTATAACAGCTTCAACTCTTCTAGGAAGGCTTTCCACAAGGTTTAGGAGTGTGTTTATGGGAATTTTTGACCACTCTTCTAGAAGTGCATTTGTGAGGTCAGGCAGTGATGTTGGCGAGAAGGCCTGGCTCACAGTCTCTGCTCTAATTCATCCCAAAGGTATTCTATCAGGTTGAGGTGCAGGCCAGTCAAGTTCCTGCACACCAAACTTGCTCATCCATGTCTTTATGGACCTTGCTTTGTGCACTGGTGCGCAGTCATGTTGGAACAGGAAGGGGCCATCCCCAAACTGTTCCCACAAAGTTGGGAGCATGAAATTGTCCAAAATGTCTTGGTATGCTGAAGCATTAAGAATTCCTTTTACTGGAACTAAGGGGCCAAGTCCAACCCCTGAAAAACAACCCCACACCATAATCCTCCCTCCACCAAACTTTACACTTGGCACAATGCAATCAGGCAAGTACCGTTCTCCTGGCAACCGCCAAACCCAGACTCGTCTATCGGATTGCCAGACAGAGAAGCGTGATTCGTCACTCCAGAGAACACGTCTCCACTGTTCTAGAGTCCAGTGGCGGCGTGCTTTACACCACTGCATCCGACGCTTTGCATTGCACTTGGTGATGTAAGGCTTGGATGCAGCTGCTCGGCCATGAAAACCCATTCCATGAAGCTCTCTACGCACTGTTCTTGAGCTAATCTGAAGGCCACAAGAAGTTTGGAGGAAGTTTGTAGCTATTGACTCTGCAGAAAGTTGGTGACTTCTGTGCACTGTGCGCCTCAGCATGCGCTGACCCCTCTCTATGATTTTATGTGGCCTACCACTTTGTGGCTGAGTTGCTGTTGTTCCCAATTGCTTCCACTTTGTTATGAGACCACTAACAGGTGACCGTGGAATATTTAGTAGTGAGGAAATTTCACGAATGGATGTACTGCACAGGTGGCACCCTATCTCGGTACCACACTTGAATTCACTGAGCTTCTGAGAGCGACCCATTCTTTCACAAATGTTTGTAGAAGCAGTCTGCATAGGTGCTTGATTTTATACACCTGTGGCCAAGAAAGTGATTGGAACACCTGAATTCAATGATTTGGAGGTGTGTCCCAATACTTTTGGCAATATAGTGTGTGTATATATATATATATATATATATATAAATAACATTTATTTTTGCAAATAAAATAAATATTCTTCCAGACTTTTAATCAAAATGTAGACACTTGCTTCGCTGAAACTCCACCCTCCAATCAATTCCTGATGGATAAAAATTTTTTTTCCCCACACTGAAAATCTATTTTCACTCTAAAATACATCAGATTATGCAAGTAAGATATATTTTGAACAGCTCTCTTTGACTTTAATGGTCAGATTTACTAAACAGGGCAAATTAGCGTGAAAGCGCAGTTCCATAAAAGCGTCAATGGTAGTGGAAAGTTCTACACATGATCTACTGATGACGCGCAAATTAAAGAACAGACGCAGCCAAATCATTTCCTACGGAGCCCCGCACATGACATGCAACGGAAAAAAAAAAAAAAAATTGTGTGCATAATTTAGCAAAGCGAGGGAGCGAATTAGTAAATTGTGCGTGCGATTTATAAATCAAGGGAACAAATTAGTAAATCGTGCGCACAATTTAGCCTACTATTTTTTCATGCATGTCATGTGCGGGGCTCCGTAATTTCCATAATAACCAATGCAATCTACCAAAAGCAGCGCAAATTAGCATCTGGTTTAAGACATGCTTTTTTTGTCTGTAAATAATGGCACAAATATCAGTAAATTGACTAGCGCAAACCTTAGTAAATCACCTTGCATGATTCATTTAAATACTTTCCTTCCATAAATTTTGCGTCTGAAAGGGAAACTCCAACAAATGCATATGCAATAAGTCAGCTGCAAAAATAACCATGTCCACGCCTTTTCAAAGCTAATTTTTCATTGTGTGTCTTTAATAAATCCTGACAGTAGTTTTTTAATGCCAAAAGAGGGTTTGCACTGGCACAAGCTGTTAGTAAATCTGGCCCTAAGTGTGGTTATGTTTTCGAGGTGATGCTTGTTTAACTGCTTGGCATGTGTATTTCACAATTTGTGTGTGTTTTTACAATCTGAGTGACAAACTTACAGCAGGTTGCAGATCTTGTTGTATTTAACCAATCAGGACAGTCCACCCACAAACATATGAGTCTGATTGTTTCAAATACACACATACCGTCAACTATAAACAGAAGTCAGACCACCTTGGCAGGGCATCATGCATTGTTTCTGTGCACGGATATTGAGGCCGTTTCCACAGCGGCATTATGGGACATCTGCTGGGCTGCAGAGAGCACCTGTTTCCACAGTGATATGGGCAGCGGCTCCATCACACTCATGTGCAGTTGTGGGATGTATTAGTTGCGGGCGATCATGTGCAGAGACAGCCTTCGCCCCTGGGCCTCCACACACTCTCAAATTCCCTATTAAAACAGTAATAGGAGAGGCTTGAACACAGCAGTGTGCGTGCGTACGTGTTTAGTTGCTAGGGTTTAATCTGGTATAGGATGTGTGTATTTAGTTGCTAGGATTTGGTCCTGGCAGCATTAATGTGTGCTTGATCACTTGCCATTGTTTGGTCTTGGTTGAGAGTGAGAGGGATGCATCCCTTTTTCTATGTATTTCTATGTGCCCTCCTATCCCAGATTTATATGCAGAGACAACTGCAAGGTCAGAAACATACATACAGTACATACATATGTAATTAAAGTATTTGTTGGTAACAAACCTCAGTACTCCAGGGAACGATAGAGTTTCCTTCAGATGCCTGTGTCAATAAACCGGATGTGGTGAGGCAGTTGGCTATAAATATATTTAAAAGATCCAGCTTAATCAGCACGATTCTTGTTAAACTGTCACTCTTGCCCGGGAAGAGAACAATGGCAGAGTTCGGGAAATCTACATTACTTTTGCAATTCTGTTTGGTTAAAAATTAAACACAGAAATTAAACACAGAAGCTTTACATTAACACCACTAACATTCATGCACTGCTCTATACGATTACAATTGCATTATTATTCATTTAGTAGATGCTTTTATCTGAAGCGATTTACAAATGAGGGACACAATAAAGTGAAGAGTCCTTAAACTTACTCAAGCTGAAGGGCAACTAAAATATCCAAAGTATAACCATGTTTTAAGAAAAATAGCACAGGCTACTCTACGTTTTAAAAGATGGAAGGATTTTTAAATGTTTTTGAAAAAAAGTCTCTTATGCAAGATTTTTATCAAATAGGCTACAGTAATTTTTAAATACCTAGGCATAGACTTTTCTCCTCTGTAGAGGACATTATATTTTAGTAAATTTCTCAGATAACATGTCACAGTTTTAAGTTGGATGTACTGTAAAGAGTACATTCAGGGCTTTTCAGAGATACCAAATGTTTGGAGGTTTGACCATGACAGCTCCCTCTCCTTGGTCTTTAAAATGTCTGAATGATTAAATTTAACACTCTTATGGAACTATGATAATATTTTGTAATTATCATTTAAATCTGACTGATTTTCAAACTTTTTGTCGTAAATAAACATCTCAGGATTACGTTATGTATTTCAAAATTATATAGCAATGTTCCTATGAAATATGAGATATTCTTATGAAGATGTTGCCATGTTATTACTCCCATTATTACACTTCTTTTCTCCATTACATATTGCCGCAAGAACACATTTACAGTATATGCAAATTAAATAATGTATAGATACATTATATAGAATGGCAATACCCATTTATGGCCATGTTTACACACATTTTGTATAAGGTAAAATAGTATATCAAATCATTCTGTTATATCTTTCATAACATAAGATTAGAATAATCTTTATACAAAGTTTATTGTTAAAATGGCCTGAAACCTAAAAATTGATTGGTGAATGAAACAACAACAACAACAACAATAATATTGTTTTTGCCTATACATCTCTGTTCATTTTCTTAATAACTGAGTTCTGGTCCTCTACATTATGAATAAAATACATTTTTCAATGTTTTTGAAATCTTATGCTGAACAAGGATGCATTTATTTGATCAAAAATACACTAAAAACAGTGTAATATTATTACAATTTAAAATAACTGTTTTCTATGTGACTATATTTTAAAATATAATTTATTTCTGTGATGGTAAAGCTGAATTTTCAGAATCATTACTCCAGTCTTCAGTGTCACATGATCCTTCAGAAATCATTCTAATATGATCATTTGCTGCTCAAGAAACATTTCTGATTATTATCAATGTTGAAAACAGTTGTGCTGCTCAATATTTTTGAGGAAACTGATAGATTTTTAAGGATTCTTTAATGAATAGGAAGTTCAAAAACAGTATTTATTTGAAACAGGAATCTTTTGTAACATTATCTTTACTGCACTTTTGATCAATGTAATGCATCCTTGTATAATAATAAAAAAAAAATAAAAAAAATTAAAAAAAAAACTTACTGACCCCAAACTGTTGAACAGTAGTGTACAACTCCAACTTGTATTATTGTCCAGTATGTAGACAGCCCTTTCAGACTAATGGGTTTGGATAGTCCTTTAAGTCTAAGAAAGAAAAAAAATATTTATGATGTGGCATACAATAACTGGATTTACATCCACATATTTTTATGTGAATTTTAGGACATTGCATAAAATTACTGGATGGAAACACCAAGATGCGAATAAAAAATTCTAAAATGCTCACTTGAGATGGATAAAGTTTTTATTCATTAAGAAGACAAACTACTATAGAGAGACATTTACCTAATAAATAACTTGAATGTGCATCAAATGTTTTTTTGTTTTTTTTTAATGTGCATCAAAAGTTGGGGCAAATCTAGGTTGAGGCTGTGACTCCCTATTAATGCCAATGGAAATAAAATATTCAACAAGCAACACACATCATGATTGGGTTTCCACATTCTTTTGACTATATAACCAGCTACTAAAGATGCCAAATTGCATAAAAAGTAAGACATTCTGGGAATAATCCAGGTATTAATGGGTTAAAGAACACACCTCTTTACTTACACCATACATCTAAAACATTATCCGCTATGCCAGCAATCTAATGACGCACCTCATAAACTGCAGGGGCAACATAAGCAGCCATATCATCAGAGGAGATGTAAAAATACAGAAGACGACTCCACACTGCTTTACAGGAGCAGCTGATGTCAGTGTGGATGAAGAGCAGAAAGCCGAGGGAGCTCGCTATGTCCATCTGCTGTGACCTCCACCCATGGCAGAGCTCGGGTTTTTAACACCGAGATCGAATTGAACCTGGATGGGTTATACATAGGTTTTGGTAAAGTGCATGGCTGCTGGCCAGCAGTACCACACGTGGCAGTCGTGACTGAATGTACCTTTGAAAGATGCTACAGTGTTAATAAGGTGCCAAGAAAAGACACAAGGACAAAGAGCTTATAACTCTAACATTCAAACAGCTTATGACAAGCTGCCGTATGTATGAGGCCACCGGCACTGAGTGAGCGGAGATGAGCAGGCATTTTCAATTCATCCTCGACAGGCAAACGTGAGGGATAGTGGGAAAGGCAGCTAAGCAATCAGTGAGAGCATTACAATCTCAACATTATACAAATGAAAAGAAAAAACGAGAGAGAAATAATAATAATAATTTAAGGATGAACAAAATGAATAATTGGAATGGGAATGAGAAGGGAAATGGGAAAAATATTACATTTAGTGCTAGTGTTTATTTTTCTTTTTTATTAACTTGAATTTAGTACTTCTAGATGTTTTAAAAAAAAAAATGGTGGAAATAAGTATGTACAATTAAATATCAGTAAAAACATAAAATATAGACATATACAATAAATAAATAATATCAGTGTAACAAGGTTTAAAGGCTCAGGAGGACGCGGGAACCGGCAAACACTCAACGTAACTTTAAACATAAAATGAACAAACAAAACAACAAAAGTTAAGCGGCAGCCCTCATGGGCGACTGCCGCATAAACTAAAACAAAACAACAACATAAAGTCCAGGGCTGGTACTCTCTCATCCTTCGCTGTCGTCACTCTTCCTTTTTTCCCTTCCGGAACTCCTCCGTGAGACCCGAGACCTGTGTGGCACTCATTAGCAAATCGCGCCACCAGCCTCGCTCCGTTCCCATGGTTCTCGGCCCCGCCCTGCTTTCCACTTTCCCCCATCGCCCCTCGTAGAAGTCGTAGAGTCGAGAGAAGGGGAAAAAAAATCTTGGTCCGGTTCCCAAAACACACTACCATTTGGCCCTCCACCAGCTGGGTGACCTCCTCTGCGATGCCTGGCAGTGGTGCTGGATAGCACTCGGTGGACGGCCCTCTAACTCCTCCGACGCCTGGTGGACGGCGACGGCTCCTCTGGCTTTAGGCAGGCGGCGAGAGAGTCCCTCATTCTGCAGATGGCAGCAGGCTCCGTCCTATGGCAAATGGTGGCAACTCCTTCGCTCCCTATCGGATGGAACCTAGGCAGACTGGAGTGAGTTTGTCCGTCCCCCCGGCAAATCACTCCAGCCCACCGCCTTGAGTGTCCATGGTGAAGAGTCTGCTTAGCTCGATGGCACCGCGGATTTCCTACAGCGACGAAGGCACTTTTATAGTGTGTTCCTCCTGGGTTTTGGCACCAATGTAACAAAGGTTTGTGTTCAGGGAAGAAGGAGGCAGGAACCGGCGAACGTTCAACAAAATACTTTAATTCTAAAATAAACAAACAACAAAATGAATGACTACCACTTAAAATAAACAAAACACCAACATAAATAGTCCAGGTTTGGTCCTCTCTCGTCCTTCACTGTTGTCACTCCTCCTTTTTTCCTTACGGAACTCCTCCGTGAGACTCAAGACCAATGTGCCGCGCAGGTGACGCTCATTAGCAATCGCGCCACCAGCCTCACTCTGTTCCCATGGCTCTCGACCCCGTCCTGCTTGCCACATACCCCCATTGCCCCTCACAGACAGAAGGATGAGGAGAAACTAAGACGAGAGAGGGAAAAAACATCTTGGTCTGATTCCTAAAAATGCACTTCTATTCGGTTCTCCACCAGCTGGGTGAACTCTTCTGTGATTCATGGCGATGGTGTTGGATAGCACTCGGTGGATGGCCCTCTAACTCCTCTGATGCCTGGTGGACGCCGATGGCTCCTCTGGCTTTAAGCAGCCAACGAGAGAGTCCCCCATTCCCTGCAGCAGGCTCCAGACAGCGGCAAATGGTAGCAACTCCTCCACTCCCTCTCAGCCGGCCCTCCAGAACCAAGGCGGATGGCAACGACTTTGTCCCCCACCCCCCAGCAAATCACTCTAGCCCACCGTCTTGAGTGTCCATGGCGGAAGAGTCTGCTCAGCTTGAAGGCACCGCGGATTACCCACAGCGTGAGGGCACTTTGATAGCATGTTCCTCCTTCCTCCCAGGTTTCGGCACCAATGTAACAAAGGTTTGTGTTCAGGGAAAGAGGAGACAAGAACCAGCAAAGGTTCAACAAAATACTTTAATTATAAAATAAACAAACAACAAAACTAAAGTAACGGACGACTACTGCTTAAACTAAAACAAAACACCAACATAAATAGTCCAGGCCTGGTCCTCTCTCGTCCTTCACTGTCGTCACTCCTCCTTTTATCCTCTCAGAGCTCCTCTGTGAGACTCGAGAACGGTGTGCCTCGCTCCGTTCCCACGGCTCACGGCCCCGCTTGCAACAACTGTATAACCAATATGGTACCAATCCTGCTCCCCTTGTTCAAATCATGCTGTGGGATCAGTGCAGTTGTGCTGTTATATTCTAATCTAAATTATCAGACTTTCAGTTTTCACCTGGCATATTATAAAATTAGTGGGAGAAATCCCATAAACTTATAGATCCCATAGGACCTAAGCAATATAATGTTCTTTCAGAAAGATTCATTAATATGACCACAGATCATTAATGGCATAGGCATGAACGGAAGCTTGTTGTTTTATTCCTGGCTCAACTTTCAAGCACAGAGCTACCAAAAAGGCAAGTTAAGGGTTTGAAGAAATGAAATATCATGGCCGGGAGCCCCCACCTTCTTTCCACTGTAATGCGTAAAGGACACAGGAGCTTTGTGGTACGACAGGGTGTGGAGGCCAGACCAGTTCTCACTTTTTATATTGGAACTGCATCTCCGATTTCCCAGCTCTCCAACCTGAGGAGAAACATGTTATGCTTGGAAATGAGCCACCTACCAAGCCAATAAACTAAATTAAGCTTTAGTGCAAGTGTGTGTGTGTGTGTATGTGTGTCTGTGTGTGAAAGTAAATGCTGAAGTATGTATCTTAGGTATTTAGTTTGGCATAAAGAAAGATGAGTATTAAAATGAGTTTAACTCTTCGAATTTCTCTTTCTCAATCTCAGTCGCTCCCTGAACTGGTGTCTTGTGGGAAAGCAGTAGTGTTTCTGCATGACTGACAGAGTTTCTCACTTTTTTCAATCATTACCAGGTCCTGCCATTGATCTGGCATGGCAGCTGTGTGGAGATTTAGACATCATCATTTAGCAAGTCAGGGAAGACATCAAAATAATTCCTCAAGAGGGAAGAGAAAGGTGGTAGAGCAAGAGAGACAGTAAGAGGGAAGTCACCGAAGCTGAATTTGATACGTGCTCATCAACTGCAGTTGGTCAGAGATGGTGTATCTTACTGACAGCACAGAGTCTCCCAAATGAGTGCAGAGAAGCGCTGTATTCTCACTGAATTAAGTTATCGAGCTGTTTCTTTAATGTTCTCTCCTTCTGTCCATCTTTTCTTTCTTCTCTTTCTCTCAAGGTGGGCTTTAAGGTGAGCATTACAAGGGAGAAACTTATTCTGGGAGTTTTTTTTCCTCAATGAACAAACATAAACAATCAGACAACATTCAGGCTAGGTTTGTCACAATTATTTATCGCAATCTAATTATTATGCAATTCCTATCACATATTGCCATCCAAATAATGGAAGCAAATAGGAAAAAAAATAATAAATAAATAAATTATTATTTATATTTATTATAATTATTACAACATCCATATTATTTATATTGATGTTGTAATAATTATCAGAATATGCAAAGGTAAATATTATTAATACATTAATATAATTTTCAGGTTCATTAAAAATACTGTTTATATAACAGTATTACCATTTTTGTTGTAATAAATATTAGAAAAATATGCAATAGTAAATTGTGATTTTATAATAATATATTCAGGTTCACTCGGTTCCAAAAATAGAATAAAATAAAAATATTCTACACATTTGTGTAAATATTTTATTATTTAAAATATTATTCATGTCATTCTACCCTTGTTAAGTATTTCTACACAAAGCCTATACAAAGGAAATGTTACATTTTATTGTATAATTCCAAGTTCAAAGTAAATAAACGTATTTAAAGTTTATGTGTATTAAGCTTACACTGTATGAAAAAATAACAAATACTCCAAAAAAACATCCAAAATGTTATCATTTTATGATTGTGGTAGGCCTTATCTTATTTTTTCCCACCAACCATAATTAGTTCTCATGTCACCAGCATTTCTACTACACTTTCAAAACAGGATGCATTTTAAAAAATGATCCTCCAGGATTTTTTGTGTCCTCCCTCTAGGTCCAATCATTCATTTTCCAACTCATC
The DNA here is from genome assembly GCA_037950675.1 of Hypophthalmichthys molitrix. Classification (NCBI taxonomy): domain Eukaryota; kingdom Metazoa; phylum Chordata; class Actinopteri; order Cypriniformes; family Xenocyprididae; genus Hypophthalmichthys; species Hypophthalmichthys molitrix. The sequence goes on from CM075505.1 coordinate 4,572,648, forward strand.
CTTTGATCATTTTACCCGATGAGCAGGAACGATAGCGAAGGCCGTTATTTTTTTCATCTCCGCCCCACTCAGCTCGATGCTGACCACAGAGGGAATGCGAGGCAGGGACGGATCGTCAGAAGGGATTCCAAATCAATTTGTCAGGTCAGCCGCTGAGGGCCTGATTGCAGTTTGTTCGATGAAAAAGCGGGAATGCTCAGGTGACTGACGTGGCAGCTGCGACCGTTTCACAGGGGGGATTTGGGAGAGCATCCCAGCACTGGGCAGCCATTCCCATCCGGAACGCTGGCCCCATACCAGCCATCCATCAGCAGGGATTTCTACTCCCACTCACTTGGACCCATACAGGATGTACATCGGCTCTGTATTGGAATATCTCTGCCAGTAAGCTTATCGGCCAAAAGCACAGTTTCGTCTGAGTTAGACAGCAAGAAGGCAAGATCTTCTAGAATGATCTACACTCTTTAGTGTAGTTCATACTGTATTCATGGTTCTCTAAACATTACAAAAATTCTCGATGTTACATTATTGGGTCATCAGATGACCGTTTGGCACTCTTTACTTAACTTGTTTGAAAGAATGTCCAGAGTGAGCAAAAGTTGGCTACTTTGAAGAATTTGTTGATTTATTTACAGGGGACCTATTATGCAAAATTCACTTTTATATTTATGTGTCCGCGGTGTGTGTACATAACGTTGGATTTGCACAAAAGATTAACATGACGGCACATGCTAGTCGATGAGTTGAATCAACTCCACAGCAACTACATAAATTTATCCACTAACCATTCAGAAACGTCCAGATGAATTCTAAAAGTTGTAACTTCTTCCTGAGTCTCTCCATTAGTGTCTGACTCCGGTTTGAACAATGTAAGGCTGAACACCGTTACTGACAATCCTCATTTTGGCTGCGTGAGATTCTTCAGCTTTGTTGTTGTTAAGCAACCGGAGCTCGAGCTGTTAAAGCTCCGCCCTCTTCTGGAAAGGGGCCAGGAGCAGCAGCTCATTTGCATTTAAAGGGACAGACACAAAAACTGTGTTTTTGCTCACACCCAAATAGGGGCAAATTTGACAAGCTATAATAAATGATCTGTGGGGTATTTTGACCTGAAACTTCACAGACACATTCTGGGGACACCAGAGACTTATAATGGATTTTGTAAAAGCGGCATAGGTCCCCTATTAAGGAACTACTAGGGGTTTGTGAATTGATGATAACAATAATTAATTAAATGATTATTTAAGTAATTAAGCTTGTGTCATAAAAAAATGTAAAATTTGAATAATTAAATAATTTAAAAATAAAAGAAATCAAAATAAAACATGTACTAAAAAAAATTACCTGCAATGTTGATATAATCTGGTATGTTAATGGTTGTTCTTTAACATGTATGGTCCTTATTAAATGAACAAATAAACAGACAGTTCATTAGACAGTGCCTTCCAAAATCAATTAGACGTGAAATGAACAAATAAATAAATAAATAATTTGTATAACAGGGCATACTTCAAGTAAATATTTTGTTTTGCTGACAAAAAAGTTTGGGAATCCCTTGTCTACAGAAACATCAAACTAAAAGGATCACCTGTAGAATCAGGGTGTCGAACCCTTGTGGAAGTAAAGAGTGACTCTGAAGAAGAAAAGATGGTTCCACAACAGCCCATGCTTTTGGTCAGATTAAACACAATCCAGCAGTGGTAATCACACAAAATTCTTCTGTGGAAAGAGAGGCCTTTCCATAACCTGGATGGATCAATACTTCCTTAGAAGCAAAGGAAGCAGAACATTAACATATGGCTACAATTAATGTGAACAAAATGCAGTTTTCAATCAGCTTTGATAGAACAGACCAATACACAACTCCATTTGTCAAGAAACACATACCGCAAAAAGGTGGTGTTCCATTTCAGTTCCTCTCCCCCGAAACTTTCCCCAGCAGAGACGTTTATTTCCATTGATCTGGGAATATTTAATAAGAATTTATATTCCAAAAAGACATATTTCAAGATGATTTTCCTTCAGAATTAATAGAGTTTTGCATGCAAGGAACAGACTATAAAACAGGCCTGGCCTGGTCTGATCTTACTTAGAAAGGTCCACTAAATGGAAAATACACATGCTTAAGGCTAACACATGCAGCTGAAATGGCATATCAACATCTTTACAACTCTCACCTTTAATATTCCTGCCTCTTGTTCCTGTAATACAAAGTACAGGTTTAGTTCTATGTATTATCTCTACACATGTAAGATCCCCCCCTCCCAAAAAAATATATGGTATAATTTTCTTAAAAATATATGTAATAAACAATATGTCTGTAAAAGTTTGAAATGTCATACTGAATACAAAAGCCAGGAGAGTAAGTCTCTTTCTTGTTCTTAAAAGGAAAAACTCACCAAAAAGACAACAGATTGTGTTCATTAGAAACAATGTGCTCCTTTGATATCACTGAAAATGAATCATTTTTCAAAGAAAGCTCCTTCTCCCAGAAACAAACCCAAAACTGAAGAAAGGTATTTGCTGTGACATGTTTTAACCCGTGACTCAGAAGGTCTAAGTGTGTGATTAACGTAATGACCTCAAGCCTGAGAGAGTTCAGGAGAGAAAGATGGTCTCTTTCTCTGATGCATCACAGAGTTTTTGCTTCATTTAATCAAGTGAAATCAAGGCCCTGTATCTGTCATCATCTTCTAAAGCACATCAGTCTCTCTGCTCTCTGAAGCGCAGGTCGAAATGCTCCCAGGGTTCGGTTTCATACTGAAAACCTTGGAAGAGGATTGCAAAGTGATCTTCAAGGTTGCTGAGGTGATATCCATCTTTGTAGAGGAAGATGATTACAAAGATTTAGATTTTGATTAATTTATGATCTCTGCAGGTTACAGGTGCAAGTGAGACAGTGCCTTCCAAAATCAATTGGATGTGAAAGCAGAACAAATAAAGACAAATATTATGAAATTGAGATCAAATGGTGATATGTAATTATGTCCGAAAGCAACGTCAAGATTCAGATGGAGTTATGTATGTCACAATTGCGAAGGGTTAACAGCGAAAAACGAAGTGAGAAAGTCATGTGAGAACAGGCAATGCCTCCATAGCACTATGATCGGTTGATTACTCTGTCACTAAGATAATAATGACCACCTACTGTTTCATGCTGAAAACAGGTCTGCAAATTGACCTGGGATGCATTTCCCGAAGCCAACTATGGTCGCAAGTTCTGTCGTTACCAACACAGTTCAACGGTACTTGCGACCACAGTTGGCTAACAATGCTTTTCAGAAACACACCCCTGAATGGTGAAAACAGGCTAACTAGACTATCCAGCTTCGTCTCCATACTGGAGTGATAAATCTGATCTTCAAGCAAAAGGAACTGGATGAAATATTTGAATGCTACCGATCCACAATCTGATTTCAGACTTGTGGTGCAGCCTGAATCATAATCACCCCATGTTCGTTCTCCCAAGGTTTTTTTTCTCCATTCTGTCACATGATGGAGTTTGTGTTCCCTGTCACTGTCGCCTCTATCTTGCTTAGTTGAGGACACTTAATATTCAACTATATTATTGATTTGACTACACTGACACTATTATTATTATTATTGCTGTGATTATGATGTTTCTAGCATGTTATGTTTGATTGACAACAGTTCTTCTAACCCTAATTAATGGAGTGTGTAGCTTTTAATTTCTTAAACAACCATGTATGAAAATCATCATGGCCATATTCTAGGATAACAATGTCAAGATTCATTAAGCTCAAATTGTGAAAGAATGGTTGGGAGGGAGCATAAAGAATCATCTTCACACATGAATTAGCACCTCTGAGTCCTGACCTTAAACTCATCGAAAGTCTTTGGGATGTGCTGGAGTAGACTTTACAGAGTGCTTGACTCTTGCATTGTCAATACAAGATCTTGACCAAAAATTGATGCACCTCTTGATAGAAATAACATCACAACATTTATTTCCATCAAGAGGTCCATCATTTTTGGTCAAGATCTTGTACTGGCAATGCAAGAGTCAAGCACTCTGTAAACTCTAATCAAAAGCATGCAACAGATGCTATCAATTGATATCAACTTGTACATAAGCTTGCCAATGTTTTTTAAAATGACAGATTATGACCATTCATTCAAATATGTTTTGCCATACATGCATGTCTTAAAAGGCAAACAGACGATTTATAATAGCTGGAAACAATTTAGTACAACAAAATCTTATGTAGATCTTAAACAGTACTGTGGCGTCATATTTCAGAGCATTTATTAAACTAAGAAACATTTTAATCAGATATTTCCATCTCCTATAACATCAGCCACCTAATGCCTGCACCATTTACAGCACTCTCATTTTCAGCCATAAATATTTTATACCACTTGCCACACAACATTTACAACCATCTCTGCTGTCAGAGTTACAGCTCCTAGTATCACCAGGACAAAGCATGTGTGATTGTGTGTGAGCGAGTACAAACTGTTAGATTTCAAGGGGTAGGCCGAGTAGCAGGCATTGTGAGCGATCACTCGCAGGCCGCCCGACTAGCTGTTGTTACTGTAATTGTGCACGATTTACTTACGCTCTGTGAAACCGCACTTGCGTCCAGAGAGCCGTCACGCCTGTTTACATCAGAGGGCTCTGATGTCATTACAGAGGGCCCGAGCCTTTGATAGTGCTTCCTCTGGAATGTTACGCTCTGTGTGCGCCTCAGATATCACAAGAAGCTCAGCTGGCAGGTACAGTAGAAATCTCATTTTTATTGCTTAGGGCCAAACAACAGGACCCCATGCCACACAGAACCACCTTCAACCTCCCGACGCTCCAAAGAGCCCGTTCTCACGCCATGAAATTTCATGGCGAGGCTCGCTTTGGCTAATCTCTCAAAGCACAATAGAATCTGGCCGTCTCAACATTTGCACCCCCGGAGGAATGCAAACAGTTTATTGATCTATTTACAGTGGGAACAGATGCTTCAAACTTCTGCGGCACATGCAGATGCTGATTGGCCAGACGGCAACCAGCATTATTTTCAGCATGAGGTTTCGGCGCCGTTGACCTGTTCCAACATTAAAAAGTTAAATGGTTATTACTAGGGGTGTAAAGGTACACAGAAGTCACGGTTCGGTACATATCTCGGGTTTGGGGTCACGGTTTGATACAAGTTCGGTACAACAGGAAAAGCAACAAATCCCCAATGCTAGGTTTCTTTTCATTTATTTTGAACAGACAGTAGTGCAAATTACAGGTAAGGTAAGGTAAGGTCAACTTTATTATCCCCAAGTGGCAATTTGTTACACAGCCAGCAGTAAACCATACAATTAACAAAACAAATGTATTAAGCACTAAGCAGTCAACAGACTGCACTCTTGCATAGGTCATATTTTTTGTAGGGCTGATAAAAAATGATTTTAGGTCACAATCGGCTACAAAACTGAAAAGCATCTCGTGTTATAAAAGTACAAAATATATAGAATAATGAAAAATAAAACTTGTGCAGAGATTAGTTTTCTTTGCGCATGAGAGTTTATTAACATGCAGTGACAGTGGTAGATGGTAGACAATGGTGGATGCAGAATGCTGCTTTCTGCCGTCCCAGTTTCCTCTCTGTGAAGTTAGTGGAACGCGTCACAAAAAATAATCGAAACCCAGCATATAGGCTACTAGCAAGCTCTTGCGCGCCATCTGAACTCTTGTTTTGGGTTGGTGCATAGATCGTCTCTTCTTCTTCTGCTCTTTTTCCTGTTGCAGCAGTTAGCAAAGAGCGTTGCATTACCGCACACTGCCCCTTCTGGATTGGAGTGTGGATCACCTGTGACCGACTGTATTCGTCATCTGACGGTATGCACCGAACCGTGATGGTTCGGGATGAATACATGTACCGTTACACCCTTAATAAATACGTATCTGAATCGAACATGACGTTCAAAGATATGCATGAGACCCATGTGTTAGAGGCATCCATTGAAGGCGAGCAATACAGCGTGGCAGTTCTGCTATATGCGCATGCCAAGATCTTTCTGGAGCCTGTTCAAACTCTAAGCACAAAGATAAGTGAGCCACATGAATACTAACAAATTTAAAAGCATGTTATACATTGAAAAGACGCATGCTCAATTTCCTTCACTCCACATAGATCTTTCTGACTCTAAATAGTGCGGCGAGACGTCAGGGGAACAGGTGAGCGTACAGAAGAATGATTTCCTGTGGCACCCTAAAGATGTCATGGGGCTTGTGGCGTACGGCGTTCTTGCTGCAAACGGCTGTGGATATATAGCATTCCTGCTCGATCCCACGAGGTGGCAGTCAGAGCAGAGCTCCTCCTGACACCAGTACAAATTTATCTTTTGCTTTACGATATCCCCAAAAATCAGTTCAAAATGCCTTAACAACAGCTATGAGCAGGCGGCGTAGCGCACATGTGTAGAGCTGCACGTCTACGCTTTCTCTCTCTTTATAGCATAAATCGCTGTCTTTCTCGGAGTCTGTCCGCCGAGAACATACTTTCTCAATAAAGAGCGATCTCAACCACTCCCCCCAAAAGGTTGAGTAATAACTTTACATTGACTGACCTTTTAACCCGCAGTCACTCAAAACAAGCCTCAAGTTGGTTTCATAAGGCTATTTTGAGTCTGTAATTTATTTCTACTAGGGTGGCAAATTTATTCAAATATTTAATTGCATACTTTTATGTAAAATTAACACATTCAATATGTTTTTATGGAAAGAAAACTAAATGATTCAAATGAAATAATCTTGTATAACTATTAGCTTTGGCAATTTGAAAAAAAAAAATCAACAGTGCTAAACATAATTAATCACATCCATTAACATTTTATTTTATCTTATATGAGTTAAAAGTGAAACATTGACTTCATGTTATGGTTTGATGCAAGACAGGCTTCTGCTCAGTATCATTTATTTAAGATTTGGAAAATACTATTATCTCAGTATATGATATTAAGAAAGTTTTGTTTACATATCACAGAGAGCACAACATTGTAGCTTTCAGCAGAATTCCGTATCGTTCTTATCGGCAGTAAAAACATTATTCTGTAATGCACATAAATCCGTCACACAAAACAGATAAATGCTGCAATATTGGCTTGGCTAATTTATTTACTGAAATGCTTTCAGAGAAAAAAAGCAATGAAACAGCGAAATATTGTCTTTTTTCTGTGAGGGCAATAACTAGATTAGATGATAGATGTGAGTCTGGGGATGACTGCTGCATCCAGTCAATTACAGAGCGCCGCTTTCCCGAGTCCTTTTCAAACACGGTGTCGGATGACAATTTCATTAGCTAAGATTAGAGGAGGATGTGGGAAATTACAGAACATTATTGCACTTTACTGCCTGAAATATCCACCTTGTCATAGACAGCCTGACAAGACCTGACAGATGTATTAAGATGTGTGAGACTCGGGCTGAATCTTAAAGACTTCAGCTCAGCTGGGTGCTTGGAAGGCCCTGTGCGTGAAGGAAGAGTGTTATTGAGTATGTACTTCTTTTTCCCAGAATGCTCTTCATACACAAGGGCTATGCAAGTTATCCACAATTTGCTAGTCTGCATGGAAAATCAGAGCGTGTGGAAAACAGTCACACCAAAGCTAGAGGGCACGACGATCATCACCAGCATGTGTCTCTTTTTTTGATATACAGTTTTTCCAAAAGCTCTTAAATGGCTGCTGAAAGTTTAATGGAGGTGATAACCAGCTCTGGCTCGGAATCCTCTCACGGACTGATTTGTGGGCACTGCCTCTCGGGCAGGAATAGCTAATGCACAGCGGCAGCCATTTCTGTGCACAAGCAGCAAGTTTAATGAGGAAAATAAAAGCAGATCAGCAGCAGATGCTCTTGGTCAAAAGCCTGAAAACCACAGCTCTTTTTCCTTCCTTCCCTCCTCCTCCAAAGAAATGTATGTTTGGCATGGCTGTCAGCAGCCTTGAGATGCTGAAACAGGATTTGTAGAGCAGTTAAGACTGATATTTAGTGGGTCTCAGGCGGGACAGAATTGCACCCACACTGGACCTCAGGATGAAGAATGCACAAGGAAAACAATGGCTTTCTTCTTTCAGCCAAACACAATCTGAGCTATATTAAAAAATATCCTGGCTCTTCCGAACTTTATAATGGGAGTGAATGGTACCCAAGATTTTAAAGCCCAAAAAAGTGCATCCATCCATCATAAAAGTAATCCATAATAAAGGCCTTCTGAAGCGAATCGATGGGTTTTTGTAAGAAAAATATCCTTATTTATAACTTTATAAACTATAATAACTGGCTTCCGGTAACAGCTGCACACAAGTTGAGTTGACTTCTATGTTGGAGCAGAGTAAGTTTAGGTGAGAGTAGACGCCTCTCGCAGTTCAAACAAATAGGGCTGGGCAACAAACTCAAGCTCCTCTTCTCTCATATCGAAATCCTCTGACATTTCATCTTTAAAAATTCTCGTTTTAGACTTCTAATTCGTGACTGGGGTTTGGTTTTGCTCTATCCTCTGCGCTTCCACGTTTATCAATACGTCATGTGTCGGGTCAGAGATCACTCTTCCGACTCGCATACGGCCGTTGTCGGAAGCCAGTGATTATAGTTTATAAAGTTATAAATATGTATATTTTTCCTACAAAAAATGCATCGCTTCACTTCAGAAGGCATTTATTAACCCCCTTGAGCCGTATGGATTCGTTGAATCCAGTGACCGTTAATTCCAGTGAAAATCTTCAGTCAATAATCTTGAAAAATTTCAAAAATAGAAGTGTAAACCATTTATTGGAAGAAAAAAAGTGCTATGGTACTTTTTCCAATAACATGCAACATCAAATTTTGGACCTGTCACATCTAACTGATAACCCAACCATTTAAATAGGTTTGTTATCAGTGCGGATACCGATTCAGGCACTAGATGAGTGCATCTCTAGACAAAAAGTGAAGGGAAATGTTTGTATCCCACAGTCCTTCAAACCACAAGACCATTTGTTCACTTGCATCACGTGGGCGGACAACGACAACTCCATGAAGTGTCAAATTTCCCTTTATAATAACTAAACACCAGCATCCCTCTCAGTGAAGAAAGACGAGGAGATCAAAGAACTAATTCAACCCCGGTCCTGATTCTGTTTAGTGTTTCTTGAGCTTGCAGAGGGCTAGAAAACAGCATCCATATATCCTGCACTCCCAACAAGGCGCCCCTGCAGCGAAACAGATCAGGTGCTGAAAGAGGGTCGTCTCCAGATCCGTGCACTGCGAGTCCAATGTTCTTGCCGGTGACCGGCCGCTCGTCCTACGAGGAGATCCTCTCAAACACATGCTAATCACTGCCAGTTGTTCTTCCGTACATCCAGAGCTACACAATCACGCACTTCACTTTTGGCTTCGGATCAATCGCATCACAAATAGGCCGAAAGTTGGCCGTCTCCGAGAGCAGAATCATTGCTCAATCGTTCTGATTGCTCCTCAGAGTGTTTGCGGAGCTACTTTCATCTGCAGCGTACAAGTTAACGTTTCAGCATTCATCGCTTACTTGTGAGGAAATTCCACGAGGGCACAAAGACCATGTGTTCAGGGCTCAGTTTCTTGATACACTTCTCCGAGAAGGCAAACCGAGCCAGTAGACGACTCCTCTTTTACACAGTAAAAGACTTTTTCATGAACACCAGATCCATTTCAGCGATAAGCGTCCAAAAGCACCTTCTGTCAAATACGCATCAGCACATCAGAGCACTTGAACATGGCATGACCTCTGAATCGACATTACAGGATGACTTCAGAGATAACAGACCAACATTTTTAAGTGACACTTCCACACATCAAACAATGGACAGCATCTATTTTCCTTTCCAATGGGCCACTTTAAGCTCCTATCGCTAATGGCAGTGGGAGAGATGGATCACTCAGAAAAGGAGACACACTCCCGGACCCTCCCTATACATCATTATACAGAGAACTTCACCTGGATATGGCCAGGGTCACACTGGAGGTTCTCCATTAAACTTTATGGTTCATTGATTCAGAGAGCCGGCATATGGTTCCCATCAGGCACCGCTGCCTTTATCAAGAACACACTCCGGTCCAAACTGTCAGCTGGATCTGCCCCAAAAACTTTGACTGACAAATTTATACAAGTGTTGAGATTTTCCCCCTTCACCCACTCTTTCTTTCCTCCTTTCTTTTTACACAACATTACTCTCTACACTCACGTGAAAGAAAGAAAAGTGGCGATTAGACTGTGTCTGCGAGTTTGGTTGAGGAAAAGTTTTGATGGCTGGTAAATTTGAGACTTGGCCAAAATTTATAATGCTGTAAAATTGTGGGAGAGAGAAAAAAAAAAAAAAAAACACTCACATGCTGAGATATGAATAACATTTTGAAAGCCTGAAATTTTATGAATAATATGAAATGTCCTCGCATTGGGGTCAAGCTAATTCATTGCAGGTTCATTTCCTGTAATAAAACATCTTTTTAGGCATCATGCTTAATCTTAAAGGGATAGTTCACCCAAAAAAATGAAAATTCTGCCATCATTTGCTCACCCTCATGTCATTCCAAACATTTACTGTATGACTTTATTCTTTGAAATACAAAAGAACATCTTGAAAAAATGTTTATTTGTGCATACAAAGAAAGTCAACGGGGTCCAATGTTGTTTGAAGAAAAAAAGAAGGATGGAAAAAAGACATGTATATGGGTTTGAAACAACATGAGGGTGAGTAAATTAATATGATAATACTAATTTACAACCAAGAAATGCAAGTGCTTTACAATGAAAAGCGTTACAAGCACTAAGTACTTCACATAAACAGATAAAGTAAAAATACTGAAGATGAGACCCACTTTATAATAATAATAATAATCATAATAAAAGAAGATAAAGTTAATATACATAGAATGTATACCAAAAGATGGAAATTATAACTAAGATTATAAAATTAATTATAAATATATTAAATGATTTTCTTTTTGGGTGGACTATTCCTTTAAGGAAAAAAATCTCATTAAATACTAAAAAAATAAATTCAAAACCAAGTATGTACGTTCATGTAGTTGTAGAAAAAGACCATACTGTTCTTCAGACAACACTTGATATCATAACCTGAAAAGTTCACAGGTCAAATTACAGACACATGGCTTTCTTTGTGGACATTATCTTGCTTTCTTTGTGCTGAGGTAACCCAAGTAAGACGACTTAACGACAAAAAAGCCTGGACTGAAGTGTCCCTTTAATCACCAAAGACATTTTAATGACAGTCTTATGGAGAGTGACCACCACAGGCCAGAGTAAAGAACGAGCCTGCTCTCGACGACCTGACATCTATAGGACCCATTGCTACAACTGAGAGTACCGGTTTTATTTCAGAGAAGAGAAATTACGAAAGGAAAAAAAAATGACAAAAATGTTTCTGCCACAGCCAACAACGGCAGAACTCCCAGAAGTTCTTGACGTGCGTAATGTGAATTTATCATTTCTCACGCACACAGAAAAAACCTAAAGATAAGATTTTGTCAGCTCTGGAGTCCTGGATAAAATTTTGAAATGAACAAATTTTCTTCATGCCGTGATGTTTGCCAACACATTCGACGAGGAATGCTTTGACAGATGTGCTGCGCTCATTTTTGAGACTAATTAGACTTCGAGCTATTCTTCCATTTCTGTAAACCATTTTTCAACGTAGGCCACAGATCTCGTTTCCCCTCGAGTCGGTTGCATCTGGTTCCTTCACAGTTTGTCGCTAGCGTTGGACACGGAAGACAGAGAGGACCAGGTGCTTTTAACAAGACCCTTTACGCTCTCTCGGCTCTTTATTGGGTTAACATTGAAACACTGTGGAAACTCAATCTTGGTATCAAAAGCAGATGCTTTGCACGATTTAGAATCTTACATAAAGTCCAATTGATTATCGCTGGTGTCTTTAAGGTAAAACAAAGTTGCGTTTGTTCTAGTGCCACAAACATCGTTGTCTTTAAGCGACCCGCTTGAGTTGAGAGAAGGGCTGACGGACATGTCTCCATGGAAACACTGACCCTTAAAAACTCCTGCGATGTGAAACCGGCACGAGATTTATGGGTGTTTTCAGCTTGTTACAGGAGATTTATATTTACAATAAAAAAGAACAACAATCTGCAGAAGCCATTAGCGAGGGAGCAGGGGAAGAGTGCTAAGCTACCAGACAGGACAGCTAATTGTAGAGTTTTAACATCTCTAATAACCAGCATTCATTAAATCTCTTGTAAGTAAACACTCATAAATAACTTAAAACAAACATTACCTCATGTTCTTTTTCTATCTTTTGCAGATATTTCAGAATAACTGAAATATGTGGTCATCAACTGACCGCAAAAATGCTGCTGAGAAAAAAAATGATGGTCTGGTCTCCATGGAGTCTCGGAATCCATTCTCAAAGATGATGTCGTCAGCACCTGATTAAGATGGATGTCACCGAGCAACGAGGAACGGAGAGGCCAAGTGGAGATAGATAGAGAAGGAGAGAGAGAGAGGAAACAAGAGAAGCATTTGGCTCTGGTATGTGAAGCAGCACGTCTTCATTCCCTGCAGTCGACGTGAAAGATCTTCTTCCATTCTCCACGCTCTCGGGCCTGCTGACCCTGGAGGTTCGTCCTCAAGGGCTGGCCCCTCGCCACGGTCACTGGCTGCGGAGCGCCTAAGCAGGCTTGACCGTGGATAGTCACACACAAGTGCGGTCAAGCCCTGGGCAGCAGGATTTGGGATGTGACAGCATAATCAATTTCCATGATATATGGCGACCCAGCGGAGGAGACACCGAGTAAGATGCTGACGGTGTTGTCTGGGTTAGAGTTTTGATGCGGTGTGACGGAGGTTCCTGCTTCTGTCTCCACTGCCTGCTAGAGAAACTCTCTGTGAAGCCACAACAACCCTAAAAATACTGCCAACATGATTGTAGAGTAAAACTGAATGCTATTTTGAAACAGCAGGCCACAAGAATCTGTATGTTACAATAACTTTACTAGGGTTAAGGGCTGCTGTTCAGCTCAAATTAATGTTTTTTTGCAGCACGTGCCTAAACATTAAATAGTGGCCAGTGTACAACAGATAAAAGTAACTTTAAAAAGTTACATTCATTTATATTATGTATAACTGTATAATAAATTTAATTATATATATTACGGAAGAGGATTAGGGGTCATTGCACTTCGAAGAAAACAACTTGTTAAATTTTGGGAAAAAAGTTGAAATGAAATGTTGAGAATAAACTCATTAAATTTTGAGAATAAAGTCATTGCGTTTCAGGAAAAAAACGTGTTAAATTTCGAGGAAAAAGTCTAAATAAAATGTCTAGAATAAACGCATTCAATCAGTGTCATGTTTATTGCATACTGATAGAGGACATGACAGAGTTTGGATCATTTAGTCAAGCCATATTTGAGGTTTTCTTTCAATAACAAAGATATATCAGCTTTATATATATATATATATATATATATATATATATATATATATATATATTTTTTTTTTTTTTTTTTTTTTTTTCCAGCTCTTAAATCCTGGATAAAATTCCCAAAGAAATAAAGTAGTAATGTATTGTTAGTTTTAACAGATTAAAACTTGGCCAATCTAATTTCAGGATGTGACATCTACCATATTTTGAACTTATGTTGCTGTAAATATAAAAGTAAATGCTACTTATCAGGACATGTAAAACACTAAATTTCTGAACTCACGCCCATAATTGAAAAAAAAAAAAAAAAAAAAGCTCATTCATCTACATCCTGTGATGAATGGTATGAGAGTAATCACTCTCTAAAGAGTCAGAGGTCACAGTCAGATTCACTCTCCTTCTAAGAAAATGATGGTTATTATCACTCAGAAACACTAGAGGTTGACATCCACCCCACTCTCATTACACATTTATCCGCTCGCAAATATTACAAGCACTTCTGTGACGTAGATGCAGCAGGTGGACAGCAATGCTGTGTGTTTGTGTATCTGTTGACAGGTTGTGGTGTACATTATAGTCCATATCAGCTTTAGTCAACAGTCAGTACTACCCAACTTGTTGTCTAACACTAAATAACTAAGGACCAGTCTAACAAAAACACACAACGCATTGGAGGATCATATTTAGCATAATATTGTCACCACTATCTTACACTGACATATCAAATTATGTACATTATTCTGTATGTACTATGTAGTACTTACAAACAACGCACACAGTGCGTCTAATTGTCTGGAATAGTTATGAAGCCAGTTTGTAACAGGCAACAGGTGAATTTCACTGGCATTTCCTGAGAGGAAGAGCCAACTTCTCTGGACAAATATAGACCTCTAACAGACTCTATGTGGCATTTGAATAGTTTGAGTTCTAATAATGACTTTCCCTTTGATCTGAATGCCATATACCTCTATATTTCATTGTCCGTTGTTGTCAGTTATTACTTTTATTCTTGCTCCATTTTTATATTAATGCTTTCACCTGAGTAATAAATGCCACAGCAATAATTTCCTCTAGGAAAACATCAATACAATCCACACTTTTATGATCTAACTAATAATTATTTTAAAATAATCTGTATTAATAATAATGATATTCTATGGAGAAAATGCTGTTTAGAACCAGTAGTTACAATATCTACCAGCCGGGGCTAACAAGGTCATGATAACTAACCAATACTTCACCTCTTGATTCTGACTTAAATGGTTAGCTCACCCAAGAATGAAATTCCTGTCATTAATTAGTAATTACTCACCCTTGTGTCGTTCCAATCCCGTAAGACCTTTGTTCTTCTTTGGAACACAAATTAAGATATTTTGGATGAAATCCAAGAGAACTTTATGACCTCCCTATAGACAGCTACATAACCAATTTCAAGGCCCAGAAAGGTAGTAAAGACAAAGTCTCCTACGCTGTTACATTCCAGGTTCTATGTCAGAACACTGGCTTATTATTGGCCGGCTACTGTGTAAGCATCACACGCATGTGCCATGCTGCTCATGTGAACAGCCTCGGCCAATAATGAGCTGCCATTCTGACATAGAACCCGGAAGCACAGCACTGTGTTTACAATGTGAACAGTGTAGAAGATTGACTGGGAATAGAAGAAAATGTTTGTTTTGTTTTTGCGAACAAAAAGTATTCTCGTCGCCTCATAACATTAAGGTTGAACCACTGTAGTCACATGAACTAATTTAACAACATCTTTACAACCTTGAAATTGGTTATGACGTTGCCGTCTATAGGGAGGTCAGAAAGCTCTCGGATTTCATCAAAAATATCTTAAGTTGTGTTCCAAAGATGAATGAAGGTCTTATGGGTTTGGACATGAGGGTGAGTTATTAAAGGGTTAGTTCACCCAAAAATGAAAATAATGTAATTTATTACTCAACCTCATGCCGTTCCACACCTGTAAGACCTTCGTTAATCTTTGGAACACAAATTAAGATATTTTTGTTGAAATCCGATGGCTCAGTGAGGCCTCCATAGCCAGCAATGACATTTCCTCTCTCAAGATCCATTAATGTATTAAAAACATATTTGAATCAGTTCATGTGAGTACAGTGGTTCAATATTAACATTATAAAGTGACGAGAATATTTTTGTTGCGCCAAAAAAACAAAATAACGACATATTTAGTGATTTAGTTGAAAAATATCTCAATTTGCGTTCCGAAGATTAACGAAGGTCTTACGGGTGTGGAACGGTATGAGGGTGCGTAATAAATTACAGAATTTTCATTTTTGAGTGAACTAAACCTTTAATGACAGAAATTTCATTTTTGGGTGAACTAACCCTTTACGGCCCATTCACACCAAACACGCTAACTATAAAGATATAGTTCTAAAAATCGTTCTCAGTATTAAAGAATAGCAGAGCTCACACCACAGCTATAACAATAACGGCAGAAAGAAACTATATCATTGGAATCACTTTCAGAACAATTTCAGAACAATTACATTTTATCCAGCTAATGAATGATAAAAACACTGACAGCCAATCAGATTCCATCCTGCTGTAATGAGCTCGAACATTTAAAGTGACAGACAAGCACGTGCTTAGAATAAACCGAACAATATCGTCCGCTGGTGTGGAAACTAATATAGTTATCGTTCTTGGTGTGAACGGGCCTTTAGAAAAGAACATTTCTACCATTAGACACAATGCCCAATTTGTCTTTATTTATGTAAACAAAAATTCACAAGGAACTGGACTTGATAAATGGAAGCATAACAAGGTCAAACACGCAGTTGGACTCTCCAAACTCACAGGTCCATCTACGGAGATGCCGCAACCAGGAAATTTTGAGAAATATGAAGTTGGAATTTTATTGCTGTACTTCAGCCAGATAACAAGAACAGCTAGTCTTTGAACTCTTTCTCTCTCCTTCTACTGGATTGTTTCTTTCTCTCTCATTTCCCTCAGCTTCTGGTTATAAGACAAGCGAAAACACTGTTTTTCAGCCATGTAGTAAATCTCGCTGGCGGACACGTTCTTTGATTTCTTTGCCCTCCCCTCTCCCGTTTCCATGCTGAATGAACCTGTACAGCACATGAACATTTTCATGACAAAGCTGGGAATTTTAGGCAGTTTTACCTCAGTCTAAAGTGAAGCCAGTAACATTAGTAGTGGTAGTCGGAAGGGAACCCCACCGCCTCCCCCCAGCGTTCTTCATTTTGGAGTCTGTGTGGGCCAAATTTTACCGTCCATGCTGTGCTGAAATTATTCGCTGGCCTTTAACCAGAATCTCTCACATTACCACATGCTGAAGCCAGAGCCAGCTGTGTCAGAGGATTCAGGAAAATCATCTCAGCCTCTGAAAAAAAAAAACATTTTTACCATCTCACATTTCTGAAAACTTGCCACATTGTAATCACTGAACGTTGTAGATTAATGCTTTAGAGAACAAGTCTATTCACATAGAGGGGAAATGCTAAACTGGTCATATTACACAAGGAAAATATCACACAGGAGCTTCCAACAAGCACCCTATGAAGTTGAAAGGTGGAATGATTTGCATTGGAGATGGATTGGTTTTATTAGCATTGGATATGGATTTGATCCAATAAGATGCCTTGATAGTTCAGATGGACTGGAATGTACCAAACAACATGTTTTACCTTTGGCACCACATCCAACCCTTATTTGCCCCCTGAACCGCAACCATGACACACTTAAGAGCAACCTGACAAACCCCATAAAGGATCCAAGGTGCTAAACAGGTGCTAAAGGCACAAGAAAGACAGGCTGGCTTGAAGGGAAAACTGGTTGGGGTAAGAGAAAAGAAAAAAGAACAAGAGAGTGGGGTTTTATGGGGTTCACCAGGTGACCTCTGACCTTTTGCTCTCAGCAGGACGGTGTTGTAATAAATTGCTGGTCGTTAAGGACCTGGACACTTCTTGGCCCTCACTTCAAACGTGCGCTAAGGTTGTGCCTGTTAGCTGAAAGTAGCGTGGCAGACAGGCCCGGTTACGGCCCAAACTCCTCCTTGACTCGAGCACATCTGGAGGGCAGCACCTTGGCTGAAAATGAGACTTTGTGTCTCTTGATGTTTTCACATGACATCTTTATTAACGCTCAAAGCATCCATCCTTATACTTCTGTCATATTTCTGTTGTCTCGCTCTCATTGTGAGGCTTTAATGCAAAACATTTGCTGCGTCTTCCGAATCGTGCCATCTGCGGCCGTGTTGCTAAGTAGCTTGCCGATGAAGGTGCGTGTCAGCTTGTCTGCATTAGCAACCAAGACCAACGAATATCTATCTCATGGTGATCTACAAGTTTTATTGTTTCACTCAAGAACGCCGTTCATCCCACTGTTCAGATAAGGTACAAAGAGCATCAGCGGCCATTGCCGTTTGACCCGTGGCGGCCCTGGCTGGGAGACAGAGCTGATTGTGGGAGCTCAACAGGTGCGAAGCTGAATCGCAGAGCCAGGGAAGATACATAAATTACCACAGCGGCTCAATCACACCCTTCTGTGGCTCTGTTAATCTGCCAAAGGCTTTGAAGGCTGAAACAAGAGTTATGAACAGCACAGCCTGTGAAGACAGAGGGGGAAAAAAACATGCATACACTACTAAGTGCTGCATACACAACACAAACACACGCATAAAAACATAATCTGAAACTTTTTTGGATTTTACAATAAAAAGAAAACAAAAATATAATACAAATCCATGGTTTACAACAATACACACAACTTTGATAGCATCACTATGTACTCAACCATGGGAAAGCTATTCAAATGACAGAATGAGAGAAAGATGGATAGATAGGTACAACAATAGAAAATATGAACAACAGATACAATAGATACAGTGGCATCCAAAAGTTTGGACACGCCCTTGGAAATTATATTTTTGTGATGACTCTGCATTGCTAAAGGATTAGTTTTCTTCAGTTGAAAAGAAATTAAAGTTTTTGAGGAAAACATTCCAGGATTTTTCTCCATATAGTGGACTTCAACGTCTACCAATGGGTTGAAGGTCCAAATTGTAGTTTCAATGCAGCTTCAAAGGGCTCTACATGATCCCAGCCGAGGAATAAGGGTCTTATCTAGCGAAACGATCGGTCATTTTCTAAAAAATTAAATAAAAATGATATACTTTTTAACCACAAATGCTCGTCTTGCACTAGCTCTGTGATGCGCCACACATTATGTAATCATGTTGGAAAGATCACGCGTGAGTTACTTTAATGCATTTAGGCCAAAAAGAAATGAAGAAATGTAGAATGAATGAAAGAACATAAGATAGTATATATAAACAGAATAATGGAACAGATGGAAAATTCTATGATAGAAAAATAAAACTAACAATTAATAGAACAGTGAATGAACAACAGAACAAATCAAATGGAGCAAACAAACAATAGCAAATAATATACTGAGTAAACAATAGAACAAATGATCAACAGAAGATATATGAGAGAAAAATAATAAACATAACTATAGAACAAATGATAAATAGCGACAGTCAGAATGACAGAATAACATAAATTTTATGATGGAACAATAACAATTTATACAACAGATTAAATGAAAGATCAAAGGATCAACAGATATAATGACAGAATGAACAAACAATATAACAAATGAAAGATAGATACAATTGATAGTTTAACAGAATAACAGAAAAAATGACAAAACAAATGATAGTTAGAAAGACTGAAGGAAAGAACAAGTTAAAGAAAACAAACAATATCATACAGATGAATTGCTTGTTGTGTTTTTCATTTGTAAGTCAGTTTGGATAGAGGTGTCTGCTATATGATTAAATGGAAATGTAGACCAGTAGATTGAGAAAAAAAAAAAAAAAATAGATCAAACTTAGCAAGAGCAATATTAGATATTAGACAGAACAATAGGTAGAACTGTAAAGAGAATGATACAGATCTCAGAGGAAGACAGGAAGCTCTGAGATCTAAGGCAAAGGAACCAGTGACAGTGCAGGATAAATCATTTCACTCAGAGCAGCTCCAGGAACGAGGGCAGGTCACTGGATGAAGCTCCCAGTGCTGAGCGGGTCCGAACCAGAACAAAGGGACTAGTGTGAACACAGTCAGTGGACTGACACAGAAAAAATCAAGTTATTCTAACCTAATATCCTGCCTGTGTTATTATTTCAGAATTTTAGTGCTAAGGGTTGATGCTAAAGACACATTTCTATGTGACACATTTCCAAATAAAGTAGCATATTCCGAGAGAAATACTGTAAAGCAGGATTTGATTGGATCATAAATCTGTTATCATAATTTAAAGTCATTTCAGTGGTCGAGAAAATGATTACATTTTGATTCAAAAAACTTACAGAATCCTTTTTGTTCTTTAGATTCACCGGCATTGATTAATAATGTATTTTGAGACCATGAATACAGCATCGATTTTGATTTCATGTTCTCTTTACCCTGTTTTCACTTTTTGTTTATGATTACTAGTTTATTTTTACATAAATTAAACAAAAAAAAGGGTAAAATAGAAAATGAACTGCTCAAGTATGTCAAAATCCTTCTAATTGCAGCACATATGATAAATACAACTTTTTTTTCAATACATTAGTTTACATAAATCAATAATAACAATGGTTAAACCATTTAGCTGTATTCATTCCAGCTAAATGGTTAAAATGGCTTTTCTTGTTTGAATGCGCTCAAGTCCAAATGCTCCTTCTCGCGTCTGTTCTTTCTTTTTCCCTTTTCCCCTTCATTTACAAAGACCATCTGACTGTTTTTCTTCATCTTCATTCCTTTATTCTCTCTCTCATTCTCTTTTGGAGAGCAGGACAAGAGGAAATTGGT
This sequence comes from Hypophthalmichthys molitrix, assembly GCA_037950675.1. NCBI lineage: Eukaryota > Metazoa > Chordata > Actinopteri > Cypriniformes > Xenocyprididae > Hypophthalmichthys > Hypophthalmichthys molitrix. The sequence goes on from CM075505.1 coordinate 4,592,912, forward strand.
GTAATGAATTTAGGGTGCCTGTGTTCGGCGAGCTGCGGTCCCTCTGGCACGGTTCGGTCATTTATCTTCCGCACTCTGTCAGAGGGAAATACAGCACAATGGGTGAAGGGGGAGTGCAAATTGACTACCAATTACGCGCCTGTGAATAAGGAGAGATTAGAGGAGGGAACGCAATATGGTTCACTGCTAGCGTTTATTTTAACCCTGCAAGCAGCGGACCGCCAAGGCCTGGAAGGAGGAGGAGGAGGGGTTAGAGGGAAAGAGAAAAAGAGAGTGATGGTCAACCAAGGGTGAAATCTGTAAAAGATTCCTTGTGTTTGCAGGGATGAGAGCTTTTTTTTTCCTCTTTCCTTTCTGAACACAGTACAGAATGGATAGAGTTAAGTGTATCTGCCTTTTATGTATGTAAGTGTGAGTGTGAATGCACTTAAAACAACTTCCAATCTTTTTTTTCTGTATTCTTAGATTTTAAGAAAGCTTTTGAAACTGTAGATCACATTTTGCTCTCTAGGTTATCAAATTTTAATTTTTCAACTGAGGCCATTATGTGGTTTAAATCTTATTTAGAAAATAGAAAACAATGTGTAAGTGTTATAAATGCAACCTCAGAATATAATATTGGAGTTCCACAAGGATCTATTTTAGGTCCATTGTTGTTCAGTATGTAAATGATTTACCAAATGTCTGTTCTCCAGATGTTATTTGTCAAACGTACACTGATGATATTGTCCTGTATTTACACACAAAAAGTCAACAACAGGCAGCACAGAAATTAACTGATACCATGAATCAGGTTTCACAATGGCTTATCAAATCATGTTTACATCTTAATCTCAAGAATACTGTTTGTTTGTTTTATACAAAAAGGTCAGATCATGACGTGAAAGCAGAAGTATTCGTCCAGGGACAGAAACTTGTAGTACATGAATTTAAATATCTAAGAATAATAATAGATTCTCAGCTCTCTTTTAAAAAAAGTAGCGAATTTCAGATTTATTAGAAATAGTTTGAATAAAGAAGCAGCAGTTTTATTCATGAACTCGATGATTATTCCACATATTACATACTGTATGACTACCTGGACACAAACATGTAAGTCTTTTCTTAAACCGGTTGAAATCATATATAAACAAACTCTCAAGGTTCTAGATAAAAAGCCAAATAGTTAAAATACTACAATGATGAAAACTAAGTTTTCCATTTTAAGTGGGAACATTTGATTCAATTTGCTGACTTACTTGTTTTTAAGATTTAAATGGTTTTGCTCAACCTGTTTTTAAGGATTATATTGGTCAGATAACAGGATGGTAACGAGCCGGTATTAGGGGTGATTGTAATGTACCACTGAGAAGAACTTTGGTCAGTTATCTTTTGCTTTCAGAGGAACACATGAGTGGAACAGACTTTCAACAGAGCTGAAATATTTAAAACACATTTCACAACAGGTCATTTCTCAAAACAGCTGAAAATATGGTTACTGTTGAATCAAAATAGTGAACATTTATAGACAATCTGGTATGGTAGTTTGTATTTTTTTTCCCCCCGAAATTTTTCGTTTTCTTTCTTCCAACATGCCAAGGGACTACGGATGAAAATTAGCCAGTGTTGGCTAAATCAAGTGCATTTTACATACTATTGTTATGTATTATTAATGTGCATTGTCCCTGATTAAATAAATGAAAAAAAAAATCTTCAAAACCAATGGCTGTTTCAAAATCTATTCAGTGTCTGTCTTTTTAAAGATCTAAAATGTATTCATTGGGTCAGTCTAGAAGTCTTTTGAAACCCAATAATGTTTAGCATTTTGTCTAACAATAAAATCTTACTGTAACTATTGAAAATAAATGAAGAATTGATATTTCAGTCACAACTTAATTATATGTTTTTATATATAAATTATAAACAAAAAGTAAAATTGGTAGTTCAAAAATGCTGTATACCACATGATAACAAAACTTTACTATAATCTGAATAATTTTAGTCTAACAATATGACATTTTGTACATGTTGTTGTTGTTTGTTTTTTTGGTGCTGCTCGTATTCCGTAATTTTCAGAATCAGTTCTGTGGTGATAAAATGTGAACATGCAAACGTGCTGACTGGTGTTTGAGGCCCCGGATCAGCCTCTTGGCCTAATCAGGTTTGACTCCTCGATAATAAGAACTTCAACATGAGCCTGGAGCACCATCACTAATGCCAGGCCAAATGTTTGCAGCTAAAGTAACACATTTCACGTGTGTTTGTTGTTAGACAGGGTCGGTGGAGCATTCTGTGGATTTTTTTTGGGGTGGGAAAATGGAGGAGGGAGAACGGGCTGGAATGAATGCAGACGTGGAGTGTGTTGAACGCCTGAGAGGAAGAAGAATGTGAGTAAAAAAAAGCTTACACTGATTGACAATAGAGAATGTGAGGGAAAGTGAAAAAGAGAGACAGAAAGCTGAATTTTTATCTCCTAAAGGTCTGATGACTTTTAAAATGGCAAAAATAATATGTTTGCAAACTGGAGATACCTATGCAACAAAAACAGGATGTTAAAATTAAAAAAAAAAAAAAATGTAAGATCAGATTTTAGCTAGTTCTGTGTAAGCAAAACGCCATATTTGAGCAACTTTGCCACTGTCATGCCATTAGAGCATGTCTTGTTTTCTGTCAGATACGTGAGAATCAACACATGACAATACTGTTTTACAATGTAAAGGTGGCTATAAATGGTTAAACAGATGCAAGAAAGAAAAGTCATTTCAGCAAGACTAATCAGAATTGAGTATGCAAACATAATGACATCATTGCTGTTGGTTACATTTATAGAATGTTCTGCATTTAAAATCTAAGTCAAAATGGAATATATTTAAACATTAATCTTAAATTTATTTAGAAATATATGTTTGCAAAAACTAAACATAGCTCATCTAAATGCAGGAATGATTTACAAAAAGTTTTGTACATTAAGCTGAATTAATGACAGATATTTTGCCTTGAATGTTGCCCTGCATGTGTTGTAATAAAAACTCGAGTACATCATGATACATCGTCTTTAGATCTTTTATCTTTAGATGGGCAGTATACGTAATTTATGAAACAGACAGATACAGAAAGAGAATGCAATAAATGCATTTACCTCACAATGCATTTAAAATGCACAATGAAGTAGATCAGTGGTTCTCTGACCAACTAGTGGGTTATGGCCACTATGGCGCAAAAATGACTCAAAGGTCTAAATACAAAATAAAAAGGAAATAACCATATAATGCATAGCTGGGGGAGGGGGGGACGCTTCACATATCTTTTGAAGTCAAACACTGTGCATCCAGTCAAACTCTATTGCAAATGTATCAGTCCTTTAGTAAAAGCTAGACAAATTCAACAGCTGCCAACATGGACATGCTGTCTCTCATCTAAAAAACAACAAAACAAAACAAAACAAAACAAAACACAAAAACAGACTACAGTATTGTAGCAGGACAATTACATTAAATACAGGTTCACTCACAAAGAGTTGTCAACTGCAAAAATTGTTAACATTAATATTCTATTAGGTCTGCATTATTTATATTGTGCATATTGTTGGGCCTTAAAAAAATGCTGGGTTAAAAACAACCAAAGTTGGGCTGAAAATGGACAAACCCAGTGATTGGGTTGTTTTAACCCAGCAGTTGGGTTAAAAGTTTGCCCAACGTGCTGAGCAGTTTTATTTAACCCAACTATTGTTTAAAAATTACTATATGGCTGGTTTAAAATGAACCCAAAACAGGTTGGAAATTAAAAATCAGACATAATTACTAGAGGCAACGATAATAAAGAAAAGCTGAACATTTATTAATAAGCAATTTAATAAATGGTTATTGTTTAATTATTATTCATTAAACGTGTTAATAAATGTTAATTTATTAAACAAATGAATAAATGTTCATCTTCAACATATTTTGGGTTCATTTTAAGCAAGCAATAATGTAACTTTTTTTACAAGTAGCTGAGTTAAATAAAACTACCCAGCAGGTTGGGCAAACATTTCAGCCAGCCGCTGGGTTAAAACAACGCAATCACTGGGTTTGTCCATTTTCAACCCAACTTGGGTTGTTATTAACCCAGCATTTTTTAGAGTGCAGTTTATAGTAATATTAATAAATTTACACTGTCCCTTTTTTTTTTTTTTTTTTAACTAATGTAGAAAAAAACTATTTTTTTTTGTACTATTTAAAATAGTAAAATAGTAAAAAATAAAAATACTACTATGTTGGATTACCCCTTGGTGTCTATTGTAAAACCACAGAAAACACACACTATGTTTGTCCTCTTTTAAAATTAAAAACTTCAGACACAATAGTTTAAGGGTTATGATCACAAAGCAATCTGGATGACTATATTCTCAATAAGATTTCATGCATCTCAGACTAGAAATACAGAGAAGCTGCAATGCCCTTATGCATTAGCAAACACATCAAACCTGACGCTGCTATATCAACTCTACCCTGCAGGTTCACAGCAGTTTATTCCATCTCTCTGGTTTTCCGTTTCTCTCTCTACTGAATTCTCAGGCATATCTCTCATGCACCAGATAGATAGATGTTTGGATTGCACTGTCCTTCAGTACCTGTGGTCAATTACTGTTGCATGAGCTGTATGCTGGAAACGGATGTGGGCGAAACCACACTGCCACCTACAGACCTACAGAAAAACATCCCCACAAAACTCTTAAACCTTCACTGATTGTGTGCCCTAAACTATGCCCACAAGTCTGAAATGAAATTGAAGTTCAGATGAAATATCTGCAACTTTGTAAACTTACAATCTTCATTATAATTTAATGCCATACTAAGAAGAAGTGGCAAATGCAGCTCTGGGCTTTCCATACGGTAGGCTATATGTTCAAAGGAGATTTCTGGCCTCACGTTTACACAGGCGAGTTTTGACAGCTCTGACAACAATGTTTAGGCAGCTCAAAAGACTTCCTGATGAGAGTTTATCCAGTGCAACAGCTGACACGTGCTATGTAAGGTCTAACTCTTGTTTTCTTTAACATTACCAGCTAAGTGCTTACAATAACTTTCTTTAACCCCTCACACGCTCTCTCTCTCCCTCTCTCTCCTCAGCCTGCTTGCAGCTCTACAAATATCTTATGGTCTTCCCTGAGCACAGGGACATCAATCTCTTCCTAATTCCATCAAGTGTGAAAGGGCCCTTATGCGAGTGCGTCGGGGACACGCCAGCTCTTTTGTAGCTCGTTGTGGGGAGTGGGGAGATGGGCTGCACCCTCACAATGCCCCTGCCCCAGACCCACCGTGCTCCTGACAGCAGAGCAGATGGCGTCGGCACTAACCCAACAAAAGAGATCTAATTAGAGGAACAATGGAGGCAAGCCGCACGGGAGGACAGAACAGCGGATCAAGGCTTTCTGGCTTTGACGGAAGGAAGGAGCGATGGATAGGTGGGGAGAAAAAGAGAAAGGCGAGCAGTCAGCCTGCCTTTCTCTCTCTCCTGCCCCCCTGGCACTAATATAAGGGACTATGACTTTATTACCCCTCATTAACACAAATTAGGGCACTCAAAGCCTCCTGAATGAAGGTGACAAACTGAATTAAGTATGTGAAAACAAACCCACCCCACCTCGCGCCAGGCTGTGACCATATTGCGTTTACATTCATGGGGGTCCCTCTACAAAAGGACGGCTGCTCTTATGGGATTCCTCTGTGAAAAGGGAGAATTCCAGGAGAAAAAGGTTTTATTGGGTCAAGTACTGATGATATAGTTACTGGTACTGATATAATTTATATTTTTCATATATAAATTATTTTATATATTATATAAAACAAAATGAAATATTTGTATATTATAAAATATATATATATATATATATATATATATATATATATATATATATATATAGTATACAATAAATAAACAAAAATATAAATTTAATTTAAAGCACACTGATGAATAAATCATTTTTTTTTCCAAGAGCAACTGAGAGCATCCGCAAGATCCCTGAAATATCCAATATTTTGCCATTTCTCCAAAACAAATTCACATCTCAATAAATTCTGGTAACACTTTACAATAAGATCTCATTTGTTAACAGCAGTTGATGTATTATTAACATGAATTAACAATGAGAAATACATTTGTTACTATATCTATTAATCTTTGTTAATGTTAGTTAATACAAATACAATTGGTCATTGTTTGTTCATGTTAGCTCACAAAGCATTAACTAATGTTAACAAATACAAGTTTTGATTTTAATAATGTATTAGTAAATGTTAAAATTAACATGAACTAAGATTAATAAATGCTGTACAAGTATTGTTCATTCTTAGTTCATGTTAACTAAAGTAGTTAACTAATGTTTACTAATGAAACCTAACTGTAAAGTGTTACCTAAATACCATTAAGATCAGGAGCCCCCTTTTAAATAAGGAGGTTCAATCAACTCTGAGTTAAAACTTGAACTCTGAGTTGACTTACTCTGAGATGGGAGACTCTGAGTTTTCTGTTTCAGAACAGCTGAATTGAGTTAGTTCAATCAACTCTGAGTAGGTTAACTCTGAGTTAAGTGCGTGCACCACGACTATGAAAAGCCATGATCAATGGAGCTCCGATATTACGATTCACCATGGCAACAGCACCCACCAAAAAGACGTCCGCGTACTTCCGATTCAATACAAGTTTATTTCTTATCACTGTTATAATATCAGAGGTGAAAACTGGCAGAACGGTAAGTTATTGAACTAATATTAATTTTCATGGTATCCCACGTGCAAAAAATAAATAAATAATAATAATAAAATAATTTAAGTGCATTTTTTATTTTGCAAATTATGTTCTATTTACCATGTAAAAGTAACAGTTCTTTGTAATAAGTGTAAATAGAAATTAGATGCCATTTATACTTTTGGCAGATACATACTATTTGCACCTCAGTATTGTTGTACATTAACAGGATGCAATAATAACACAGAGTGTAAATGATTATATTTATTAAAATTATAAATACTTTTATCATTATTAAACACTCGTTAGACACTTTACTTCCACTTTTATAATTTTTTTTTCATTTTTATATATTGAAAATAATTAATTAATAATGATGTGATATGTGATGGGAAATCGAGAAGAGCGATCTTGGCAAAAAGTGGATTCGAACCTGGACAATTGCATCACATGATAGTTCTCTGCGCTCAATACTCTACTACCTACACCACTGAAGCCATTAATTACGTACCTTGTTTTTAACCTTGTGTGACATTGGTGGGCGGAGTGACTGTAAAATGCACTTAGTGATAGACACTCAGAATAATCTTGTTTTCCGTTTGCATTAAGATTATTTTTATTACCACACTGGCAGATCATTTTACTTAAGTAAAATGCACTTAATTTAGATCCCCCCAAGAAACAAGACTAAATGTCTTATCTAATTTTCTTATATAGAAAATCTTGATTTAAGAATGTTTAGATATTTGTACTTGAAAAGCATTTTTGCAGCATGAATGAATGAATGAAGTATTGAAACATCGCTTGCGCTTTAAAAAGAGGGAGGAGACCGAAAGAAACTGGGATTACTGAAGAAAACCTGCTCCCGACCAGGTTAGGTTCACAGAATAAGTTACTCTGAGTATAAGTTACCTCTCTTTCAGAAACGGGCATGACTTACCTTGCTTTCTCGGGTTTGACATACCTCCCATTCTGAAACGGAAAAACCCAGAGTTTCCCTCATTTCAGGGTTAACATACTCAGAGTTTTTACTTAACCTCCTTTCTGAAACGGGCCCCAGGTGTTTTTGAAACACTTGAACTTTTTTGTAGATGCTAAACATCTTGAAATGGTCTAATTTCCACTAATCAAACACTGAAAAAGACAAACTAACTTGCATATTTTGAGGAGACTGATACCATTACCATTTAGAATAATGATAATAAAAACTATATTTATTTAAACTAAAATCTACTCAAATTTTGTGTACCTGGAGCTGAATCAGTTAAAACCCAATAAACTTAAGACACATAAACTCAAATATATCGCTTTACAACTATTAGCTAGCAAAAGCAAACATGCATGTGATAACATCATTAAACAGAACAATGACTGTACGAGAGCAAAGAAACTATCACTACACATGTGCACAGTAAAAATAAACTGTGACAAAATGTTCAATAATTGTGCTGCATTAGCTCATTTTAATTAAACTGAACAAGCTTTCAGTAATATTTGAGTGAACTTGTTTCATGTATTAAACAAACTATTAGGTTTTACAGTGCAGTTACTTTAAATTAAATTAAGAAATGCAAGTTGCTATCTATCAGACTGTGGCACAGCAATATTTGCAACCTGGAAATGATAAAACACTAAACATATATAAAAGTGTGACATCTACAATATACTGTACATGTAGTATAGTTAGACATCCAACAACAACAACAACATTCTCCTGAGAGTGAATAAAGAGCTACAGATCACTGTGTCCGCAGATACACACTAAACACATTTAAAAGTAACGTTTCTATAGGCTTAATGTTTGCAAAATGATAAAATTGAACATCCCTTAATGTTTTCTCTTCTCATAACCAAGAAAAAAACGTTCTGAGAATCATCCAGTACTGTGTAGGCTATTTGGAAATAATTAGAAACATTTCAGTAATAAATAAGACTGATTATTTGTTTACCTTTTGTTAGAGTGGTGGATGATAGTACTCTATGAAAGTTACAGCAGATTGTTATCACAGTGTTTTCAGCGTTTGGTTGGTTAATGATGTCATCTTCGCCTCAGAATTCACGTCTTTCACATAGTTAACCCAGTTTTTACGATTCACTCGATGACTTGGGAATATACTCGATTTTTAAGTCTCGTCTGTAGTTAAATTAACTCAACATCACTTTTCACATTCTCAGAATAAACGCAGGTGTCTGACGTCAGGTTATCGCGAGAGGAACGAAACGTTAATTCGGCGCTTTGATGCTGCCATGGATAGCGAAACACTAGTAAAACCATCAGCATAAAAGTGCTCTTAAAATGTTTTAACTGTATATTTGGAGGGTAAGTATTATTGGTTTACCCATGTTTTTCACTTGAGTTAGACTTGACCACACCTCTAGAATGAATATAATCAGATGAGGTTGACTGAAGGTTACTTCGCTTACCTGCGTGTCTCAACAGGTGCATGACGTTGAAGACGCTTTCCAGTATGTTTTTAGTTTTAGCATTTCGATGGACTTAAGTTATCCCAAATTAATTAATGTAGGACTGTTAATCCAACGGAGAAGTGTTTCAGTCTTACTATGACCCTTCAGACCCTTTACTATGACTTGCGCAACAGCGACATCTAGTGTTACTTGTGTTGCTGTACAGTTCACTATAATCCTATAAAAAAGCCTACTTCTTTGCAACACACACACACACACACACACACAAAAATACATGAATTGTAAATTTTATTGTCAGTGTAACAATTTGAGTGAAGTTTAATTGAGTTTATATTTGAACATTTTAGAATGTCTTATTTATTTGTATGAGTTATTTATCTGTATTTGGTGCGATAATGATAGCACTAGAGCTGGCATGAACTTTGTGCAAAATCCTTGTTGTCTAGTATAATTTGTAAATGTTTCAAATATCATATTGTGTTTCAGTGGATGCAAGAACGTCTGACTTCTGAAAAATGAATAATAATAATAATAATAATAAGATGGTGATGATGATGAATGTAATAAATATGTTATGCGACCTAGTGCTGAATTTCACTCAATGACTTTTCTTTATTTTGTATTTCCCGAAATCCCAAAAATTTTACTTCCATGTTTATATAGGATTTTAAATCACAGATTATCAGTGGTCTTTACTATATGTAGGCCTACCTCATAAGTAACACTAGAGGGCAGTAGAGCTCTATCTTTAAATCTAATGAATTCAGACGCAGTTATCAATAAACAACAGCATCCTGGCTGCATATTTATTTTGTGATACTTTACGTTAATAGTTTGATGTAAGAAATTTGAGATTGTAATACACTCCTCGATGTCATTTAAGGCTTGTCTTATTAAGCTTTCTTTGTGTATTCCCAGCTTTCTATTGTGGTACTAGGTAGTTAGCATGATTTGTGCTTTTTATTGTAATCGGCTTTGGTAAGAAAGTGTCCGCTAAGAACTTTAGTGCAAATTTATTCATGCAAATTTTTTTTTAAATTATTTTCATTTTAACCCAGACTCACAAAGTATAGTACTAAAGTAGAACAATAGCCTATACAACCAATTACCATACCTTTACACATACTAGAAAAGTGTGTGCTAGTTTCACTGAAGGCACAGTAAGAGATACATTATTTATTTTATTTTTTTGTAAGTATTAGTTAGTATCAGGGCCTTTGTTGTCCTCATGCAGCAAGCACAGGGTACAATTATGTGGGAAGTCTGTTTCCTTACTGTGAAGTGTGTGTTCGAAGCGGTTCTGTACAGTTATGCTGGATGTGTGTGTGTGGTTTGTGTGCTGTACTTGAAGAAACTTCATTTAAATTACACACAAGCTATATTTATTACCGTGTGTGTGTGTGTGTGTGGGTTCAGTGTACCTGGTGGCACCATATTGCAGGAAGCTGCAGTAATTTCCTCCATCCTGCATCCCCAACGCTCAGGGATCAACCCAGAGCCCAAACCACAACCACATGGGATCATAGCTCTTGTTCGCTCACTGGGAACATTCCAGAACCCATTGACCAAAAATAAAACATAGTCAAGCAAAAGAACCTCAAATTCTATTTAAAGGAATATCCTGGATTCGCTACAATTTTAATAAGTACAAGTTACAAGGTTCAATTTGATTACCACAAGAAATAATTTCGTCTTGGCCTTCATTTTCTTAAAAAAAAAAATGGTATTAATAATAAGGTTTTTGCTGTGGGATTCAGTTGGGGCCCAAAAGAAGAAGTTTTTATAAAAAGCAGTTACATTAATTCCATTAAAATCTGTCTTGTAAAGTTTTTGTTCATTTTATGGGTGTTTTTATTTATTTATTTATTTTTTTATTGTCATGGCAATAATTGGTTGTAATTCTACACAGAAAAGGTTAGTAAGTGACTTTTTTCACACTAAAATAATTTTAACAGATTTTTTGTCTTGTGGCTGTTCCATTGAAGCAGTGAGTATTTTAATGTTTACAGATTGACCCCATCCATTCACTTCTATTGTAAGTGCATCACTTTAACACAGATTTTTGGCTTCTTTAAAGAAAAGAAGGGACAAGAAGAAATTAATATTTGTGGTAATCAACATTATGCTAAATTAAGCTGATTAAGTTTAACTGAACCCAAAAATTTGCTCTAAGTAGCAGCAACACAGTAAGAGAGAACCAAAACATTGAGTTGAGCTCTACATTAGCACAATTTATATGACTTGAAAGAGACATCAGACCTTAAGGTACAATATGTAATATTTTTATATCCAAAAACCACTAGAACAATATTATATATATTTGTTTACTTGTGTACATACATTGTCCCAAATGTTTCGAAGAATGTTTAAATCCAGAGAAATAAGCAATTTTAACCAGGACACGGACCGTGTCCATGCGTTGCCAATCAATGACATCATACCCACGTTACCCTCGGTTTCCGGATTTATTTTGTAGAAACCATGGAAATACCAAAGATGCTTTAATATATTATGTGTTTTATTAGAAAGGTGAGAAACTGTTTGGATACATTCATCGGCAGAAAACTACTCATGTTATATAGCTCAACACAGTAAGTCTTATTGTTTATACCTCGTTTTCTTACAGCGAGTACCATGTTTTACCATGCCTAATATCGATCTAGCTTACTGCACTGTGCAACAAGTGTCTCATAGTAGCCGCCAAGCGAACGCAGAGTAGCACTTTATCAACTTTCAACACACAAATGTATCTAATATGATAAATAGCACTGCGTTCTCCCACATACGCTTGACCGGAAGAAGCGGAAGCGGCATAATAAAAGTTCCGCTGCTCTCGAGCCTTGTGTCGCACTCGTTTCTCATTAGCAATCGCTCCAGCAGCCTCGTTTCTTCTCGCACAGCACCCGGCCCTGCTGTGCTTCATACTACAGTAACATTAAAAATCTCATCCATGAATATGATTTCTGCCCGAGTCCCATCTCAATTCTTTTCCACCGGCTGTAGAAGTGAAGACAACACCTCCCATGATTCCATGAAATCAAGGCGCCATTAATCTACGCCTTTGTTTTGAATAAGCGAACTCTAGCGATGAAAAATTATAGTGTGCCTTTAATTCAGTTATATATTGTAAATAGCAGCACTTTCTAATGTAATATTTCTAAGCACTACTGTTGTACATACAGTACTTAGGGTTAGTGATTTGAACAATCTCCTAGCCATGAGTATTACAGGATCGTAACAACTTGTCAGTTTGTGCTATAGACATGAACTCAAATCCTGTGGCTTTTTTAGAAGAACTGTTATTACTTTTTTTAGTGGTCAGACTTATGATTTTTGCCTGCTGGATAATAAATCCAGTATTTGCAGAAAAGACCCAAACCATAAAGTGTATAGAAACCAGACAATCATAGAGACACAGTCATTCCAGCTCTGCCAAGCGTCATTAGTGTGTCTGATGGGCGGTAGTGTGATATTTAGTCTTTCTGTTTGATAATGAACCTGGAAAGCATCTGAACAACTCTGGAACAACGTGTTTGATTCGGTCCTCTTTGTAGCCAAACATCAAAGCAGAAATATGTGTTTACCACTGATTCCTCTGATCTCATGGTGATGGCAGGCCACAGCTGATTGGAACTGAAAGCAAAGCTAGGCCTACATGAAGGGGGAAGAGTTTACTACGGTACACACACACAGGCACAAGCTTCTGATCTCCAAATCCATCCCATCTATTCCCTTGATTTCCCTTTATTGACTGCTTAAAACTGAAATTCTAAATTAACTACATATTTGTCCTTTTCCCTACAATTCCAAAAGGATTTTTACTTGCAAACGTGCTAATATTCAAATATAGCCGCAGGTAGCCCCCTGCAGGACAAGTAGAGTACAACAGCTCACAGTCTTACTGCCAGATTAGATTAGGTACTGTAGATCAGTTAGTAACCAGTGACTTATTCATCTTTATTATTCAGAAGGTTTTCATATATAGTATAGAAATTACTTGAATATTTGTTTATACTATACACTGCCTTTCATTTACATTTATGCTTTTGGCAGATGGTTTTATCGAAAAAATACACATTCTATGCCAAGCGACTTACATTGCATTGAATGTATACATTTTATCAGTTTATGCAATTTGAACCTATGACACTGGCATTGCTAGCACCATGCTCTACTGTTTGACTTGCAGGAACTGTTCAACAATCTGGGGTTATATTTATGTTATGTAAACTGATCAAAAGTGACAGTAAAGATATGTCAGTAAAGACTGAAAATTCAGCTTTGCCATCAGGAATAAATTACATTTTAAAATATATATTAAAATAGAAAAGTTCTTTTAAATTGTAATAATATTTCAGTATTACTGTTTTAACTGAAAGAAAAAAAACGTCAAAAACATTTAAAAAATCTAACCGATCCCAAACTTTTTGAACAGTAGTGTATGTAGTATCAATGTTAAAATATATTTTGCAGACATTTTTACCCAAAATAACTTAAATTGCATTCAAGATGTATGCTCTGTCAATTCATGCATTCCCTGGGAATCAAACCCATGACCCTGCTGTTGCTAGCACTTGCTGTTTGAGCTACAGGAGCAATAGAAATCTGAAAAGAAACAGCTTTGTTTTGTCTGTTCTAGTAACTTTGCAAGCTTGTATGAATCATTTATGAACTGAACTATTCAAACCCAGAGCAAAGTTCTTAATAAACAATGTTTGTTCTAACATGAAAGGCTATTCTTTCCAATCTTTAAAAGACTTGTATTTTAATGACTGTTATGATTTTCACTGCTGGTGCAGCACATTCAGACATCTTTTTGTTATATATATATATTATCTAATGCAATTACACTCATATTTGTAAGTGTGACTTTTGTGTCCAAAAACAGTTTGGGTCCACTGGATGTAAGATTATGTAAACTGTGCTATTTTGAGACACCATGAAATATGAACTAAAATGTGCTTTTAATATGCTATCTCTGTATTTAAATGTATTTAGAGACCACGTATAGTACATTTGAACCCATAGTGTACTACAAGTGGTATCTAAATAATTTTTTTTTTTTTTTAATACAGAGACAGTATATTGATAGCACATTTTAGTTCATATTTCATGGTGTCTCAAAATAGCACAGTTGAGTACACTTAGATGTTCTTAAGATTATCTTAAGAAGTACTAAAGAAGAATTTTTTGTATATTAAGTACAAAATTAGTGCGCAAAAATGTATTAAGTACATTATAGAAGTGCACTTTTTTTCACCTGGGAATGTTAAGGCCCTTTCAATAAGCCTCAGACTGAAGGGAATGCAAATTCACACCTGTACAGTAGAGGGCGCAGCTCAACACAAACCTGTCAGCTGTACTGCCGTTCTGGATTGCAGAACAATAGGATGTAGGAGAAGAAAGTTCAACACTCTTACTTCAGTAATATAAACAAAAAATAAAACACAAATGTTATCTTTATCTAGAGCCATTTTTGGTTATTAGAATGGTTGAATTGGATCATAGAAGGTCAGCAGCAAAGACATTGCTTAATAAAGTGAGATTAAATACATAAAGTAATATAAGTGTTATTTAACATTTAATTATTGTGGGTTTGCGTAATATTCAGAGTTTGCATTTCACTGTTTTTATTGATTTTGTGCAAGTGTATGTTTGCATTTAGTCCAGAACTACAATAACCATCATGTTTACACTGCGTACACAACACCTCTGCACTTATGTACTCCCGGTTTCTCTCAACATGGAGACAGGAGAGCTGTCCGTCAATAAATGGGAAAACAAAGTAACTTGCGTTATCTTCTAAATTTAAAAGTAATGCATTACTTTACTAGTTACTTGAAAAAAGTAATCTGATCACGTAACTTGTAATATGTTACCCCAACACTGAGAAAAAGTGAATGTAAATTAATGTAAAACTTTTCCATTGTTGCCGTGTAAACGTACCCTTAATCTGCTTGACTAGTTAGTTAGATTACCTTCTAGAAGTAATTGCATCTTTGCTGTGCATTGCCGACTTTTTAGAAAAACTACCACACAACATAGAATGATTTTGAAAGTTGCAGAAGAAATGTTTCTCACAATAGATACTCTATGCTTTGGCTCCACGGATCACGGGTCAGCTCATTTGTTGTGTATTTGCGACCGCAGAGTGAAACTTAGACTCATGGGAAATCATTTAGTGGCCACTGAGAGGAAAACTCATTTTAGTTACTTAAGAGTTCGAGTTAAAGCATTCTAACTTGAAAACCGCAGAGACCTTTCCTCCTGAAGAAGAAGTCCTGTTATTGTGTTATATCGTATAGCAAAACACGTCAACTCAGTGGCTGCTGGAATAGGTTATGACAGCTATGTGCTTTCATCTTGGAGAAATTCAGAGGAAGTCTAGTTAACCCCTGTGTCCTCAAACCGAGCTTTAAAACCAAGCACAACCACCCAACAAATTCTTGGAGCGAGATCTCGAATCTGATCCAAAACATTCGGCCGCATATACACAGCCACTGTAGGCCTCAGAAGCATGCACGATCATGTGATCACAGCATATGTTTCCATTCTGTTAAAAAGCCCTGGAAGTTTCCGCCTAACGGGAGACAGCGGTGCAGTACGGGGGCAGAGTGCATCTGGCTGGCACGCAGCCAAATCTAAGAGAGCCTGGAACACTCAAACAGGGCCGGATACCATGCAGACAGACCCGTTAGCACGGAGGTCGCACCCCTGATTACCATGTACAACCGTTTGCACTTTCACCGGGTTAGGAGGTCCACATCAAAGCGAGTTTTGTATGAAATACACCTCACTTTTTCGAAGCTGTTCCTTGTGAATAGAGTCACCTCACTTCCTTTTTACTCTACTGAGGGTTGAGGGTCCTGTCTGTGATGGATATCGTGCCATCTGTTAGGCTACTTTGCATTCTGAAATACAGAATCTGAGTTACAATGGCTCCAAAAGCAACATGATTCCAAGGCATTCTCAGAACAAATTTAACTTTAGCCTTGTTTACAATTACAGTTAACCAACTGGTGTCAATGGGATTTTTTTTGTGTGTGTGTGTATGAAACAAACCAGTTCCCTTGACTTACTTTAAACAGTTTTTGAAAAGTATGTATATTTTTATACTTTTTGTTAAAATTGGTATGAAATCTATTTTTTAAATGCATGTTATTCATCTTATTGTGAATGATTCATCCATGCATGTTTTATTTTTAGTGATTATTTTTTTACCTCGTAATTTTCAGTCAAAATACATTCCAGTGAAATGACAGACTTGTGAGGTATGAAGTACTTCTCCAATCATTTAGTCTGCTTAAACCCTTTTCTTTCAGTCGCCTGCAAGTTCGCATTTAGATCCGTGTTCATCCAATCAACAACCAATGAATAGAACCAAATTCTCAAATTCCATTTCATTGTGACTTTAAATATATTGCTTGTACTATGTGTCATAAATGACAAACTGATATTTTGTTATTTAATGCAATGAAATTCATACCTCATAAGTTACAGTAAAGGTGTCCAAATAATGTTTGGGGCCACATACATGTTTAGAGAAGTTAAAAGAGTAAAGATATTTTGTAAAAATGAACAAGGCTTATATAGTGTTGGGGAAAGTTACTTTTTAAAGTAATGCATTACAATATTGCGTTACTCCCTATAAAAGTAACTAAGTTATTACTTGCATTACTTAGTTACTTTTTACAGGAAGTAATGCAATACATTACTTTTGCATTACTTTTTCTCATCTGGGCTGGGCTGTTTGTTTGTTTTTAAAAGTAATGCGTTACATTACTAGTTACTTGAAAAAAGTAATCTGATTACGTAACTCGTGTTACTTGTAATGTGTTAGTGTGTGTGTGTGTGTGTATATATATATAGATAGAGAGAGAGAGAGAGAGAGAGAGAATGAATGAATGAAACATGCAGCTAGATTAGAGAACTTTAAAAAAAATATATCACAGACTCTAATAATTTCAATGCTGTTGAAATGCCACTTTGACTTGTCATCACGAGATGATCGGTATGTGGTCTTAAGTCTCGAAAACACACACAGAGCAGATTAAAAATATTACATGAGTGCAAAACCTTCCATTAATCCATAAATGTCTAGAAGAGAAATCAGAGGGGAACGAGTTAAAAGCTCTGTTGTAATAAAAACCATCTTTCCTTCTCCATTGTTCTGGCTAAAATCATATGAGACTCTCAGTCTAAATGGTGGAACTAACTTAATTATGAAAATCCTCCTGCTGCATTGAAAATGGGCTGCAGTAACAGGGGAATAAAAGCTGTTATCCAGACGTGTGTGTGTATGTGTGTGTGTGTGTGTGTGTGTGATACCCACCGGGCTTCTCTGCAACTGTCTGCAGTAATATAAATCCCTATTGCACTTTGTATTTATCCATTTTTAATGAAGTGTCTCAGCTGTGTGTCTCTGAATGAGATGAGAAAGGGGAAAAAAAAGGAGAGGGGATGGAAGGAAAGATGAGGACAGGCCTGTTGACAGAAAAGAGATGCCCTCTGTCTTCTCACGGATGCCCCTCTCTGACAGGACCGGAGGTTGCATGATGACATCACTCTCACGGGTGACGTGACTCAGGTGCTTTTGTGATTTTACTATTAGAGACGTCACCATCAGCATTTGCATCTGCTTTTCTGTCCTGTGTGGATGTATTTTCTTTTTGAAACAGGAAGTTAGGTTGAGGAATATTGAAAATTCTTTAAAAAAAAATCATGAGTTGAATTTTGTTAGTTTTTATATTGTTAGTCAGTTGCAGGTGGTATTAGTAGGAGGGACATTGTCATTCAAGAGAGCATCTGTTTGGACAAAAATCTGTGTAGTGCAACATGAGTCATCAACATTTTTGGTCTGTTTTTTGTGGAAGATAAAAACTGTAAATTGTATATTATTTTTATGCCCAGATTTTTTAGATTCAAACTATGATTCCATCCAACCAGAGGATATCAGACACGTTTAATATTTTAGGTGTGTCCCAGTCCGCGTACTTATGCACTATTCTATGACGTTTTTAAGTATAAGTGCGAGTAGTGAGTTCACACAGATAATTCCAAAAAGAAAAAGTGCACTTTAAATACCCAGAAGATGCACTAAATTAATGGAAAAAAGTAAGCGTGGAATGTTGGACACTTTATGCGCTCAACTGTCATAGCTTTAATTACGTAGCAGAAGGGGAGGGGCTATTAGACTTCGATGTTGAATGACAAAATAACTATAACATTTATACACTACATGGATGAGTACATAGTGCATAAGTATATAGTGCGTCATTTGGGATGCAACTTGAGAGTCAAATTTAGAACACATTGTTTTCATTTGTAATGCGTCTCCTAGCCACAAGGCACATGTTTCTGTGTGAGTTTGTTGTGTTTGTAATGACTTGAAATCCTGTAAGTATGCAATGCCCAGTTTTTTCTGCAACCAAGTCAGTAAGTGTATGATACCTAGTGTTTTAAAATCTCTTCAGTTTTTAAAGGTCTTTAGGAGTACACTACTGTAATGCTTCAGTTCTCATTTCATGTTTCTTTTAAATGATCAGAGAAGCTTCTCTTTGTTTCTGTTTTGCAGCATTTATGAAGAGAGGAAAGGCCTGTGTAGGTGAAGAGAGGCCTTGAGTGCTGATGGGAATGAGGTGGGATTCACAAAGACCCTTATTGTGACAATGACAGGCTCACACGGGCCTGCTAAACACAATCCGCAGGGATGACAACATGAAAGCACCAGTTAAACCGTTTCATAAGCTGTTTATTTATCTAGTGAATTCATCTCTTTAATTTCTGCACAGCAGCATACAGGGAAATTGTGACAAAATATAAATAAGAAAATTCAACAGTGTTTCTTTTTTTTTTTACTCTTTTAATTTAATTACAAACCTCAGTTAAAAGTGGCAAATTGGTCGATGTCTTCAACATTTGATTCTCAGTCTTTCTCTCACGAACCAAGAACGTCACATTGAACAACAACTTAAAATGCATGATGTCATCATCATGATTATTAATATTATGTACAGCTGTCACCTATTAGCAAACAATGCTTAGAGCTTATTGGGATTTCACTTTCGTCCGTAGAATGCACTGAAAAAAAATACAATTATGTTATACAAAGATCAAAAATACTATTATAAACCCTTGTTATAAATGGTACACTATATTAATAAACTGCTGTTGACATTTTACATGTAAGTACAAAACCTTGGTGAGGTAGTTCCCTCTGAAGTCACTTTTAAAAGGTAAAATACTGAATAGACATCACTTAATTCTTTTCCATTTTTCGGTAGTTATTTACAATACAGCAAATCTATGTTCCTTACTTCATTAAAATTGAATTGCTTTGGTAAACATAACTGTCAGAAATGTGCAGTCCTGCAAGTGTCAAATTGTACATTCATGTTTGCATCCTTTTTTCGGTCTTGTATTTTGGGGGTTTGTTCTTGTACATATAATGCAAAAAGGGGCAAATACATTGTTTTTACAAAAAAGCTTTTTATTAAGAACATTCATACGTGCTTTATTCCACCGTGGACCTTGGAGAACTGATGCATTGTTGGTTTGTTTTTCATAAACCTCTCCCTTTCCCCTTTGCTCTCCCAGGATGTTCTGGAGAAAGGTGTACTTTGTATCGAGCTGAAGAGAGGCACCCATAGGAATTTTTTTTTTTTTTTTTTTTTTTTAATTTTCCTCCAGTGTGTGTTCCCCTTCCTCGGGGTGTAAACATTGAAAGGGCACCTCATACAGAAGAATAGCCTGCGGTCACACTTTACATTACAGCGTTCATGTTTACTAATGAGCAACAGTGCTTTCTGAAGCTAAAGGAAATTCACTTCAAATTATTAATATGGTAACACGTGTAACATGGACTCTGCAATGTAAAATGCCCGCCTCTGTCAGTGGGGTTGGAAATAATTTGGCCGATTATGAAGTTATGCCGAGAACATGAACGCGCAACAGAGCCTCTATTGTGTCGCTCTGCGCGTCCGTGCTCGCAAATGTCAGGAAATTGTGAAGTGGACTTTCAGGAGAGAGCGGAATGGGACTAAAGTTCATAAATGAAGACATATGGAACATTCTTTAAAATCGCTTAATGGCAAACTAAACTTTGGTTTAAAGACAAAAACGAGGTGCAAGCTTAGCTTACAGTAAAGAAAATACTTGAGTTGAACAGAAGAGCAACTCCTCTGGTGCCAACATTCTCGTTTCCCATTTTAAACAAAAATAACATCTTATTTCACACAAAATGTGACTATGAATCGTGAATAAACATCTAAAACCTATGCGTGAAAAGGAAAAAATAGCTTTTTATGAATAAAGTATGCAATAAACTATGGAAATAAAGTATCTATAAAAATATAAGAGATTTTTTTTTTTTTCGTTTAACAAAAACATTGATATCATCTTATTTGTTTGCCTAGTAGTTAAGACTCGGAAAGCCAGTCAATCAGAACAGTCATCTGAAAGAAAATGTTCAGTGCAATACATGTAAGTCTATAGGGGTCTTTTTAGAAGATTTTCACTCGCTTACCACCCACAGCTCTGCCTCCCTTCAGCACTCTCTGGGCAGGCTGGTCTTTGGAGAGGGGGCAGTATTTTATTGTATGCGCGTTGTCCCCGTTGGCACTGCATAGGGGGCATGTGTACGCCCGCAGGATCGGGCACACCACCCTCCCGTCCGGGGTTTTCAGGACGTGCGAGCCGTACACCTCCTCCGGCGCGCCGTTATTCCGACAGAAGACGCAGATCTTGGGCTCCTGCTTATTGCGCGCGGCCGGTTTCCTCATCTTCCTCTCCACGCCGAACAGATCAAATCCCCCGAAGCCCCCTCCGATGCCCATCTCCCGCTCCTGGGAGGAGGACAGCAGCCCCCCCGTGCCCTGGTTCTGGTTCTGGAAGGGGCTCAGGATGGAGAAGCGCTCTTTCAGGTCCAGGATGGAGATGGAGGCGGGCGGGGGGCAGCAGCAGGAGTCCAGGTGTCCACCGCTGTCGCCTTCGCCGCCGGCCGCGATTACGCACGGGCACGGAGGGCTGTCGTCCAAGCCCAGAGTGGCTTTCAGGGACTCCGTGATGGAGTTGGGACTCTGGGGGACGCTGTGCTTGTTGTTCTTGGTGACCAACGTGGAGAGGCCGAGATAGTCATTCCAAAAATTGAAGGTGTAATCGTAGGGCGTGCGTGCGCTCAAGTAGTTGTGGTTCAAAAAATCCATGTTTCTTCGCTCAGCCAAGATGCTTCTCTCGGAGTAAAACAAATGCGATAAGCGTATATTCCGTCACGTTTCGTGGGATCGTAAGTGTGCTCAAGTCCAGTGCTTTTCTTGGGTATGTGCGTCTGAGGAACAGGCATCTGGTTATAAAGCTCCAAGAGAGGCAGGAGGAGGGCGGGGCTCTTTTTCAAACCAAGTTTCTGAGCAGCAGATCCACAGCGTGTTTTCTTCCTGCATGACCAGTGAATGTTCACTGCAGTGGAATGACACCAGGCACTGCTTTGTGATGGCAAAATAGCCCAAGAAGGGCTTGTTAGAGAGATATAACTCTATTTATGTCACGCGTTTTTTCTTTCTTTCTTAATTTAAGGGTCAGCGGCACATGGGCTACTCAGGTACAAGACGATAAAAAATTATTTTTTAAGCTCAAAACACATTTGTTTACAAAGAAAAGTAATCTAGAAAGTAGCCTTTGTATTCATGCTGGTTTCATACATTTTGATTTAATGGCTCTAAAAATGTACTAAATACTTTCATTGCAATAAAATTCTTATTGACACACAGTGGTGGGGCCGGGGTCTAAAGGGGTCATCTCTGTTTTATGGTTTTCTTGTCACATGACAACAAAATGGCTTCCTGTACTGATTATGCCACACTGCCTTTGATTTGGCAGATTATTAAGAATATTTTAAAAGAAACTCACTTCACTGCTAAGTTTTGAAATACATTATAATGGAGTATACAGAAAAAACAAATCTATTGTTTTAATTAGACTTTTTACAGTCTTCAGGCAGTTACACCATCCAAAATTTGGAAATTAAAAAAAAAAAAAAAAAGATATGTAAAGAAGTAAAGAATAGAATCTGTCTTTTTATGTTTTTTGAATTAAGATATTTAACAGGATAAAATCTAGACAAAAAAAATTATGCATAGTTGCATAATTTAAGGTCTTGTTAGATTCAGCTCTCGTTCAACTATATCAAATGCTCCTCTGGCAAAATATGAAGGGAAAATGACCACTGCAGTCTATTCACAGATGATACATTATTCCATGGGATTTCCTCTCTCACCTCAGTGACATCTCACAGTCACAGTAGCTTCTTTCTTTAGTGTGAGATACTGGGCTTTGTGTGCACTGCCGAGGCTTTACAGTGCAGCGAGGAGAGCTGCAGTTTGTATGCGTTCAGGATTACGTGACTCGATCAGATTACACGTGTGTCATTAGAAACAGAGGGTCGTGGGTGCACATGGGCCCTTTGTTCTTTGAGAGCATGCCATGCACGCACCTGCGGGCCAGAGAGACTGTGGAGTCGATTTTACTTACGATTAGCATGTTTTTTCTTCAGTTTGAATGATATTAAAAATTGCGATCGACTTTAAGGAATAGTAATTGTGGTTTACAATAAGGTCCCATTAGTTATTGCAGAATGAGCATTTGTTGCAGTATTTATTATTGCAGGTTATTTAATAAAAATAAACACTTTTGAATCTTTGTAGTTTAAGGGGTCATTGATTATGATTTCACTTTTTTTAACTTTAGTTAGTGTGTAATGTTGCTGTTTGAGCATAAACAACATCTGCAAAGTTACAACGCTCAAAGTTAAGTGCAAAGGGAGATAGTTTCTTTTACAGAAATAATTTTTTAAGGACTACAAGAGCTTCTTCCCGGGTTAGTGACATCACTAATCCTAAAATTTACATAAACCCTGCCCCTGGGAACACGCAACAAAGGGGGTGAGGCCATGTTGGGCTGCTTTAGAGAAGAGGAAGAGCTGTTGTAGTAGAGTGTTGTTTCCATGCTGTCATTTTATGCCGGACTGCTTCACAAATGAAAAATTCAACGCTGGATTTGTACAAAAGATTAACATGACGGTACATGTTAGTCAATGAGTTGAATCAACTCCACAGCAACTACATAAATTTATCCACTAACCATTCAGAAACGTCCAGTTGAATTCTAAAAGTTGTAAATTCTTCCTGAGTCTCTCCATCAGTGTCCGACTCTGGTTTGAACAATGTAAGCCTGAACATCTTTACTGACAATCATCATTTTGGCTGCGTTAGATTCTCCAGCTTTGTTGTTGTTGAACAACCGAAGCGCAAGCTGTTAAAGCTCCTCCCTCTTCTGGAAAGGGGGCCCGGGAGCAGCAGCTCATTTGCATTTAAAGGGACACAGACAAAAACGGTGTGTTTTTGCTCACACCCAAATAGGGGCAAATTTGACAAGCTATAATAAATGATCTGTGGGGTATTTTGAGCTAAAACTTCACAGACACATTCTGGGGACACCAGAGACTTATAATACATCTTGTGAAAAGGGGCATTATAGGTCTCCTTTAATGTTATCAGTTGAACTTCTTTGATAGGATTTGTACATGAATTATTAACCTGATACTTTACTGTTAAGTATATGATTTTTTTGAGGGACGGGGGGTTAGTAGAAGTAGAAAATATGGTGCATTCCCCTCTGATTGTCATGAATATTATGATGTAAAACAAAATAAGTAGGCTGATATGGAGACAATAACTGCACCAGTGGTTTGGATATAAAGACCTGCAGTACATCCAATGCAACTAGAATGAGACTCAGGATTGTGTATCTTGTGTGAACTAAAAGGCTCCAGCTCAGATGTCAGTAAATTTGCTCAGAGCCTGCAGATCTTTTATGCTCCTCCTGCTGTGGCCTTGACTCTGTGTGAAAAGCTGCAATGGTTGAGGGTCATTATTCGACAGGCTCTTGGCTCGGAGGCAGACGCGCCGAGCTGTCCTGGATCCGGCTCGCTCCAAAGCCCACACTGGCCAGAAAGACATGTAATGAGCGTCTCGCCAAATTAACTCATCTTTGGGTAAACAAAAGGCTAATTTGCATTTTTTTGTGTTTTGCTCAACACCCCATGATTTGGGGACACAGGTGCACAGCAGCTGATTTTGCACCCCACACATAAATAATAGCCTAGTGAGTCTGTCACAGAACATTGCTGTAATAAATTAACTGTGGTTATATTAAATGATTGATTCAGAGCTTGCCTGCAAGAGACAGGAAATTATGTTCACCACTCACGTGCTCGTGCAATTAGGTATAAACTTATTTTAAGGCAAGACACCTGAAACATGCAGTACCTCAGTCCGACCACCGGGGGTCTGTGTGAGCTCAGAAGAGCGTCTAATTGGCATGACGTCATTGAGTATTCTGGGGTGCAGCAGCTTGTATAACAAGATCTAAGAACAATACAGTAAACACTCTTCCACTCGCCCTGGCCCTGCCAGAAATAGAGCACAGGGCACAGCTGTGTATTACAATATTCATTGAGGACAATATCCAGGTCATTCCTTCAATGCAGTATGTTTTCACGTCCTCATCTTTGTTATTGGTGTACTACTTTTACATTTACATTACATTTATGCATTTAGCAGACACTTTTATCCAAGAGGAATGAGCAATTCTTTAAAGAACCAACAATATTCGTAACATAGTTTACAATACCCGGCTTATTAGGCAATTAGGAAGAAAGCTATTTTATAGTCCCCATGTGTGGCAGCTTCTATCATGAAAAACTGTCAGTGCATTTAAGAAATGTCTTCATTTCATTCTCTCATCAATAAACTGATCTTGGGATTTTATTTTATTTTAATTATGTTATGTTTTACCTGTGCCCTCATTATCACTTTTCACCCCTTTTGTAAAATTCCTTTAAAAGCAAAACCAGTTCATTACGTCATTCTCCAGGAAATTATAATTTTTGCTTAGCAAACAACAGCACAAAGATAAATATAAGTACAAGAAATAGATTTGATACATTTTGTGTTTATGGTATTAATTGGTTAGTCACACATTTAAATATTTAATCATGTTTGGAATATTTTATCCATAAAATTACAAAAACAAACAAACAAACAACAACAACAACAAAAAAACATTTCAGAATGTCTCGCAATGGTTTAAATGATCCATGCCTGAGTTTATTTCAGAAACCCTTGTTATTAGCGACACCGGTGGCCGTTATGTGAACTGCAGCAAGCAAGCCATTGCTCGTGCTCGCAGTCGTACACACGTAACGTACAAGAGACTCACTAAACGTGATTCAAGGCCCCACACACGTCGAAGTTCTTTCTTTTTTGTTCTTCGCTTAGAAGTGATCAAGCTCTGCAATTCACTGGTATCATGTCGACTAATGAGGTAATTAAAATTACACTATTATGACAGTTTGATTATAAAGTATATTTGAGACTAGTATAAATTAATATTTTTTTGAATGAATATGCTTGATACATCGACATTATTTATTGACATTATATTGAGAGAATGGCTCTTTCTGCATTATCCTGAACACTATTAATTTCATGTGTCTTTGTACTTATGAGAGGCTCTGGTGCGCGTAAACGTCACATCCTTATGATTTTCCCGGCAAAAACGTCCCGCATCCTTCACAGGTCTACAGGCTTTCATAGACTAGGAAGTCAGGGAAGGTCTCGTTTTTTTTTTAACGTTTCGTTACAAGCTGTACACATTAGCAATAAAAAAGCTATTTATACATAAATATTCTTACATAAAGCCCCTTTAAATTACGCAAGCATTATTTAAAGGTTAAAAGAGTTCAAATAGTACAGGAATGATCCATTTATGATTTAAAATCATAATTATCACTCTTAACCATGATTGTTAGATAACAACACTCATTTTCAGTGGTGACTCATCACCCACCTAACTGCATTTTAGGTTGCTGTAGTATTTGTTTGATGACTCATAGAATTGAAGTTTTTAGAGAAAAAACATTATTAAAAAAAAAGTAATGAATATATGTAATGACAAAGACCATTAGTATTCCTTGCAGGGAGGAGCATAAGAGTAAGATTTCTATCGATAGCAATGTTTCCTGCCACAGCGTGGGCAGAGGCCACACTCAACCATGATGTAGTACAAAAGGCCTTCCTCTATTCTGATTAATTATATTCCTTCAGGAATGTGGACACTGGGCTCCTCCAGCACAGCTACCATCACCAGCCACTGTACGTCTAATTAAAAGTGGAGGAGAGCTCTGTGAACCTCTGCCAGCGCGGAGGATTAAGTCTATTTAAAGAGGGAATTCAATAGAATGCCGTACCTTGCTGCTTATCCGAGCGGAAAGTGGTGAAGAAGATGTGCTTTGTGTAAATTTGCACTCGGCTTAGTGGCTTTTCTTTCTTATTGAGCACTGCATTGTCTGGACTTTTGACCCCTTTGGTACTGGTTGAGATTTTGGGCTGTGCCGCATGTAGAGGGCAACAGGTGCAGACTTTTGTTTCAAAAAGACCCTTTAGGTGTTTGCACACTGATGACAAACTTGCTGACTTCAGAGTTGTATGTGAAGAGATGAGGCGTTATATAATCTGTGATGCTTTGTTTGCTTTTTTTATTATTATGCAGAAAGTAGAAAGTATATATTTATGAGTATGAAGAAAAATTCAAATTTAAAGTCAACTTAGTTTTTTTTTTTTTAAAGAATGTCCTCATATGACATTGCTAGATGATTTCACTTTCTAGGGATTTTTTCCCACTTCTTTTATTGTATGACAGTCAAATTGTAAATCTGATTGCTTAGAAAAGTATGAAGTTTGATGAAGTTTAAAGTTTATTATACTACGGTGCTGTTAAATGCTTGAATCTGTAGACCAACATTCTAAGATATGCAATTATTTTCAGGGAAACTACAGCTAAAGTAGTTCCAGGCAGGTCTTGACCGCATTACATGTCCATATTACTTCGCCAAATGATTTCAGTTATTTCAAAGGCCCTTACAGCCTACAACAGCAATAGAACCAAAACCCACAATGACACTGAACAAGCACATAAACATATTAAACAGCAGGATAAAAATGACAAATTATTTCAATGTTTTCTGCCACAGAATTACTTTTTATTATGTACGCAAAGCACATATTCTCTTTCTCCCGCTCTCTCTCCCACTTAAACACACACTCATACAGCACTCACACAGAAACGTGTTGTTAGTGCTGTTCTGATGAATTTATCAGTAAAATAGTTTAGCAACTTAGAATCTACATAACATTTCTTACTAGCGAGGCAATAATGCTGTTCTTGAAGCAGATAAACTTACAGTTTCGCTATTAGTAGAGACACTGCTGCCGAACACTGTTGAGAGACGCGCGGATTCAGATAATTCATACTCACTCTCTCTCTCTCTCTCTCTCTAATATCTGCATTATTAACTGCATTAGTCTTTTAATGACTCAAGCCTCCATTACTAGCTCTAAGGCCGTGTGTCCACCAAAGCATTTTAGCCATTGAAAACGCCTAGCTGTGGGCGCTTGAGAGCACTTGATAGGGAATATCTGCGGAAGTGTTACTATCTAATTTTACAGATAGTTTGTTTCTGTGCTGATTCTATATAAAAATGTCGATACAATGTAAAGTATTTGCTTTGCTGTTATCTGTTGACATTGTACAAGCAGAATGTGGCAGTTGGTCGACGTTGTATTTGTCCCGCCCTTCCTCCACTGTGATTGGATGGCTGGGCACAAAGTGATGGTGATGAGCGCTGTGTTTTACCCAAAGTTGAACATTACTCAGCTCTCGGCAACCGGTAAAAAACGCTGAGCACTCAGCACTTCAGCATGAAATAGACACTTAGCGCCTCGTTACGCTCCTGGTGTTTTAAAAATGAGGCGCTCCCATTGAAAACAATTGGAAAAATACGTTAGTTGTGGAAAAAAAAAAAAAAAAACACTTTGGTGGACACACGGCCTAAAATTATGTTTTGGAATTAGCAGTGAAGGCATGGGATAAGTCCTACACACAGGAGTGTTTTAAGTGTTTTAACAAATGTCTTGAAATATAACATATGAACAATATCTTGAGGTGTGGAAAGCATACACTCTAAAAAATGCTGGGTTGTTTCAACCCATGTTTGGGTCGAATATGGACAAACCCAATAAGAAAGCAGAAAATGAAAATAAAATAATGCACACCCGAAGTGTACCACATTACCACCTCGGGTGTGCGTTATTTTCTAATAATTCAACGACTCATTGTCAATTATTCCTTACTTAAGCAGCATTAATGGTTTGCTGTGAGCACAAGTGATTTTTGCCTTAATAAGCACTGCTAATTACAAGTCAGAAGTAGTTTTCCTCACAATCAGTAGTTTCAGCCTCAGACATCATGCCCACGGACCGCTGGCTGAACGTCTGATGCATATGGCACACTTAACTGGAAACGCTTCAGGATTTTGATTGGTTGATCGTCATCTGATTGGTTGAATTCTACATTCTAAAGAATGTGTGTTTTGCATTCTTTAACGGTCCGCCTGAAAACAGAGATGACGTGTCACCAAACCTACTCATGGAAGAAGAACGCCATCGTGTTTACAACTGTGACAATGCGTGCTTATCAGGATCAACTAAACGCTGGATTTTCAAAAGTATGTGAAGTATGTAAAGTTCGCGGCATAGGCTCCTTAAAATACGTCCAAGAGTTTTACACACCAGTCTGTTAATGTAAGGACATTGACGTTACATTTTCACACCCCTAAACATGACGTGAAACATTGTGAATGGTTGCTTACATGTCAGTCAGATGTCCTCTGGGTGGTCCTTGGCCAATGAAAGCTGCTATGTAGTACAGACCTTTTGCTGTCAGTCTGAAGGTCTGGCTATGCGATCACTATTTCTTTTGAAAAAATATCTCAATTTGGATCCTATACTGTGTATGGGAAAGTGTATCAGAAGGTCATTTTACAAATTAGCAGTAGATATTGAAGTCAGAAATGTCCTCTGTGGCGTGACTCTTAGGAGCTTATCCATGCATCAGAAATGAACCAGCGTCATTACCGCGCTACATTCATAATGCTGCAACATTACATCATAAGACAGGATGAGAAATTAGAACAGGCTCAGTTTCTCCCTCGGTATGACTGTCTGATTTATCGGCATCATCAATTATGCAGCGGTATATCCAACCGGGAGTCTCCACGGGGCGCTGCTCTCTATAGCACCAAATGATGCAGTACATAGCGGGACAGAACGGGAAGACTCTTTATCGGGATGGTTTCTGCTCCGTCAGAGTTTCTGCCTTTACGCTGTTACCCTTGAGTTGACAGAATCGTTTAAAGTGTTGCAGAGTTGGGTAATATGTTCCTAGCATCTCTCTCCTTCCTCTCCAGCTATGTCCAATATTACAAATGATTGAAGATCTTGGGGGTGCTTCTTTTTCTCTGACTGAAATATTAATGGTCACATTATTACTTAATTTTGTTGTGACTCAAAGGAATTAATATCCATCCATTAAACCGCACTAATTCAGCCACTGTCTGGAGAAAACCTGCCCGCGCCAAACAGGGAATCACATTAGGCCGTGAATGATCTATGGCACCAGTATGGCGTCTGTTGCTGCAAACTGATTTAGTGGTTTGAGCTGACAAACTGATGAGTGCACAAGCAGTTGCTGACCAAGGGAAACATTTACTTTTAATGAGATATATTGTTGCGCCCATCACTCGGAGTGTAATGCTCGCATTAGCTTGATGCATAACCTGACTTCCATATGCAGGTCTGCTTCTAATTGCAGCCCAGTCAACAGAAGTTGACAAATGGGATTTAAAGCACTTTATAAATACTAGTTTTGTGCATTTGCAATTGGCGCTATCTTTCTGTTTAATCATCACATTTAGCTTGTATATTGAACAGGGTTTACTGAGGTAATTCTTATGCGCTGTGCTTAAGAGTGCCATGTAGGCCCTGTTTACACATGGCTCCATCCGTCGTGTGAGATCCGATCATAAGTGGTCAGGAAAGACAGATTGCTGGTGGTGACATTCAAATGGATTTTAAAAACGGAAGTCTCTAACTGCATCACTTATTGTGAACTGTGTGTTACTGCCAGTGTTGTTTTAGAATTATTTATGTATTATTATAGTATTTATTAGGGCTGGGACAATACATTGAATCTTGATTCGCAATACAAAGAATCTGGAGTGATTCTGATATTTTTCGATGTATCGCGATTCTCTTTCGAAACGATTCTGAGCTTAGTTTTTAAACAGCAGATGGCACTACTATACGTATTTTAGAAACACTCGTACACTGCTTGCTTCCAGCTCCTTTACACACACCACTAAAACCATAAAAATAATCATTCATAAAGTTTGAAAAGGTTGAAGCGAATTACAAATCTCGCATCATAAAAGCATTCTGAGCCGAGGTGCAAGTATATTTAACCACTTACATGACTCAGCCGAACTCACTAGTGCTGTCCAGCAGTCTTGTTCATGAGCGTCTGAGAGTGTGCGGTTAAAGACTAGCCTAGAGCGCCATCTGCTGTTAAAACTAAGCTCAGAATCGATTAGAGAGAGAAAATATCAGGACTGATCCAGATTCATTGTATCGATCTAGAATCGATGTATCGTCCCAGCCCTAGTATTTATTTATTAATATTTAAATTAGGCTTTCATTTAGTATTCAGTTTTCATTGTAATTTTACTTTGTGAGAAATTGTTGTGCTCTTGTCATTTTTATTATTTCAGTTTTTTTAATATTTCTATATAGCTTTAATTATTTTTGATTCAGTTTTAGCTTTTAACTTCAACTTAACCTTATTTTATTTTAGTTAGTTGATAAGGCAGTATTTTTAAATTAAAGTTTTTCTTTTTTTAGTTTAAAGTTTTTTTTTTGTCTAATATTAATTTTATTTTATTTTAGCTTTATTTCAGTTAACAAAACATCTATGTTACCTAAGTAACCTTGGTTCCCTGAGAAGGGGAATGAGACACTGCGTCACGTTGCCATACTTCCGGCATGCCTGCACGTCTTTCTTCAGGCAATGTCTGTGTCTGAAATTTTAAAAATGCTGCCTTCTAAGGATGCATTGCAAGGTAGGGAGGCATCAAGGCACGTCCGAAACCAATGTTAGCTTGACCTCCTGTCTCCTGAGATACCTTCATCTGATCAATTTTTGAAGGCAGCATAGATGTATCCTTTGCTGCCTTTGACATCCCACAATCCTGTGCATTCCATTTCATGACAGTTAAGCTAAAAAAGTTACACTAAAAAAGATAAGTTAAAAAAAAAAGGTTATTTAAGCTAAAAACGAAGCTCACGAGGAGCGTTCCCATAGCATCGACTGATGATGCAGCGTAGAGTTCCACTTCGAAAGGGAACTGATTTTAAAGGGTAAGTTCACCCAAAAATGAAATTTCTGTTATTAATTACTCACCCTCATGTCGTTCCACCCATAAGAACTTCGTTCATCTTCGGAACACAAATTTTTGATGAAATTCAAGGGTTTCTGAATAGGCAGCAATGTCATTGCATCTTTCAAGGCCCAGAAAGATAGTAAAGACATCGTTAAAATAGTCCATGTAACTACAATGGTTCAACTTTAATATTATGAAGCGATGATAATAATTTTGTGCTCAAAAAAATAAAATAAATAAATAAACAACAAAAATAATGACTTTATTCAACAATTTCTTCTCTTCCATGTCAGTCTCCTGTGGTGTTTATGTTGTAAACACAGCGCCATGCTTCCGGGTTCTATGTCAGAACACCGACTGGTTCAGAAACCCTTGGATTTCGTCAAAAATATCTTAATTTGTGTTCCGAAGATGAACGAAGGTCTTACGGGTTTGGAACGACATGAGGCTGAGTACTTAATGACAGAAATTTCATTTTTGGGTGAACCAACCCTTTAATAGTTTTAGTTTACAGTAACAACACTGGTTACTGCATACTGACAAAGCACACAGTGTCTAATTTCACAATGGCTGACATACTGTTGCTTCCAAACACACTTCCATATTTAAATCTCGCTGCAAACATGCCGTTTCAAGCAGAATGCTCATTGTTATTTTAGTCTCGCCTATATTTGCTGAACTTCACATGCGTTTCATATGATCTATGTCACTCCATGATGATGTCAGGCAAGCCGGAGAAGTTTTGTGCATATGGGTTTTTCAAGCGTTTTAGAGCAATGGTTATTTTTGAAAACCCATGTTTTAGCACAGTGGTTAATTGACAGATAAGTAGGTGGTGCTTCACTGCTGTCCAAGACACATCAAGGACAGATTAGCATTTACATTACAAATGCAGTGTGGTCACATGTGTTTCTGGCTACCTCCAAATGTGGTTTGATTGGACACAAAAGATTCTGTACCTTGTTTACACCTGTATTTACACTGTCTTTTTACAAGGCAGGTAGGACATTGTATCATTGCATTTGGACCGAATATTTTTTTGGGCCTGAGACTTTCACAGACGATATATGTACATTCTTCAATATTTAGACCACTTCTATTATTGATCGCTATTAGGATGTGAAGAGAGTTTCAGCCAGTATAACAAAAAGTGTTAACAAAAAAATTACCTACCCTACATTTGTGACTGTAGCATTTCTATCACTTGTTTTTTCCTCTCTCCATCCTTTTCCTCTCCTCTCTCTTTCTCCCAGTGCTGTCAAGACATGCTTCTTGTTCTTGTATTGATCTGTATGATGGTACAGATTAAGTCTAATCCCTGCTGGTTACATTATTGATTATCAACATAAGGATGATTATGGGCTCAATTTGAGGGGGAAAAGTCATTTTTCACCACTTACTATGTCTTTGGGCCGTCTCCTCCACTATCTGTCCAGTTTACCACTGTGTTGATGACACAAATAGCCTTCACTTCCAACACTGTGGCATATGTGCTAATCTAATCAGGAAGCTAAACTCGTTCTCCATAATGTCGTCCTGTGGCTTCTCTGTAACATTTTGAGCCTAGGACAAACCGTTCAGGCTCTGCCAGCTTCATTTTTTTCAGACATGCAGGAATGTCTGTGGAAATCAGCACATACAAGATGCTAAAGACTCCGGCCAAGACTATCCTGTGACATTTATGTGAGTGGCTACATAATGGCATTTTCACACTGCCATTTGCATCCTTTGTAGGGAAAACAAATAAACATAAAAATGGTATTTATTTAGCAAACAAAGCATGTCCTTGGTGAATAACAATAGCTAAGCTACATTGCTAAACTTGTTCATTTGCAAAAATAACGAGCTGAACCATCTTGCTTTAGTAACAGACCACCATTTGAGACCACCTTTGCTCAAACATTTTCAGCAGTGTGATATTCATGGGATGGTTAATTTATCAAACTGCATGTGTTATTTAGCATGCATCTCACAGACAATCTCCAGTCTGGTTCCTGGAAACCAAAGAACCATTTCAGCAGGCACTTCTCAGCATCTCTTTTTGTGTGCTTCAGTGCATTCCTGCTGAGTCTCGCTATCATCTCAAAGTAAACACTAAACAATAACCCAAACCACACCAGAAGAAAGAATTTAGAGCATACAAAAGGTGGCTCTTAGAGTACACAAAAGAAAACAAAGGGCTGCGTGTTTGCAAATCCATAATTCAATTTTCCTAAGGCAGCAGTAAAAAAAAAAAAAAAAAAAAAATGCAATCATTATTTATTTTACCTCATATCTTTCCAAACCCATTTGCTGTAATTTTTTCTGTGTAAAAAACATTAATATTATTTGTTATTCACTAAAAAGCTTCCTCAAATATGGTGGCAGATTTGATTTTTAAAGATGTTTGTTCATGAGACACACTGAAAACAGATTTTTGCTTTGAATAATGCCTTATATTGCCCCTGTTATACTAGTTTAAAGGTTTCTAATTTGGTTCTGGAGGTTTCCTTCAACAGGTTTACATGCATCCATGGTCAAAAAACACTTTAATTTTCATATAAAATATACACTGCAGCATCACCTCTTTTCTCACAGTGTCTGAAACAGTTTGATTAAGGATTCAGTCTCTTTAAACCCCTCCTATCCGAGAGCCTACTCTGCTCTGATTGGTCAGATGGCCCAGTCTGTTGTGAATGGTCGGCCGCTTACAGCGTGTGATGGAAAATAAACTCTTCCTCAGCACTTGATACACAGTGATACGAACAGTGACGGTTTTTACGGTTGTATCTTATCAATTCTTGTGCGAGTGCTCATCCTTTGGAAGTGCAGCAAATTGGATTTGCTTTGCAGCTCCAAAACTGCATCTTATCGACATGTCGATAACACAAACCAAACTCTTCCAGGCCTCAGCTACAACTACAGTGTTTGAAGGGCAAAGTAGACGTTGTTCATGAGCAGCCATTGAAGAAAATAGGCTGGCATTATGCAAATTTGTTACAAACCTACATAGGTTTGTGCAGGAAATAAGACTGGAATTACTGACGACTCGTTCAGTCAGTTCAGAATCAGTTCTTTCTTTTGGGAAACAATAACTCCATTTATCAAGCACTTTGATCTTTGAAACTCTGAAGACCTTTTACATTCACAAACAGCTGTATTACACACTACATGAAAGGTAATATTCGAAAAAGCATTTTTACATTACGTTGCCAGTAAGCTAGTTACATGCAGGGAATCAGTTTCCGTAGATTTTGTTCTGAATACAATGAAAACAAATAAAGGATATGTAATGGCAGAAACCTGATGTTCCTTGTGCTCATATCCAAAATAATTTGCCACATAAAATAGCATATTAGCTCACAGATAGCCCTTTGTAATAGCATGCATTCGTTTGGTGCATATCCAAGGTCCTGACTGAATGATCATAACTGTCCGGGTGTGTGTTGAATGGAGCCAGTAAAGCAAGTGGGTCGATAACACTCATACATAAACACACACCCTTTCATTATCGCACGCTGCACTGAACTGCACAGATCGGCTGCATTATTTCACAAAACGGAGAAAATGAGCTGCCGTTCCCACATGAATGAGTTGATTTATTCTGCTGTGTTTGTTTCTAATTCAAACCTGATGATGATGTGTGTGATTGTTTTAAATGCAGAGCTTTTTTTCAGAGATGCACAGACACTTTGGTTTAGTTCTCCTCCACTCATGTATAAATTCCTAACGACTCTCATGCCTGCTGTTGCAGACGTGTTTATGCTGCAGAT
Source organism: Hypophthalmichthys molitrix (assembly GCA_037950675.1). Lineage (NCBI taxonomy): Eukaryota > Metazoa > Chordata > Actinopteri > Cypriniformes > Xenocyprididae > Hypophthalmichthys > Hypophthalmichthys molitrix. The sequence continues at coordinate 4,628,186 of CM075505.1, forward strand.
GTACTATAAAAAAACCTTCACATCTTGAACATGGGCTCTGTTGATATTCACCCTTTGAATCGGTTTATTTGTATCTTAAAGGAGCAGCAGAGAGTCTGTAATACCTGCAACGCTGCATCTCGGAGAGCCGGGCCATATGTTCGATAAGTTAATTAAAATGTTACAAGCTTTTGCAGCACCACTATGAAATCAGATTTCATGTAATGAAGGCTATTAATATTCCAATATGGCAGGGTGTTTGGAATCACAGACCCGGGATCAGTGGAGGGAAGAGAACTGCAGAATAACAGCGGCATGTTCATTCATCCTCATTTTTGCTCCGTTATGCCTGTGAGTGCTTGTGCTTGTGTGTGTGTATGTTGTCTGGCACATATATGCAATTACACAAGCGAGCGTGATGAATTTCTTTAACACCTCAAAGCCAGCACAAAGAACTCCTCACATGTCAGAAAGCACAAGTCACTTATGTTCCTCTCTGAGCGGTGAGGGAAAATGAAGCATAATCCTTCCCGCTGTGCTCAGACCTGTTTGCACACTTCACCTGAAAATAACTCCTAATTGGCCCAGTTGTGTCTCTGTGAAGTGAGCTGGTTTTATGCAGTGCTTAATAAGGAAAGGATCACTATTATAGCTCATACATGCATTTCGGTTATTTGAGCAAATCCTTAACCTGTTGAACTTCATTGTGTAACTCATCCTGAACCGTTTGTGCTACAGATATGAATGGTGCATCAAATCATGCAGCATGTTGAGCAAGTGGAGAGACTTATAATTGTTTGCCCATGCCACACTGTAAAACCCAAACCATTTGTTTCACCATTTGTTTTCAAAATTAAATGATTTGTGTCTCACAAAAAGAGAATATTTTTTAAAATTAAAGGGTTAGTTCACCCAAAAATGAAAATTCTATCATGAATTACTCACCCTCATGTTATTCCAAATCCATAAGACATTCATTCATCTTCGGAACCAAAATAAAGATCTTGAAATCTGAGAACTTTCGTCCCTCCATTGACATCCTACACTACTACCACTTTCAAGCCCCAGAAAGGTAGTAAAGACATCGTTAAAGTAATCCATGTGACTCCAGTGGTTTAACCTCAGTTTTATGAAGCAACTCTAGTGCTTTGTTTGCACCCCCCCATAATTTACCCGTTTATTTACATAATACGGAGCCCTGCACATGGCATGCAGGAAAAAAATCATTGTGCTCATGATTTCGTTCCCTCGATTTATAAATCGTGTGCATAATTTACTATTTTGTTCCCTTGATTTATAAATTGTGTGCATGATTTACTATTTTGTTCCCTTGATTTATAAATTGTGTGCATGATTTACTAATTCGTTCCTTCGATTTATAAATCGTGCGCATGATTTAGCAAATCGAGGGAATGAATTAGTAAATCGTGCACATGATTTAGACTACTATTTTTTACTGCATGTCATGTGCAGGGCTTCGTAACATAATATTAAAGGGTTAGTTCACCCAAAAATGAAAATTCTGTCATTAATTACTCACCCTCATGTCGTTCTACACCCATAAGACCTTCGTTCATCTTCGGAACACAAATTAAGATATTTTTGATAAAATCCGATGGCTCAGTTGCCAGCAAGATAATTAATACTTTCAGATGCCCAGAAAGCTACTAAAGACATATTTAGTACAGTTCATGTGACAACAGTGGTTCAACCTTATTATAAAGCGATGAGAATACTTTTTGTGCACCAAAAAAAACAAAAAAAAAACTTTTCAACAATATCTAGTGATGGGCGATTTCAAAACACTGCTTCGAAGCTTTACGAATCTTTTGTTTCAAACATGGTTTCGAATCAGTGGTTTGGAGCGCCAAAGTCACGTGATTTCAGTAAACGAGGCTTTGTTTAATTCGGTACAGTGTTTCAAAATTTCAATAGTTCACGTGTTTGATACAGTTTGATACACGATCCGAACCACTGATTCGAAACAAAAGATTTGTAAAGCTTCAAAGCATTATTTTGAAATTGCCCATCACTAGATATTGTTGAAAAATTTTTTTGGCGCACAAAAAGTATTCTTGTCGCTCCATAACATTAAGGTTGAACCACTGTAGTCACATGAATTGTTAAATACGTCTTTAGTATTTTTCTGGGCATTGAAAGTGATAATTATCTTGCTATCAATGGAGGCCTCACTGAGCCATCGGATTTTATCAAAAATATCTTAATTTGTGTTCCGAAGATGAACAAAGGTCTTACGTGTGTGGAACGTCATGAGGGTGAGTAATAAATGACATCATTTTCATTTTTGGGTGAACTAACCCTTTAATCTGCGATGCATGTTCACGCAATAACATCATGCTCTTTTTTCAACACAACACGCATGCGTCATGGTGCTCTCGTGAACGCAGTTTGGAGATTAATATTTTGTAAATACAAACAAAGCACTCGTATCTCTTCATAAAATTGTAGTTAAACCACTGGAGTCACATGGATTACTTTAATGATGTCTTTACTACCTTTCTGGTGCTTGAAAGTGGTAGTTGTGTTGGATCTCTATGGAGGGAGAGAAAGCTCTCAGATTTCATTAAAAAATCTTCATTTGTGTTCCGAAGATGAACAAAAGTCTTATGGGTTTGGAACGACATGAGGGTGAGTAATTCATTACAGAAATTTCATTTTTGGATGAACTAACCCTCTAAATTACCTGTAAATCCAAATCCAAAATCTCAAATACTTAAAAAAATAAACTTTACTCTGACATTTCTTGCAGTTAACTAGTGATGTCCAGTTTGCGAACAAATCATTCTTTTGAACCAGTTCTTTTTAGTGAACTGGATGAACCACTTCACCAAAACAGACTGAACCGTCTGAATCAGTTTGTGGCTCGAGTCAGCACAGATCTACAAGTTATTCAATCAAAACTCACTTTCGGATGTGCCTGACAGCTCTCAGTCCCTGATAATCACCAACACTTTTGCACAGGCAAGCACCACTCATATTTTCTTCAGAGAAATCGAATTATATGTGCAGATTCATTCATATATATGTGCATTTGCATTGCTGTCAGTTCATGAAATTGCACATACACCAAGAGGTTCGATGGAAAATTTCATATGCATGTAAATCCTGGAAGTCGCTTAATTCCAGTGATGGCATTCCTCCAGGTAATCTAACATCCTCCGAAGCTCGCTGCATTTTCCCCATCTAATGCTCTGTTGTTGAGCCTGTTTAAAATGGCCCCTGCTGTTTTTTTTTCCCTCTTGCCTTATTCTCGCTCTCCTGTCCTTTAATGCATTGTTTGAATTTGCTTCACTTAAAGCCTCGCAGGGCTGCCACAATGCACCTGACACCCTCACAATGGTGCTTTTGTTACCTTGCATTAGACAGGGAAGGCAGCTAACCTTTCCCCCTCAATCCTTTCATCTCCCTCCCAGAACCACCTGAGCTCAGAGCCTGACGATCCAATGAGTCTTTCTTCAGAGAGGGGGAAAGATAACTCAGTCCAGGCAGCACACAACTGGATCACGAACAGTTTTAAAATGGATGTCTTAGGGAATGTCTGCTTGTTAAAATTTTATCATTCTAAAATGTCATGAAGCGAATTATAAAATGTTTAACATGCAGTCATTCTCTGGGACAATGACGTAAGCTCTGTTCAAAAACCTAATGAGCTGACTTGCTGCTCTATAGGCAGAATCCTAACTGAAATGGAACCTCAAAAGTGATTGATCTGGAATGCCAAATCTTTGCGTTGTACAACTAGCACTAGTCACATAAAATGCACAGGAGAGTTTACTCACAACTGATTATTATTGCATTTTGCAAAGCTGATGATGTGATATTTGAATAAGCATACAAATACACTAAATGCACTAAAAAATGCTCTAAATTGATCAGAGGTGACAGTTAAAACATTCTGTTATGACAACTCTCAGGGAGTTGTCATAACAGAACTGTATTTACTTTATTGTTATGCCAATTTTTCCAATGAGAACATCCTAAAAAAATTGTTTTGCTAGGTTTTGTCAGGTTTAGCTCACTTCTGGTGCGATTTTGTCCCTGAAATATGGTTAAGTAGGCACACACACACACACACACGGTTGTTGTTGTGTGTGACTGAATGTTTTCCTAATGACTTGTGTAATCTAGCGGAGAGAAACCTGACCGCTCACCTTTCACCATTTCACCATCATTAGTGTTCTGACCACCCCATTTCTATCCCCAGAGGAAATCTGTTTACCTGTGTGTGTGTGTGTGTTTCAGGAGTGATGAAGTCCTCTATGCCAGTTTCTTTTGGAATCTGCATCTTTTGGAAAGGGTTTTATTGAGTTTGAGTGTGTGCAGTAGATTTGAGTGTAGTTTGTGTGTGTGTGTGTGTGTGGAGGTAGACCACAGCTGCGCTCTCATACTCGTCTCCTTCTCTAATGAGGACCTTTTCCAGATGAAAGCCCTGCTACCGCTGCTGTTCCTGTCATAACCCATTCTACCTCTCTCCCTGCCAATCGAGGCCGACTGAAACCTCTCCAGGGCTCTGCCAGTTTAATCACACAACTGCCCGATTCCTTCAATCTTCCTCTTTAATTCCCTACAGCAAGACCCACTTCTCAAAACATGAGTATATGCACATGTATGGCCTATACTTACAAATTTGCACATACTCATAACATTCAAAACCAAATTGACAGTGTCTTTTAAAGTCCAGTTTAATTAATGTAAGGAAGTAGAATTAAAATAATCTGAAAATAATAATAATCTAAAATAAAGTTGTATCCATTTGGATGGATGGATGGAAGGATGGAAGGAAGGAAGGAATTATTATTTATTCCCCAACCTGTAATCTCATTGACGTCACATTTTAGTACCAACATTTTTCATGGCAAACGTGGGACCAATTTCGTCAGCCTCATTCCCATTTTATCCGTTTCTTTGTTTGCAACAGTACATTTCCCTTTTTCTATGAGTTTCTTGACTCATGTGGGCCAGAAAAAAAAACATTGCTTTCTCACAGGGTGAATTTTTAATCTTGGTGGGATGGTGGTCTATCTTAAATATTTACATGTATGCATTTGACAGATGCTTTTATCCAAAGCAACTTTTTATTCAAGCTATGCATTTTTAGTTCATGCATTCCCCGAATTAAACCTATGACCTTGGCATTGCTAGTGTCATTCTTTACTGTTTGATCAACATGAATATTTCACAGTAAAATTATTTTATTTCAGTGAAAAATCAGCCTTTACACTCAGTGAGTGTGAATATAAATATCCAACATCCAATATTTGAAATCTTCTTGGTGAAGTGGTTTAGTCTAAGACTTCTGTTGTATGGTAATTGATTACAGTCTTATTAGAGAGTGTGGTGAAAATTTTAGCAGGATGCGTCTTTCTGTCTGTTCTCTTTCTCTCTCTCCTGTTTTTGTGTCCATCCCCCACCACCTGAATCCCACTGCTGTCCATCACCTGTTCCGCTCCATTTCAATCGGCTGACGTTTCTATAAACATCCTCCCTTTCTCCTCGCTTCAGCTAGGCTGAATAGCTTTATTTGCTGCTGTTTTTTCGATACAGTTGGCTGACGGCGTAACCACCTAAGTGGCGAGGTAACATTTGACTCCTTGCGCGCCTTTGTACAAGTTGTTGTTCCCAGGGAGTGAAAGAAAACTCCCCTCAGTTTAGCATTTGACTAAAGCTAATTTACCCTTCGACCTCGTGCGCTAAAAGCTCGGAACTGCTGCGGACAAAGCGCTGGGTATCGGGTTTGGTCCGTTGCTGTTGTGAGGAGAACTCAATCCGTTCGGCCACCGGAGATTCTCAAGGACAGGTTGTTGTTGTCGTGGGAAACAGCAGCTGTTTCCAGATGAAGGTTTTTCAAAGCGCTCTGCTCCCGCTGGGAGGCTGGAGCCACCTGTCCGCTCCGCAACCAAAGCTGTCAACCTGAAAGTCCACCGTAGTGTTCGTGTCACATCCAATCACCTTAGCATAAGCCACATTAAAGCGAGCAGTGTGGACAAACTTGTTAAGAAAATTTCAATCAGTGCCATCGTAATGGCCCAGTAATAGAGATTGTATTGGTCAAATGTCAAAGGTTAGGAAATCCACATATTTAGCAGTTTGTTTTGGTGGCATCACTTTACAAATAGACCACTCATCATTCAGTGAGGATTTTGAGACCATTTTAAACAGCTATACAGTTCTAAAAATACTGTTCTGATATCTCTGCCCATTGTAGTGACAGTAGCTATGTTTCCATCACCCTGTTTTTATGCGCATTTTGAAGGATTGCATCAGAAACGAGTGATGGAAATGCCAAATTTCGAAAAAAAAAAAAAAAACAATTCTCAAAAAAGTTTTAACGCTCGCTTGAGGTGCTTTTTGACTTGTGCGAAAAAAGAGTTGGGAATAATAAGAATAATGGGAGATGGAAATGCATTTGCTGAATAAATTCGGAATTAGCAAACATTAAACCCATGTGACTAATCAGCTATTTCTGCTGATAGTGTTTTATTTACTGTTGGTTACTAGGTTACCTATACCACTGTCATCCGCTCAAACAACTTGATGGATACACACCTGATTTGCATTTGTTTTTTTTTTTGTTTTTTTTGAGAACTTAGAAAAGATTCGCTTTACGTTTGGATGGAAACCCAGCTAGTTACCGGAGTTTAATGAGCAAATACAAGTACTGTAGCTGTGGAAAATTAAGTCATCACAACTGCATCTGTAAGCGTTATTTTTCAAACACTCAGAACACACAGAACACATTTTTCCATTCCACTGCGCTACTTTTCCATCGTTTTTTTATGTAAACACGCGCTAGACCAGTGGTCTCAGACTCAATTCCTGGAGGGCCACAGCTCTGCACAGTTTAGCTCCAACCAGCTCCAACTCACACCTGCTTGGATGTTTCTAGTAATCCTGAAGACCTTGATCAGCTGGATCAGGTGTGCTTGATTAGGGTTGGAGCAAAACTATGCAGAGCTGTGGCCCTCCAGGAATTGAGTTTGAGACCAATGCGCTAGACGGACACGTTTGGCAATTTGTGCTTGCTTCGTGTGTCTTGTGTCTTTTGCTGCATCTCACGCATGACACAATGTTCTAAAAACACAGCGCTCATGTTAAAATAAGTTAAACTTTTAAAAAACACATCTCAGGTCATTCAAAAAGGGGGCCATTGTGTGAATAGCCCCTCTGAAATAAAGATTCTAAAAGGAGGGTTTATGACATAATTCATATTTTTTTGATACCACTTTACAATAACAGGGTGAGCTGAAATTGTTACTTTGCAACTACTTGCCAACTACCATTCATTAGAGTATTAGTAGACTGTCTGCTTAATATCTGATGTTTTTATCTATTTCTATATATTTTGATGGTCCCACAACAGACACTGACTATAAGTAACTTTTCAAGTACATGTCAAATTATTCTACTATCCCTAACCCTAACCCAGCGTTTCCCAATCCTGGTCCTGGAGACCCGCACATTTTTGATGTCTTTCTTATCTGACATATTTATTTGAGATCTTGGAGTCTCTACCAATGAGCTGATGAGTTGAATCAGGTGTGTTTAATTAGGGAGACATCTAAAATCTGTAGTGTTGGGGGTTCTCCAGGACCAGGGGGTTTGCTAATCTTAACTGTTGTCTCAGCCTTAGGCTGGTTAATGTCCTGCTCTGGTTCTGCCTGCAAAAGTATTCAGTTAAATCCAGATCTGTCTTCTTATTGCATCTTAGATGAATTCTGAGATGAGTGACTGACTGGTATTCAGGATTCTCTTTGGCAGATGCACTGCTAGTCAAGATTTATTAGTAGTTATTTATATTTCATTGTGCCAGTGTACAAACAAGGCCAACACAAAGAACATTAATAAAGATTGCAAAAAAAAAAAAAAAAAAAAAAAAAAAAAAACATCAAAATGTGGCTATTTCACTGCATACAAAGGAAATTACAAGGAAATGAAAGAACAACTCAACCTGGACGCAGACACAACATCAGTGCGATTCAGCATTGCAGATCTTTGTTTTCATGTGCAGAATATTATCTAAGCATACAAATAGATCCGTTCCCACCGCACATGAAGCTCTTCCATGTCAACATTGTGCAAAACATAATGAATTCTCCATGTCCATCATTCTAGGGATTATGGGATACTTCATTATCATAGATGGTGATAAGCATGGCTTTGGGCAGGATAAACCTCGTAATGAGCTTTAAGCTTCATGCAATTAATTTTCCTTTCACAAGAGGAGGAAAATTCCACACGTGGGGAATGGCGGCCTGTAATTAAATGTAACCTCGGTAACTTTCGGACTATCATAGGTAATGCTGGATATGTCCAAAGGAAAGACAGAAACTAAAGTGAAAAGAGACTCGGTCTGAGACTCTGAAGTAAAGCTATTTGTTCCGCATGCTGTATGCACTGTGGCTCTGTGAGATGTTGTCTGATGGCATCTTAGGCCGCATTTACATTACATGTTTCAAGTGACCCAATTCCATTTTTTTTTTCCTCCCATGTGGCACTGATCGGATATGACCCATGAACGTGTAAGTGGGAAAAAAGCACATGGATCCCGATATTCTCAGATCAGTTTCAGGCCTCATTCGTATGTGGAAATAAATCTGATATGATCGGAGATTGCCCTGTCAATGTGAAAATTGAAATTGAATGTCAATTGAAAAAGCCATGGTGGCGAATGACGTCAACTCGGATGGACACCAACCACGATCACATGACTCTTCAATGGCGCAATGGAGGACGAAGGCTTAACTTAATGTTTTGCTGACCTTTAAAGATGGTATGGAAATAGTTTTTCCGGGTCAGTACGTCTTCCTTGGGTTGTTTTGCCAAGTGTACAGTTTAAATGCAGATTTCAGATATGGGACACTTTTAAAAGATGTAAGCTGGTTGTCAAAAATATATAATGTTATAAATTATATATAAAAAATATATAATCTGATATATAGTCAACAAATCGTAATTGGGCATCAAGACCTGCAGTGTAAACACACCCATAGAGCTGCAGAGAATATTCTGCCATGTTAGATCAGAGCATTTTAGATTAGTTTGGTTCATCCCTCTTTCTCACTCATACCTGCTGCACATTTTTAGAACTAGATTAGAAGAAAATGCAATTCCTCAGAAGATGCTTAAAGGGTTAGTTCACACAAAAATGAAAATTCTGTCATTAATTACTCACCCTCATGTCGTTCCAAACCCGTAGGACATTCGTTCATTTTCGGAACACAAATGGAGATCTGTTTAATGAAATATGAGAGCCTGCTGTCCCTCCATTGACAGCCTACACTACCACTTTCAAACCCCAGAAACGTAGTAAACACATCAACATCTGCTCTCGCGTCAACACAACACGCATGTGTTGTGGTGCTCTTCTGAACGCGCGTTGGAGATTAAAGTGCCCCTATTATGGCATTTGAAAGGTTCCTATTTTTGTTTTAGGAGTCCCCAACAGGTTTACAAGCATGCCAAGTCGAAAAACATTTTCATTGTCTTATAATATGCATTTATTTTTACCTTATTTGCTCAATGACTCCCAAACAATTTTCTCAACGATTCATTTTTCCAAACCCCTCGTTTGCATGACGCTAATCTGCGGTGATTGGATGACTTCTGCTGGTTAACATGGGGTACAGTATACAGTGCTTGCATCACTTACATTGTATTATAATTATGATGGTGCTCCGCTCTGTTCTAAAAATAAAGACTCAGAGAGGAAATAAGTTGTTTTGTGGTTATGTTAGCGAACCTAGTCCACAGCTCTGTGCTAAACACCCAAACAGTCATGGTATATGCGTTAGCCCAACGCAGAAACGCATTGATAAAGCACTACAGTTATACACCAATGTATTGCTCTATTCTCTATCTATAGCTCTATTCTTTAACATAACTCCAAGTAATAACAACGGCAAACATTTGACACATTCCTAGACAATTGCGAGCAAACACATATTGCTGTTAGCTGGTTAGCCCAAGACCTACAAGCTGCGTGGAGCGTACACAACACACAACTAAATACGTATCGTGCATGCTACAGAGAACATAACAGCAACAATTATTAATCATACTTACAGGTTGTAATTCGGAGGAGGAAGAAGCTGGTCCAAATGAACTGGGTACTGACCCATCCTTTAATAACAACCGGCTTGTGAATCCCTCACTGAACATGTTGGTTGAAGAAGCAGTCTTCAGTAAAATTATGGGAACACAGCACAAGGTTCGAGCTATACTGCTGTGGTATCGTTGTAAAGATGTTTAACCACTGATTATTCACGTATTGGCAGTGTTTGAAGGGCTTCACGTTTTCCCTGGTGTCTGCGCACGCAATAAGTGGGCGAGCAATATGCTAATGTTTCGTTTTGACGTCACAACGAAAAGGCTTGGGATTCATTTTACAAACTCTTACTTTTGAGAGACAATAACTTTATATACAGTGCACTTCCAGAATTAAAACTTTGCAGGATGTTTTCATTTACTTAGAGCTATGTTACACACTGCATGAAAGGTAATTTTCAATAATCCATCAAAAATTTCAAAAATCCATAATAGGGGCACTTTAATGTTTTGTAAAAAAAAAAAAAAAAAAAAATTGATGCACCTCTTGACAGAAATAACATCACAATATTTATTTCCATCAAGAGGTGCATCAATTTTTGGTCAATATCTTGTATTGACAATGCAAGAGGTGAGCACTCTGTAAAGTCTACTCCAGCACATCCCAAAGACTTTCAATAAATTTAAGGTCTGGACTCATAGGTATCAATTCATGTGTGAAAATGATTCTTCATGCTCTCTGAACCATTCTTTCACGATTTGAGCCTGATGATTATGGCCATGATATGTCTTCCTACATGGTTGTTTTAAAAAAATTAAAATCTGCACACTCCATCAAGTAGGGTCAAGTAAGGTTAATAGAACTGTTCCCAAACATATAACATGCAAGAAACATAAAAATCACAGCAATAATGATCCAGTCATATATATTGTTAAGGATATATTTTTATAAGAGATCTCAATTGTAAATTTTCTTTCTGTTGGGTGTCTGTGATGCTGCAATGTGCTTGCAATCACCTGTTCTAGTGCAATGCCTGTAGACCTGTCCTTGTCATTGACAAACCACCTGTCTGGCTTTGATTCCCAATCCCCCCCATGGAAATATGTTGAGTATGTGCTCATTAATGCTGGTTTAATTTCCTGAAGGTATACCAGATTCCAGAATAGCATTAGTTCCACCAAATCTGCGAATGAGCTCTTTAGATTCTGCTAGATGAGTTTACCATGTTGGATAACCACAATGCATCAGTCAGGTGCTCTAAGAAATGACATAAAAGCTACAAAGTATGACAGGTGTGATCCATCATTGGTAGTTCAGCGTGTACTGCACTGGCTCTCATTTTAGACCTTCATTGCTGTGACTTGGGTCTGATTTGCACAGATATTTCTTCCCGTTGTCCTTGATTCAGTTCTGTTCTTTCCCCTCAGGGTCTTTTTTTTTTCTCTCCCTCCCTACATCTCTTTCTCTCTCACACACAAAAACCTAGTGAGCTTCCTCGCTGCCTTTATAGCATCTCAACCTGTATGGAACATTCTATGTAGGCAGCACCAAAAAAAAGTATTTTTTTTCCCCTGAAACTTTCAGTATTGAATAAAATAAATTTATATAGATATATAATTGACAATGCGATGCATTATGTAATTCCCTAATCAATGAAGGATATGCATTATGGGCTAAAACAAGGTATCTAGGTCTAATATATGCTATCTTTTATTTATTTATTTATTTTTTTGCAATATTCTGATTTTATGCATTAATTTAATTTACAGCTTGGAAGGAAACATAGCTTATGATGCCTAAAAAATGCCACATCCTTTCACAGTTCACTATGTTTTGGAACAGAGCAATACTGTCTCTTTTCATTTACTCATGCTTTATCTGATGAGCTGTTCCTGATTAGAGACAGGTGGTCAATTCATATCGACCCGTATGGCCAGAGTCTGCTGTTTCTTTCTTTATTTTTAGTTAAAATTAAAAACCCTTGCATATTTATATTCAAAGATTAACTGCAGCCAAGCTGATAAATGAATTAGCTCATGCATATGCATGATCTCACTAAATGGACTCCTCTGACACCGGTTACCACAGTTGCACCAATCACACCAACCTTATTTGGGTAAATTTGCATGAGGATGTTGGAATATTAATCACTCTTGACAGCGATGGCAGCAATAAGGTGAAAGACTGAACGAGGCAAAATGGTCTGTGACCTATATAGTTCTCGAGACCAAAATATCTAGCCTTCTTTAAATATAGCCTATGTAGTCCAGCTGGGCATGTTTGCAGTTTGATCATATCTGTTATTTACCAAAGCCACATAATCTGTATTTATAGCCTTTACAGCAGGAAAATTAGCATCGTACAAAGAAAGAACAACGATGCTGCTGTCTCTTCCTTTCTATCCGTTCCCGTGTTTACCGATGTCGACGCTCTATTTTTATCGACAGCCCCCTGGAATACAACACACTACATCACTCACAGAGCGTACGCATGTCTGACAGATGACCAAGTTTACTGAGTGCCGTTAAGAGATGGATTCTGGGGCAGGAACCCAATTTATCTGCTGCTACCACTCTTCTCCCCAGGTGACAAAGAGATAGAGGATGAGAGAGAGAGAGAAAGAAAATCAGAGTGAGGGAGGGAGGGAGGGCTGTGCTAAAATTAGCAACCTGCTATAGACTGGCAGGCTTGTATCAATCACATATGTGTATTTGACAGAAAGAAAACAGGGAGAAAGAAACTGAGAGAGAGAGAGAAGAAACTAGTTGCACTACTTTCATGTAGCATTTTAGCCCAAAAACGTATTCATAAAAACACCCACAATCTAGTTTAACCAGATACTAAATAGCACTTTTAATATTTAAATCACGTTACTGTAATTTTTTTTGGCACACTCACCTCTCCTTTCTATGAAAATTAAGCTCATTATAGGTTTTGCCATATTCACAAAACCCAGCGCTGTTTGCCTAGTGCAATTAACATTTTGATATTACTGCATAAAGCAGATGGTAAACTGGGTCATGAATTGAGAAATCAACTTTTCCTTGAGCTTTTGATTCACTATATTGCAAAAAGTATTGGGACACACCTCCAAATCATTGAATTCAGGTGTTCCAATCACTTCCATGGCCACAGGTGTATAAAATCAAGCACCTATGCAAACTGTTTCTACAAACATTTGTGAAAGAATGGGTTGTGTGAATTCAGTGTGAAGCTCAGTGAATTCAAGCATGGTACCGTGATAGGTTGCCACCTGTGCAATAAGTCCATTTATGAAATTTCCTCACTACTAAATATTCCACGGTCACCTGTTAGTGGTATCATAACAAAGTGGAAGCAATTGGGAACAACAGCAACTCAGCCACGAAGTGGTAGGCCACGTAAAATCACAGAGCGGGGTCAGCGCATGCTGAGGCACACAGTGCGAAGAAGTCGCCAACATTCAATAGCTACAGACCTCCAAACTTCGGTTGGCCTTCAGATTAGCTCAAGAACAGTGCGTAGAGAGCTTCATGGAATGGGTTTCCATGGCCGAGCAGCTGCATCCAAGCCTTATATCACCAAGTGCAATGCAAAGCATCGGATGCAGTGGTGTAAAGCACGTCGCCACTGGACTCTAGTGATGAATCACGCTTCTCTGTCTGGCAATCCGATAGATGAGTCTGGGTTTGGCGGTTGCCAGGAGAACGGTACTTGCCTGATTACATTGTGCCAAGTGTAAAGTTTGGTGGAGGGGGATTATGGTGTGGGGTTGTTTTTCAGGGGTTGGGCTTGGCCCCGTAGTTCCAGTGAAAGGAACTCTTAAAGGAACTCTCAGCATACCAAGACATTTTGGACAATTTCATGCTCCCAACTTTGTGGGAACAGTTTGGGAATGGCCCCTTCCTGATCCAACATGACTGCGCACCAGTGCACAAAGCAAGATCCATTAAGACATGGGTAAGCGAGTTTGGTGTGGAGGAACTTGACGGGCATGCACTCAAGTCCTGAGTCCTGACCTCAACCCGATAGAACACCTTTGGGATGAATTAGAGCGGAGACTGCGAGCCAGGCCTTCTCGCCAACATCACCGCCTGACCTCACAAATGCGCTTTTAGAAGAGTGAACAAAAATTCCTATAAACACACTCCTAAACCTTGTGGAAAGCCTTCCTAGAAGAGTTGAAGCTGTTATAGCTGCAAAGGGTAGGCCAACTCCATATTAAACCCTACTAATTAAGAATGGGATGTCATTAAACTTTTGGCAATATAGTGTATGTAAGTGGTCATCGTACTATAAGAATATCCTGTAAGTTTCAGAACTGAAAACTGCACTTTTTCATTATTTGCATGTGCTTTAAAGGCTTGCTGATTAAACATTTCATTCGCATGCTTGTCTGACATGCACTGTTTCTGAGCGTGTACATACGAAGCGCGCGCACACTTAGAAGCCTGTCAAACAGCGTCTGATTAATGGACTTTATCTTTTGCGTCTGATTGCCCTAATATTGCACTAATTACTGTCAAATACACAAAAGGTTTACATAAACACAGTTGGTTATGTCTAAAGTGAAAGTAATCAACTGATAGAAAATCGTCTGTATTTTAGATGCGTGCAGGTCTTAAAGAAACAGAAGCCTAATAGTAAACATGCTGCCTCTTGTCCGGCTAAGAGGGATAGTTCACCCAAAAATGAAAATTCTGTCATTATTTACTCACACTCAAGTTGTTCCAAACCTGTATTAATTTCTTTCTTCTGCTGAACAGAGTGAACACAAAAGATTATATTTTAAAGAATGTGGGTAACTAAACAGTTGGTGAACAGTTTCTTCAACAGAAGAAAGAAGTTCATTCAGGTTTAAAACAACTTTGGTAAATGATGACAGAATTTTCATTTTTGGGTGAAATATTCCTTTAATGTTAATACATTTATTATTGTTATCTTGTTAAAGGTCCATCTGATCTGTTCATTTTATGTCATGATTTAATTTAATACTATCCATTTTGTACATTTACATTTATTTTTCATATAAGAAGATACTGTTTATCTTAAGTTATTTTATCCGAGGGGCCCCCACATAAAATTCTGCTTAGGGCCCCATAAAAGCTTGGGCCGGCCCTGGTAATGATTCATGTACAGTCAGATGTTCTTTGTCTATGTGTCAATTCATAAAATGATGATCAAGCACTGGAGAAAAGTGTTTTTAAAGTCACCATGAAATGAAAGTGGGCTTTTTTAAAAAAAAAAATGAAATATTGCAGTATTTATTATAAATTATTTATCCGTGCACATCATTTTTTTTTTTTTTTTTAATTTATGTGCTTCATAATCTTTAATCAAAATGACTTCCCCTCCCTCTTGCAGTGACATTTCTTCTTTTCTCTAAAGATATGTTTAGTGGCGTGAGGGCGGGGCAACCTGTCACTCAAATGAAATCTACCAATAGCAAACCACAACCATCCAATCAATTCCCCACGGACAAAATCAAGTCCCACACTGCAACAAGAAGCCGTTTCACTCGGATATACGTCACAATATGAAAGAAAAGACTATTTTAAAGACTCATTTTAGAACCGGCCTTTGAGATGGAGAGTTTTGGTAAGCAAATTGCATTCAGCACAGATTTTTGCATGTATTTGCACTGATTTGCATAATTCCAGAATAAGATGCTAAAATAATGCAGATAGTACAAATAAATGCTGATATCAGTGGGTGCAATTCATTCTTAGTGAATTAAATTTCATTTTGTCATTAAGTAGATGTTTTTTTTTTTAATCCAAAACTACTTACAACTGAGGAACATTGCAAGCAATTTGTCATAAGAGGCAGCAACATTTGGAGTTCACAATGCCAAATTTCAAGTATTTGCAAGAGCAGTACACAAGCTGTGACAAGCAAAGAAAGAGAGAACAAGAGAATTGCCCCCAAAGACTTATGCAACACTCATAACAATCTAGCAATCTCTTTCCTGAATGTTTTATCTGTTTTAAACAGGGTGACCAGACAAGGTAAAATCGGGACAGTCCTGATTTAATGAGCCATGTTCTGCATAGAGTCGGAACACAGTTTGTCCCAATAATTACTCTTAGCCTTTGTTTGATTGCTATAAATAAACGTCTTAAACTGTTACAGCTATGATTCAAGATTTTTAGATGTATAGGTAGGTAGGTGGGTATAGCCTAGGTACTTTATTAATCCCTTTGCTGTAGCAGCCATACACACTTACAGGAAAGTCTTCAGACAAACACATTTAATACCATAAAAATACATACAGAGACTTCTTTCAAAAACATAAAAAATTGTAATGTTTCCAAACTTTTGACAGGTACTATATAGACACATATAGTACACATACAATACAGTAGATACAGGACATTCAGAGAAAAAACATTTTATTGACTAACACCTGACCAAGTAATTTCAACTATGTAAAAACTTACTCACTTTGGGAAATAAAGTTTGATTTATGGTTATGTGTAATATCCTTTCTGTTAAACATATCCACTAATTTAAATCACACCAGACTGGATTCAAACTTTTGTCAAACACCAATTTGGAGCATGCGAAACACCAATGATCTTTTGGTTACCATTTTTTAAATGACCCAGTTTGTGGCAATTCCTCTTCATTTTCGCAAGGTGAAACGGGTCAAACTGGTTATTTGGACCTCTGCATAAAGGTCAGGGAACAAGAGACCTCATTGTGTGCTCACATTGATTTCACTGATACTGACTTCTAGTTTCATTGCAGTCACTGTTTGATTTAATTTACTGGTGAAGAAAGAAGTGGGACACAGTAATGTAAGATTGAGCGACACGATCAACGGGCTAAATGATATATCTGCAATGCCAGTTTTTAAGATAATGATCCATTTTAGATAGATAGATAGATAGATAGATAAATAGATGGATGGATGAATGGATGATAGAAAGACAGACAGACAGATAGATAGATAGATAGATAGATAGATAGATAGACAGATAGATAGATGGATGGATGGATGGATGAATGGATGATAGATATATAGATAGATAGATAGATAGATAGATGGATGGATGAATGGATGATAGAAAGACAGACAGACAGACAGATAGATAGATAGATAGATAGATAGACAGATAGATAGATGGATGGATGGATGGATGGATGAATGGATGATAGATATATAGATAGATAGATAGATGGATGGATGAATGAATGAATGGATGGATGGATGGATGGATGGATGATAGATAGATAGATAGATAGATAGATAGATAGATAGATAGATAGATAGATGGATGGATGGATCTTGACGGATGGATGAATGGTTGATAGATAGACAGACAGATAGATAGATAGATAGACGGATTGATGAATGGATGATAGATAGATAGATAGATAGATAGATAGATAGATCTTGATGGATGGATGGATGGATGGATGAATGGATGATTGATAGATCTTGACAGATGGATGGATGAATGGATGGATGGATGAATGGATAATTGATAGATCTTGACAGATGAATGGATGATAGATAGACAGACAGACAGACAGATAGATAGATAGATAGATAGATAGATAGATAGATAGATAGATAGATAGATGGATGGATGAATGGATGATAGATAGATAGATAGATAGATAGATAGATAGATAGATAGATAGATAGATAGATGGATCTTGATGGATATATGGATGGATGAATGGATGATATATAGACAGACAGACAGACAGACAGATAGATAGATAGATAAATAGATAGATGGATGGATGATCGATAGATAGATTGATAGATTGGGTATCAGTCATGATCAGGGTGGCTTTAGAGCTATTTGTATTTAAATAGTGTTGCTTTCTCCTGCACCACTGAACAAAGGTTGTCCACAGAAGATGGACATGCTCTGCAGGTGTGTGGCCTCATCTTGAGTCCATTAACTGAGGATTAAGGCACTTTATTCCATTTCAGCCCCATAATCATTCCAACGTCACTCTGTCGCTTCCTGCGTGTAAAGCTTTCAAGCGTTCGCCTCTCCTGACAGGAAAGAGAGGAGGTGCACCAGCCTCTTTAGTCTGATTTCATCTGTCTGTTGTGGAGCATGATGAATGAACAGACCTAAGCCAGCCAGCCCTTTTCACCCCGGGGGTCGCCGTTTGATCTCTGACCAGGAGGGCTGACGAGGGAGCTGGGGCATGTCAGGACCGCTGGTCCGAACTGACAGCAGAGCATCCTGGGACCCCTAAGCCCGACTTATCCTTATGTAGTCTATGAAGGGATTGAGCCTCTTAAAGTCAGTTTAAGTTGTTTTATTCTTTGTTTGAAGAAGGAAATGGAACTGATTTGGGGGTGGTTGAGCAACAGGGTTTCAAAGACTGTCGGAGTCCCCCGCCGCCCTCGTTGGAAGGTAATTAGCATTATACACAAATTAGACAGCAATCTGAAATCCTCCGAGTTAAAACATAAAGGAAAATCTGTTTATTCCCTGGGTGTCTGAAAGTATATTCAGGCTCGCCCTGAGATATAAAGCTCAATTCTCAAGCGAGAGCCCGTCTTTGCACAAACCTGCCTGGCTGCCGCACATATGTTTGCAATGAATTCAGGCAGGGCTTATGGAATATTATTTCAGGTATGTGCAGTGATCCATAACAATTTGGCAGGTTGCCATGGTTACCAAGGGGTCTTTGTCCAAAACAGACACCCGTGTGATAAACAGACTAGGGTACAGTAATCAGAAAGAGAATCAATTCCTGTCTTTAAAAGTAATCAGCTCAAATATACAAAAATTGCTGCTTTTAAATATGAATTCAAGCTGCTGATTTTCAGTCAGACCATTTGTGATTAATTTTCGTCCTTGCTGGCATTAATGAAAGTGTGTAGTGTTTATTAATATAAATTGGCCATGCTACATTGATTGACATATATGTAGAGTAACTGAGAGAGAGCGAGTTTGTTTATTAATACGGTCGGGTTGCTCATGCAGTGCACATTCAATGTCACATCTGCACACATTTACCTAATCATGTCTCCAAGCTGACTATTTGCATATGTTAATTACAGAATATAAAGTAGGAGGGTAGGCCAATTCAGCATCAAACAATGCCTAATCTGAATAACGCGAACACACAAGATGGGAAATTATTATAATTTAGAGGCTTGTGTAGATGGAAGTGATGCATTTGTTAACCGCTGTGGGATTCTGTCTCATTTAAATCATGTGTTTTTGGATATTTGGTACTAAATGGTTAAAATGAGTTAGAAATATAAAAACGATTCGCTACACACATCTAAAAACACACAAAGATGGTCCAAAATGTCCAAAGTCCAAAATGGTCTTTTTTTTTTTTTTGTAGTATTTTTTTATTGTCTTAACCACAAATTATTGGTCAGATAATTAGCAAAACTGAAGCAAATGCACTACTTAAAAAGCCGTTGCTGTGTCAGAAAAACATCAAAAACAGAAAACAGAATTAAGTTTTTGGCTGAATATGGGAAGTTGTTTGTGGATTTATGAATCACAATGAAGCATGAGTTGCATGGTGATGCTCCAGAGTGGTGTCTTTGAAAATCTGGTGTCTTTGAAAATCTGCTGAGAAATATAATAATAATGCATCTCTACCACAGTGAAGCATGGAGGAAGAGACTATGTCATTGTGTAGGGAGGCTTTTTAGCTGCTGGTATTGGTGAGCTGCTTCACTGTGAAAAGTCATTTAGTGCTTCGGAGTACAGGAGAATATTGCAGAATGGCTTGCTTCCATTAAATGAAAAGTTGTTATCTAAAGAGGAATGATCAGATGATATTTTTCAACTAGACAATGCTCCTGCCCAAATTGCAAAGACAACCAAGAAGTGGCTTGAGAATAAGTCCATCAAGCTCATGTTTTGGTCAGAGTCCAGATTTGAACTCTATAGTGAATTTTTGGTCTCACAAATGGAACTGGGAGGCATTTTTCAACTACTCATGAGCGGTTTGAAGGTATTAACATTAAGTCGAGCAACACTGAGTCTTCCTGTAAAAAGCTGTCTGCAAGTTAGGGAAGGCCATTCTGTAGTTACTTTAAGTTACTTTATCTACAGTATTTGTGCAATTTTATGTTAATTTCCTGACCAGTGATTAAATTGGTAAAGACCAGGGCCTAAAATCAACACGCGTCAAGCACCACATGCGAGTAAAAATCGGTGTTGGCGAGTATATGAAACGGTTTTAATCACCAGCTAGCCAGTAACATTTTTATAAATTCTAACAATGCAAAATTGTGAGAACATGAACAAATGTGAATGATGTTCAGGACAGTTGACAGGCCAGCGCTGCACCGTCACAAAAGTTTAAGCCTTGACAATTTAAATATTCAAGCTCAAGAAGACATGAAAGGGAACTCAATTTGTTACTCGCACGCTGTGTGGGAAATTTTCTGTATGCAAACATCCGACATTAGGGTTGGGCCAATACTTGATGCCATCGTCCATCACCGATGGCTGACAGACATCACAATGTTGAGCCGGCAAAAAACATATTAATTAATCACACTATATTGCCCAGTGCAATGCATGCTTTCAATCTCCGTGCAGTTACTGATCACAATACAAATTACAGTCAAAACAGTTCAATAAACACAATTTAAATAGTAAAGATTTTAAAACGGAAAATTAATTATAGGCTACTAGATGTTTTACATGAACTAAACCACTGATATTCAAATGGAGGACCGCGGTCCACATCTGGACCACGCCATGTTTCAATCCAGACCGTGAGACAGAACGGTAGCACCATTTTACTGCTTCTAATTGAAGTGAGCAGCGCATAAAAACAGTGGTGTGGATCACACCACAAGCACTCAGGATCATTTGTGGTAATGATATTTCAGCGCTGATATCATCGTCCATCATGATGTTTCACAGTAGACATCGCCCGACCCTATCCGAAGTGTGCCCAGAAATCCACGTCTCGGACAGCACGCGAATACTGAATTGAGCTCTCTTTCACGTCTTCTTGCGCTTGAACAGACATTTTCAAACAAAGTTATGTCAAAATGCCCGTCTTGGCAAGTATCCTTGTAAACATAGTTATGTCTTAAGTGAATGTAAACAGTTGATAAAGAAAATGCATGTGCATCAGTATATTGGATCCGTGTATTAGCTCTTAAAGTGACAGCAGCCTAATAATCCTGCTGCTGTCTGTGTTTTTAATGTTATTCAAACAACAAAAGACAAAGAACAATCACTCAATGCTCTAGACTGAATAACTTTAATAAGTAGTAATCTATGTTTCATGGCTGGTAAAAAAAAAAAAAAAAAAAAAATTAAATAAAAAAAATGATGGACGATAAATTTTCTTAAGTCACCGGCCATTGGTAGGTGTGGCAAAAATGTAGTTTTATGCCCTGGTTAAGACCATTAAAAGACCACTAGGACAGGAGAGTATAATTAATATATAGCCTACTATCATTCCAAAGTTTGGGGAGAGTAAGATTTTGAAAGAAGTCTCTAATGCTCACCCAGTCTGAATTTATTTGATCAAAAATACAGTAAAAACAGTAATAAAAAATAATTAAGTATAAAATATTTTTTTTTACCATTCAAAATAATTATTTTCTATTTTAATATATGAAGAGTTTGGTTCCAAAACATGATAAACGTTTTTTTTAAAAAAAATTAGTTTCTGCCAAAATCAGTATTGTATCTGTTCGGTATTGAAAAGTCAGTTATTAATTTTCCACAAAATGCGATATCCGTCGTGTTATTCTGTCATGTTTTCTCCCTTTCTTTCCAAAACGCGACAAACGCCAGTCTCCCTTCTCGGCAGAACATGATATATCCGCTCAACCAATCACAGCGCGCAATTCCACGCACTGTAAACAGTAATGGCGGCGCTCTGAATACACCCGGCATCCTGGTTTTCCGTATCTGCTTTGTACTTTGTGATCAACAAAAACAGAAAAATTTATAATTTTGACGGCATTGATGAACCTGGGGTGGTTTCTGCAGTGGGGAAGAAACGTAAGCTATCGAAATGTAATCATTTACGTGAGGAGATTAAGAAGATGAGGCACTCGAGTCAGCAGGAGGAAAAATGCATATACTGTCATATATGTGAATCAACTTACTTTGTTGTCTATTTTCAATATGAAAAATAACTTTTATATTGATGGATTAATTGCATTTTGGAAAAAAACGTGTCATGGATTTATTGCATTTTGGGGAAAAAATAATCAGTTTTTATAATAAACCTTTGAAAATCAAAATCTAGATTTGAATATTTAATGTTTTTATAATCAAAAGATGCTGTGAAAGTTTGAAACAGAAAATAGTGGTTTTCATCTTGACGCTTTCTTGGTAAAGAAAACACATTTTTACTCAAATTAATCAAAATGGATTTATAGCGTTTTGGAACCAAACTCTTCATATTTTATAATGTAATTAATTCCTGTGATGGCAAAGCTGAATTTTCAGCATTCAATCATTCTAAAATGCTGATTTGCTGCTTAAGACATGTCTTATGTTGAAATGTTGAAAACAGTTTTGTGGAAACCTTTTTGTTCCAGGATTCCTTGATGAACAGAAAGATCAAAAGAACAGTATTTATTTTGTACAGTAGTGTATACTGTATGTCTGTAAGATTTTACCCAAAGGACAAAATACAAATGCACAATACATATGAGCTCTTTAATATCTTTAATATAGATATTTCTACTGTGAGAATTCTTAAACGTCTCAAACTGTGCTTAGTCTTCGCAAATACCTTGCAATCAATTGATCTCATTAATTTCTCAAGTTCTTCCAAGACTAAAACATCTGAGGTCTTTTTGTATGTAAATAATTGCATGTCAACAATTTATTTTTGAGAACTCTATTACGTTTCATGATTTATGAAAGAGCAAATCTCAGAAACATTTTCCTCTGGGTATTTTTCTCCATATTTGTATCTGTTGTTAAACCACATGCACTGCATTATATTTCCTTGGAGATGTTGTTTATTGTTCACGTTCTTTGTTCATTCCGTTAACACTCTCTTTTTCTCTGTAAGTGAGATGGAAGGACCACAGTACGCCCTCATTCTGTGTGTTTACTGAGGTGTGCTGTAACAGTTTTAACTCAAGGTCTCATCCAATCAGCTCTCTCGGTTAGGTAATCACCTTTCATCTTATCACGCTCCTTTCTTTCAACCTCATTGTTTGCTTTGGCACTGTTGCCATGGCGACCTGGCTGAGGGCCCCCGTTGATGGGACATACCATTATGGTTGGGGGTGGTGGAGGAGGAGAGGTGCGCTTACAGTCTGGGCCAATAATGGGCCCGTGTGTCCAGGGCTATAAATCTATGAGCAGGGAAATGTGTCAAAAACAAAATGCCTTTCTGCTGACAGCGGGGTTGTCATGGTACAATAGAGTGCAGGATCTACACGCCATCGCCTGTGATGCTGTAGGTCTGTGCACAGGTGTGAACCATGCAGGTGTGAGGCTGAGTCTCTCTCTCGTTCTTTACCTGCCACTCTGCCTCTTTGTTTTTCATATTTTCTCATTGCTCAGTTTTTTTTCATAGCTTCCTGTATTTTTACATTTACTAATAATTTTAAATGTATTTTTTTCTTTTTTTTTTTTTTTTAAGTACTAATATTTTCAAATCTATTTTTTTTTTTTTACTACAAAATCTAAAAAAAAATTTTGTTTTTCTAAACATAATGCAGTTGCTAGGGTGTTGCTGAGATGTTCTGGGTGTTGCTAGGCAGTTGTTAGGGTGAAAGGTGAGTTCCAAGGTGTGAATTGTCTGATCAGATTATCTCTTCTCATATAGGTTGCCATATTTTTCCATGTACTATTAATTTTAATTCTTATTTTTTATTATTATTATTATTATTTATTTATTTTTTTTAATGATAATACGGTTGCTATGGTGTTCTGGGTGATTTTCAGGTTGTTGCTTTGAGGTTACTATGGTGATTCCATTGTGTTGCTATGCAGTTTCTAGGGTGTTTTCTAGGGTGTTGCTGCAGCTTTAAGGATGTTCCTATGTTCTGGGTGGTTTCTGCTATGCAGTTTCTAGGGTGTTTCGATGGTGTTGCTATGCAGTTCCAATGATGTTTGTATGTTTTGGGTGGTTTCCAGTGTGTTGCTATGTGGTTTCTAGGGTGTGGCCAAGATGTTCTGGTAGTTTAAAGTGTGTTGCTACGCAGTTGTTAGGGTCCAAAGTGAGTTGCAAGGCATGAATTGTCTAATCATTTCAAATGTATTTTTCTTGACTTTTTTGTTTTGTTTTGTTTTGTTTTGTTTACAAAAAGGTGTTTTTCTAATGATAATGTGGTTACTATGTTGTTTCCAGGGAGTTGCTTTGCAGTTGCTAGGATGTCCTGGGTGGTTTCCAAGTTGTTTCTATTTAATTTTGCTAGGGTGATTCCAGGTTGTTGCTATGCAGTAGCTATGGTGTTTCCAGAATGTTGCTATGCAGTTTCAAGGATGTTCCTATGTTCTAGGTGGTTTCCAGTGTGTTGCTATGCAGTTGCTAGGGTTTTTCCAGGGTGTTGCTATGCAGTTGCTAGGATGTTCTCATGTTCTGGGCATTTTCCATAATGTTGTTAAGGAGTTGCTAGGGTCTTTCCAGGGTGTTGCTATGCAGTTGCTAGGGTGTTCTTGGTGGTTTCCAGGTTGCTCCTATGAAGATGTTTGGATGTTTCCAGTGTGTTGTTATGCAGTTTCTAGGATGTCAAGTTGTTTGTATAATTTTGTTAGGGTGATTTCAGGGTGTTGCTATGCGGTTGCAAGGGTGTTTCAGGGTGTTGCTATGCTGTTTCTTGGATGTTTTTCTAGGGTATTGCTAAGCAGTTTCAAGGATGTTCTGGGTAGTTTCCAGTGTGTGGCTATGCAGTTGCTAGTGTGTTTTCAGGGTGTTGCTAGGATGTTCTCATGTTCTGGGCGTTTTCCATCATGTCGCTACACAGTTGCAAGGGTCTTTCCAGGGTGTTGCTATGCAGTTGCTAGGATGTTCTGTGTGATTTCCATCCAGCTATGCAGTTGCTAGGGTGTTTTCAGGGTGTAGCTATACAGTTACTAGGATGTTTGAGGTGGTTATTAGTTCTAATCAAAATAGTCTCTATTATATTCAGCTTTCAGAATATGGCTTGAGTCCCTCAAATGTAAGTCTATGGAGTGTTTTCACCCATTATAATGCCTGCCAAGCAAGAATCGTTAGTCGGATCGCTTAGAAAAGTATTAGCAAAGTTTAATACTACAACTTTGTTTTATGATACCTTAAATTATCATTTAAACATTCCCACAACCAAAACTGAACATTTGGAGAACATTTCTACATCATATCCTTTGTAAGTCAGGATTTTGCATGTTAACCATTTCAGTATTTGTATTAAATGGTATAAAATACCCTCCAATGGCACAGTCTGTTATTTGTACTTCTAAAAACCTTTCATAAAGTGTCATTTTCTGCCCTTTTCCACCACTCGACTTCAAAGGTCTCACGAAAACGGTTGTGTTGTTAGACACCCCATCTCAACGTCTCTAAATCACTCTGTGTTGATTGACCTGGGACTCGGGACACACCTCCACCCTTTCTCCCGGGTTTTAATCATGCGCTTTCCTCTTCCTCCACCCCAGCCACACGCACCCAGACACTGCTTAAAGTGCAGCTGGTAAAGGGACCTGCAATTTGTTTCAATAAAGCCTGTTGAGGAGGGGTTGGCTGAGCGATATTTCGCTTCTGGTTCCACATGTGGAGATGCTGACAAGAATACTGATGGGTCCGGAGTTGTCTCTGCGGGACCCTCTCTCTCTCTCTTTCTCTCTGTCTGTCTCTTTTTCTCTTCAGCCCAGATGGTTAAATGGCCATTAGATTTGCAGAGTAGCCTCTTAACACACCCTGATCTGCATAGACGGGCTCTCAGCTCATTCCCAGCGTGATGACTATGTGATTGGGCCCTGCGGGACCTCAGTCATTTCCATCCAGTCAGAACCTTGGCTTAATAAACCACGTGGCCACCAGAGCTCCAACAAAAGACAGCGGGCTACTGCACTGACAGGCATATAATCATTAATTAGGCCAGCGAGTGTTTGGTTGGATGTTTTTGATTTTAGGTTTCATTTTCTGAGAGGAAAATACATATTTGAGGGTTTCAAAGTGTTTAAGTATCAACACACTAAACAATACAGGGCTGATGAGCAGGCAAATCACTCTAGAAGGATCTTAAACCGAAATCAATCAAGCGAAAATAATGGGCATAATTACGGCCACATCTAGTTTGCATGTTCCTGACAGCTAATTTTACCAAAACCAAATAATACAAACCTAATATATTGAATCGTGTTGGTCAATTCTAACTTTGATGCTGCAAATTTGGGGCATCTGTTAATTTCCGGCTTTCCGTCTTGCTGCAAAACCTCCAGTGCCATTCATTTTAAATGTATGATGTATTATTCACTGTATTTATTCTGTTCCTGCCTTCAATTCCCTGTCCTCCCATATTCAGAGGGGTTATCTAAATGCTAATATGGCAATGCATTAAACCGAAGAAGAATCGCGGGTACACGAGCGGAGCGCTGACCCTTTTGACAGAGGAGAAAGACGAATAAAAATAACCCCAGGATTTTTATAAGGAGGTGTGGGGGCAGGAAGGGTCGCCTCTCTCATTTTGTAAGCGTTACCCTGATAGAAAATGCATGGAGGTTTACCGGAGACATGAGATCTCTCCGTCGAGAGTGAAAAAGGGACCGGAAAAGATGTTCCAATCTGCTTCTGTAGTTTCTCAATGAAGTCAGAATGACAAACGTTTACTTTATAGGGGCTTTGAATGGCACAGCGGATCACCCTCCATTAAAAGTGGCCGAATGCATCCCTCCACAGACAGCGCTCAGGAAACACACCAGCTGCTGGAGGTTTCGATAAAGGAAGGATGTGTAAACACTTGTTAAACTCAGCCACAGTGTCTCCAAGAATAAAATATTAAGGTATGTAGATCATTAAAGGAACAATAGCTGGAAACCATGTAAGTGAACATGTCAAATGGAACTAGTAGGCCTATATAAATCTTGTCAGGACTAGTAAATCATGCCTCTGTTTCAAAACCTTGTGAGCTGTAAACCTTGTAAATGACTGGCTTGGAATGCATTTTTTTTTTTTTTTTTTTTTTTAACTTGATTTCCAGTAACAATGCATCAGAAACTTTAATACAAGTGTAGTTTGTCCTTCTGCACTGGCAAATATTTCACTTGTTTTTAACTTATACTTTAAAAGAATTGGAAAAATCTTCCAGCATTTTAACACGAGACAAAAACACTATATGATAGTGATTATGATTTATGCAGTGTGTGCACCAAAGGTAGCAAAGGAGAATGGACTCAATAGTTTGGAATAATTTCAATAGTTTGGCACTTAGCATGTTGATAAGCAAAAGAAAACATTGCATACACATAATTTTTGGTAACACTATTTCGATGGTCCATTTTAGACATTCTACTAACTATAAGCAACTTTGCAACTATATGTCACCTAACTCCCATTAGAATAGTAGACTGTCTGCTTAAAGGGTTAGTTCACCCAAAAATGTAAATTCTGTCATTAATTACTCACCCTCATGTCGTTCTACACCTGGGAGACCTTCGTTCATCTTCGGAACACAAATTAAGATATTTTTGATAAAATCCAATGGCTCAGTGAGGCCTGCATCACCAGCAAGAACACTCCCTTTTTCAATGCCCTACTAAAGCTACTAAAAACATATTTAAAAAAAGTTCATGTGACTACAGTGGTTCAACCTTAATATTACAAAGCTACGAGAATAGTTTTTGTGCGCCAAAAATAACAAAATAGCGACTTTATTCCACAATATCTAGTGATGGGCGATCTCAAAACACTGCTTAATGAAGCTTCGAAGCTTTATGAATCTTTTGTTTCGAATCAGTGGTTCAGAGCACCAAAATCACATGATCTCAGTAAACGAGGCTTTGTTACGTCATAAGTGTTTTGAAACTTCAATAGTTCACGTGAGTTTGGCAGTTTGATACGCGATCCGAACCACTGATTCGAAACAAAAGATTAGTTGACATGCAGTTGACAAGTTACTTATAAAGTGACAACTCTAAAGTGGACCATCGAAATAAAGTGTTTTTTTTTTTTTTATTAGACTAAACAATTTTTTTTATAGATATTTTTAATTATTGTATGAATTATTTGTATATTTATGATCAACATTTCTCTTAAGATGGCTTCATCCACCATCTTGGATTTTTTATTTTTTTTTCACAGAGCTCATTATTATGTGTTACTGCTTTGCTTTTATTGAGAAAGATACTGTACCTGTAATGCTGCCTTACAATTTGACAATGGAAGTATGAAATCTTTAAAAAAAAAAAAAAAAAGAGAGAGAAAAAACAGAAAAATTGTGAAATATTATTACAATTTAAAATAAATGTTTTCTATTTTAATATACTTTAAAAGCTTAATTTTCAACATCAGTACTCCAGTCTTCAGTGTCACATGATCCTTCCAAAATCATTCTAGTTTGCTGATTCACTGCTCAAGAAACATTTCTTATTATCATCAATTTTGAAAACAATTGTGCTGCTTAAAGGGTTAGTTGACCCAAAAATGAAAATTCTGTTTCAAACCCGTAAGACTTTCGTTCATCTTCAGAACACAAATGAAGATCTTTTTGATGAAATCTGAGAGCTTTCTGTCCCTCCATTGACAGCTATGCAACTGACACTTTGATGCTTCAAAAAGTTCATAAAGAGAACGTAAAACGAATCCATATGAATTAAGCGGTTTAGTCCACATTTTCTAAAGAGAATCGATTTATAATATGAACAGATTGAATTTAGGCTTTTATTCACATATGAACATTCATCAACTCACATCAGTAGTGGTAAACTGAAGCTCAAGCATGTTTGCTTAACGTGCGAGAACCAATGAGGTTATGCACCAATGTGTTACGCAGCACGTTTGAGTTTCCGCAAGAACAAATAAGGTTCATCCTTGTGTGTTACACAGCACATTCGAGCTTCAGCAAGAGGTTTATTCTCTCGCGTCAAGCAGGTTTGGTTCAGCTTCTGTTTTATGTTCGCTGATCAGTTTATGAACTTTTTGAAGCATCAAAGTGTCAGTTGTGTAGCTGTCTATGGAGGGACAGAAAGCTCTCAGATTTCATTAAAAAGACCTTCATTTATGTTCTGAAGATGAATGAAAGTCTTACAGGTTTGGAAAGACGTGAGGTTGAGTAATTAATGACAGAATTTTCATTTTTGAGTGAACTAACCCTTTAATATTTGTGGAAACTGGTACATTTTTTAAAGGATTTGATGAAAGTTCAAAAGAACATAATTTATTAGAAATCGAAATCTTTTGTAACACTTTAAATGTCTTTAATGTCACTTTTTATTTATTTAATTTAATGCAATAAAAACAGCTTATTGACCCTTTCAAATGGTAAAGTATGTTGCTCACTAATTTTGGAAAAGAGTTAAGTACAGTTAGCTGTTTTAGTCATGCAGGGAAGATGCATTCCTTTGTGTGGGCACGTCTTCATACTGTGATTAGCTTTGATGTTTTGTTCTCAGTGATTCTTCTTACTTTGCATTCCAGAAAAGAAGGGCAAGATTATGTTTCTTTCCTGACAGGGAGCTGCATATTGCAGTATAATACCTTAACGTGCGCTGTCAGGTTTACAATGGCCAAAACGTTGTTTGGGGGCCAGTAGCTAAAATTAAAAGGCATCAGGTTCCCTTCACTGCCAGAGCAAGGCTCATTGGTCTCAAACAACCTGAAACAAACATCTGAGGAATCTGATAAGAACTCCAGCAAATGTCTGTCATGAAAGAAGGGAACAAAGAGGGATCTCTCTCTCTCTTTCTCTCTCTCGTTGTGGAGTTTCAGGACAGTTTAATGTGTTATCCTCAGGTTTTGACCTTCAAAATCCTCCCAATCTTGCCCTGCAGCTGTTCCAACAGTGTTTTTTTTTCTTTTCTCCACCACGGTCTGAGAGCTTGGAGTGTAAGATCTTTTTCCTCCCATAGAGAGGATGGATAATGTGATGATTCATGGCCTACCCAACTGCAGGCTCAGTGCAGGGCAGAGCTGTATTACGATATTATCAAACATGGCCTGGAGGCTGCGGCCTTCTCTCAGATCATGTCACACAGTATGAGCCCGGCATTTCTCATATGCACCCTGCCACCCTCACTGTACATGGACAAAATGAGTTTATACTTACAGCCATTTCTGGTGCATTGGGTAGGTCTGGGTGTGTTTGGAATTGAATACTGTGCATTTAAATGTAGGATTCAGAAGTTTGTAGTTAAAATGACTATGAGATAAATTAGCACAGTACCAGTACATTTATTTGAATGCATTAATGAGAATAATAGATCTCATTCCAGGGCTCACCTCTCGCACACCATCTGTGTGTGTGTGTTGACTCGGCATTCGCCTCCGTGTTGCTGACTGGATGGGGCGGAGTCACGTGGCTACACACACACACGGTAGTATGTTTTTAAGGGGAAAGTATTAAACAGGATTAAAAAAACAAAATAACCAACATGGGAAAAATACGTTGGTTAGAGGTTCTGAATTTCGGTTTTGATTACTTTTCGATTAATCGTCCAGCCTTATAACACATGCTATTATAAGAGACTGTCATTATATACTTGCATGTATATAATCAAACAACATACAGTATATATGGTCTTAAAAGTTTTACAGCCCATCCTCAACCTAGTCACAGGCTCTACTCTTCACCACAATGGTAACCCTACAAAACTAACATAACAGAACACCCTGTAAATCCCAAGATAACACTACATTAAATACTAGCTTATGTCTCCATATGTTAATCTTGTGCAAAAACACAAACAACACTTAATTTCAACATTTATTTTCCTTACACAGTCTGATGCAAAGCATGCTGGGAATTAGAAATCTGCTGCAACTCAATCATATTAAGTTCAGCTTACTGCAATAAAATTGTGAGTTCACGCAACTTTCATTGTTATTTGAGTGGAACGCACTCATTTCATTTAATTAATTTCACTGTTCGGGTTTACAGTGCAACATAACCATCCAAATGTTTAAATGCAAGCGTGGAAAAGGCGTACTGTATAATAGTAGTTAGACATCAAATAATATGATACACTGCAAACGTTTACATGCACCTCATAATGGGATTATAATGGGATTTTGGCAATATTGCGATTAAACTTTACCTCGTGTAAATGCAGTATTTCGATCAAACTAATGCGATTAAGCTCATTTTAATCGCAATATACAGGCATGTAAACACCTTAATCGCATTATTACCGCTCTGACCAAAGTGTGCGTGTGCTCGGACAAACAGGTAAGTGTGTTGTTCACACTTCATGAATGAACTCTGTGACATTATTCTACAGTTTTCTCTTCTCCAAATCGCTAAACTCTGTCACACAACTTGCTTCGTATCTTCATCGAGACAACGTGAAGAATGCAACGGCATCGTAAGCAAACCCGACATTGCGATGTTCATCATGGCGCCGTATAATATCTAGTACGTCCATAAAAATGTATTTTGAATTTGGTGAGAAGATTAAAACAATAGCCGGTAACTGAGTGTGATATAACTATACTTATTAGCGAATAATCAGAGTAATGAAAATTGCATGTAAACTGGAGTGAAAAGTTCTGCCTGTGTCATGTAAACATCTTACTGCGATTAAGACCGTACTCTGATTATTAGAAATAATCAAATTATTGGTGCACATGTAAACTGTTGTCATATGATTTCATTATGTTCTATGGAAAATCCAGCAAGTGCCATCCATTTACCATCTCAGAAATAAGTATGGTTATATTTACAGCAAATTTAAAATGTGTCAAGATGTTAAAAATTGTAGTAGATATCACTTCAGATTCATTCGTCACACTAGAAATGAAAGGTCAAATTAACGAATTGCATTGTGGGGTATACTGTAATATTATATGATGAGCCTTCTGCAAATGTAGTTTGTCATCCAGTTATTCCATTCCATTCCACACATATTCCATATTGCTGTCTTTAAAAATAGTATGTATTATGCCATTCTAAACACACCCTCTTTTTCTCTTGCTCTATGACTTCTGAGAAATATAAACGTGTGTATAGGAAATGAACTCCACATTATATGTAACGTCATCTGCATAATTTCAATCTACTGTCATATTTGTAATGCCGTACATGTGTCAACAGTATATCTTGACTCTATTCAGAAGCACAAGCACCGGAGGGAAATTTCTGCGTATTTTGGGAGGCAAGAAATTACATGATCGAATGTCAGTAATGTCACTTACGTGTTTACATATTTGGTAGAGCCGGAGGAGTTTTTGGGATGGGATCAACTTTGGCATACCTGTCGGGGGAGGTTAATGTTTCACACAGACAGACACAGACAGCTCAGAAACATTTCTCGCTGAATGGAGGAACATGATTGGCCAGGACACTTAGAAAGCATAATCACCTGTGACTGTACACATCCTCAGACTTACAGAACAAGCAGCTCTTCAGCGTGATGCAACTGATTCCTTTGTTCATATAGCAGCCACACAAAAAGCCATTGATGTGTTCCAGGGAAACAGACGGAGCTGAATCTGCAACTCCACTTTCTTCCCACTTTCATTCGCCCACGCTGTCCTGAAAACCCCACACAACCCTATTTGTGTCTATTAGAAGAATTGGCAGTGACAGTCTAACTCTGCTTCAGACAAGGGTTTCATTATGAAAAACATAATATCATTCATTCTTTTAAAGTAATATTTTAAAAAAAATCAGTGCAAAAACATTTACATATTACATTTCTTTTTTTAATGTCTATATTTTTTATAAATCTCAGTGCTTTCAACTATGGAAGCTTGTTTCTACCACTGAATAAAAAATGAAAAAGGTATAATTGTGACTTTTTATCTCACAATTCTGACTTTTTTTTCTCAGAATTGCATGATATAAACTTGCAATTGCGTGTTTTAAAGTCAGAATTGCAAGTCACAAGTCACTCTTTTTTCCCTCAGAATTGGACTTTATAATTTGCTCTTGCAAGTTTATATCTCGCAATTCTGAGAAAAGAATTCAGAATTATATTGCAGAATTGTTAGTTTATAACTAGCAATTCTGACTTTATATATCACAATTCTGACAAAACTCGCAATTAAGAGTTTATATCGCACAATTCTGAGGAAAGAAGTCAGAATTGTGAAATAAAAAGTCGGAATTACCTTTTTTATTTAGCTTCCATATTCAACTGTTAAAAGGGTAACATGAAAAATAATTACACTTTTAAGGTGCCCTTGTTACAGTGTAGTTATACATTTAAGTACTGAGTAAAATTAATTAACAACCTTTACTTACTGTATAATTAGCATTAGGGTTTGGTTTAGGGTCAGTTGCTTGCAATTATGCATAATTTACTGTTATTACTTACTTTATATTTTCCTTTGGGAAAAAAATGGCTTGTCGATGTATAACTGATGCCAAAATACCATTTATTACTCACATGTGTCCTATCTAAATCTGATCCATCTGTTTGTTTATGCAATATTACAATTTAGACATGAGAGCTACAGTGAAGGGAAGATTTGCAGCAAATGTTTATTTAAATTTTAATTTGTTCTCATAAAAATCAATCATTTGGCTTTAGAAGTTTTAGAGTACAGTCATATGAGGGTGAGTGAATAATGACAACATCTTCATTGTTGAGTGAACTATCCCTTTAATACTTTATTATTCATTCAGCACTATAGATTCGGAAGTCTTTTCATTGCCCAAGACACTAAATGCCCTAGTTACACCATAAAAGCAGTGTCTAGTGCTAAAAGAATTTTGATTATTCAAAGATAAATAAATAAATGTTTCTGTGGGAATCTTTAAATTTACATTCACTAGCATTCACTGATTTCACAATGTTCCACCGTTCCAATCTTTATCACAGAAATACATGAATGCTTGAGGGGGAATAGAGTGAGCAAAACTTCCCAGAAAAAAGTAAAACATTAGTGCTGGCCTTGGAAAGGAAACTGCAACGATTTAGCATGTTTTGTGTATGACTGCTCTGTTTGTCACAAAATTGCTCTGCTATGCTAAGCAGAAATCTATGCTAAATCATTCTAGATTTATTGCCAGTAAATGTTCTCAATTTACTCAACATTGGCAAGTGAGCCATAAAGTTAATTTTGGACCCTGCCTGTTTAGCCTGAAGGCGAAATATAAATGGATATATAATAATTGTGGAGAATTGCTAAACAATATCTGACTTCCCAGCTTTTGTGAAAATCCATAATTTCAATTAGGAAACAATAGATCACTGTACAGTATGCATCTCTGCTTTAGACTTGTGTTTGGCATTGGTCCTGAGCTGGAAATATACACAGTAGCATCCAGCACATATCGACGTCTCATGAGGATTTGAATAAGATCTATCGCACTTCCCCCTCAAAGAACCTTAAAACAGGATCGCTCTCCATGACACACAGTTGGTGTGAAACCCAACAGATTGCATGTATTACAAACAACTTCAGTTTAAACTCGTGAATATGACTAAACTTGGTCAGTTGCAGGAATAGTTCACCCCTAAATGAACATTTTGTCACTTACCCGTATGTCACTCCAAAACCATATGCTGTTATTTTACTGTGGAGTCATACAAACCTTATTTTATGATACTTTATGATTCTTTTTTAACATTTTGAGCTTGACAGGGAAAAGTCTGGCCAAGATATTCATCAAAAATGTGTTTTGGATTTTGGGCGTACCATAAGTTTAACTTTGCAATTAAACAAGCTGGTATACCCTGTCAATGTCTTTAGGTTTCAAAACTTTAGATATCCATGTTCATATAGAACTCAGCACAGTGTGTGATTGTTCAAACTTCATGTAATTTTGGTAGCGAGAGAAGCAGTTTTTTTCTCACAGGGCTCAACATTCCTGTGGGTTCAGTCTCGCCTCCAGATTCCTGGAGAAACTCGTTGCCTTCCTCTTTCCGGACACACATCATCGCTGTTCAGGTTATTAAATTCCATCACACTCTGTCTAGGTGAATCAAATTACCGAGGCGAGCGGCTCCAGGCAGAGCTGTGGTTTGCTCAATGGGGCAAAGGCTCTTTGTGAGCTCTTCAATGCTGTCCCTAATTTAGCATGCAGCTAATGCACGAATCATATTTTATGAAACTGTAATTCAACATTTAGAAACATAAGAAGGTGGGAAGAAGGGAACACATTTCTAAAATGTAATGTCTTAAAGGGATTGTTAACCTAAAAGTGAAAATTTTTATCATTTACACACCCTAATGCCATTCTAAGACTTTCTTTCATTGGAATACAAAAGATTTTGTGCAGCTCTTTTCCAAGTAGTCTTTATGACTCAAGGGCTTTATTTAAAATCTTCTGATTTCATACAATAGCTTTGTTGGCCAAACAATCTTAAAGTCATTATTCACTGATAATCTTCCCAACACATTCTCATGGCAATTTGTAACTATTTTACATTTTGATGGCTAATTCATATGAACATTTTCGTATAATCTGCTTATGCCTCACTGATGGTTAGGTTTAGGGGTGGATCTTCATGCCTTTTTTTCCCCTAAAAATTGTTTTTGTACAATTCACATCATACGAATTCATACAAAACCAGCACCTCATAAAATTGTTACGTTTTCTCCTGAGATTGGGTTGATCAAAGATTTGAAACTGGACTAAAAAGTCATATCCCAGCTAACAAAAATATGTCCTAAAAACATTTTGTTAACATTCCCATTAAGTTATGAAAACATTATTTCTGAGTGTTCTGTTAAAGGGTTAGTTCACCCAAAAACGAAAATTATCCCATTCTAGGTGTATACGACTTCACAGTCTGAGTTATATTAAAAAATATCCTGGCTCTTCCAGACTTTATAATGGGAAAGAATGGTACCCTAGATTTTGAAGCCCAAAAAATCGCATCCATCCATTATAAAAGTAATCCATACTGCTCCAGGGGTTTAATAAAGGCCTTCTGAAGTGAAGCAATGCGTTTTTGTAAGAAAAATATCCATATGTATAACTTATAATATTTATAAGAGTGACCTCTGACCTGACGCATGATGTATGACGTATTGATGAAGGCGGAAGCACAGAGGATAGAGCAGAACAACACACTAGTCACGAATTAGAAGTCTAAAATGAGAATTTTTTAAGAGAATTGTTGGAGGATTTCAATATAAGAGTGGTCAAGCGCTATTTGTTTGAACTGCGAGAGGCGTCTACTCTCATCTAAGCTTACGCTACTCCTACATCCTACATTGGGTCGGAGGTCACTCTTCCGCCGGAACTCGACTTGCCATTACTGGAAGACAGTAATTATGTTTTATAAAGTTATAAATATGGATATTTTCCTTACAAAGACGCATTGCTTTGCTCCAGAAGGCCTTTATTAACCCCCTGGAGTCGTATGGATTACGTTTATGATGGATGGATGTGTTCTTTTGGGCTTCAAAATCTAGGATACCATTTACTCCCATTATAAAGCTTGGAAGAGCCAAGATATTTTTTAATGTAACTCCAGTTGTGTTTGGCTGAAAGAAGAAAGTCATATACACCTAGGATGCTTTGGGGTGAGTAAATTATAATTTTCATTTTTGGGTAAACTAACCCTTTATTGTTGAAAATGTCCAGTTTTTTTAAATGATTTTTTTAAAAAAAATCCTTGGTTATACAAATGTTACCTGAAGTAACATTTAAAAAATGTTAGATGAACAATTTATGAATGATGTATAAAAAATGTTTTTGTGCTAACATTTTGAGAACATTATTAAAAGCCAGATAACTTTGAACAAACATTCTACTAACATTACTGAAATAATGTTTGTTCATAACTTTGCCAGAACGTTAGCCAAAGTTCTGAGAACATTCCCTGTTAACTGTGATGGACTATAAAAATGGTGTGTTGATGCACCCACACTAAATTTGACTAGTGTTGCAAAGTTTTTTTGTGACCAAATGTCATTGACTTCAAACTTGCACACAATATGAACTGCTTTTATAAGGCTTTTTTTTTTTTTTTTTTTTGCCCTTTTTGCCCTTTTTGACAGATGTGGTCACTGAACAGTATGGAAAAGAGCTACTTTTCATGTTCAGTGTGAAATGACATGAATTTTTATTAAATTGGTGAAATATTACAGTTTGTCTCATGTGAATCTGGGTACACTAGCATAATACCACAAATACTGAAATGTCTTCACCTCTTAGCATTACATAAAGGCGTATAATAAAGGCGTCCAAACGGTGGGTGACCGCAGTCTGTCACCTTTTATACAGCCAATTCTCTGTCTTCCATCTTCCATCATATCATCATATTACAATCGCCGGAGCCCAGGGGCTGTTCATTATGTCTATGATTAAAGGGCAGAGTGAAAGGAAAATGGCACTTGGCCAGCATAAACGCGATATGACAGAAGACTCGACTATACACCTCCCCATCCGTTCTCACCGCTCATATTCAATATTATAGACCCGTCGATTCGCCAAACACACAGCCAGGCCTTTATTTTTATTCTTCCATACAGATCTTGAGTCACTTTATTTAGCCTGGACCCTGTGCTCTGGGTTATTTATTGTGGGCGACGGCAGGCGTTCTGTCATAAGAGTCGCCATCCAGCAGGGTTTGTTGAAGCCCAAAGCACAAACACCTGATGCTAAATTAATAAATGCTTCTGCGGGGTGGGAATAACTGACTTTGTCCCTGCTTGCTGAGGTTGAGAGGATCAGGTTACACATCTGAGAGGCTGAATGCAGGGAAAGCTAATGTAATTTGGTCAGTCTAACTCAATTTAGCTAATTTAATGCTAATGCTATTTTAGCAAGCGAGATTCCAAAAAAGAAATTCCTAGGCTGAATCTTAAGGTGTGTCATGTCAGAATTACCTTAATTACATCTTTTCTACTTGAAAAATGGTTCACTTCTTTGTCAATCCTATCGCATCCGAGCCAAAAAAAAAAAAAAAAAAAAAAAGGTTGCTGGATTTAAATAGGCAAATGCTTAAAAGTCTATGATTGGATCATTATTGCAGTGATTATTATGTTTCTAGCATGTTATATGTTTGGCAACAGTACTTCTAACCCTAATTGATGGAGTGTGTAGCTTTTCATTTCTTAAACAACCATGTAAGAAGATACATCATGGCCATATTCCAGGATGACAATGTCAAGATTCATCAGGCTCAAACTGTGTAGGAAGGGAGCATGAAGAATCATTTTCACACATGAATTGACACCTCTGACCTCACACAATAACATCACAACATTTATTTCCATCAAGAGGTGCATCAATTTTTGGTCAAGATCTTGTGTTGACAATGCAAGAGGTGAGCACTCTGTAAAGTCTACTCCTGCACATCCCAAAGATTTTTTTAATGAATTTAAAGTATTAGTTCACTTTAAAAAGAAAATTAACCCAAGCTTACGGGATGTGCCGGGCAGTGTATAGTATATACGACTGGAATTAGTGTGTTCAAAATCATAGTACGCCAAAAGTGCCTTGATGCTATTTTGAGCAAGTATGATGCATGGTTTTTGGGGTATTTTTGCTTTATGACAGAGAACTGAAGGACTTTGTATTGGTTCTATTTTCACTTTTTAGTTATAAAAAAAAGTAACAAATGCAACCCATATGGCAAAAAATATATACAGTATATTTCTGCAAATATATGCAATGTAATGAATTGTAACAAGATTCTATTGTTTACATAATTTGACAAAGGGGGTCTGCAGTATCATGACAAATGTGATGATGATGTGGTAGTATGTCCAAGTACTGGTGTAATCCTACAGCTGATCAGACACAAGACTATTTCTTCAACTAATAAAGAAAAAAAATCTTTTGAAAGCATCAGCTCTACATTCTCTTGGCTAGAGAACCAATAAAGCAGGTGTTACTTTCTGGTCACTGATGCGTGAGAATTGATAGCAGCTCGCAAAATATCCACTAGAGCAGCTTGGTCATAATTAGCACGGTCATTAGTTCGATTATTAGAGCAGTGGACGGTGTGACTGTCTGTGGAGGACTCCGAGTCCTCGCTGGTATTTTCTAGTCACTGCTTTCCCAATGCCCTCTGTGTTCAACAGCTCTGACAAAAGAGAGATAATCAGAGCATGACGAGAAAGAGAGAGAGAGAGAGAGAGAGAGAGAGAGAGAGATTTTCTGTAATTTTTTCCAGCTTTTATATCCCCCAGAAACATTTCCTTCCTGTAAGTGGATCAGTCCTTACTGAAGGCAGATAAGATTAAGAATAAATGCACCATTTGAAAGCATTATAGAAAAAACAAAAAGGTTTTACAGTAAAGGAACTTATTTTAAAAAGTCACATCATGTTGATTGAACAAATACTGGATAACATATAATTTTAAAATATGCTAGTTCTATTTTCTAATGAAATATGCTGCTTTCACATGCTCACATGATCAGAATTATCATAAATACCAGTTTCCTAGTAAAAAAATTGGACATGAATGCCCTCTAAAGTCGTTTTTACCAATGGGAAGCTCGGGGATAATTTTGATATTCAAGTTCCCGAATTAGACGGGTTGGGGTTTGTGATGTCACTAACCCAGGAAGAAGCTTGTTGTAGTCCCTACCAGCCGTTTGTTGTAGTCCTTAAACAGCGAATTCTTTAAAAGAAAATATCTCCCTTTGCATTGAACTTTGAGAGTCGTAACTTTGCAGATGCTGTTTATGCTCTAACAGCAACATTACACACTATCTAAAGTTAAAAAAGTGAAATCATAATCAACCACCCCTTTAAGACATTTACGCAGCTTTTATAAATGCACCCTAGAAAAAAAAACATTACTGGTCTTTTTTGTTTTCTTCATTATTTTGTCATCTTGAGACAATAGCACTGACATTTAAGACATGTCAGTGCAAGTTGCTTTCAGTTAAAATAGCTTAAAAATGCATTTTAGTCTAGGACTAGCTTAAGCCTCGTCTGTGAAACTGGGGGATATTGCAGTGTTGCCAAGTCTGCCCTTTTCCCTCAGAATTGTGCTACTTTAACACTTTAGCCGCGAGTTGTTTTTCATGTTTGCGGGTTGAAGTGACCCCAAATAACATGATATTTAGCCCCTGGAATGCGAATTTTAGCAGGGTAACCCAGTCAAAAACACCAATTTTACCCCCCAGAATGTGATTTTTACCAGGAGACCCCCCCCCAGTCTCTAAATAAAAGTATCATAAAAGTGGTCAATACAAAGTATGTGTAATTCAATCTGTTTTTTGTGACTGGTTGAGTAAATGGTGCTGATTTTTTTTAGTGAACTGTTCCTTTAAGAACTACGACACTGATATTAGGAAATTAAACTTTTGCTCTGCTCATGTCTTGACAGGATTTTATGCATCTTATTTTTGTTGTGTTGACAGTTCTTAACTACTGTCAGTCATAACAATTAACTATCAGGTTTTAATTAAATCACCTGCATCACACAAACTCTTTTATTGTGTCTCAGGGCAACATTGCAGGTCCAGATTCTAACTTCATTTAAGAAGCGTTATGTCTGTGTGTTGAAATCTGGAGCATTCCGATTTGAAGGTCAAGTCTTGCGTTTTGCATTTTTCTATTCATTAGAGTTTCACAGTTAATTGGATTTTTAATTAAGCTGCCACTTTAATTAAAGATGTCAATTTGATGACGGCTTAATACTCCCGTGCCACGCGTTTCATTAACAGCAATAAAACTGTCAAACATGGAGTTCCAGAGGACATGTACCTCATATCTCTCTCTGTGCACATTAAAAAATCGGTTATTATTACCCATGAGCCTTTCATCATAGTGCAACTGAATGTGCGTGGGTGTGTTTATCAACATAATCTCTCCTCAGCCTCTATTTCTGAATGGAAATTAACTCTTAGGAGGTTTATCCAAACTAATATATTCAAAGGAAGTGCTTGTGCGCCTTCACGTCTGTTTATGGCATATTAGAAAGACGACAGCAGGTCAGACAGCAGCGAGTTTGTTCTTTTCCAGTGTTGCAGATGTGATAAGGAGCTTTAGCTTTGGCCACAGAGTTAAGAGAAAGAGCTGAAAGGTTTTTTATTTGTTTATTTATTTATTTTTATTACACACCTAAAGTTGTCAGCGGAAACAACAACTCAGACACTAAATTAGATGTCAGAAGGTGCTTTTCTGCTCTCTGCAGGAAACACAAGACACAGTTAATTCATTAAAGTCAGAGCAATATTATAGTAATAATTCGTTCCTATATTAATGCACTAACAGTAAATAATAAATCGTTTTTTGTTTTCTAAAAAAAGGGGGTTACACTCTGTAGATAGTTCACTTTCGAAATTCTTTAAAGGGATAGTTCACCCCAAAATGAAAATGATCCCATGATTTACTCACCCTCAAGCCATTCTAGGTGTATATGACTATCTTATTTCAGACAAACACAATTGGAGATATAAATAAGATATAAATATCCTGGCTCTTCTAAGTTTATAATGGTAGTGAAGGGGGGCCCACATTTTGAAGCAAAAAAAAAAAAAAAAAAATGCATCCATCCATCCATGATGTAAGTAATCCATATTGCTCCAAGCTTGAAAGAGCCAGGATATTTTTAAATACATCTCCGATTGTGTTAGTCTGAAAGAAGATAGTCATATACACCTAGGATAACTTGAGGATGAGTAAATCATGGGATAATTTTCATTTTTGGGTGAACTGTCCCTTTAAGTAATTTTGCAACTACATGTCAACTACCAGTCATTAGAGTATTAGAAGACTCTCTGCTTAATATCTGCTAACACTTTA
Organism: Hypophthalmichthys molitrix; assembly: GCA_037950675.1. NCBI lineage: Eukaryota > Metazoa > Chordata > Actinopteri > Cypriniformes > Xenocyprididae > Hypophthalmichthys > Hypophthalmichthys molitrix. The sequence continues at coordinate 4,669,955 of CM075505.1, forward strand.
TTTTGGTCCCCCTACAGACATTCTACTGACTATACAATAAGTAACTTTGCAACTACATTTAAGGAATATTTGACAACGGAGCAATTATTCATACGCTTCGCGTCATGGCTGCATTACAACCTTGGGTGTGCGTTATTTTCTAATAATTCAGCTGTCAATTATTCCGCTTATGGTTACCACACCTCAAGACATTGTTCATATGTTATATTTCAAGACATTTTCTTAGGTTTTTGACCTTAAAACACTTGTGTGTTAAACTTTTTTTTTTTTTTACGCATCCCATTCCACGCCTCCATTGTAATTCCAAAATGTCATTTTCAAGCTAGTAATGGAGGCTTGAGCCTTGATAGAAGACTAATGCAGTTATTAATGCAGTTATTAGAGAGAGAGAGAGGACCATCAAAACATAGTACCACCAAAAAATGACATGGTGCCAAAATGGTACACGCTGAAAAACAAAAAAATGATAACATTTAAATTTACAGGTTTTATTTTAAAAAAAAAAAAGAAAAAAAAGGTAAAATGTGCTTTTTAAAGGGATAGTTCACCCAAAAATGAAAATTTGATGTTTATCTGCTTACCCCCATGGCATCCAAGATGTAGGTGACTTTGTTTCTTCAGTAGAACATATTATATGGTGTATTAGAGGTAAAAAATTATATAAATACTGTTCGGTTTCTCGCACAAACCGATTGTTTCGTGTCTTAGGACATCAGTGTGTCGTCACGAGCCGCAGGGTTTAATTTGGATTTGTCTGTGTATGTTTTTTTTACTCTCATAGATTTTGTTACCATTGCCATGCATTATATGACTGACAGACTGCAACGGTTGGAGTTAAAAATCATCATTTGTGTTCTACTGAAGAAACAAAGTCACCTACATCTTGGATGCCCTGGGGATAAGCAGATAAACATCAAATTTTCATTTTTGGGTGAACTATCTCTTTCAGGTAACAGATTGCAGATTACAACTTTAAACCGTGTATATGAAGACGTGTATATCATTCACTACAAGGGTACAATACCAAAATAACATGGTATTATTGTCTGATACCATCACTGTGACATAATACCAGCACAGTAATTTTGTACTGCCTAAGTAAGCATAACTTTCTATTTCACAGGAGTTGTATTATTTGTCTGACGGTGTTTCTCCTTTGCTTTTGATGTATTATATAAACACACCCGTACAATATGGCTCTGTTGTTGAGGTGGGATGTTTGCCATATTCTTGCATGCCAAATGAATCACACATGTGAGTGGCAAACACAGACTCTCTCCCAGCACATCAGACAATAATCTGTCTGTTTGAACAGACCATTACATTAGTAACCCATCAAGCCCTCAAATTTCAGGATAATATTCACTGTATATAATAAAGACTAATTGGAACAGGAAGGTGTTAGAAAATTCCCGAGAGCTGGATCTCAAAATGCTGTCAGTTAGAATCTCCTGTGTAACTTCATCTGTATCCTGTGGGTAAACATGACTTCCGATCTCCCAGAAGTCTCAAGGCCTCTCCATTCATAAAAAATGACTTTCTTTGGTCTTAAATGCAGGACAAATTTTTCCTCTAGCATTTTTCTAAGGGTCCTCTGTCTGCAGCTGGCAAACAGGCAGCCGAATGCGGATGGTTGTTTGCACTTCAATGCTGACGCTCTTAAGCTTGTGCCAAAGTGCGGCCATTTTGGCTTCTACCACCGACTAGTAAATTCCACACAGATGTTCACTTATAAACCCTGCTGCTCTATAAAACATGAGAAATGCACTGAGCTTGAACTGTAAGTGCAAGTTACTTTTGTGCAGTGTTGTGGAGTAACTAAAAGTGGTGATAAAAATGAATAAACTTCATTCAGTAATTTTTAAGGAAAAAGAATATTGGAAATGCATTTTAGTTTTCATTTATATTTAATTTTTGTTTAAAATGTATTTTTTTCAGTGTTATTTTAGTATCATTGAGATTTTGAATAATATTTTGAATTAGATTTTTTGTTCATATTTTCCATTTTCATTTTAGTAATGTTTTAGTAATTTTGTAATTCGTCAAGTTTACATTTTTGTATATTATTTCAGTTTTACTTTAAGATGATTACTTTATTATTAATTCTGTTATTGTAGCTAAGAGTAGTTTGACTGTAGTTTACTTTAAATCGTGAGTAGCTTTTAACTTGGCTACTACACTTTTAAAGTAGCTTGTCCAACACTGGAAAGGTCTCTGCCAAATAAACGTTAATGTGTTAGCGTCAGCATCTGCGTTGGTCTCCAGTTCCCCATCTGTTCGTTAAACTAACTGGTACTGTTTTGGACCTTGATCAGAAATCTGCAGACAAGATATGATTTACTGATACCAAAACCATGATCCTAATTAGCTCATTTGAGCGTTTAGAGTCTGAAACAGTCAGCCGCACAGTATCAGGATGCTCTGTAAGAAGCTACATTAAAGTGCAAATTGTAATGCTAAACCTGGGAAAGTCTAACTATTGTCAGATCTGTGCAAAATACGATAGGTGTACAGATGGTGCCGAGCTGCGGTGGTTGGTGGTCGGCGAGTGGTTGCCGTACAGTGGGATTGAGAAAAAAGTGCTGTAACCAGCTGTCAGCCGCCTGCGTCTCCTGGACCGAATTCCTGAGATTCCCCCGCACCGGGCCGCCTGTGTTGTGTGGCATGAACGCCGGCTGAGCGCAGGCCGGACGCAGGCTGAGCTGGCAGACCATGAATAGGGTTAGTTAGATTTCAAATATCTGCTGATGAAAAGGGCGAGAGCTGAACTCAAAGACACAACCACAAAGACATGCTTTCATGGAGAAAGAGAAGGAAAAAGAAAGAAAAAACACAGACTGAGAGAATGTAAGATGATTCTTAGATCAATAATATTGCTGTAGAAATAAGAAAAATTATGCTTTTTTGCTATTTTTGGTTTTAAATTCTTTCAGAAACACAAACTTCTTGATGCAGATTTCCTTTGGTAATACTTTACAATAAGGTTCCATTTGTTAAGATTAGATAACTGTATTAGTTTACATGAACTAACAATGAAGTTGTCATATAGTTTTAAAGCATTTATTAATCTTGTAGTTAATCTCAATACATTATTAAAATCAAAAGTTGTATCTGTTAATTATGGAAGCTTGTTTCCACCACTGAATAAAAAATAAAAAAGGTAATTGTGACTTTTTATCTCACAATTATGACTTTTTTCTCGCAATTGCAAGTTTACATCTCATTATACCTTTTTTTTTCTCAGAATTGTGTGATATAAACTCACAGTTGTGTGTTATAAAGTCAGAATTGTGAGATATATTATCTCATATATATATATTTTTTTTTTGTCAGAGTTGGACTTTATAACTCGCAATTGTGAGTTTATATCTCGCAATTCAGAATTCAGAAACAAAAAAAGTCCAAATTGTGAGTTTATATCTTACAATTTACAGTTCATACACTCACAATTATGAGAAATAAAGTCAGAATTGTGAGTTATAAACTCACAATTGTGCGTTATACTGTAAACTCACAATTGTGAGTTTTTAACTTGAAATTCTGACTTTGTTTCTCGTAATTGTGAGTTTATATCTCACAATTCTGACATAACTCGCAATTCTGACTTTATTTCTCACAGTCGCGACTAAATTTTGGAATTGTTAGAAGAAGAAAAAGTCAGAATAGTGAGATAAAAAGTCGCAATTACCTTTTTTATTATTTAGTGGCGGAAACAAGCTTCCATAAATAATAATATATAATGAACTAATGTTAATGAAGATTAATAAATGACCGTATTGTAAAAGGTTACCTTTTCCTTTTTAAGATAAGTAACAAGTGTATTGCATAAATGCATTTTTTTTTTTTTTTTCAAATAGGCCAACACTGAAAAATCTTTGTGGTTCAATTGCATTCACCCTGTTCCCAGTATGCACATGGTCATGAATCATTAAAGGGATGGTTCACCCAAAAATGAAAATTATTCCATGATTTACTCACCCTCAAGCCATCCTAGGTGTATATGACTATCTTCTTTCAGACAAACACAATCCGAGATATATTTAAAAATATCCTTAGTCCTCCAAAGTTTATAATGGTTGTGAATGGTAGGCCAAATTCTGAAGACAGAAAAAATGCATCCATCCATAAAATGTGAGATAATTGAGGGTGAGTAAATCATGGGATAATTTTCATTTTTGGGTGAACTATCCCTTTAATATGGTTGCATGTTTTGACCATTCACCAGCTGTATTTGTTGTGTTTGTTGTCATGTTTAGCAACATGTTGTCTTGGGATTTCTTGCAATCTCTGTGCCTTTTTAAGGTATTTCAGTGTTTTTTGACATATCAAATTTTAGTTTAAGATGACAATCACATTGCTCTTCATGACATGCTCATCTCAAACATGAACTAACTTTAGAATTCATTGTAGAGTTACTTTATCTAAATAAGTAATTGGTACCATGATGGATTTTAAATCAGGTTTACTCGTCTGATTAAGATCTTTGACAAAATGTAATGAGGTTTTAGAAGAAAGCGCAGGACTGTTTCTATTTTTTCTATTGCGTGCACCTGGCCATGACCACCCAGGTGTGCGAGGGATGTTTATTTAGAAGTCATGGCAACTTGACATTTAAGTTCAGTCAACACATTTACTTAAAATAATTACATAGATGAATTCAACTCAAACAAACCATGCACACCATTGCCTTAAGTGTTTAAAGTGCCTCTATTATGCTATTTTAAAGGCTCCTAATTTTGTTCTGGAGGAACAAATTATACTTTAATTTTCTCATAATATATATTGTATCATCATCTTTGTTCTCACAGTCTCTGAAACGGTTTGATAAAGGATTCAGTCTCTCTAAACCCCTCCTTTCTCAAAGCGACCTCTGCTCTGATTGGTCAGATGGACCAGTCTGTTGTGATTGGTCGAATGCTTACAGCGTGTGTCAGAAATGAAACGCCCATTACCATATCTGAATTTCAGCTCTGGAGGCTTCCTCAGCGCTTGATACACAGTGATATGAACAATAACAACTGTGTGGATACTACTGTATTAATTCCAGTCCTATCTTTAGAAATTCGTGCAAAATGGTTTTCCTGACATGTCGACAACACGAACCAAACTTTTCCAGGCCTCAGCTACAACTACAGTGTTTGAGGGCGGGTCAGTGTAGATGTTGTTCACAGGCAGCCAATAAAGACCATAGACTGACATTATGCAAATTTGTTACAAACCTACATAGGAAATAAGACTGGAATTACTGACGACTTGTTTCAGTATTGGTTCTTTCTTTTGGGAGACAATAGCAATGTACTTTGATCTTTGAAACTTTGCAGACAGTTATATAACACTATATGAAAAGAAATATCTGAAAAAGCATAATAGGGGCACTGTAACACTCTCATGGCAATTCTATTTTACATTTGCTAATTCATATTAATTCATACAAATCTCTTTTGTACACTTTTGTATAGTTTGCTGTCACCCCACTGGTGGTTAAGTTTAGGGATGGACCTCCATGCTCACTTTTTAAAAAAATTTCCATATGAATTACATCATACGAATTCATACTAAATCGCCACCTAAAATAGTTGTTTTCTCATGAGATCTGGTTGGAGCATCTCATTTTTACAGCGTGATTTCAGGGAAAGAGTGCAATGTGTGGGAGTAAGGATGAAGAAAGAGGGAGAGAGATGGTAAAAGAAGAAAGACTGTGACATAGAGACGGCAGTGAAACGCTTGTAAGAACAACTGAACAGGTGTTAGATGGTGTAAGATTTCAGCTACAGCAAACGAGATGGAATAAGAGAAGAGTAAAGATATGTTGATCTTCACAGTTGACAGAATCGAACAGGTCACAGAGCAATCTGCTTTTCTGGAGCGAACTATGTTGGCAGTACTCATCTTTACAAAACAGAAGAATGAAAACAAGTCATGCATTAGCATGAAATGGATTTAGTTTTTCTCATTCTGTTTCTCAGTCTATTCAAACTTGTGTATATATATATATATATATATATATATATTATTTTTTTTTTACTGAAATTTCTGACATTTGATCACAGACTGTAGTATGTTGTCAAATCTGAGCAGAGTTTGAGACGTTCCTTCTGAAACTTGCATGTGAAATGACTTTTCTCTTTGCTGTATTGGAGAAACTATAAAGATCTATTTTGTTTTCATTAAGGATTGCAACATTTTTTTTTTTTTTTACAGTTCTTTATTAGTCTTTGCAGCTTTTTAAGTTCAACAAATAATCATTTTGTTCTAAATTTCTTGAGTTGCTATATTCCTATGACCTTATAGGTTCTTCAGATGGATATTTTGGTTTCTGAGTTCTTTAAAGCACCAGAACATAGATCAGTGTTGCCAAGTCCACAGTTTTCCCACATAATTGGACTACTTTTAAGCTGTTGCCGCGGGTTAATTTATTTTCTGTGGGTTGGTTTCCACCCTGTACGTACGATTTCAGCACTTCAATGCCCTTAACAACAGCCAAACGCACAAATTAAAAGGAGAATTTGGCTGCCCGACGAAGAAAATCGCATTGGGTTATTTTTGGGCTACTTTTGACAGGTCATTGGGCTACTTTTGTTACGCAGACCTGGCAACCCTGACAACCCTGACATAAATGCTTTTCTACAGAACTAGAGAATTAATAAATTCTTCTATGTTGTCAGGCTGGAAAATCCTTTTTATTTCTAATTGGAGCTTTTACTTTGAACCATGAATAACTCGTTTATGCTTAAAAGGACTTTGTCCAGAGCCATTGGCTTTCTTTCATAAACAGTCATTTGTAAGATAACAGAAAGCAGCTGTAGGAGTGAACTAGAGATTCAGTGTATGTATGTGGCTCATATTAGAGAATCAAGAGATTTACTGGCTGTTTGTAACACGAGCACAGGAATTCATGCCCAGAACTCAAGACACTGAAGACACAATAAACCCAGGAAACACTTGACAGACTGTGTTTGTTATACGGTGCAATATTTTTTCCATTATGGTGGATGGATACAAAGACTGTGAAAGATTTTAAGGTTAACCTTTCTGGTACAAAAAGATAGCAGAAGGTTTTACAGAAGAAAACCATCAAGTGGAGCTCCATAAAGACTAGCACAAGAAAAAAATACACTTTGTGACAGTATCTTAGAAGAAATTTTATAGACTGACACATGTTTTCTTTCACAATGTGTCACATTTGACTTTATAGAAGTGATTGGTTTCATTCCTGTTTTTCCTTATCTATTTCAGCCTGATGTGATAAGAGAACCTTGTTAAGTTAAATGGTTCTTGAAAAACGTCCTTGACTAGTGCTGCAAAGAATCCAGGAGGGCTTTTCTCTGTTAATGAATGAAACCTGGAACCAGTACACTGATCTGATCTCAAGAACATGTAAGGTAACATAAAGGATTTTTTTGTTTTATCTTCAAAGAACCATATAGCAAAAATGGTTGTTCATAAAATGGATTTTTTGCTGAACTTTATCTGCTCAGAAGAATGTTCAGCTATGGATGTTTTTCAAAACTTTCTCCTAATATACTGATAGATCTAAGTAAGCCATTTGTAGGTTAATTTCCTGGAAAAGTATAAACAAAGTGTCTCTGTTTTGGTATTTTTGAGCATCCCGACTAACACAGACAAAGCAACATTAGCTCAAGACCTGCTTGTCTGACTAATATAATGCTGCACTGATGACGTACTTTTGTAGGCCAAACCAAAAGTTGGCCAAAATAAGCTTTGTGACCAACAAATGTGTTAAATATGGATATTTTTCTTACACAAATGCATCGCTTCGCTTCAGAAGGACTTTATTAACCCCCTGGAGTTGTGTGGAGTACGGTTTATGATGGATGGGTGCACTTTCTTGAGCTTCATACTCTTGGTCCCATTCAGTGCCATTATAAAGCTTGGACGTTTCAGGATATTTTTTAATATAACTCTGATTGTGTTCGTCAGAAAGAAGAAAGTCATATACACCTAGGATGGCTTGAGGGTGAGTAAAGCTTGGGGTAATTTTTTTTTTAAAATTAACTAATCCTTTAAAAAAAAAAACAGAGGCTATAAACGGGGTATTACTTATATATTCTGTCGTAGAATAAAATGTTCAAATATCTTGAGGTTCTCTTTACCACCGACCTTATTTATGGAATCTTGTTTGCGCCACTGAATAAAGAATAAAAAAGGTAATTGCGAGTTTACATCTCACAATTCTGACTTTTTTTTCTCAGAATTGCGTGATATAAACACGCAATTGCGAGTTTTAAATTCAGAATTGTGAGATAAACTTGTAATTGCATGTTATAAAGACAGAATTGCATGATATAAAGTCGTAATTGGGTTATAAAGTCAGAATGGACTTTTTTGTCTCTCAGAATTGTGAGTTTATATCCCTTAATTCTGACTTTATTACTCGCAATTGCAAGTTCTCTTGCAATTCGGAGAAAAAAGTCGGAATTGCGAGATGTATACTTGGAATTATGAGAAAAAAGTTAGAATTGTGTGATAAAAAGTCGTAATTATCTTTTAAATAGTTTTATTCCGTGGCAAAACAAGCTTCCATACTTAGGCATAAAAAAAATAAATAAATTAAAAAAAATACACAGTTCTCCAGGAAGATGGAATCAGAAGTGCAGGGTTTTAAGGCTCATTCCTGCAGCACACAGATGGAGCATGTGTTCAGGAAACCTGTTTGAAAACTGTTTTTTTTTTTATTTTGCTATTCCATCTGGTGATGCTAGTGGTGCAGATACAGTATTAGACCTTTAATGTTTATTCTACAAACAGAAAGAGATCAGACATGAGGGTGGAATATGCAGTAGATGGCAGTGTAGTGGGTTAGCGCTTGTGTGAGCTGTAATTGTGTTGGTGGTTTTGAGGGCAGCAGCTGTTGAGTGAGTTGGCTGAGCTGTACTGTCCATTGAGAACATCAGAGCCAAACACACACACAGGACTCTCAGTCAACAGAGCAGGACTCCTCATTTTTTCCCAGCGGACTAGACAGACAAACACACACACACACACACACACACATATATCCAGCAGATGGGCTGGTTAGGGGGATCAGAGTCCAGCTGCCCATGAAATCAGACTGATGAGTCAGCAAACGCAAGGCGACGTTTTTGCTTCTGGGGATAAAAAAAGCAAAGAGAATCATCTTGCAGGCGCTTTCATCAGCGGGTCATTAGAGCGCCGCAGCTCAAGGTATTCGGCCGTTGCACTCTTTATGCATGCTGTTATGTCCTCCTGGGACAGTCGGGAAATCTGAGATTGTAAATCGTACATGTTCCCATCATGCAACGAGAAGCTGTGAATTTACAGCGGTGGCAAGGCTTAATCATGATGAAATCACTGTAATGCACCGCCTTGAAAGACGTATTGCTATAAAACACTAGCAATGGCGAATATAAAAAAGGGTGACTGTGATTTTGGAAGTAAAATGTAACTGGATAGACATCCTTGTTGGTCTTAATACAATACAATACAATAAGATTTTATTTCTATAGGACATTTAAATGAAGAGTTGGTCAAAGAAATTAAGGTTTTTGAGGAAAACATATAGTGGACTTCACGGGGGTTCAACGGATTGAAGGTCCAAATTGCAGTTTCAATGCAGCTTCATGATTCCAGACGAGGAATAAGGTTTTTATCTAGAGAAATGATCGGTCGTTTTCTTAAAAAAATAAAAATTACATACTTTTTAACCACAAATGCTCATCTTGCACTGCTCTGTGATGTGGCACGCATTACGTAATCATGTTGGAAAGGTCACATGTGATGTAGGCGGAAGTACCACGGTAGGGCGAAAAACTCCATCTCATTTTCTCCTCCAACTTCAAAATCGTCCGAAATTGTTCTTTTACCTTTTTTGTAAAGGGTGTTTGACTTAGTCTTTGTTCGTTCGCTTTGTAGACACTGGATCGGTACTTCCGCCTACGTCACACGTGACCTTTCCAACGTGATTACGTAATGTGTGGTGCATTGCAGAGCAGTGCAAGACCAGCATTTGTGGTTAAAAAGTAATTTTTATTTTTTTTAGAAAATGACTGATCATTTCACTAGATAAGACCCTTATTCTTCGTCTGGGATCGTGTTGGACGCCAGTGAAGTCCACTATATGGAGAAAAATCCTGGAATGTTTTCCTCAAAAAACGAAATTTCTTTTCGACTGAAGAAAGAAAGACATAAACATCTTGGATGACATATTTAAAGCAGTTCATGTGAGTTCAGTGGTTCTACCTTAATATTATAAAGAGACGAGAATACTTTTTGTGCGCCAAAAAAACAAAATAATGATTTTTCAACAATATCTAGTGATGGCCGATTTCAAAACACTGCTTCGGAGCTTGACGAATTGAATCACTGGTTCGCCAAAGTCACGTAATTTCAGCAGTTTAGCCGTTTGATAGGAGATCCGAATCGCTGATTCGAAACACAAGATTTGTAAAGCTCAGAAGCAGTGTTTTGAAATCGGCCATCATGAGATATTGTTGAAAAGTCATTATTTTGTTACTTTGGTGCATAAAAAGTATTCTCGCCACTTTATAATATTAAGGTAGAACCACTGAACTCACATGAACTGTTTTAAATATGTTTTTAGTACCTTTATGGATCTTAGGTTCGGTGGCTTTGCTCTCAATAGAGGCCTCACTGAGCCATCGGATTTTTTCAAAAATATCTTAATTTGTGTTCAAAAGATGAATGTCTTACGGGTGTAGAACGACATGAGGGTGAGTAATAAAATTATTTTCATCTTTGGGTGAACTAACCCTTTAATGGTTTATAGAAACTTGGCACATTTATATAGAATTCCCTTGTAATGAGGTTGCATGTACATGTGCAGACAGTGCCTCGTCTAATTTCATCAGATTTCAGAGCTGTTTGTTTTAAAAAGAAAGTTTCAAACCATGTAAAAACATCATCTCTGCATCAACACGTTCATCTACCAGTGTTTTGCTGCAGCTGTAAATATCACTAATTCTCTTACCGCAAGGCCAAAAAGGCTTTTTAGTTCAGTAAAGCGACACCTGCGCCAAACCCACTGAACTCGGCTCACTGATGTCATGTGCTATTGCATCAAGTGGAATCTGACTCAAAACAAGAGTGGAGGCGTACAAGAATCATGAGCCGATCCAAGGAAGCTCAGTCACCTGAGAGAAACGCTTGATTGCTTTGACGTCTGAACTGAATGACTTCAGCGGCTGGGAAGCCCCTACAAAACTACCCATTACCTCCCCGGCTTGAGCAGAGCATCCTGGGAAAGAGCTCTCGCACTGACACACGCAGTGAGTCTCAGAAAGATCAAAGGTGCCAGTGGACACTGATGCAGATCTGTGGGGATTATCACCAGATGAAACCGCACTGGAATTCAGCACTCAAGTCAAATCCCACTTCACACTCAGTGACAGACAGAGGGAGGGAGACTTGACACTCATTATGAGTTGGAACACCTTCAGTTTTAATTAAAACATTGTTACATAAAATATTTTGATTACATTTATATACTGACAAAACGCCAAACATACACTACCTTTCAAAAGTCTGGGGTTGGTACGTTTTTTGTTTTTTTTTTTCTTTTCAAAAAGTCTCACCAAGGCTGCATTTATTTTATCAAAAATACAGTAAAAACAGTAATATTGTGAAATATTATTACAATTTAAAATAGCTGTTTTCTATTTGAATATATTTTAAAATTGTATTTATTCCTACTATCAAAGCTGAATTTTCAGCATCATTACTCCAGTCTTCAGTCACATGATCCTTCAGAAATCATTGTAATATGCTGATTTGCTGTTCAAGGAATATTTGTCATTTCAGTGATAATTTCAGTATTCTTTGATGAATATAAAGTTCAAAAAAGTTGAAATGGAAATATTTTGTAGCTTTATACATATCTTCACTGTTAGAGGACGTTAGGAAGCAGGTGCTCGTGTCCCCCAACCCAGCTAATCCATATTTTTTTTCGACTTGTTTTTTTCCTTTTTCTTATTTTGTGCAAGTTAGTGCAAAAACACCAGTGAGATTTGTCATGTTAAGAATCTGCTGTCATGTAGCTACGTATGCGCATTAGTTTGTGTGAGAATGTAATTTATGAATGGAGCTACAGTTGACAAAATAAAGATCTTGTTGTCAGAGATTAGTTGGGCATTCTTCTGTTCTAGCATTCGCTAAAGTGTTGTTTTGAGGTGTGACTACTTTTCAAGGTGGAGGAACTTATGTCATTCAGTAAAAGTCACTGTTTTCTCTAGGAGTTTCTTGAAGGACACAATCTTTAGAGACACAACAGACAATAAATAACATTGTCACTTACTTTATATAATAAGAAAAAAATAACACTATCTGTGTCCTTCATTGTAAATACGACTGGATGTGTGTGTGTGTGTGTGTGTGTGTGTGTGTGCGCGTGTGTTTTTGTGACATATCAGGACACAAATTTGTATAATGACATGGGTATGACATAGGTATTACAAGGAGAGGGTGACTTATGAGGACATTACCCCATGTCCCCATTTTTCAAAAAGCTTATAAATCATACAGAATGAGTTTTTGTGAGAAAGTAAAAATGTGCACAGTTTCCTGTGATGGGCAGGTTTAGGGGTAGGGTTTGTGTAGGGGGATAGAAAATACATTTTGTACAGTATAAAAACCATTATGCCTATGGAATGTCCCCACAATTCACAAAAACAAACGTGTGTGTGTGTGTTTGAATTAGGGAATTAATTATGGAACTTTTAAGTCTGGAACACAGAATCAACAGCAGATGGATTTTATCTCGGTTGTTTGTTTACAGTGTGGTTGAGCTCTAACAGATTACATGAACTTGAAAAACAAAGGTTTCTATATAAGAGGCAACATCGCCTGATATACTGAGAACATACTGAGGATATGACAACCAGGAATGATTCAGAAATCAATTTTGTTCGTATTGCTATAAATTTATCAGTGACTGCCCAAATTTTCAGGATCTATAATTCCGGAAGTGCATTTCGCATTAATTTTCTTAAAAGACATAAAATAAATAAATAAATAAAAAAAACTTTAAGCCTTGAACCAAACCAACCAACTCTTAAAAAAAAAAAAACTATATTGATTATATTCAAAAAACACATGGCGTTTTTTTTTTTTTTTTTTTCCGTCGTCTGTATAGATTTGTATATCTATAATTCTAAATGATAAAATTTATTTTACATCCTCAGACTTCTTGGTAGATTAAAAGGTTTATATGCAAAAAAAAAAAAAAAAAAAATATATATATATATATATTATATATATATATATATATATATATATATATATATATATATATATATATATATATATATATATGTGAACTTTTTGAATGATTTCTTTTTCTTTTAGAATCCTTGTTGCAGTTTATACTTTTCTAAATCTTCATCAATGTTTGCTCAGTTGATGCAGTCCAGTAATTGACTCTTCTTGTTTTTCTTCATGTCGCTCGTTTTTGTTGAGATCTGGCAACACCAGGTATGTTTACATGCACTAATTTAACCAAATGAATTCAATCTGATTTCAAATTCTGAAAGTTCCTTTTTTATATGAAGCCTAAACTTTTTATTTAGCTGTGCATTTATGTATTCTGAGCAAACCTTCAACACATGCGCAGTGCCCAGTCACCCGTTCATAACTGGAGAAATTCACTGGGATAATGTCACCAGAGCTACCGTAACTGCCATATTTGCCTTGATGACATACCTAAAAGGAAAGCTGACAAATGTCAGAAGAGATTTATTTAAAGGTACAATATGTAAGTTTTGCCACTAGAGGTCACTTATTCAAAACAAAGGCAAAAATTGATGCCACAAATAAGTGTGGAATCATGGGAGTTGGAGCGGTAAATCAAGAAAACAAGAGATTCAAACAATAAGACTAACCATGTTGAGCAATATAACAATGACTACTGTAGTTTTCTAGTTGATGAATGTATCCATACAGTTGCTCACCTGTTTAATAAAACACATAATATATTAAAGTGTCTTTGGTGTTTCCATGGTTTTCACAAAAGTAAAAAAAAAAAAACGGAAATTGAGGGTAACACGGATATAATGTCATTGACAGGCGACTCAATGACACTGGTTAAAACAGCTGATTTCTCTGGATTTAAACATTGTTGGAAACATTTAGGATAATGTAAGTACACAAGTCAACAAAATGTATATAATATTGTTCTAGTAGTTTTTGGATATTTTAATCCAAAAATCTCACATATTGTGCCTTTAAGCAAATATTTAATAAATAGTCAGTGTCACTATTACTTTATTAGTCCACTGATTACTTCATAAACATATGCAAGTTTGTAAGAAGTAAAACATGTTAACTGAGATCTTATTATAAACGGGCTCTGGTAAACATACAAATTATTTAAATTGCTATAGTGGTTATTTGTAATAATAAACATATGCATTTGTAATTTCTAATGCATTAAGCACAATCTGTGTTTCAGGACTGAGGAAGCTTTACCTAGTGTAAGTATAATCTTGTACTAAACGATACTCATCAGCAGGTCTTGTAATGTGGTCATCTCTCTGAGTCTTGACTCTGAGCAGATGTCACTGCTTCGTTCGATTACGCTTACCGCTCACACCAGCAGGACCTCACAAAACAGCTCTGAACCTATTTGGAATCTGTTGATCCGTGAGCTGAGAGGACTCTGGGGCGAGCGGGATGCAGGCCCAGCTCTCTGCTGGCTCTTTTACACGTTGTGACAGGCCCTGATGGTTGGAGCCTCCGGGGGTCTGTGGATATTTATCCGAGCCTTTCAGCCCGTTGTCCGGCCTAGACAAACATCATGCCAGGAGCTCGGAGAAGTGCTGACCGAGTGAATACTTTTCTAGGTTGGATTAAAAGCCGAAGCGCACACACTGGCCTGAGGATACGGTGACTGAGGTTTTGAGATTGTTTGTCTGACTCCAGGATTCGATGGACGTGCAGAAGTGAGAGAGGTCACACTCGCTCGCCCATCGGTTTTCCAGTTGGCTTCAGGTGCAGTGAGTTGCAGACTAAATGCTTTTGTCAATGCATCGAGAGCGAGAGAAGGTAAGAGGGAGAGCAAGAAGAGCAGGGCAGATATTTCAGGAAAAAAAGACTGCTGTACAATAAATGCTGAAGGAAGTTTTTTTCTTTCTTGCTTTCGTTCCAGGAGACTGATTATTTTTTTAGTAAAGCCACAAAAGAATTCTAGGAAAAGCTTAAGATGAGTGTGTGACTGAACATGGGCCAGATGAGATTAGTAAAACCAGCTTTTGAAAGAGATTTTCACATTTACCACTATTAAAGAGCTTCATTAAGATTATTGGCTACTTTTCAATACTTATCAAGCATTATTAGTGACCACCAGGCTGCTTTGGTACTGGTGTAGCTGTCGGATTGGCATAGCCAACCAGTAAAACTTAGCTGATGAAACTGGTTGATCAGGGAAGTTTGCTGGTTAAGCTAGTTAACAAGTCTGGTAGAGACATTAGCCTCTGAAACACAACATAAGTTGGTGACTGGACATTTTAGCAGGGACATTATTGGTGGACACAATAAACATAAGCTGTGTTTCCACCAAAATTACCCAGAACAATTTGTCCCAGGAACTTTTTTTCCCCCCAGAACTGTTGCTGTCTGCGTTTCCATTGTGGTCTATAAGGTACTGTGAAGATTTGGCAAATTAGTCCAGTGACGTAAGACTGCGCACGACTTTCCAGTTCCCACTGGATTTGGTCCTCCACATATAAGCTTAATAAAGCCTGAACCTCATCGTCAGTCCATCGGTTGTATTTTTTAAACTCCACTGTTAACTCGAAAAGCAAATAACTCTTACTGCATGCACTGCTATAGACTTTTAAAAATGGTGGTGGAAATAAAATGCTGCATGGAGTCAACCAATCAAAATGCTGCGTGAACTCAACCAATCAGCATGTTCAGCGCCCAAGTCCCACCCCCAACAGTCCCTGAACTTTGAAAAAGTAAAAGTACTACCTTGTGAGCAGGGACTTTCTGAGGGGGAAATTTTTACCCGGAACTTCATTTAAACCCTAGCTGGTTCCTGCTCTCGAAACACACCGAGTACCACCCCAAAGTCCCTAATTCCTGGGGAAAGTTCCTGCAGTGGAAACACGGCTATACACATTCATTTTCTTAAAACAGGAATGGCCAACTTCGGCTGGGCCACTGTCCTGCAGAGTTAAGCTCCAACCCTGATGAAAAATCACTTGCTTTCTAGTAATCCTGAAGACATTGATTAGCTTGTGCAGGTGTGTTTGATTAGGGTTGGAGCTAAACTCTGCAGGACAGTGGACCTACAGGACCAAAATTAGTCAAATTGGTCAAATTGTATACATTTCATCAGCATCACCAAAGACAAAAGGTTGTTTTGGTAATCTTTCAGATGCACATTTTTTGATGCACAGTGTAGGAACTTGGTTAAAGGACTAGTTCACCTATGAATGAAAGTTATGTCATCATTTACTCACCATCATGTCATTCTGATCCTGTATGACTTTCTTTTTGCAAGTAACACCAAAGTTGTTGAAGAAAATTCTGGATGCTCTTTTCTTTTTGAAATTTGGCTTGGTCACCGAGGGTCTTTAAAGCTACATTCAGACTGCCAGTCCAAATCCATTTTTTGTGCATATCTGATTGAAATCGGATAAGATTTAGCAAGTGTGAATGTGATTTTTACAAATCCGTTTTGAGCTATAATTATATGTGGTTTGAAATCCATTTCTGGAAATCTGTTTCAGTCTGACCGCTCTTCACTTTCTCACTTTTGTCACTTTCTCATGCCACGTAAAGACGTTGTTATAGGAAACATGCTGAAAGCCCCTGCAGAAACAAGATTGTGTTGTTGCAAAGTGCCGGATGAACAAAAAATGACAACGTAATGGAGACGAGTTTTGAAACTGGCAAAGACGACAGCGTGGAATAAAACCACACATACCAGCCTCCTACGGTTCTACCTCATAAGATACGGTAGTCCAGAGTGGTGGCTACACATTGTCATGTTGTAGATAACACAACATCTGTATTGCAAACCCCTTCCGAAAAAAACAAAAGAGTGGCATGGGACACACAAATTGGATTTTAACAGTTGTGATGAGGACATCAATAATTTTAGATCAGATTTCAATCGGATGCACAAATAATCGGATTTGGACTGACAGTGTGAACGTAGCCTAGGAGACTAAGACAGGGGTTCTCAACTCTTCTACAAAGTTTAGCTCCAACCTTGATCAAACTCACCTGCCAATACCTTTCTAGTAATCCTGAAGACCTGGATCAGCTTGTTCATGTGTGTTTGATTTGGGTTAGAGCAAAACTCTGCAGGAAAGTGGACCTTGAGGGCCAGAGGTGAGAACCCCTGGACTACGTCATGATTTTCAATAAAGCTGCTTTGAAACAATATAAAAAGCACTATACCAATAAAAATGACAAAATGCCAAAAAAGTTTATTTATCGGTTTTTCTTGCAAAGAAATTATGGAGGTGAAGCTGCATTGCAATATTGACTTAATTATATAAATTTTATTTAAATTTTTAATATTACTTTTTGCTAGTAAACAGCATGTCTAGGGCGGTTCACCAGTTAGACCAGCAAAAACCAGCAGGGATGTTAATCTAGCTTTTCCTTTGAACAGAGTGAACATGTCTAATGTATGTTTAGCTTAAAATGCTTCTTTGTACTGTAAATATTATTTACTTCCAGAGCATGTATTCAGTTTGGGAGTGCAGGGCTGTCATGGAGGTTCAGGTGACAGAGGGGGAAGAGAAAGTCAAGTGGAAACAGACAAATTGAATCTTTAGTGGAGGAGGTCATGACCCCTGTTTGAGGAGGGGCAGCACATGACGGGACACCCCGTAGAGTCCCTCCCCTAGAGCAATGTCCCAAGCAAAGAGGGGTTAATCGCTTCCTCAGCCCTCCTACAAAACTCAAATAGCGGCTTTCTTTTTCTCTCTTGCCACCCTCACTTTTTTAACAGTCTCTCCATTTATTCCTTTGTTTCATTCCTCCCACCTTCTTCCTCGCTTCATCATTTCTCTTGTCACTCTTTCACCTCGGTCTTCACATTTTTTCTCTCCCATTTTCTGTATCATTTCATGTGTTTTCCTCTCCCATCCCCCAGTCCTCTCTCATCTCAGTCCAGTTAATCAAGAAATGGTTGATAGTCTCTCTCTCTTTCTCTTGATAACTAAACCCTTTACCTTGATAACTCGACCCTCAAGGGATGTTTCTGTGCGTGAATCTATGTGCAGTTTTTGCATTTATCTTTGTGGATGAATGTCAGTGTCTGTCATATTTTATCTCCTAAATAAACTAATAAAATAAATATAAATAAATAAATACAATGTAAAAGTTTATTTTTGGACCATTAATATTTTTTTTTTTTTTTTTTTTTTTACATTGTGACAAATAAACACCCCAAACTTTCATTACTGTAATGTGAAAAAAGTAAACCATAAAACAGTTAAATATACTAAAAAGCAGTAAAACAAAATAATACATAACATTTATGAGTATCACCATTGAGAATAATGTAAATGCCTATCACATATAAACAGGCAGATGTTTCCGTTTCATTCAATGATGCTTTATAATCATCTAGTACTCTATATGATGATCTGTTTCAATGTTCAGATTTTGTGTGTGTGTGTGGTCTGTCTCTCTGTCTTTTCTATCCATTAGCAGGTCAACACGTGAAATTGCCCAGAGCAACTTCCTCTATACATGTCTTTACATTACAGCATTTAAAGAAACGTTTGTGCAAGCTGGACACACACACATTCGCTTATTCAAAGCATATTTTACATTAGCTAAAGATTATGCTTGCAACAACAGGCCAAAACTGCTGTATGAAACTTGATTATGTCAACATTATATAAGGTTCAAAGACTATAGCAGAAATCCCTGAGAAAACTAACAACAAACATCTGCTCAAAAAGATTTGAGAGTTTAATACCCAGAAAACATAAAATATGTTCTAATATGTTTTTTTGGTTAGGTGAACATTCCATTTGATCATTTTGCAAACATTATGGGAATGTTACTTTTGAATGTTCTCTGAACTAAAATGTTTCAGAAAAAAAAAAAAAAAATTACATGAATGATGTATAAATAATGTGCTAATGTTTTTAGAACATTATTAAAAACCAGATAACTTTGAATGAATGTTCTATTAAAGAATGCTTATTCATAACTTAAAGAGAACCTTGCTAGAACATTAGCCAAAGTTCTGAGAATATTCCCTGTTAGTACTGAAAGGACAATAGTAAGTGCTGCTTGACCTCATACTGTATTTTATGTTTTGGATGCTAATATCCCACTAGATTTCAGAAAGATCCACTATTTTGCTTTGAATAACATAGCTATGCTAGCTCACAAGCTAATCTAACATAAATCAGCTGGTCTTTTTAACAGGTTTAGCAAAAACCATATTGAAACAAAATAAAACAGGAACGTTTTGAACGAGAAACGAAAACATTGCCATCAACCAGACAAGCACATACTGAAGTTTTAAATAGAGTTACGTTTGCACTTAACAATTTTTTTCTGCTGTTCTGTGCATGATCACACACAAATCTAAATCTCAGCAGCATTTGTTTCCTGTTCATTCATAAATCTCTGAAGGACAGAGCAATCGCAGACACCTGGAAGCATTTATTCAGCTCCCAGCACACATAACTTCATTACTCAACACGGCTCAGATCTGGAGTTCACGGCAGCTCTGTACATGCCATGAATGATTTGCGGATGCACCAAAAAGAAGAAAGAGAAAGAGAGAGAGAATACGAAAAAAAAGTGAATTCAGCTTTAAAGCCGCCTGCACCCGTTTCACATGTGGAGCTTATTATATCCAATAGCTTTCTGCTGCAATTCAGCCTCGTCTCAGATAATCTTCTCGAAATCACTGTCTTTACTAGTTCCTCTCGCTTGCTCCCTCTCCTCTTTATCCTCATATTCTCGGTTTTATCTGAATCTTGATAATGATCTCTGTGCATCTGTGGCACTGCCGGGCTTGTTTAGGACGATATTTTTTAGACTTTAACTATCCTCATCTGTGCCACTAGTAATCTTCCTCTGCGGCTTCAATCAAGAGCGGTTTCTCTGTGCCACCCAGAGATATATAGACAGAAATATGAAAGCAGTGCTATTGCTCCAATTGTTGGGGGTAACGCATTACAAGTAACTCGAGTTACGTAATCAGATTACTTTTTCAAGTAACTAGTAAAGTAACACGTTACTTTTTCAAATAAGTAACGCAAGTTACTTTTTCACATTTATTGACTGACAGCTCTCCTGTCCCCATGTTGAGAGAAATAAAGTACAGAAGTGTTGTGTGCGCTGTGTGAACATGATGGTTATTGTAGTTCTAGACTAAAGTTAACATGCATTTACTCATCTCACTTGCACAAAAACATTCAGTATTCCTCGAAATGAATAAAAACAGTAAAACGCAATTTCAGAATTTTACGCAAACTTGTAATAATTAACTATATTACATTACACAAATATACTTTATTTATTTGTTTGAGCTGCGCCCTCTACTGTACAGGCGTAAATATGCATTTTCTTCAGCCTGAGGCTTATTTATTTAACTGTTGGTGTGAAAGGGCCTTAAAATTTGCCAAAAATAGAACTTTTTTTATTGTTATTAAAAAAACAAACAAGCAAGCCCAGCACAGGTGAAAAAAAGTAACTCAATAGTAATGTAACGCATTACTTTTCATAAAAAGTAACTAAGTAACGCAAGTAGTTACTTTTTTAGGGAGTAACACAATATTGTAATGCATTACTTTTAAAAGTTACTTTCCCCAACAATGATTGATCCCAGCTCGACCATTGTGCTCAAATCAAGATTTGAGTTTGACTTGTAACACTTCCTGATCTTGTTTCCCACTCTATTCTCTGTATAATTCCTTGTTCTTTTTTTTTTTTCCATTAGCTGTAATTATAAATAAAAGCAAAGCATTTTAGGCCACAAGTGAATTGTAGCTCTTTTCTACTGTATGGAGTCCTGCAGTGAAAGATGTCCTGGTGAGGTATCTTCTCAGTAGAGCAGTCTGTTCGTATTCCACTGAGGGCAGATCATCATCCTCACGGGCCTGCTGAGAACTCCTGCAGGGAACTGGGAACTGAGCCGGAGTTCCAAAGATGTCCAAAACAACATTGGACAGACTGTTTTTTATTTTTATTTATTTTTTTATTTTTTTAATGTGTTTTAAATGCAAATCAGCTAGTGGGCTGCTCTACAAAAAAAAAAAAAAAAAAAAAAAAAGTTTACAATCTATTGGAAAATAAAAGACAAGTTTTGTTGAGTGTTGTAATACTTTCACACTAATTTAGTTTCTGCAAAACTCTAGGGACAGATTAATAAGTTTGGGGTCTGTTAGATTTTTTTATTTTATTTTAGTTTTTTATGTTTTTGAAAGAAGTCTCTTATGCTCACCAAGGCTGCATTTATTTGATCAGAAAATACAGTCAAAATAGAGTTACACACTGTAAAACAGTTTCAGCTGGTTAAATTTAGAAATGAAAGTTCACCTGCTGCCTTAAAAATGTGAGTTAACTCAACTAAACATAAGTTAACTCAACTTGAAGATAAGCTTTGTTTCAACTCTCAAATAGTCAAGACAATGCCTTACTTTAAGTTTAAATTTTAACTTAAAGTAATGCGTTGTCTTGACTATTTTTGAGTTGAAACAAAGCTTATCTTCAAGTTGAGTTAACTCACATTTTTAAGGCAGCAGGTGAACTTTCATTTCTAAGTTTAACCAGCTGAAAATGTTTTACAGATGGTCCCCTTTAGACATTCCATTGACTATAAATAACGTTGCATCTACCTGTCAGCTAACTCTCAGGCCTGGTTTCACAGACAGGGCTTAGGACATTTAAGTAGCTTTTATAAATGTGCCTTTAAAAAAAATATATTACTAGTGTGCATCTTGAGACAAAACAATGGCACTGACATTTTTTTAAGATATGTCCGTGCAAGTTGCTGTTAGTTAAAACAGCTCAAACATGGATTTTAGTTTGGACTAGGCTTAAGCCTTGTCTGTGAAACCGGGGATCAAAGTATTACAGCTGATTCACATGGGGAGTCGGCATCAGCGCTTGAGGGAGGGCATGTCTGAAACTTGGTCATAGTGACAACAGCCAATCACATTACTTCCAGCTTACTTACATGCTATGCTAGCTGTCATTCAATAATAAACAGAGTGCACAGACTCAATACAAGCACAATACACACCAGATTCACCAACTGCCTCTGCTACCTCCTTCCAGGCTTGGTCCCTCCTGTATGAGTCCCGGTACGTATATAAAGACTGATCGCAAAGAACCGGGTGTTTACCCACCGCAATGATAAGCTTTTCCTCCATTTTGTTTGTTCCTCTGTTTTCAGGTGTTGGATGAACACAAGTTGGCTAGCGTCTGCGCTAGGGTATTTGCATAAGGCATCTGATTGGCTGACACCTGCATTGGCACTTGAAAAGTTTTCAACTTCTGCCGCTAGCAACACCAGTGACGTGTCGCAACGGAACGCACAATTCAGTTCAGCAAAGGATGATGTCACCCATTCAAAGTAAATGAGAAACATTAACGCCGACGCCCAGTGTGAATCACCCATTAGTTGAGTACTAGCAGACTGTTTTATATGTACGGTTTGAGTTAACAATACTTACTTTAACACATTATTGGTGTTAATGTTAGTGTAAAAGTTGTAAAAGTCTCTCCTCAGTGTCCAACTCCGGTTTGAACAATGCAAGGCTGAACACCATTACTGACAATCGTCATTTTGGCTGCATGAGATTCTCCAGCTTTGTTGTTGTTGAGCAACCGAAGCGTGAGCTGTTAAAGCTCCGCCCTCTTCTGGAAAGGGGGCAGAGAACAGCAGCTCATTTGCATTTAAAGGGACACACAAAAACGGAGTGTTTTTGTTCACACCCAAATAGGGGCAAATTTGACAAGCTATAATAAATGATCTGTGGGGTATTTTGAGCTGAAACTTCACAGACTGGGGACAACAGAGAGTTATATTACATCTTGAAAAATGGGCATTATAGGTCCCCTTTTAAAAAAGTCCCCATTTAGATAGCTATGAATGGTCAAGTCCTTTTTTGTTTAGCTGTTTATACCAGTGTCATCATTCGGGTGCTTGATGTGTGTGAGAGACTCTCCCCATCCTCTAGGTTTGGTTGATCCTCACCGCTCCTGTTTGTCTTCGATTATAAGTACTGGCACAAGGCGTTCTCTGTTTGTCTCCCGGGGGGCATCGACGGCAGGTGTTGGAGTCTGTTGGGCTTTTAGCTGCGATTGTGCTCCAGACGCTCTGTGATACTACACTAATTCCGCTGGGAGTTGCTACTGCAAACGGGGTGCTTTGCTAAATATGTTTTCGAAAGTTCCTCCTTGTTATCTTTGGGGAAGGAACTGTCATAAGCAGACTTTTCATCGGGACATCTGTTCCGTGTCCACTGTGTTTTAGAGTTAAACTGCCGCAGCCTCTCCGGAAAGGTACTACAGCTGAATTCAGCAGACTAGCACAGGTCAATAAAATTCATCTTTTATGTAGTGGAAAGATATTTAACTTTTAAAGAGGACAATAAAATTTTGCCAAGTTAAAATAGCAGGTTTAATGAGAGCTAAACCATTCATATGACAAAAGAGGGCTGATTTTATTTCACTTCCCTGCTGAAAAGACCATGATTTTATGGTTTATGCTGGTATATCGGTACACTAGCCTATCTAGAAGCTCAGATCCACTTTAGCTCTTGTTGAGGGCGCATGCAATCCTTGATTTGTTCTATTATTCAGATGTCTTGGACTATTGAAAGCCTGACAGCTGATTTGGCATGAATCTGCAGTGACGTGTACGCAGTAGGAGTGGGAATGAGCATCAAGCCCTCGTTTAAACACAACGGGAAAGTAAAGTTTAGATTAGGATTGTCAAAACATTTCAAAGCCTCACAGATACTTTATATGTTTATATTTGACGCCGGTCCACTGGGAAACAACTTCCCAGTTCCAGCATTTTCCAAATCTCTGGTTGAGCATGTCATAAATGATATGGCACTGTAGTGCACAAAAAGCCTCCTTTTGTTCCCTTGCAAGAACCACTCACTGAAGTATTCAGGTCTCACAAAGCAGCAAAGACACTCATTATATCAAGTGTAGTGCTCACATATTCATTATTGAGTTTCTCTCTCTCTCGCTCACTCACTGTGAAGGCATGGTTTTAGGCTAAAAGTGCCTTTCATCAGTGGTATTGTTTATTCGAGGGACAAAAAGCCAGGGCAAACAGCCAGAGTTATTGAAGAGGAAGACCGGCTCGTCCTTTGAACTGTCCAGATGCTGTTTGGATGAATCAGTATGAGTTTGAGGGGAATCAAGCTTTAAAGTTTCAAAGTCTGAAGTTTAAAAGTTTGTTTTCACCTGTTATGATCAGTTTCTAGGTTACGTTGTGTAACGAGCAAAGCTGTGTGTCAGTTGTTAAATTTTCACCATAATATTCAAGTTACTGTTTATAATAAGTAAGGTGCATTACATTAATTTACTGATAAATACAACTGAAAACCCCTCACTTCCTGATGTTGGGAGAAATAAGGCTATATTTAATGTGTGCAAATGCTGTAGGAATTATTGTATGTATGTTTGAGAATGATGGCTATTTTAGAGCGTTTCATGCACAGAATGCAGCAAAGTTTTCTTTCGTTTTGTCTTCAGCAAAACGGATAACCTATTATAGGCTCTGTGGGAAAACGTGCCTCTAACTACATTTCTGCAAAACTCCAAAAACTCCCCTATACATACAATTCACTGCAGTTTCCAGCTGAAAAAACACTGGTTGCAGTAAAACACCAACTTTTTTCTTTTTCACACAAATTATGATTAAAGGGGCAGATTATTGATAAAGAAAGACTTATTTTCACATGGTTTCTTGCACAATACTATGTTATGACCTCAAAACACTGTTACTATAGTGCATGATTTGTAAACTAATACATATTTATGTTTGCATCACATAACCAGCTCCATATGTGTGGGTCTTCTGATGTACTCTAGTAAACTTGCTCGGTAGCTCATCTGGTACAGCGTTGCACTTGTGATGTGAATCCTGTGAAACACGAGTCATGATAAAAGAGCTAAAAGACTTGTAGAAACAGCTAAAGGCTGTGACACCGCTAGTTCTTTGATGTTGGTTTGATGTGCCACAGCCTTAAAGTGACATGGCTGCTTCAGCTTTTTACATTTGGAAGGGGGAATCTCCTCAACCACCAATGTGCACCTGGATGATGCGACAGCAGAATGCCCACCACACACTGGCTTATTGGTGGAGAGGAGACAGTGATGAAGCTATTTAGTATATAATTAGGAGGCCATGATGGACAGATTACACCCCTACACTTTTTCGAAGGACATCCTGAGATTTTTAATAACCACAGAGAGTCAGGACATTGTTTATTGTCTCATCAGCATATTTTTATGGAAGCTTGTTTCCGCCAAAAAATAAAAAAGGTAATTGCAACTTTTTATCTAACAACTCCAACCTTTTTTTTCACAATTGCAAGTTTACATCTTGCTATTCTGACTTCTTTTCTCAAAATTGTGAGATATAAACTCGCAATTGCAAGTTATAATGTCAGAATTGCTAGATATAAACTCATAACTGAGAGAAATAAAGTCAGAATTGCGAGTTATAAACTCCCAGTTCTGACTTTTTTTCTCACAATTGCGAGATATAAACTCGCATTTCTGACTTTTTTTTTTTTTCACAATTGCGAGATATAAACTCGCAATTCTGACTTCTTTTCTTAGAATTGTGAGATGTAAACTTGCAAGTACAAGTTACAAAGTCCAAATCTGATGGAAAAAAAAGACTTTTTTTTTTTTCTCAGAATTGTGAGTTTATATCTCACAATTCTGACTTTATAATTCACAATTGTGTTATAAAGTCAGAATTACGAGATATAAACAAATCTGAGAAAAAAAGTCAGAATTGCGAGTTTGTCGCAATTGCAACTTTATATCTCACAATTCTGACTTTATAACTCACATTTACAACTTTATAACTCACAGTTGCGTGTTATAAAGTCAGAATTGCGAGATATAAACTTTTCTGAGAAAAAAGTCAGAATCGCAACTTTATATCTCGCAATTCTGACTTTATAAGTCACAATTGTGAGAAGAAAATTGTGAGATAAAAAGTCACATTTATACCTTTTTCATTTCGTATTCAGTGGTGGAAACAAGCTTCCATACATTTTTCAAATAAATATGGGTTGAAAAAAAATACCACTTCCAACGTCTGCAAACCGATCATAGTGCAGTCTGGAAGAGAGATTCTCAGTCATGGTGAGGAAAAAGTAACCTTCCAACAAAAGTACTGATACAACATAACTAATTATTTTGTAACATAACTAATTATGTTTAATGCTGTATTGTTACACGTCACTTCTTAATGTAACGTTCCCAAACACTGGCTGTTGGAAGGACACATCAACCAAAGCGGTGGTCGTCTGCCTCTGGGATGGTGAGTGAGGAGAAGAGGATGTCAGCTAAATGCAACAACTGCAAGACAATTAATATTTTATCAGCTGTCATCATCCCCTGAATTTTTGAGTCTGTGTTGGCACATTTTGTTTTGTGACAGTTATGAGAACTGGGGGAAGGAAACAGGGGTGACCAAGATCATGGTGAATAATTCAGATTCACCCACTCCAGACGGATTTGATTTCATTTATTAATTTAATCCCCCCCTGCAGTTGCAAAACTGAATCACGGCTGTCAGCGGACTCGAGTCCATGTCTGCTATACTCTGACCGAAAGCGTTGAGCACTGGCTCCAGACCCCAATAGCATTTGATTTTGAGCGTTCGCATTTAAGCTTGAAAGAAAAGAATCTCCCGAGGGATTCAGAAATGGAGGGAGACCCATCAGCTGTCAAGAGGAACTTAATAAACAAAATGAAAGGGGCTCAGGGGCAGAAGCAATAGAGAATAAAGTCCTTTATGCCTAGAGACACAATCATGTAGCTCAAGACCGTCTTCTTAAAGGAACAGGTCAACCAAAAAAATGTTTAATTCATCTTTTACTCACCCTCAAGTCGTTCCAAGGTGCTTTCTTTCATGGAATACAAAAGTGGAATTTGTCATGAAATTTTTGCATTTCAGTCACGATTCATTTTGTAAACAAGATATCCATTTGGTCCATAACAGAGGCTGTCTGGACCATGAAATATATGGATGAAATACATATCTCATTCACAGAATGAGCAATTTGTGAAGGAAATGCATTTTGTGACTGGAAATCATGAAATGGAATGTACACAAACATTTTGTGGATAAAATGCATTTTATGATCTGAATGTTCTCTGAAGATTAAAAATGTCCATAAAAGGAAATTTTTTTCTTGGTTATCCAAACATTAAGAAAACATTCCTTTTGCAAATGTTGTGGGATTTTTACTTTTGAATGTTCTCTGAACATTCTGAAACAAGTAGTAAAATATAAAAATGTTAGACGAACGTCCAATTAAAATGTTTAAAAAAAAATATTCCATGAATGATGTAGATGTTTTTGTGCTAATGTTTTGAGAACATTATTAAAAATCAGATAACTTTGAACTAACATTCTATTATTGTTACTGAAAGATCATTTGTTCATAACTTTGAGAGAACCTTGCCAGAACGTTAGCCAAAGTTCTGAGAATGTTCCCTGTTAGACAGACAGACAGACAGACAAACAGATAGATAGATAGAACATTAGTTAAGATAATTAATTAAAAGTTAATTAGTTAATTAGTTAGTAGGGGTGCTCACAATCATGAGATTAAAATGTGACAACATTTCTCGTCGAGGTGAAAAAGCTTTCTAGCTTTCTAATTAGGATAGAATATGCCACTACTACGTTCACAGTATTCCTCCACTGTTGAAAACCATTTAATTCTGTTGGATAATGGTCGCTTAAATCCCATCCAGCTCACCCAACACGAGCTATCGTACGTAGTGCAGCAGGAATCTGAGTTCACTGATCACGTGACGAGAGTAAGTGACGAGATGACTGACAAGACCATGGTGGAGGATTCGTTGCGCAGCAAATGTCTGTTCTTGTAGAATCTGCGCTCAGCACCGCCCCTCCCCATTCACAGAGTAAGCACAATCGCGAAAGCGAAAGTAAAACGCGAACGCACATTCAAACATGATTTCAATACCCTGCGTTTTTAAAGCAGCTCCCTGATGCATACAAATATTTCTCAATATGAAAGCTATCTTAGGCTGGGCTGTGCAGTTGTAACCATCTCTTAACTCTGTATCATGCTTGAAGAAAATTTGGTCTCTATTTGCACTTATGAGTATGGTTGCACTTACTGTTTTCACTTAATAAGACTAAGATTTTTTTTTTTTTTTTTTTTTTTTAATTTATATTGTTTTTGTTTCTATAATCAATTTGTGGAAAGGTGTTCAGTTAGGAGGTCCAAAGTTGTAGAAGCTCATAATTCATGTACAGTTCTAAGGTCTGAAGAGACTGAAATCATACAGAGAGAAGCCAGTCAGTTGAGTTTTTGGTAAAACCATTTACAGTGCTTGAACATTGTTGTCTTTTACTGCATATTCTCAGATAGATAGATAGATAGACAGACACTGTCAGAAATTAATATCTAGGGTTAATGCTTTAATGACATTTGACCTTTGACCTTTGACCTTGTGTTACAGCTTTAGTGCATAAACATAAGTCTGACCCCTCTTGGCCTTGAAGCAATGATGTTTACCTGTTCAAGTCCTCTGGGAAGTTCCTACTCACGAGTTTTATAAATTGTGTGTGTGTGGAGTGGTTTTGATCAGAAAAATACTAAGTTGTTTGATAAGAAAATAAGCTGAAAGGGAATCAAGTCCGGGGATATATAACACATAATGATATTTCTTCCCATTTATTTCAGCTTTCCACATACAGTAAAATAACGAGATATTAGCACAGCTCAGTAGTGTAGCCTTGGCAGCCCGTGAATACAAGGAGATCTTCTCTGATTTCAGTGTTTCCGTGGCACAGTGAGCTGAATGAGGAGAGTGCATCAGTGAGCACAAGAAAATATTTGAGAGAGATTGAGAGAGAGAGGGCGCATACATATTCACTAGAATTTGCCTCAAAGAGAATCTATTTGCAAATCCCCGACTGCTGCCTCCTGCACGCAGGACCATGACATTTCAACAAGAGGAGGGTCCCCACGGCTTTCAGGCTCGGGGAAAATGTATTTTGAGAGCCGTGTGTTTGCGGTGTTTGTCTCAATACATCTGTTGGAGGAACTGTAAATTAACTTTTTATTATTCATTCTTTCATGGCCATCACTAGGTCTGGGAGGCCTGCTGTTTTCTGCGGTATTATTTAAATTTGTCCTGTAATGAGGAGGGGGGAATCAGCTTTCCTTTATCTTGTTCAGACCTGCCTGACATGTCTTTGTTTTCTCACAGCTGGGGAGCCGTAACTGATCTTACAATCCAATTTTTTTTTTCTTTTTTGATAAACATTCATTCAACTCTTTGAACATTTGAAATAGCTGGCGGTCTTTGATTGTTTGTGGTGTTTGTTTACATGGATTTTGAATTGAGGAGCATATAAACAGTTTAGTAAAGATTGCAGTAATTGAGGCATTTCACATTTCAGGCCTAATATGCATGACTCAAAATAAAAACACTCACGCAGCGGAATGAATCGTGCTCTCGGCAGCTTTGAGCTTTTTAACTTTATAATCATATTCAGTGAAGCCTGATTAGATTTATTAGATTGAACACGAGGCGCTCTAGAAAGGACAGACTAATTAGATTTGATTGTAATAATGTCTGAGAAATTTCCATGTGTATCATAAAACAAATATAGATTATGTTAATGTTTTGTTTCTCTGCGAGTCAGCATTTGTATGTATAATTGTGGATTCAGTCCCACTGAATATTTTATGTGCGTGTCAGGAGCATGTCTAGTTTATTAGTTTATTATCTGTTTTTATAGTTTGTTTTTTTTCCCTTTTGTCTATATTTTAATTTTAATGGGAAAAATCTATAATGTGACAAATAAAAATAATAAATAAATACAATGTAATGTCAATATTTAAATTGTAAAGTGTTTATACATAATAATAATATTTGTTGTAATTCATTTTATTTATGCTGATTTAAATGTAAAAATCTTATTTTATTGTATTTCAGAGAATGTCGTCACTATGAAAAATAATGAAAAATAATAAATAAAATAAATAAATAAAACAAAATAAATAAATTTATATTAAAAGTACAATTTTCTGGATGCATTGTGACAATTGAAATTGGATATGGTGAAAAAAATTATATTTCAATGTTTTTTTGTTCACTAGCAAAACTTTTGCATTCTCTCACCAAAGTATTGCATTCCCTGAGAAACTGCATCCACTCGCAAAAGTTATAGTTTTTCCTCCCACCTCATATTATATCCATCACAAAAAGTTTAGTGAGTTAACACAAAAGTTTTGTGAGAGAATAAAAAAAAAATATATATATATATATATATATGTTCCTTCCTTCACCAACACCATGTCCCTTTAGAGGCCCCCTTAGAAATGTGACCTGGACATATTTTATGCTATATACACGGCCCGGACAAAAAAAAAAAAAAAAAAATCGCTGTTTGGTGAAATAGGCAAATAGAAGATCTTGACCAAAAATGTATAAACCTTGTGATGAAAATAAATGTTGTGATGTTATTTCTACCAAGAAGTCAATTTTTGGGCAAGATCTTGTATTGACAATGCAAGAGGTGAGCACTCTGTAAAGTCTACTCCAGCACATCCCCAAGATTTTCAATGATTTTAAGGTCTGTACTTCGAGGTGTCAATTCATGTGTGAAAATGATTCTTCATGCTCCTCCAAATAGAACTCAGACAGTCAAAGTAAATAATAATTTCAAGTAAAATACTGGCGTTCCACAGGGCTGTGTTAACTCACCAGTTCTTTTCACGCTGTACACTAGTGAGTGCTCAAGTAGGTACTCACAGAACTACATTCTGAAGTACTCGGATGATACAGTAATCTTAAGTCTGCTGAAAAAACAAGTCTCTTCTTCTATTTATTATTCTGAGATTAACTCATTTGTTGATTGATTGGTGAATACTAAAAAAACTTTGGAAATCATTTTTGATCCTAAGGGTATTGGAGATCTGGGGCCTCATTTATAAAATGTTGCACAGAAACCGTCCTAAATTTGATCTTACGATCATTTCTCAGATGTGCGTACGTGTGATTCATAGAATGAACGTACACACAGAAAACGAGTGTACGCCTCTCTTTCAGATGTGAAATCTTTAAATCGCAAATGATCTTGAGCTTGCATGCAGCTGAATGGTTTCAGTTCTCCGCATTGTAAACGACACCTAATTAATGTCATTTACATATAAAAGATCAACAGTCATCGTCCAAATCCTTAGCGAGCTGCAAGAATAGCTTAGATTTCCAAAAACCTGCAGTAATCTGACAATGAAAATTGCGTACGTCTGCTCAGACCCTGACGTGGCTCTAAGCACTTTTCCACGTCAAAGACTGTTTTTATAAATATGAGCGTTGCCGTGGATTTAAAGGGGTGGTTCACTGTTTTTTTTCTAGGCTTGATTGTGTTTATAGGGCGCAGTTTAACATGTCTTAATGCTTCGTTTTTATATATTTTACCTTTACTCTACACCGCTGTTTCCACTGTCATTTGAACGGCCGGATTGACTTCCTGATTCTATGATACCACTCCCTCCGAAATACGCAATGGGCTCAGATTGGTTAGCTGGCCCAGTGTATTGTGATTCGCTGAAGTGTTCTTAAACACCACGCCCCTTACCATCAGTTGTTACATGTGCTTTAGTGGAAATGTAAATAATGGCGTCTATATTATCATATTGAGCCCGAATCAGACCCAGATAGCAGTAATGATGAAAAGGGTCAAGCAGAACCTCTGCAAGCACGGTTTATTTCCATTTGTATTTGTGTCAAAGTGTTTAGATGCTGTCACTTGTAAATGTTACTGCTGTTTGTTAGCTTTCAATATACGGTTTTATCCTGATTAAAGCTTTACTTTAGCTGAATACATGACTGAGTAGTAGCATTTTTGTAAAGGTATCGTTTAATTTATAGCATGAACAACTGTTTGTCTATGAATATAGAAGTTTGTTGGTGTTTGTTAGAGAAGTATGCAATAGAATTTAGCTAACTGGCTAGCGAAGCAAAAACGCGTTGGTCTTTGTTTAAGTCCTTGATGCAACCAAAAAACAGCAACAGAACTATACATTTAAAAAACATGTACAAACAATAAAACGTACTTACAGTTTGGGGCCCATAAACAGCAGCTTCTGCTTTTAAAGTGGGAACTGCTCCATCTTTCAGTAATAGCCTTGATGCAAATCCAGCATTGAACTCGTGTAGATTCTGAAAGCTGTCTTCCACGCCGCATCCATTGTAGACAGTGTTTTTTACAGTCTATGGTGTAGACAATATCACTGATTAATGGATTCTATTATCTTTTGACGCTTCGCGGTGCGCGTGTCCACTGTAGACAACTCTTCGGCTTCCATATGCCGCGCGACATGGCCTCGCCCACTTTGTGGCAGTGTTTTGCAGGGTTTATGATGTCACCAACCCGGGAAGAAGCTCGTTGTAGTCCAAACCGGTCGTTTTTGTAGGCATTAAACTGCCATAACTTTAAAATAATTTTTTTTTATTTTTTTTTTTTTTTTACAAAGATTGCGGTTTTATGGAGTTGATAGGGACATTTTTGTTCCTCTTTGTATAAGAAAATGTTATCAGACAAAGATATTGTTTGAACTGCTATGAAAATGATTGGATTGAAAGACAATCCCAGTATTCAGACTCTATTTTAACTTATGTTTTATTGTATTATATCACCTTTCTCCCATGAAGACTTTGATGGCAATCATTCCTCGTAAGGCTTAATCAAGCTCCAGACTCACACTCTGATGCAATTAAAACTCATGCAGTGACTCACAGGTCAAGCCAATTAGAACGATCAGTCTCTTATTTGGAGCTGTTCTCTGCTGTCATGTTGAAGTACTGTGAGGTTTCAGGGTTTCAGAGCGGTTTCATGCTTATCTGCGTACTTTCATCTTATCAGTCACACACTAAACCAGCACATTCTCATAGTCACTTCCTTTTCCTGTGTATGGGAACAGGTGGATGTTAAGGGCTGTGTGTGCATGTTTTTAGTTGGCCCACTTTACTATAGCCGAAAAAAAGGAAGAAAGCTAGAAAGAAAACACAACCATCCATCAAAAGCACTGGTGTCAACGTTTGCCCAATAAAAAAAGGTGTAAATAATATGTGAGATATTGTGTGTGTGCATGTTAGTGTGCACTACCTATTAGTTTGTGTGTGTGTGTGTGTTTGAGTTATTGTGCACCATTGGGAGATGTATGCCATAAAAACTGCAGCCATTTCCCTCACAAGAATATATGAGCTCTTCTACTTTACCCATAACGCTGTGCTTCAGTTAATGGAGCAGTGGGTCTCAGCTAACGACCCATAAACGACACAGGCCTGAGAAAGGCCATCTCCAGAACACACACACACACACACACACTCAAAAAACACAGTAAAAGAAATTAAATCATTTCCCCGGACTTTCCAAATAGGCTTTATGTCTCTGGAGTGCTATTCCGGTTTTTAATTTCTCTTCTCTTGTTCTGAAATCATTACAGCTGCATCTGAAACCGGTTCAGACATTACTTATGTACATAAATACAGCCCACTGGAAGTCTCTCTGATGTCTAGCTCTCATTAGACCACTAGAGGATAGAGAATAAAAGACAAGGTGAGAGGAAAGTGTACGTATCCATCCTCTCGTTAATGAAAGGAACTAATTAATGATGACAGCTGCACTCTGGCTCGTAAATAACCAAACCAAGGTCATCTCGGTACGCTGGTGTAAAAGGCAGAGCCTTTGGCATTCAGAAAGGCTCATTTGTTCTTTGAACAGCAGTAGTTCACTTCTAAGTTCAGTGAAGTCTCGAGTAATGGTATTTTCATGTGTTTTAAAAAGCACTGTTAAAAGTGACCTCTGACCTTTAACGGTTTAAACAAAGAAAGTTTAAATTTCATTCCAAAATAAAAAAAAGCTTTTTTATGTTGCTTATTTTAGCTCCATTTAAGAATATTTTTTGCATTGTGACATTATTTTTCTTACACATGTATATACACTCTGTACTTTTTCCATTGAAACAGTACTATACCATAAAAACAATGCATTCTGGGTAATATTTGTCATTTTAAGAAAAGAGGCCTATAAGCTACTTACTCAAAAACGACAAATAATATTACCCAGAATGCATTGTAATGAATGCATTGTAATATACAGAAGTAACATACTGTAAAAACAATGCATTTTGGGTAATATTTGTCGTTTTCGAGAAAGTAGCCTATAATGTGAAAATGACAAATAATATTACCCAGAATGCATTGTTTTTACTGTATATTACTGTTTCAATGGAAAACAGTGTTTTACTGTATAATTTTTTTTATTTTTTAAGTTATTTTTAGAGTGTTGGTGAGCAGAAGAGAACACACACACACACACACACAAAATTTCCGCCTCCACTTTTGAACAGCGGCAGAAGTGTGTATTATGAAGGCTTGTTTCTGCCACTAAATAAAAAAAAAGTTTAAAAAGGCAATTGCGATGTTTTATCTCGCAATTCTGACATTTTTTTTCGCAATTGTGAGTTTTTATCATGCAATTTTGACTTTATATCTCACTATTCTGACTTTTTTCAGAATTGCGACATATGAACTCACAATTGCAAGTTATACAGTCAGAATTGCATTATATAAACACGCAATTGCAAGTTATAGAGTCAGAATTGCGAGATATAAACTCACAATTCTGAGAAAAAACGTCATTTTTTTTTCCCTCACAATTGCACACTATAACACATAAGTATAACACATAAATTGCGAGTTTATATCTCACAATTCTGAGAAAAAAAGATAATAAGTCGCAATTACCTTTTTTATTTTTTATTTCATGGTGGAAACAAGCTTCCATAGTATATTCTGCTTTAGGTTTCTAAATTACAAATTC
This sequence comes from Hypophthalmichthys molitrix, assembly GCA_037950675.1. NCBI lineage: Eukaryota > Metazoa > Chordata > Actinopteri > Cypriniformes > Xenocyprididae > Hypophthalmichthys > Hypophthalmichthys molitrix. Next base: position 4,705,026 of record CM075505.1, read on the forward strand.
TATACACATTTATGCTATTTTTTTCATAGTTGTGGTCAGACTACTTTGCAATTATTTTAAGAGCTTTTTCTTCTTTGTGGTATAATCTATTTCAGATAAAACGTCTTATAAATGGCATGTAAAAGCAATATGAATCATATTTGATTGCTTCACATGTCAAAATAAGCTGCAAAGTGAACTTGGTCGATAGTTTACCACACATATGCGTTTAGATGCTGTGAGTAGTTTGAGTTGTATGTTCATGTGTCCATTGGAATGATACAGTTTACAGTGTTCATTCAGACTATGAGACAGACTAGCTTGTGTTTTACTGTCCTCTGTATACTGTATGATGAACTCACTGTAAAGGAGAAGCTCTTTCTCTTTCTCTCACCTGTAATAGAGTCAGCCAGCGTCCAGCCTCTGTCTGGTACACCAGCAGAGACAGACAGAGAGAAATGACTTTATCTCTGTTCTCAGGCATGAGCTCCGGCTCTCTTAATCAACACCCCCTGTGCTCCTGAATTAGATTCACACCTGTTTGGAATCCATTTGAAAGCCTCTTCTTATTACTGCAGAAATGGATTGCTGTGTGTGTGTGTGTGTGTGTGTGTGTGTGTGGTTTTGCCTGGATCAGCCAATTGTCCCCATGAGGAAAATAACTTAATACATATACTAAATAACATCTTAATGAAAATATAGAGATGTAGAATTGTTTGTGGGAAGGTTACAGGATATAAAATATCATTAGCTCTGTAAAAACAATAGAAGTCAATGAAAGTCCCCTCCATAATAGAGAGAGAGAGAGTGTGTGTGTGTGTGGTCCTGGAAAACCCTACGTTATGGGGACAAAAAGTCCCCTCAAAGATGGTAATATCCGAAATCCTTTCATGGGGACATTTTTGGTGAGGATAACAACTTACAAATCATACTAAGTGATTTTTTTTTGAAAATTTAAAAATGCAGAAAGTTTTCTGTGATGGATAGGTTTAGAGTTATATAGATTTAGAGTTATTTATAGAGTTATAATTATAAATAAATATACAGTTTGTACAGTATAAAGTCTATGGAAAGTCCCCATAAAACATGTACAGGTTTGGCTATACTTGTGAGGGCCAAATGTCCTCACCTATATAGTTAAAGGGGATATAAGTCTCTGGTGTCCTCAGAATGCGTCTGTGAAGTTTCAGCTCAAAATACCCCACAGATCATTTATTATAGCTTGTCAAATTTGCCCCTATTTGGGTGTGGGCAAAAACACGCCGTTTTTGTGTGTGTCCCTTTTAAATGCAAATGAGCTGCTGCTCCTGGCCCGCTTTCCAGAAGAGGGAGGAGCTTTAACAGCTCGCACTTTGGTTGCTCAACAACAACAAAGCTGGAAAATTTCACGCAGCCAAAATGACGATTGTCAGTAACGGTGTTCAGGCTTACATTGTTCAAACCGGAGTCAGACACTGATGGAGAGACTCAGGACTTTTAGAATGAATCTGGACGTTTCTGAACGGTTAGTGGATACATTTATGTAATTGCTGTGGAGTTGATTTAACTCATCGACTAGCATGTACTGTCATGTTAATCTTTTGTGCAAATCCCGTGTTGAATTGACCCTCGTTTGTGAAGCAGTCTGACGTAAAACGACGGCATGGCAACACTCTACTACAACAACTCTACCTCTTCTCTAAAGCAGCCCAACATGGCCTCGCCCCCTTTTTTTGCGTGTTCCCGGGCAGGGTTTATGTAAATTTTAGGGTTTGTGATGTCATCAACCCGGGAAGCAGCTCGTTGTAGTCCCTTCTAGCCTTTTGTTGTAGTCCTTAAAAAGCGATTTCTGTAAAAGAACATATCTCCCTTTGCATTGAACTTTGAGCCTCATAACTTTGCAGATGCTGTTTATGCTCTAACAGCTACATTACACACTAACTAAAGTTTAAAAAGTGAAATCATAATTAAGGACCCCTTTAAATATTATAACAACCGACTAGTAAGAGCATTTTACTGTTCCTCACTAGTTAAAAAGGCTTATAAATCAGCCAAAACATGTTTATTTTAATCTAGTGTTTTGCATGTTTCTGTGATGGGTAGGTTACTTCCTGTTTCCTCGTAAACCAAATAACTTAAAAAAACATACTAAACAGTGTCTTTTTTTTTTTTAAATGCAAAATGTTTTCTGTGATAGGTAGGGTTAGTGTAGGCAGGGGGATAGAATATACAGTTTCTACAGTATAAAAACTGCAGAGCTGAATGCATGATGCACATCATTCCCGAACATGAAAGTGCGTGTTCAGGCAGCTTCTGCGGAGGAAGTTTGCAATGCTCTTCAGAAACACTCACTAAACTGTGTCCCTGTGTACCAGACTCAATTTACATCAAATAAGCACACCTGGGCAAATATAACTGACCAGAGCTGAGGGCAGTATACCTGTATACTTAAAGAACAGTCAGAAAGCACTTTTGGACTTTAATAAATCCCTGTATTCAGTTAGATGTTCTCCCTTTAGGTTCTTCTCTTATATAGAATGTAATGCACAAGTGATTGTTTTAGAGGTGCCTGTACCACTTTCCCTGATGACATTATATATATAAAACATTCTTAATGCATTACAGACATTCATAATGTTTTATAATACACAATCTAATGCAGCATTTATTTAATATTTCATTTTGCATCCTCACTTTTTCCATTTATATATTGTGCATTATAATGTTGTGGGGTCTAAATTCACTGTAAATTCACATTTAGTATTTGGTGTTTTATTTTTATTTATTAAACCAATATAGAACTTTAAAATCATCAATTTATCTGACATCAGTATTAGTATACAGTATATATAGATAAAAACTATATATAAAGCATATACATTAGCATTCAAAAGTTTGGGTTTGGTTAGATTTTTTATGTTTTTAAAATATGTCTCATATGCTCGGCTGTTTTCAACATTGATAATAATTAGAAATGTTTCTTAAGCACAAAATCAGCATATTAGAATGATTTCTGAAGGATCATGTGACACTAAAGACGGGAGTAATGATTCTGAAAATTCAGCTTTGCATCACAGGAATAAATTAAATTTTAAACATATTACAATAAAAAACAGTTATTTTAAATTGTAATAATATTTCACAATATTCCTATTATATTGAATTTTTCATCCAATAAATGCAGCCGTGGTAAACAGGAGAGACTTCTTTCAAAAACATAAAAAATCTTTTCAATCAAAAACGGTAGCCACACACACTCATGTCTGATAACTATTTATTTATATGCTAATTTTAATGCATTTTAACACTGTTTATATTTCGAAGAAAGGTGTTTGTTGTGTTTTTGAGCTTTGGGACATTGTTATACTCCACATGTACCAAAAATGCTGTGAAGTCTCATTTATAATTAACTTATTAACTTAACGAAGTCATCTATTTCTGCACAGAGGGTTTTTATGTAACAAGAGCTGAATGGAAATGCTGAAGTGCTCGACAGACCTCCAACCAGAGTTGAGAGGTGGATTATGGGTAGGCGTTCAGCCAAACACTTATAATCTTGCCTTATGACATTGAGATTTAATGTGTTTAATAAGCTCGTGAGTACTGTGGGGAGCTGTGGAGAGCAGATATGTGTGTGAGCGACACAAGGTCAGGCTCTGTTCTTTAGTCAAGTGGCCGTAAAAAACAGAAGGAAATCCCCTTCCTATAACACACAGTAAATCTCCGTGAAAACTGAGCCGTTACATACAGAGAAAGAAACACGCATACAGCAGACATAAAATGTGCCGCAAGCTTAAAATACTTTTTATTAGCCTACTTATTATTGTTTTTCTCCATTATGTCATCTAATGGAGTTTGGGTTCCTTGCCACTGTCGCCTCTGTCTTGCTTAGTTGGGGACACTTAATATTCAAATATATTATTGATTTGACTGCACTGACACTATTGGATGAGAACTGAACTGAGATGGACAATGACATCACTGTTTTCTGCAGAGCCAAACTGAACTAATTTAATAATTGATGATCTTTACAACAGAACTGAATCAACACAGAACTGACTTCAGCTGAACAAGGACACTTTTTTTTTTTCTTTTTAGAGCTGCTTTACAGCTGAATTGAACTATGTTTGCATCATTGAATCATAATTTTCCGTTTGTTCACTGTAAAGATATTTTGAAACAATCTGTATTGTATAAAGCACAATAAAAATAAAGGAGACTTGGCTTGACTATTGTTTAATTGTTCAAATATTATGTAAATAAACCATTTTTTAATTGTTTTATATAATTTAGTATAAAATACAATTAAAAATGGTTTACGTTGCAAAATAAAATAAAAATAATACATTAAAATAAAAAACAAAAAACTTTACTTTTGGGACTTGTTACATATTTTTGTGCTTTTGTGTTAATATTTATGTATATATGAGGCTTGACTGTTTGTGTATTTAATAGGAAACATGCGAGCGAACAAGCAGAAATGTATAATTTTTTTAATTGTTCAAATAGTAAATAAACCATTTTTAATTATGTGTTTATATTACATTATATTGTATTACAGATACAATAATAGAATAAAATACAAGTAAAAACTATTTAAAAATGGTTTAGGGTTAGGGGACATTTAAAAAAATACATCTTTATATGCATTTTTGTTAATGTTTATGTATATATGAGGCTTGTCTGTTAAAAGCATTATGTTTGTGTATTTAAAAGGAATCGTGAGAGCAAAAGAGCAGAAAGGAAGACACGAGTGAGAAATGTCCACGTAAATGGCTCTAGAATGATGTATGAGGTGGTGTGTTAATTGTCCGGGCGTCTGAGGTGATAAGGAGGAAGTGTGTCCTTTCTCTCTCTCCCTCTTTTGTCACACACTGCTGTGTATTTATGGCACGAAGCAATTTTGGTGATGAAATATTTATGGCAATCACTCTCAGAGTAACATGGGAAGCCGGTCAATCATGAGAGCCCAGCACAATGTTTATCTCCTGAGGGGAAAAAAGACGCATATCGGTGTCTGCACAAGAGTGCTGTGTGTGTGTGTGTGTGTGTGTAAGAGTGAGAGAGAGAAAGAGAGAGAGAGAGCACTGCTTGAAAAGCTCAGAAATGAAAACATCTTTAATTTAAGAGAACGGTAACCCAATTTGAGAGAGGAATTTCCCCTGTTTATACAGTGTCAATACTGTTTTAGCTCATTTGACCGGGCTGTTTGGCTGAGAGACGTTTAGCCTGGATATTCTGAGCACAAAAGAAGGTCAGACACTAAATATAATCCAGACTTCTGCCTCAAACAGTATCTGTCACCGGTTGCGACACAGACTTTGTATAACACTCTTAGAACCAGGCTGAACCAGGTAAAATAGCCAATCAGAAACATTTCTGATGTTTGTCATACAGTGATGCAGAGTGTAATTTTAGACCTTTTGAATATAGCCAAAAGAAAAGAAAAGAAAAAAAAAAAAACACTTCCAGTGTGAACCAGATGCAACATCACCAATGCATGAAGCATACTTTCACATATTATTTCAAAATAGTTTTACTCATTATGCAGTATATAATGCACAGATCATCATAATCACAACACTAGTGTTCCTTCTAAACTGTGTTGGAAATGGAATACTGTTGTAAAGCTTACTGCATACTGCACACTATTTTAAAGAAAGAAAGAATATTTAAATTTAGTTTAAATTTTATACTGCACACTTTGGCATTAACACATCATAGTGTGAGCATAGAGCTTGCAACACCAAGGTCATAGGTTCGATTCCCAAGGAAAGCATGAAAAAACTGAATGCATTGTGATTCACTTTGGATAAAAGGCTCTGTTTATACCTGGTATAAAAAAGCATTTTCGTTGATTGGATCGACGCTAAATACAGCTTGTCCACTTTTGACCACTTCCAGAGGTAGTCGAAAACGCATTTGACCAGGTTGCTTTCGTAGTGTAGACGCTCATGTGGTTGAATGTGTTTGAGCAGCCACAAAAGACCGCCTACTCTCCACCTACTGACCTAATGCGTAAACATTATGGGAAACGCACTAACCAGACGGGATTTAAACTTTGTCGGCTGAAGACACAAGTTTGGTATGAAGACGAAAAAGTACCAAGCACAATGTTCTCTCACCATTCCTGATTTCTTACACGTACTCACATCGTTTGGCATGGTCTTGCGACTGTCAGAGCAGAAACTAAACCTTCTGCTCTCCGTATGTTTTCCATCATCTCCTTTCGTGTTCATATATAAATTTCGCAAGCTTATTTCATCCATTAGATTGAAAGGTCTAAAAGAGCCCTTACATTTACCCGCCCATAGACCCTCCCCTCAAAGAAATTAGGGGCTGTATTTATCAAGCCTCTGAGAATTACTCACAAGAACACTGCTAAGAATTGACTTAAAGGTGGACTCAGTAGTATTTCAAATACAGTGTTGGTAAGATAGTCGGGCCGATACCAACAGCAATCATCTAACCAATCAGCATTAGGGGGCGTATGACGGTCGAGGAGAGAGAACAAGCAAGAGGGAGATTTGAAAATATATACATATAAAAAAAAAAAACGCAGAATGAGAAAGGCGACACAATACAAAAGAGCTCAAGAGAATATCACTGGAATGAAGGTTTATGCCTGGGCAAAATGCTTTAGGACCCGTGTTTATATTAGAAAAGCTTTCCAGCACTGGAGAGAGCTAAGGCCTGAAAACAGACGCAGAGGCTGCTTTGATTCCGCTCATGTGAGTAACACTGGGTTGTGATTGTCTGGAGCTGCTGTGCTGTCAGAAACTAACAACGGAAACTTTGTATTTACTCTTGTGTACTGTATGTTCATTTTTTTGTGCTTCCTTGTCGTTCGTTCATCAACTGTGCTTTGTTTTTCATGAAGCATTTCATGAAGGAGTGTGAGTTTTGGAGGCGGAGCAATGAAGAGAGGGGTGGGTTTGTTTGGGATGATTTCAAATATCAACAATGTCCAACAGCGTTGTTCAAATACTACTTACAGCACTTTTAAGAGTAAAAAAATTCTTGGCTCAAAGCTGTGCTTAAAAGTTAGTTATCAAGCATATCATTATCGTAATTTAAGTGAAGTGTAGGACTAAATCTTAAGTGTCAGTCTTAGAGATGATTCACAACACTTTGTTGTGCCACAAATGGGATTTTGGATGACCAATCACTGAATAGATTTCCTTATTTAAAAATATTCTCATAAATTCACGTTGAATGGTGAAATTCCTAAGAGGAGTTTACATTCAACACACATTTGACAATAAGGAATTTTCAAGAGAATACATTATGATATACACATTGGAAATGAAAGATAAACACGTTTTCCACCATGTCTTAATTGCACATTTTAAACCACTGTGCTGTTAACTGTCCTGCCTATATGTAGCCTAGATTTTATGATATAATCAGCCATCATGGATTCCAAAAGAAAACCAAACTGGCATGAGGATGAAGCGCTACTGCTTGCTGAATTAGTCAAACAAATTCAGCCCAACATTAACCAGCGCTGACAAAGAGGAGGCCTGTTCTGTCAAAATGATACCGTTTGATTAACTGCTCGTTGTCAAACATTTCAAAAACACTCTTGCTCCCCTGAAAGATTTGCGCAAGTCTCTGTCTCCTCAGTGCCATCACAAGCCCCTACTGGCAACTCCTAACCACTTGAGAGACCTCTCGAACTGTCTTAAAAAACTGGGAGAGTAAGAGTGATTCTTAGCTTTAAGAAATTTGATAACTTGCTTTTATGCTTAAGTTTGAAAGTATGAGTAAAATTAATGAATTCTCAGCACTTAAGACTAAAATGGCACTTTGAGAAGCTTGATATATACGGGCCCAGGACAGAAGTGGCTGAAAGTGGACAAAAAGAGATGGATTAAAATACTGGGTGTAGACGGGTATGTGTCTCCCTCGTCTATACGATCAAACAAAATGCTTCTTAAAGGGTTTTTCTCCCAAAACTGAAAATTATCCCATAATTTACTCACCCTCAAGCCATCCTAGGTATACAGTATATGACTTTCTTCTTTGAGCCGAACATAATCAGAGTTATGTTAAACAATATCCTGGCTCTTCCAAGCTTTATAATAGGAGGGAGTGGTGTCATTTTTTGAAGCCCAAAAAAGTGCATCATAAACATAATCCATACGGCTCCAGGAGGTTAATAAAGGCCTTCTGAAATGAAGCGAAGCATTTTTGTAAGAAAAATGTCCATATTTATAACTTTATAATTACAAACTCAAGCTCCTCCAACAATTCTCTTTAAAAATTCTCGTTTTAGACTTCTAATTTGTAACAAGTGTCTTGTTTAGCTCTATCCTCTGCACTTCTGCGTTCAGCAATACGTCATGTGTGGGATCAGAGGTCACTCTTCCACCGGAACTAGACTTGCATACAGCCGTTACCAAAAACCAGTGATTCTAATTTATAAAATTTTATATTATATATTTCATACAAAAATGCATCACTTCGCTTCAGAAGGCCTTTATTAACCCCCTGGAGCCATATGGATTACTTCTAGTTCTAGTTAGTGACTTGATGGGCTTCAAAAAAATGGTACCATTTACTCCCATTATAAAGCTTGGAAGAGTCAGGATATTTTTTAATATAACTCTGATTGTGTTTGGCTGAAAGACGAAAGTCATATACACCTAGGATGGCTTGATTTTCATTTTTGGCTGAACTGTCCCTTTAATACCAGGTATAAACAGGGCAAAACTGTCTATCAAATGCATAGATGTAAATATAAGTCATCCAGGTAATCTATGTATACTGAAAATATGCATACTCTACATACTGCAGAAAAAGCACCTGTAGCATGGTAATATTTGAAGCCTAACCTCTGTGTTTGTGAAGCGTATGTGAGCGAGAGAGATGGTGAAAGAGGTGGTTTGGAGTTCAGTTTTGATCATCAGTCCGTGGTAATGCCTCTGGCTTTTTGACAGTGCCAAGACTTACAAACACATTCCCTTCACGAAAGCCGACACTCCTGCGGACGGTCAGAAGGGCTACAGAGAGAGGCCTGGACTCCATCACAGCTCCTGTTGGAAGGTGTCTGTAAGTCACGACCACCGGCGAGCGCTTGGCCAAACCAAACTCTGCCGAAACAAGTGAGCAGATTGTGAGTTGCGGATGAAATGCACATTCGTGGAATTTTCGAGCTCATACGTTCCCGCCTGCACAATGCCTCCTTTTCACACGTCTGCTCTCGGTCCCACCTGCACAAACCGCAGCGAGATCAGCCTCTCCCACCCGGAGCTGACAGAGCTAAATAAACACACAGCTGCTGGCGAATGAACACGGGCCAGTAATGGGTTTTAATTGATTTGTAAGGTGGCTGGATTGCAGCGCTGTTGCATTATTGATCAGGCCGAGGCCCAATCGTAGGTTCCACACCGGATCGTTTGAGCATGCTGATAAAAAGGCTGAGGCCATGAACAGGTTTCAGTATTTTTCCTCTTCAGAGAGCATATCTGAACAGTCTCGAAAATACAGTTCCTTTGAGATTGGCAGCTTTTATTGTGGCTGAGAAACAAGGGGTGAAGGGAAGACATATACTATAGTGTATATATATATATATATATATATATATATATATATATATATATATATATATATATATATATATATGTGTGTGTGTGTGTAGGGGAGGCACTTTAATATCCCCCTGTAGTGAAAATCAAGTTTTTAATGTTGTTTATATGTCTGTGGTGTTTTTAAAATGCTTTAAGACAATCCATGTGCAAATTCATAAGTCAACACCATTGCTGAGTATTTTCTCTTTATAACTGCAGTGATCTAAATACAGTGTCAAAAACACAATTTGAAATCGCTGGTGTTTCTGACGTCACAAACTACCTTGTAACCAATCACGTCAACGAGTGATCGTCAACAAGTGGATCTCTGAGCTGGGCTGCATTCCAGTTCGTTTTTTTATGCCCTTTTTTTTCCTTATGAAACTGTTTAATGCAGCATTCTATATGTATATAGGTATGTTTGGGTTGTTTTAGATATTTAAAAATACACACACATATATATATATATATATATATATATCATAGAGTTGTTTGTGGTGAGGTAAATTAAACGCGATACGCAGTGACGTCACAGTCGTGTTGCACTGTGGTATATGGAGCTGCCTGAAGTGTACATATGAAGTAGACTCGCTCCCTCAGTCCAAATCAAGGGAGCAAGGGTCTCATCTACTTCACGAAGTGGAACGCACTTCAAAATGGCAGCAGGGATCCCCCTGAGGGGAAGTTCGCGAATACATGTCTAAAAGCGGAGTGGAACACAGCCCTGGTGTGAGTGAGTAGAGGCGGGGCTAATTTGCATATTCATAGAACCGTGTACACTAATTGTGGCAAGGGTGTAGAGTTACATTGATGCTGTTTTTTTCAAGGAAAAAACTTTTAAATATGTCATTTTGGTGATCAAAGATGAGTTTTAAGGGATAAAATTATTGACTACAGGGGGACTTTAAAAGCATTTTGCACCCATGCAGTTTTTAAAGAATTCTTTATCTGCTTATCTTATTAATGCGTTATGTTTTTTTGTGGCACATGCTAAGGGTTTGAGCTACAGGCATGAATGATACCTTAAATTGTGCAGCTTGTTACATTTAGATGTATGCATTTGACAGTTACTTTTATCCGAAGTGATGTATGTTGGTTTTGATTTAGACCAGCATAAATGGGAATTTAAGGCATGACCTTGTTGTTGCTCTACCATTTGAGTGAACTTGTTGAAGAGAACTTACTGAGAGCAACTGAATCACATTGCAGGCGTTAAAAGAAACAACAAAGAATACCCTAGCAACACCCTAGCAACCACCCAGGTAACCCTAGCAATGCCATAGCAACCACCTAGAATGCTGTAGCTACTACCTTGCAATGCTGTAGCAACCACTTTGTAATAGATGTCTCTAGTTGTGAGATTTAGCTCAATTCTTGGCAGAAATGTCCTCTCTCTCTCTCTCTCTCTCTCTCTCTCTCTCTCTCACACACACACACACACACACACACACACACACAATTCCAACCATATGGAACATCCTGTGCTTTCAAATATAACTTGAGCAAAGTGTCAAAAGCATGCTGTGTGTGTGTATGTGTGTGTGTGTGTGTGTGTGTGTTTGTGTAAAAGAGTGTTGTGAATAAATATAAAGTCACTTATGCATGTGTGTGTGCATGTCAGAGAGAGGGAAGGACTGCTTGACTGGTCTAATCCCTTCATTCCTTTTGTTTGCCACTGCAGATAGAGTTCAGATGTTTCTTCTCATTTGTCTTGGAGCTGAGCATAATCTGTCTCTCAGGCTTTATTCTGTCTCGGCTCATCTCTGGATCACAGAACTGCGAGCTCCTCCCTTCTCAAACGCTGTCAGATCACCATAGCATGAAGTTAGTCTCTTACACAACCCTCATCCCTACTTAACTTTACCATCTCATCACCCTGCTGTTAATCAACACACCCGTTTTTCTCTCTTGCCTCCCAGAGGAACATTTCAATGCTCAGAGTTTGCTCCTTCATAGCTCTGAAGATTTAAGATCTTAGTTCTGTTTTAGTGACCTATCAACTTTGTCTCAGATGTTTCTCCTACATTTGCTTTCATACAGAAAAATATAGATGTACAGTATAAAATCAATGTGAATGGCAGCTAAGATTATTTGGATGAATCTGATGAGAATTTGTAGAGCTTGTGTTGAAATATGACTTTCGATCGCAGACTTTGGTGTGTTGGCAAGTCTGAGACAGAAATGAGATTACGTGGGGTCTTTTCTTAGGAGATTTTGTTAACAGTCTCCAGCTGATCCCCATTTCATATCATTGCCTGCTGGGAGAAACAGTCAAATTTGTATTTTTCCTTAAGCTTTGATGAGAAAATGTTTCATTGCAGACTTTGATGTATTTATATAATATTTGATCACAGTTTGAGATGTGAGATTATTTGGGGCATTTTTCCTCTTTCTTCATCTGTCTTTAAACATACTGCTGTCTAGGATTTACAACTGAAATAATAGACCTTATGTTCCTAGAGGAAAATTTAATTGCTCAGATCTTGCTCTTTTCATATGTCAGGAGACATAATGGTGTTCTTGGTTATATCTTATTTATTTAAAGATCAGTATTGTCTCAGATGTTTCTCCTGAAGTCCAAACGAGAAATAAAAATAGGCACAAATAAGATTGTTGTCTGATCATTTGTGCTCAGGTATCAAAGTGTGTGTCTGACGAAGGTCTTTGACCAAAACGTTGCCACTTTTAACCTTTTCTAAATAAAGGGAGAACAACAGTGTGCAGAACTTTTTTGTATTATTTTCAGGTATTGAAGTCTGCTATAAAAATCAGATCATTTGATATAGGCCTATATTTGAGTTCATATTGTGATCTCAGCGTTTGAGTGCAGACTTTCCAAGCTAACAGGAAACATTTGGCAAGGTTCTCTCAAAGTTATGAACAAACATTCTTCCCTTCAAAGTTATCTGGTGTATAATAATGATCCCAAAACATTAGTACAAAAACATTTATCTATACAGCGTTAATGTTTTCATTGGATGTTCATCTAATAGTTTTAAATGTTACTACCTGTTTTAGAATGTTCAAAGAAATGGAATTCAAGATAGAATGTTTCCTTAAAGGGTTAGTTCACCCAAAAATGAAAATTCTGTCATCTTCGAAACACAAATGAAGATCTTTTTGATGAAATCTGAAAGCTTTCTGGCCCTCCATAAACAGCTATGCAACTGAAACTTTGGCACTTCAAAAAGTTCATAAAGAGGTCGTAAAACTAATCCATATGAATTGAGCGGTTTAGTCCAAATTTTCTGAAGAGACTTGATCGCTTTATATGATGAACAGATTGAATCTTTTATTCACATATAAACATTGATCAGCGAACATAAACAGAAGCTGAACTGAACCTGTGTGAGAACAAACCTCTTGTGGAAGCTCAAACGTGCTGCGTAACACAAGAATAATTCTCATTGGTTATTGCAGAAGCTCAAACGTGCTACGTAACACGAGAATAATTCTCATTGGTTCTTGCGGAAGCTCAAACGTGCTGCATAACACACGAGAATGAACCTCATTGGTTCTCGCACATCAAGCAAACTTGAGCTTCCATTTACCACAGCTGATGTGTGAGTTGATGAATGTTTATATGTGAATAAAAGCCTAAATTCAATCTGTTCAGTTCATAAAGTGATCGAGTCTCTTCAGAAAACTTGGACTAAACCGTTCAATTCATATGGATTTGTTTTACGATCTCTTTATTGAAGCGTCAAAGTTGCGTAGCTTTCTATGGACGGACAGAAAGCTCTAGATTTCATCAAATGTGTTCTGAAGATGAACAAAAGTCTTACGGGTTTGGAACAACATGAGTACATTCATTTTAATTTTGGGGTGAACTAACCCTTTAATGTCTGCGTAATCAAGAAAGATCTTTGGACGTTCAGAGAACATTCAGAAATAATGTTTTCATAACTTAATGGGAACTTCAACAAAACATTCTTAAAACATATTTTGTTAGCTTAGGTTGGCAATTCTGGATGATAGGATAAAAATCTGAGAAGCAGGAAACTTCTCCATTTGATCTCATTGCTGTCGAGAGGAAACAACTGACACTAAAGACTGGTGATTTTTCGGTGGGTTCCGATACAGTTGGTGTCTCAGTGTGGAGTCATTCTCTCCTAAGACTCTTTCTACCTCACAGGCCTTTAGCTCCTCGCAGGAGCCATAGGATCTCCGAGAGCCATAAACCTCGACATTGATTAGATGAGTCTGTGCAGCGGAGGGGAGATTGTTTCCTGATGGGAGGCAGAATCAACCAGGAGGGGCCGGCAAACCAGGGACACAGCAGCATCCTGAGCTGCCCTTTGATGTGCCTGATGAATGCGGATCAACAGGGAGTCAGAGAGAGAGAGAGAGACAGGCAGGGAGAGCTCTACCTGCTGGGGATCTCTAAAGGATTGATTCCCTGTCGCTGCTGCCTGGATGGTCGGAAAGAAAAAGGAAAAGCAATAGAGAAAAAGTGAGCTTAAAAGAACCAACAAAGGCCGACCACTTAGCGCAGTTCACCGCTGTGCTCTGGCTTCTAGAAAATTCGCTCTTTCTGTTGGTGTCACCAGGTGAACAGAGAGCATGCTGGGAGCCGCGGACATGTAAAGCAGTCTTTCAACGCAGCACAATTACCAAGAGAGGATTTGTATTGAGTGAATGGTGGTGGTCCGTATTTGTTTTTCTGAAAGATATCACTTATCTGTCCGTGTGTAGAGGTGAATGCCGAGTAGAGGTCGGGATACTTGAGCGGAGGTCACTCTCGCTGGAGTCTCGGACAGCTCAGTTGATCGTGAGGGGGAAAAAAGTCTTCCTCCAGTGTCTCAACACACATAAAACAGTTAGTTTAAGCACAGAACTGCCATCCCCTGAGAATAATCCTCAGACGAATGTAGTTTTCATATCGCAGCCCATTACTGACACTTATTTATACGCTGATAATTTTAATAACCTAATTTTCAGTAGCTCTTTTTCTGTTTTTCTGTCTCTCCTCGCGTTTCTGTCTCCATCTATTGGTGGCTTTTTGCATCTCTTAAGCTGAAATGGAAATTCACCAGATGATATAAACTCACTCTCTCACACTTGCGCAGTTCTTTCTTTCTTTCTTTTTTGAACTTTGAATGTTTTATTTTTTCTTTCTGTACAATTAAAATTTAACTGGGATGGAGGCTTTCCAGCCCCAAAAATAATGACCAAAAACAGCATTCACCCTCATGTCTGTCATGTTTCTGTCTTGTGTTATGTATTTTATTAACAAAACTTGAACAAATACAGAAATAAACTAAGACTTGACACAGAACCATGATTAAACTTGAACCAAACAGTGGTTACACGAAAATACCAAAGGTTTTGCCGAAGGACCCTTGAGGGTTAAATGGAATGAAAGATATGGAATTTACTGCATGCTACCTTGCTTATTGTGCTGTAGTTCCAACCACAAAAGTTTGCCAAGTTGAAATGTTGAAAAGTTGAGTAATGACAGAACTTGCTATCATAGTTGGCTAACAATTCTTGTGTGACTTTCTTTCCTCTGTGGAACACAAAAGAAAATGTGTCAGTGTTTGTTTTTTTTTGTCGTTTTTTTTTCTTTCTCTCAAGTCAATGGGCTCCAATGACCCCAACATTCTCCAAAACAAATTTTGTTTTGCAAAGAACAAAAACAAAGCCATACAGATTTGGAATAGCAAAGTTTTTGGTGGACTATCCTTTGAAGGCCATATTTAACTTTGACAGAGATACAAATTTTGATCATTATTTGCTGAAAAACTTCCCCTCTGCTGAAGCTCTCAAATCTCATTTACATGCATTAAAATATGACACATTGCAACAGCTTTGGTTCCTAATATCTTGCAGGTGAAAACATGCAGATTATATACTGCAGTAACATGTAGTGCTGAGAAATCTTTAATGGAGCAAAACGTGAAAAATCCCCTCAGAGGGAGAAACCATGCAGGATCAAGGCCGGTGTTCTTACATGCAGGTCATGGTGCTCCATAAAGAGAATGGAATCTGCCATTCTCACTAACATGGAGAGAGGTAGTGAAAGATTTGAGAGAGAGAGAGAGAGAGATCTTATGCTCTAATAACTGAAGCACATCAGGCTCAATGCTGAAATCCGAGAATGTTGATTGAGGTGGACAGGTAGTTTCAAGGCCTCTGATAAGAAACAGTGTTCATGGCAGGTAAAAATAGCACAGTGTGTGTGTGTGTGTGTGTGTGTGTGTGTGTGTGTGTGTGTGTGTGTGTGTGTGTGTGCGCGTTTTTGGGACATATCAGGACACAAATTTGTATAATGACATGGGTATGACATAGGTATTACAAGGAGAGGGTGACTTATGAGGACATTACCCATGTCCCCATTTTTCAAAAGGCTTATAAATCATACAGAATGAGTTTTTTTGAGAAAGTAAAAATGTGCACAGTTTACTGTGATGGGTAGATTTAGGGGTAGGGTTGGTGTAGGGCGATAGAAAATACGGTTTGTACAGTATAAAAACCATTATGCCTATGGAATGTCCCCACAAAAAACAAACCTGTGTGTGTGTGTGTGAGAGAGAGACAGTATATGACTGTCGCCTAGTGAACAACAATACTTTTTTTAGGTAGCATAATTAAACTGCCTTCTAAGGCAACAATGCATGCCTTCTTCATAAAGCTTACAATACCATAATGCAATGCAAAAAGATCATGAAAAAAAGATGAGTAAAGATAAAAGTTGATTGGAAAATTATTTGACTTTCAAAAATTTGGTGACGTAAGACGTAAGACGTAAGATCATGGTAACCCCCTAGTCATGACTCAAGTATTACTACATCCTTTAGAAGGAATTACTAATTATTTGGATCAGTATTTCAAAGTGGAAAGCATGATAACTCCCTAACATTGACTGAAGTCATACACAAATAAATATAGTTTATGCTTCTTGAGCATAGCAACATGCTAACGCCAATCTCTGATGACTTCAATAGTGTTTTGAGTCTCTACTTCACATGAGAAGCATTATTTAAGTTGCTGCTTATGTGTATTGTTTCAAATCACTTACAAGGCTCTATTTTATTGAGGATGATCTCTTCTGAAGGATGCTACCTATATGTAGACATTAGAAAGAGACACAGGTCACTGGGCTCGGTTTGATTTCTAGCTGACTGTTGAACTAGAAGATTCTTCAGCAGAGGATCCCTGGATATGTTATTTATTTTTGTCAAACCTCATGAGAAATATATGGTTTAAGTGTTATTTCTACAGAAAAGTGGCTAGAATGTGAAAGAATAAGCAATCGTCTCAGCAAAGCTAACATCCACCCCATCGTTTACAACTCATTCACTTTCTCTGAGCTGTGAAATGCATCCTCAACATAAAGGGACAACAATCTTTTTCCTTTTCAACCTGTAAAATCCGTAGCAGTCTCGTTTCCCCAGCTCTCCCTCTCCGTTGTGCTCTAAGGAGCTTTTCCGTCTCAATGGTTTGTATTTTTCTTTTAATAAAACGCAGTCAGCAGACAGCTTGACTGCCAACTTCAATGCATCTCTCAACAGGCTCTGGGTCACATGATGCGCATAAAAGGACTCCTGATTGGCTCCTGGTAGTTTCCATGGTTACAGGTTTTAGCGCACCTTCCTGAGAAAATGTAAACAGCGACTAGACACAGGAGGATTGACAGAAACTGCTTTCTAATCCTGTCCTTGATTTTAATGGAGGCGTGATAGAGAGAGATTATGTGAGAGTGAGGTTAACACACTCTTTACATGCTGCTTCAGCCCTTTGTTTCATTATTTAGTCATCTTGAAATTTAAAAACATTAAACAAACATGTTCATAAGCTGTAGTAAAGGCATTATCAGTACCTGCATTTTCCCTCCTTTACCTTTGTGAAAATCATGAGCACATGGTTCCTTTGTTTGGCTGCATCTAATTCATATGCTGTTTGTTGTATACAGTTCCAAGAATAAGTATGTGAACCACTTGCAGAATCTGTGAAAATGTGCAAAATTTTAACTAAATAATAGAGATCATACAAAATGCATGTTATTTTTTTTATTTAGTACTGCCCTGAGTAAGATATTTTACATAAAAGATGTTTAAATATAATCCATAAGACAAAAAAAAAATAGCTGAATTTATTAAAATGCCCAGTTCAAAAGTTTGTGAACCATTGATTCTTAATACTGTGTGTCATTACCTGGATGATCTACGACTGTTTTTTTTGTTGTGCGATGGTTGTTCATGAGGAGTCCCTTGTTTATTCTGAGCAGTTAAACTGAGCTCTGTTCTTCAGAAAAAATCTCCAGGTCCCAAAAATTCTTCAGTTTTCCACCATCTTTTGCATATTTGAACCCTTTACAATAGTGACTGAATGATTTTGAGATCCATCTTTTCACATGGAGAACAACTGAGGGACTCAAACACAACTATTAAAAAAGGTTCAAACATTCACTGATGCTTCAGAAGGAAACACGATGCATTAAGAGTCGGGGGGTGAAAACTTTTGAAAAGGATGAAGAGGTCCAGATTTTTCTTATTTCGCTTGAATATCATTTTTTTTTTTTTTTCATTTACTGCCCTTCAGAAGCAACAGAAGATACTTGCATGTTTCCCGGAAGACGAATTAAATACAATTTACCTTGATCTTCAAATTCCAAATGTTTTCACCCCCCATCTATTAATGCATCATGTTTTTTTCTGGAGCATCAGTGAATGTTTGTACCTTTTTTAATAGTTGTGTTTGAGTCCCTCAACTGTATATAGGTAGTATGCAAGATTAGGACTATTGTGTTGCAAATCATAGTATGCTGAATGTAGATTGTTCTTTTATAGCTCAAGTCACTCCATGTTTCATTCAAGTATTAATCATGTCTCAACTGTGACTCTTAAAATTCCTAAAGAAAATTAAATATACACCCAAATTGTTCACATGCAGTACAGAGGTATAAAAATGAACGGACAGCTCAGATCATCTGGATTAATTTGATGAGAAATGTTTGCGTTCATATTGTGACCCTTGTCTTTTGATTGAAAACAAGCATCTTGGCAAATGTGAGGCTTTGTTGAAACTTTAGAGGGGATTTGTGTGAGATTTCTGAGGTCTTGTTCTCTAGAGAAACATCAGAGGAGCAGGACTTGATCTCATTGCTGTCTAGCAGAAATCAATTGATATATCAAAGAGATCTCAATGGGGACATTTGTTTCTTTTCACAATGTGGATTTCTGAAATGTAAATCCGTGCATGCACTGAAGAAAAATCACTCAGATATTGCTAGTAAGAACAAATAATTACAAAGAATCAGCAAGTAACACACTGAATTAAACATGATTTTTGAAGTACAAAAACTGAAGTAGAATTTTTATGTAAAACATACTCCAATGAACTTTTAAAGTTTTTAAATATTTTTTACAGTGCATACTTTCTCATCTGATTACTCACAACACCTTGTATAATAGAAAAGGAGTTTGTCACAATGCTGTTTGCATGTTTTTTTTTTTTTTTTTTGAAAAAATAAATGAAAAGAGATGAATATGAGGAGAAAGTCACAGCAGTCTATAACACGTAAGTTAAGTCATAATGGGTTTTAAGGGAATGAGTTTAGCTTGAGTTTGGCACAAAAAGCTATAAGGGGCAATATATTACCATCATTTTATAATGTTTTAGTATGTTCCAGAGTTCAACAGTGCCCGTCCACTTTTTTTCAGCGGTGCTGGTTCCGGAAGGTTTTATTTTTTTATCTCATTTATTTTAAATAAGTCTTTATTAAAGAGTTTAAGCCATTAACCAAACCAACCAGTGAATCACAAGACTACAAACTTTGATTTGAAGCAAAAAAGTATTTAAAAATTGGACAAAAAAGGCAAAGGTACAAGACTGTGTACTTAACTTTAGTGAGGGAAAGAATTACAATCCCATGAAGCATTGCGAACATCATAATCAAATTAAAAACGATGGAGAAATGTAGAACTACTCATTTACAAATGCTGATTTCACACATTGTATATATATATATATATATATATATATATATATATATATATATATATATATATAATTTGCAGTGCTTCATGGGAGTGGGTGGAGCTACAGAGCTATTTTGGCACTTCTTGCTTATTTCAACTCTCTGATTTGTGTAATTTTCTGTATAGGGTAATGTAGTTTTTCCACCAGGGATTCCTGTTAAACATGATTATTTTAAAAAATAAGTTGAAATAATAGGGCTGACAGCTTCAGCAGAAGCAAATGGATTAAAGGTTTATAATTATCGACCAATTTCCCTCTGGAAAAAAAAAAAAAAAATTGGATGGAATTTTTAATTCTAGAACCCGACTGTTGCACTTTATTTTTGGTTACTTTGTTATTACATAATTACATAGTTATTACATAGTTATTACATAATTATGACTTTTACAAACTGTTCACTAAAAGGTTCTTTATGGAAGCCAAAATTGTCCATCTATGGCATCACTGTGAAAACCCCCTTTTGGAACCTTTATTTTTAAGAGTGTAAGATGGACTGCTTATCAAATTAAAAATTTGCACTGACCATGAGACTGCAAAACCGAAAGCCACATGATATGATTAAAAAAAGTCATATCAGTAGTTTTATTATATTATGTTCTGACAGAGTCATTCAGCAAAACAGAAACACTTCCTGTTCCTCTGAGGATTATATCTGGATCTTGTGATGTGCTACATTTCATATTCATTCAGCCATAAGATCCCCCTGCTAATGCTAATTCTTTTGTTTTCTGTTTATGTTTTTGTTAATGTTATCGTGAAATCTGTAGGCTGAAAGCCCGTTTATGGGAATTCAGATTAGCATCCGGAAGACGTTAAGCATTTCCATGCGACGCAGATTAAAGGTCAGTGATGCGTAAAGGGTGAGGAGAGGAGAGTGGACAGAGAATTAAACATTTTTAGCTGGAAAGGAAGGACAGGAGGCTTGTGTGTGTGTGTGTGTGTGTGTGTGTGTGTGTGTGTCATTACTGTCATTAGGATGAGCTACATCATCTTAAGCGGTCTGCTGAGCTCCTGTTGAGTGAGGAAGACCCATTTATAACTCATTATGATAAACTGCTAAAAATATCTAAGCTGGGAGCTTGGCTCTTTCTCATACTCTCATTCCCTCTTTTATTACTTTTCTAATATTAGTGAGTATGACTAGCTCTTGATAAGAAAGCATAGGAACGTGTATAAAAAGGCTGTGTCACGATTTGCATACTCACACTATGCATTAAATATGTGTAAAGTATGCCTAAAAAGTGATTCACACTTAAAAATGTCTGAATGTCAATGCAAATTCTGCTACATTCACTACTGTAAAATTCATTGTTCCTTAAAGGGATAGTTCACCCAAAAATGAAAATTCTGTCATCATTTACTAATTCTCAAGTTGTTCCAAACCTGTATGAGTTTCTTTCTTCACTCTCAAAAAGGATGTGTTAATTAATAACACATTTTTTGTATTATTTTTTGTGACACATTTTGTGTCATTTTGTGTACATAATTGACACAAATTGTGTAAATATAACACATTAGTGTGTAGAAAATGAGCAGGAATAACAGGTTTGAGTTAAAAGTAACACAAAATGTGTTGTCCTTAACTAGACACACGGGTGTGTTAAGATCTAACACAGGTTGTGTTGTTTTTAACACATCTGTTTTAAGACTGCTGAACACAAAAGAAAATGTTTTAAAGAATGTTGGTAATCAAACAGTTGATGGTAGCCATTGACTTCGATTGGGAAAAAAATGGATGTATATAGGTGCCATCAACTGTCTGGTTACAAACATTCTTCAAAATATCTTCTTTTGTGTTCAACAGAAGAGAGAAACTCATACAGGTTTGGAACAACATGAGGGTGAGTAAATGATGACAGAATTTTCCCTACTATCCCCTTTTTTTTTTTTGTTATTTGATACAGCTTTGAGACAGCTTTGGAACAACTTTAAAATAAAAAAGACAATCATCAGAAACAACTTCTCTTCCATTGTGCAAGTATAGGTAACATTAGCTGAAAAATCATGACTGGATGCACACTGTTAAAATTCACCAGAAATAATGCATTTCTGGCAGCCTATTTTCAACATCCTATTTGGGAGTGAGTCCTATTTTTCAATTTTAGGATGAACTCTGAACTTTTGACTGTGTCGTTGTTTATACTTAAGAGAAAAAAATGATCCAATTTTTATATTCATTAGATGTTTTATAGATGTTTTTTTTTTATCTAAATATATGATAATTACACTTGCAAATAAGATTAATTTCAAATTATCAACAAATCTGTAGAATAAATGTTTAGTTTATGGAAAACCATAACTCATAAAGCATTGTCAGTCTGTGTATTTCTAAAGAAGCCTCCAGCCCCTGTAATCGGATCCAATCTGCTCTAAATTTATAATAAGTTACAGTCAAAGAGACTTGACCGCTTGCAGCAGCAGGTCCTGTGGAAAAGTCTGACTCCAAAACCTTAAAAGGTGAAAGTAAAACAGCCACAGGACAGGAACATTTCCATATGCTTTCCTTCCTGACCTTTCATTATACAAGAACTGGAGGCTGCTTCTATTCTCGGCCTAATACATAATCAGGTGAATGATCTTATAAAGGTTTTTTTTCTCTCTCACGGAACTTAGCATTATTTATTTATTTATTTTTGCGAATATCTATTTATCAGATTATATAAAATGTCATAGCTGTTTGTTTAAACATTGTGAATAATAGTTGTATATTGCTTTATGATTTCGTTCATAACCACAGTTTGTGTGCCAGTCTCCCAGGCGATATGTTTGGCTCAGTTCCTGCATAGCACTGAGTATTTGTTTCAGTCGGCTTCTCCGCCACGCTCTTTTGCTTTTGTGAACCCCACGTTGAAATGACTCCAAATCACCCTGACAGAAAAAATCAATTATGATGTATTGCTTGTAAATGTGCAAATATTCATTTACATATAAATTTGACAGAAACTTAATGCTGCATGCAAATACATAATGCTAGTGTGTTTTTTTCATTCATCAGCTATCTATCTTGATAAATAAAGCTCGTGAGTAAACAGGAAGCCACAGCTTGGTGGCAGAAGTGATTAATTAGAGAGCAAACATGCATGTGTGGTTTTCATTGTGTGACACAAGCCACGAGTGAAAACATTGACTCGAGATTATGCTTATAACCCAAATGCTAAAATATTGCCAGCATCTGACAAGAATTAATAGTATTTTTTTTTTTAATAAAATACTGTATTTAGAATTTTATTTGATTTATGTTTAACACAGTAACTATGCTTTACAAATGTTCTTTTTGGAGTGTGATGATGGGTTATAATAAGTATGGGTTCAAATAAATTTTATGCTGGTGATTTTTATAGTACTGAAATAATATTTTGCTAACCCTCTGGTATTGTTCATTTTTGGGTCACACTTGTGTTCGTGGTCAAAAGTGACCAAACACGTGTAACTTTTTTTCTTCTTCTAATATTTTTGTATTATTTTTCAATTAAAGCAGTATTTCATGTTAAAATAGAGACAATGCATTTAAAATCCAATTTCTGAAGGCATATGTGACAAGCCGGGCGGGGCAAGAGCACGGCGCGAGGCTGGTGACGTGATTGCTAAGGAGCGTCACCTGCGTCGCATCGTTCTCTCATGGCTCTCGCCCCGCCCTGCTTGTCACAGCAGATTATTGTCATCTGGTGGGAAAAGAAAAACATCTGTAATGCCATGGTTTAACCACTAGATTGCTATATAGCTCTAGCCTATATAAAAAGGCTTAAAATTTTCTAGTTGTTTTTAGACAAATACTTTTTTTTATTAAGTTTTAGATTTGGATATGTATATTTTGATATTCTCAAAGGCAACTTTTTGTCAAGGTTTAGATTTTTTTTTTTTTTTAAATGTTGATTTGAAGTGTCGGTTTTTGCATAAAGTTTACTACAGTCAAACCTGAACACAAAGAAAGACATTTTGTTACACATAACATCAAAATTCAACAAAAATGTAACAAAAATGCACCGGAGTGCTTTGTCAGAGCTATATCAAACCTCTTATTTGAGTCTTCTGGCACAATGTGTCTATTTTGCACTCTTGATATTTTATAATGTCACCCCTTCATTGCTATGCACTTTTTTTCTGCATTGTGGATGATTTGTAGATTGTGAACACAAAAAAATTCTCCATATTTTCTTATTTTTGCGTATTTCCAATTAATTTCCTATGGCGGTCATTTTTGACCGTGAACAACACAAGTGTGACTGAAGTCCACAATTTTTTTTTTTTTTTTTTTTTTTTTTTTGTGGTCACATATCAACCACCACAAAAGTCACTGAGTTTCATACCATTCCAATGAAGTAGAGATTTTTAAAATCTAAAATGACTAAAATGACCGAACAACAACAGAGGGTTAAAGTGTCCCTATTATGCTTCTAATTTGGTTCTGAAGGTCTCCTACAAAACAAAACACAAAAAAACACTTTAATTTTCTCATAATATACATTGCAGCATCTACTCTTTTCTCTCAGTGTGTTGAATGGTTTGATAAAGGATCCAGTCTCTGTAAACCCCTCCTTTCTAAGAGCCTTCTCTGCTCTGATTGGTCAGATGACCCAGTCTGTTGTGATTGGCCGACCACTTACAGCGTATGTCAGAAACCAAACGGCCATTACCATATCTGAATTTCAGCTCCGGAGGCTTCCTCAGCACTTGATACACAGTGATATGAATAGTAACGATGGCGTCTGGTTTACCATATCAATTAGAGAGCAAACCTCATCCTTTGGAAATTCATCAAAGTGGATTTGCTTCCGCAGTGCAGAAAACAGCATCTTCTCGACATGTCGACAACATGAACCGAACTCTTGCAGGCCTACAACTACAGTGTTTGAGGGAAGCCACTGAAGATCACAGGCTGCCATTATGCAAATTTGTTACAAACCTACAAAGGTTCATACAGGAAGTAAGACTGGAATTACTGATTTGTTTCAAGTAGTTCAGAATCGGTTCTTTCATTTAGGAGACAATAACTCTATTCATCATGCACTTTGATCTTTGAAACTTTGCAAACCTTTTACATTTGCATACACTTTTATCCTAAGCGACTTCAAACTATATTTTATCATTTTGTGTGTCCCATGGAAATCAAACCCAGAGCAGACAGCTGGTCAAATTCCTGCAAATACTAGTCAAAAAAAGTTCTTCAGCCATTCAAATTTCTTTTACTTTCCAGATTGATTTTGTAATCATGCTGCTGTTTCTGTAATTTCTGTTTTCTAGCTTCATTGCTGTGTTATCTACTTTCTGAACATACACCACTATTGAATGCATTTTGATGTTTGTAATAACTATGAGATTTAACCCTTATTCATAAATTCCACTGTGTGGTTTTGAATCAATCTGAGCTCTAGAGGTTTACTGTAATGTGAGGAATTCGACTGTTTTTAGCACAAACACTAGAAATCATTTTGAAACGAATATCCTGAAAATATGCTGTTGAGCTCAAAACATAATACAACATCAACTGACTCTGTACTGAGAGTAAACAAATAGATTGTTTCTAAACCACAGAAAACCCCTTTGGTCTTTTTTTTTTTTTTTTTTTGTGAAATGTTACAAGACAGCAGATCACTGAAGACAAAAGAACACACATTCAGATATGAAGAGAAAAATCCTCACGGTGGTGAACTGGGGCAAAGCTGATGTCTGTTCAAACAAGCTCTTTGATTCAAGACTCTATTCAAGATACTATTTCTCAGTGGTGATCCTGAAAAGTCTGTTCTTACAGAGAGAACACTTCAGTTTTTTCTTGTTGTTTTCTTTATCTGTACATCCCATAGGGAAGAAATCATAATGGAAATCTCAATCTCAGTATCTCTATTTCTCTTCGACAGCAATGAGATTATATGAAGTCTCCTGTTTCTCAGATAAAGCTGCATGTGCATCCTCCAGAATTTCAATAGGCTCTCAAATGTCTCACACTTTACTCACATTTTCCAAGATATTATAATCTTGCTCTGGAGGTCTCCTACAATAGTTTTATATGCATCCAAGATCAAGAAACACTTTCATTTTCTCATAATATATCCTGATCTCTTTTTTCACAGTCTCTGAAACGAGTCGATAAAGGAATCAGTCTCTCTAAAGCCCTCCTTTCCGAGAGCCTACTCTGCACTGATTGGAAACAGTGTCTTCTCAACATGTCAACAGCACAAACCAAACTCTCCCAGGCCTCAGCTACAACTGCAGTGTTTGAGAGTCAATGTAAACATTTTTCACAGGCAGCCAATGAAGACAATAGGCTGATATTATGCAAATTTGTTACAAACCTGCATAGGTTTGAGCAGGAAGTAAAACTGGAATAACTGACGACTCTTTTTAGCAGTTCAGAGTCGGCTCTTTCATTTAGAAGACAATCATTTAATTTATCGTGACCTCTGATGTTTAAAACTTTGCAGAGCTTTTACATTCACAAACAGCTTTTAAAACACTACATGACAGGTAATATCCAAAAAAGCACAAGTACTTTAATTTCTCATTTGTGTCTGTTTTTATATAGACAAATTTAACACTTAAAGGATTAGTTCACTTCAGAATTAAAATTTCCTGATCATTTATTCACCCCCATGTCATCCAAGATGTTTAAGTCTTTCTGTCTTCAGTCGAAAATAAATTAAGGTTTTTGAGAAAAACATTCCAGGATTCACTGGGGTACAACGGGTTGAAGGTCCAAATTGTAGGTCCCTACTGCGGTACTTCCGCCTACATCACGCTTGTCCTTTCCAACATGATTACATAATGCACAGTGCATTGCAGAGCTAGTGCAAGACAAGCATTTATTTATTTTTTTTTTTTTCTAGAAAATGACCAATTGTTTCGCTAGATAAGACCCTTATTCCTTGTCTGGGATCCCCAGTGTAGAGCCCTTTGAAGCTGCATTTAAACTGCAATTTGGACCTTAACCCCATTGAACCCCAGTGAAGTCCACTATATGGAGAAAAATTCTGGAATGTTTTTCTCAAAAACCTTCATTTATTTTCGACTGAAGAAAGAAAGACATAAACATCTTGGATGACATGAGGGTAAATTATCAGGACATTTTAATTCTGAAGTGAACTAATCCTTTAATCGAGTTTTCATTTATGTTTTATTTATATCTCCTGAGATATGTTTTGTACTAGTGGATGCTGGGTTTATGATGTTTTTGCGTGGCTGATCTTCAGGCAGTTGAGGGCTCATCTGGGCTGTTTTCTATTTCCTATACTTCAGTTCCATATGGGCCCACAGCATAACTAAAATGATCACCTTAAAAAACATGCATACACTTACAGGATATAAAGACGGTGGTGGGGAAAAAAAACATATTATGGAAATAAGTTAAAGGAAATGTGAGATGTCTGAAATGGAATATATTAAAAATGCAATTTAAATTTAAATGGCAATATTTCCAAAGGCTCGTCGTCTGCACAGTGAACTCATTTCAGACTGATTATCTGGTTAATGGGAGAGCTAAAGAGACCTTAATGCAAAGGAACTGTCACTCTTTGAAGTATATGTGCACAGCATTTCAAAGAGTGGCTCTGTGATACAAAGATGCGGCAGAAGCGTGATAATAAACAACTACATGGAGAAACAGATTTACACTGGTGTGTGTGATGCTTTGACTGCTCATTTGTGATAAAAAAAAAAAAAAAAACTCAATTTAAACTTTTATTGCAAATTTTAGATAAATTGGGTGATACTCAGGTAAAGCCAAAATTAGTATAGCTGCACATGCACACATATATAACAAGTGTAAGTATTAGTGTAAGGGTAAGTGAAAGTGTGTAAGTAATTTTCATTGTTCAAGTGGCAGTAAAGAACAGATTTCTATTTCAAATAAATGCTGTTCTTTGAACTTTCTATTCAGCAAAGCATCCGAAAAAAAAAGTTTCCACAAAAATATGAAGCAGTACAACTGTTTCAACACTGATAATAATAATAATAATCATCATATTAGAATGATTTCTGAAGGATCATGTGACACTGAAGACTGGAGTAATGATGCTGAAAATTCAGATTTGATCACAGGAATAAATTACTTTATAAAATATATTCAAACAGAAAACAGTTATTTTAAATTGTAATAATATTTCACAATATCACTGTTTTTACTGTATTTTTAATTAAATAAATGCAGCCTTGGTGAGCAGACGGAACTTCTTTTAAAAATATATATATATATATACACACACACACACAAGACTGATCTTATGGGAAATATGTAAAAGAGACACTTTGCGAACCCTGATTAGTTGAGTTTACTTTAGTGCTTTCTGGAAAAGCTGCTAGAAAGATATTCTCCAGGGTTTCTGCTGCTAATAGCAGAAGACACAGAATTAAATGAAGCTGCTACAAAGAGTCGATACATAATTTTCCATGTACAAAAAAAGCATTGGGGTCTATGTGATGTTTGAGATAACTGGTTTAATAAGTTGTTGGTTCAGATGGGTCAAGTTTTATTAAGAGCATCCTTTCCCCTGGGCTTTGGACCACACAGTGCGCCAACGATGCTCAGTCTGTGACTGTGTGTATCAGAGTTATGTACCAGAAGCCAAAGAACAGATGTTGGACAATGCTTCCCAAGCAATGGCAAAAAAAAAAAAAAAAAAACGAAACACACACTTGTGCCATCTGGAAGGGTTTATATGAAGGGCAAAGACATTACCAGAACAGGCAGTGCAAATGGGTTTGCATATAACTCTGACACACATTAGAGGAGGCCTTGTGTACGGTCAGACCCATCAGCCCTGTTGTGTTTGTATGTTAGTGTAAATAATGCAACATAAACTCAAGCATGTGTTATTAGGCCAAAATTATTTTACTGGAAATGTGATAAAAATAGACATGACATTTCCTTCATTAGAAGAACATATTTCTTTTTTGACTGAACTTGTGTAAGACACTAAGCTTCAAACTAATTTGTTTATAAGCTTGTGCTTTAAGACAGCAGTGAACATATATGTTGGGAAATATAGCTTAGTATCATGTTAATGCAGAACTATAGCATGATTTCACATTTTCATTTGGCATGCTATATATATGTTGAAATCACGTTTGTGCATAGCCTATACAAAATCGACCTGTTAGCATTTTAACTTAAACCATAAGGGCACTTGTTGGGGCCAAAAATCTTGTTTTTTAATTAAAGGTACACTATTTGGAAGTTAGTCACCAACAACAAACGTGTAACCAATCAGCATTGGGGGCGTATGACGGTCAAGGAGAGAGAACGAGCAAGAGGGAGATTTAAAAATAAGAAAAAAAACTGCAGAAAGAGAGATGGGACACAATACAAAACAGCTCAAACGAATATCACTGGAATAAAGGTTAATGACTGGGCAAGTGCTTTAGGAACCACGTTTATATTAGAAAAGCTTTCCAGTGCTGGAGAGAGCTAAGTGGGAAGGCCTGAAAACAGACGCAGAGGCTGCTTTGATCCCGCTTCTCATGTGAGTAACACGGTTTTGATTGTCTGGAGCTGCTGCGCTGTTTGTGACTAACAACAAACGCTTTGTATTTACTCGTGTACTGTACGATCATTTTTTGTGCTTCCTTGTCGTTCGTTCATCAACAGCGCTTTATTTTTCGTGAAGCATTTTGTTGTGTGTCAGCTGTGATAAACAGACATCCACTTGCATTGCGTGTGTAACAGTGGCCAGATAGTGAGAGTTTTGCAGTTAAACTACTGCACACTGACAACTGCTAGAGAATGCGGTGTTTAGCGTCATTGGTAGTGCACTCGCCTCGCCTGCCAGCAGCGACCTGAGTTCGAGACCAACTCGGAGCAGTGTGGTTAGGATTGGAGTGTGAGTTTTGGAGGCGGAGCAATGAAGAAGGGGTGGGTTTGTTGGGGTTGAGTTCAAATATCAGCAATGTCCAACAGCGTTGTTCAAAATCTACTTACCGCACCTTTAATTATTACCAGCTTTGTCTATACTCTTTAAAATTAGCATTGCGGTATTGGCAGTATTGTTTCCCTTGTCTGATAAATTGCTTGTCATGTTCCTCATTTGTAAGTCATTTTGGATAAAAGGGTCTGTATATATATATATATATATATATATATATATATATGTAGGGGCGTAACAGTACATGTAGTCATCCCAAACCGTCATGGTTCAGTGCATACAGTCAGACAATGAATACAGTCAGTCACAGGCGATCCACACTCCAATCCAGAAGGGGGCGCAAACGGTAATGCATTGTTGATTGCTAACTGCCACAACAGGAAAGAGAGCAAAAAAAGAAGAGATGATCTATGCACCAACCCAAAACAGGAATGGATTGTGTTCAGATGGCACGCAAGAGCTATATGCTGAGTATCGATAAATTTTTTTGACGCACTTTACAAGCTTCACGGTAAGGAAACTGGGATGGCAGAAAGCTTTTACAAAAGCACAATGTTTTGTTTTTATTGTAATTGTACACAAATAAAAATAGACCCCTCAGTTTCGAATGATGCCTTACTCTTACCTGTATGACCATACATTACAGGGTATTTTAAATTGTTTCTGCTGTTATAATGAGATAAAATCATTTGGCATTGTGCCGGTTTGTGTCGTGGAAGTCTCACTACTAGAGTCTAGTGATGAATATGCATTTCCTGGAAATAGGAAGCCTCAGGTGCCGCTTCACTCGCTGTCTCTTTGTGGAAAGGTGAAGTAGACTCTTTTTCTCCTTCTTGGTCATCTTTCCGTGATTTCTTGAAAAAGCGTAATTTTGAACTTTGTGCATCTGCCACTGTCACCGCATGTTAATGAACTCTCATTAACGGGGGCGGACATGTAAATGTACTGAACTCATATCGAACCGTGACCCCAAAACCAAGGTACGTACCGAACGTGACTTCTGTGTTACACCCCTAACATATAGTATATATATACCCCAACAGTGATGTTTTTTGAAAATATAAAAATGCAGTAAGTTTTATGTGAGGGTTGTGTTTATAGTTAGAGGATAGAATATACAGTTTGTAAAAAATCATTAAACCCAACATGTGTGTGCGTTACACAAATGCATACATCCATACATATATCCTTTTTTTTTCTCTCCTTTTTTGTTTATTTAGTAACTTTAGATAGCATGCGCTTTCTCTCTTTCTATATCTTTTATCAGTGTATGTATTCTTTGCACTCTTTGGTCTGGTCTAATGTGTTGGAAAAATGTGTTCCTCTTGCTCGGTGTGTCTCTGTTGACCTGCTGGTGACTAATGGCGTGTCAAGCCCCGCTCTAGCAGAACAAAAGCCGGCCGTATCGCTCTTGAGGCCCAAGGCGCCTGCACTTGTTGGGTTACAGCATTTCAAAGGGGTTCAGTGTAGTGTGCAAGGCTGCTCTAAATTTTGTCTCGGTTGTATATTACATGCACATATGAAAGGAGTGTCAAAGAGCCCACCGCTTGTGAAATAAACACCTCTTGACACCGGCTTCCCCAAACATCAATCAACACAACGCCGCTTAACACGCAGGCATGCATACCAGTACAGGAAACTTAACACGCTGTGCATTAAGTGTTGCTGTAATTATATTGCAGCGTTTGAGAGATTAACTCCAGTTAATTAGCGAAGGACCTGAGCCAGCTTATTTTTTTGCTTACAATCACTGTGCAGGGATACTCCTCCATAAGGACTCATACATCAAGCTACAGATATGTTAATAGCAGCGGAGCTTTTCCACACCGCTAAGGTGCCGTCTGTGTTATTGCTGTATCACACATGGACTGAAATAAAAAGAGCTTCATTAGGGCCATTGGGTTGGAAAGAATATCGCTGCATATGGTCTCATTTATGTCAGCGTAGTTGGACTGTGCAGTACGCAAGAGCAACTTTCTGTGGAAGATATATGGTTATTGTAGCTCACTAGAGGCCTGTAAGGGACCAGAAATTTCAGAAAGAATTCACTTGATCACCAAAAGCTTAAATAAGCTTAGAGAAGCAGCTTTGTGTTGAGAAGATGAGGTTATGTTGAGGAACTAGACAAAATGTGTCTCTAGCTACATTTTTGCTTCAAAAATGCTCAAAACTCCAAAATAATACCAATTTTTGGGTGGCTTAATTTTTAATTTTAAACACAGATTAACTACACAGAAATACTGTTAGAATGAAAGGGCTGATCAAGCGGTGGAGGGTGAACTGACGCCAGGCTAAAGAATCCTTTAAAAGATCAAATTCAGTTTAACGCTTTTTGATGATGCATTCTATATACAGGCGAGCAGATGAGCTTTATAATGGTTTTCAATGAAAAAAAAAAAAAAAAAAAAAACGCTTAACCTTGTGTTGCATTAATATTCTGTGTTCATTTGTTTGCCTGTACAAAGTATACATAGTCAATAAGGTGTATATTGAATTCGGTCTTTTAATATCTGTCTTACTGCATTAGATCTTACTACAAACCTGGTAAAAATGACTGGCGGCCAATGGAGTAAAGCCTTGTTTTGTTCCCCTCAGGGCGTGACGACACGTGAAAACTATCAATAGGAATGTGTGCGATTGGGAGTTTTGCATGAGGGTGAAAGATTTCCTCAAATTTTGCAACAGGTTTAAGTTGGACACATGGTTCGAAAGTGACTTCTGTGTAAGCAGTGCTTCATCACTACACTGTTGACAATAGACCCGGATTGATTTTAGCTCTGATAAAGAATTCCTGTTCAATTTGTTACATTTTTATAGAATTTTGACTATGTAAGTTTGACTGTAGTAAAATTTATGCAAAAACTGACATTTCAAACAAAATATATCTAAACCTTGACAAAAAGTAGTCTTTTGAGAATGCCTAAATATACAAATCCTCAGTCTAATAAAAGTATGTTTGTATGTCTAAAAACCAGGCCTTTTTATATAGAGCTATATAGGAATCTAGTGGTTACACCATGGCATTACAGATGTTTTTCTTTTTTTATTCTCACCAGATGGCAATAATCTGCCTTCAAAAATTGGATTTTAAAGGCATCTTCTTTATTGTAATATAAAAAATACAGCTTTTTTGAAATTGGGAAAAAAAAAAAAAAAAACTATTAGAAACATTATTTTTGTATTATTTTCAATGGGAAAAATGTATCATAATTATTACATAATTATTAATTAGTAACATAAAATTATCTCAAAAGAAAAAAAAAAATATTACTGAAGAAAAATATATCTCATTGATTTTAGTGTTTGGTCACTTTTGACCGCGAACAACACACATGTGACCCCCAATACCAGAGGGTTAATGGAAGAAAAACTTTAACTTTGTATATAAAGACACTCCATCCCATGCTACTGGAAAGTGCCACCAGGTCTTCCATGCTTGAGCGGGCTCTAGCATTTACTCTACTCTCTTCCGTTGCACCACGGTTGGGCCGCAGCAGTTGTCGGTGTGATTTATTGTGATTACCGCAATGGCAGCCGCTCCATGAAGCGGAAGGGCTCTGAGATTAACGAGCGCAGTGATAAAAGTGCTAGCGAGTAGCGTGTTCGCTACTTAATAGCTCCTGAAATGAGGCGCCCCGCCATGCCGCACCTCCCGCCCCTCCCCCAGGGATTTCATTACTTTAAGACAAATGGATGAATACGCACTCAAGTGGGGTTTGAGGAGCAGGGAGAGCAGAGATGGTTTGTAATTACCCTAATCAGAGCAAGAGCATCTCTAACGTGCCAGAAACATGCGCTGAGGTCACAGCAGGAGAACAGAGAGGCTAGACCAAACAAAACAAAGAGCACAGAAAGTCACCTGCAGTTGACAAGATTTTCAGCAGGTAGCTGGAAGTCGCTGTTGCTGCAGATGCAGGTGGGAAGTATACTATAAGGTTGTTTTCATACTTAGTTTGAACTAGAGTTCATTTTCACCCCCTGCTATATATATATATATTTTTTTTCCCTCATCATAGTATTTTTCACATTTACATTTGCTGTTAGACGTTTATTAATTTAGAGATTTACAAATGAGGAACATCACAAGCAATTTTACATAACAGCAGACAATATTTGTAGTATAAACTACATGACTCTGCGGGGATCTTGGTACACTCCCCCAGTGATTTCCATTCAGATCATCTTTCTTATGCTGTCTCTGGCAAACCACACACACACAAGCTCGGAAAACAGACCTGCCAAACAAATCATTATCCGATGTCAAACGGACTCAAGTCTGCACCAAAAGCTCCACATGTCACTTTGAATAAAAGCGTCTTGCAAAATGACTACTTCCTGTACCTGTGTGCTCTGCAAAAGATGAAAGGTGAAAGAAAATAAGTGCTAATCTCAATCTTTTGATCATTAAAATTAACTCTGAATTGAAAGGGCGTTAAATGTTATGGTTTATTGCATTTTAACAACTCCCTGACTTGAGGCTAATGACTGAATCGCACAGCCAGTCACTGGGGGGCTACAGCCATCTTTGTGCAGCCAAAATGCTTGCATGTAGGTCTGCTTATAAAAAAAAAAGTATGAAAGAAAATCCTAATACTTCCTATTTGTACTCTCTTCTCTAATCTGGGCTTTAAATGCTTCCAATGGACTCTTAATTTTTTTTTAACTTAAACAGGTGCTCACAGTCTTTCAGTGGCCTTGGTTTAAAAATGAGGGGGATGATGGGATTTAATGGTCCACACCAGTGAACAAAGCTCGGCTCCATACAAAGGTGGAAGTCTCTGGCTGTGTGCCAGTCCAGTCAATGCCAAAAAAAAAAAAAAAAAACACACACCTACTGAACATTGCTTCTAATGGCCTTTAAAAACTTAAAGAAATAACACAACTACAGTACAATCAGGCAATGTTGAAAACTCACTTCTTGTACCAGGCATTTTTGATCTTTAGATTCTCCATCTCGCCATTCCTCGGCACTCTGAATTGAAGTTTTTAATCCCATGGAGCTTTTCCTTCGTGTTAGTAGGTCCTTTCATAAAGAGTGCAGGCCTTCCCCTCCCTCGCCGACCCATAGAAACAGGACTCTCTCTGTGCCTTAGAGGGCCTGGTAAAGTTTTGAAGACCATTTCTCCGCTGTGAGCCTTTGAGGAGGTTGTCCTTTGAAGTCCCGCGGTCCACCAAT
This sequence comes from Hypophthalmichthys molitrix, assembly GCA_037950675.1. Lineage (NCBI taxonomy): Eukaryota > Metazoa > Chordata > Actinopteri > Cypriniformes > Xenocyprididae > Hypophthalmichthys > Hypophthalmichthys molitrix. The sequence goes on from CM075505.1 coordinate 4,739,567, forward strand.
AGCTGTGCTTTGAATGGCTGACATTAATTGTTCACAGAGAGACATGGAGGGACCTACAGCACAAAGATGAGTGGACTAAAGCACCCACCTACTGTACATTTGTGACCCTCCATAACCCCAGACATTGCACGGGAACTTTTGACAGGTTATTTGTGCATGTATTCTTAAAAGTTCTGGAGATTTTAGGTCTGACCAGGTTTAGACAGCCATCATATTGCATAGAAAAATGAAACAGATGTTTCTGTCACCTGTAAACTATAATGGGCCACATAGCTCCTGTTACGAGAAAAACCTTTTTAGGGTCGCATTTTGTGAAATCACATCCTGCTTTTGGCTTGTTTAGATTTCTTTGGTCTGTGCATTCATATTTTATTCAAACAGCACTAGAGTTAGTTTGGAAGCGGACCGAGACTCACCTTTTCTCTGTCTCGGTTCACTTGTTTGGTGCGCACCAGGGTTCATACGACACTGTTCAATCAAACGAATCGCAATAACAGTGCAATTGCAAGTGCGAACCAAGTACGAACACACCCTAAGAACACACCCTCAAAACCGTTTCACATAATTCGCAAAGTCTTTGCAAGAATATGAACCCAAACCATCATATTGCATACAAAAATGAAACTGGCTGGTAAACGAGTGCTACATTCTTATGACTATTCAGTTCAACAATGGTAAAAATAGACACTTATAGTCCAGTTATCTTGGTCCGGAGCAAAAAACAAAATGATATGTCCTGGTTATGTCCTCTTATGCCCCTTTTCCACCAAGGCAGTTTGAATGCTGGTTCAGAGCCAGAGTCTGGTTTCAAATCAGTTCTTTGTATTTCAACACCCAAAGCCCCAGCTCTGAACCAGGAAAAGTGGTTCGTAAGTAGCACCAAAACATTGCTGATCTAGAAGTAAGAACTGCTTGTGTCAGGGGTTAGGGGTGGGGTTATCATAACCAAGACGAACAGAAATTTGTGACTGACATTTTTTGAAATAGCAGCTAAAAACGATGGACGTGATTAAGCCATTAAAACAGTGGTCCATGGAGGGTTAGCGTTATTTTCTTTTGAAATCTCCGTCTATATAAATTACGGCGAGCTGCACGAACACGTTGGATTCGCCATGTTTGGATGCCGATGTAGGTTTGCAAAGCCATTAGCATCAATAGTAACGCAACGTCCGCCATTGTTGATGGTGTGTTTGTGTTTGGTGCTGCTGCGCTAGCATTGCTGGGAAAGATGAGAGGTATACAGTGACGTAAGACCTGGCTCTCGGCTGGTGGAAAAGGGGTATTAGTGTTTAAGCTGTCACTTAAGAACTTATAAACTTCCAAAACAATGCAGTGTGCTGCTAAATGCATACATATGATGGCATTTTTATCAGCTGAGAGCTCACAAAGAGCTTATAAATGTGTAAATGAGTAAAAACACCAGCAGGAATTCCTTTGTTGCACACAACTGAAGATATACTGCAAGGAGACAATGTTTCTGTCACCTGTACTAAACTATAATGGGCCACATAGCTCCTGTTACGAGAAAAACCTTTTTAGGGTTGCATTTTGTGACATTACATCCTGTTTTTGGCTCGTTTAGATATCTTTGGTCTGTGCATTCATATTTCAGTCGAACTGCTCTAGAGTTAGTTTGAAAGCAGACTGAGACCCACCTTTTCAGCAGTCTTGGTTCGGTTGTTTGGTGCACACCAGCGTTCGGATGGCAGCGTTCACACTTAATCAAATGAAATGCACTAACAGTGCAATCGCACCAGTTTGTTTTAACATGCCCTAAGAACACTCTCAAAACCATTTCACATAATTCCCAAAGTCTTTGCAAGAATATGAACCCAAACCCCATCAGAGATCACCCATGCAATGCTTTCTGGGTGACTAGTTGGCATTACATTGTTTTTGACATATAAGGCAGCATGATTTTTTTTTTTTTTTATAGATATTTCATGATATTGTTGCTTGTACAACCTTTAGAGTTTAACTCAATCTGGTTTGCTGTAACCTAAAGACAAGTTTGCATTTGTTATTAATCAAATCCATCATTGAAATGGATGTAAAATGCTAACAGTAGCTAAACCTAGTTAGCCTATTTGAAAACTAGCACTGTAAACACACAAATGTGCATGAAGGATGTAATTGTGCTCTAGCAACAGGGCATGAGCACTCTAAAATGAAAGTACATCACCTTTAATTAAAATTAATTCTGTTTTATCATGGCTGAGTTGACACAGTAAAATGTTCTCTGCTCTGAGCTGCAGCTATTAGAGCAACACAGCCGGAGGTAAATCAGTCTTTCATTCCACTTTGATCTCTCCAAACAAGCAGGGTAAACAATTTGAAATTAAACGCATGACAATTTCACATCTGATTTTTGTAACATGTATTTATTGATTTTTATCTCATCTTCCTCATGAATGTATAACAGGTTTTGAGCTTTTATGTATTGTCAAAGCGAAGCAGATCTTCTTTGATACAAACCATTTCTTTGGGGTATGTATGCTTAATTTGTATTTTTACACTATAGGCCTATTAAATTTAGTAAATTTACACTATCGTAAATATAGGCCACGTTCACACTGTCAGTTTTTGAGATTGACAACCGCATTTACTTACAGGTGTGAGTCTTGAAATGTTCCGTTCACACAACAGCTTACAGTAGCGTCTGGAACACTGTCTGTATGAACGTGCAACGAGAGTCAAGCCCGTATTCTCTTACTAGTAAGTAACCATAACGACAGTGACCAACGTAATATTAAAGATGGCGACGTCCATAAAACTGAAAAGTCTCATCACTTTTGACATGACGAGACCAATTGAACTGCGAGTTCATCCATTCAAACTTCATTAACCAACTGCAGCATGTAAACATGCGCTAGCCAGAGTCTTTAACTGTTGCACACACATGTCACATCTCGCGCAGGACACGGCATTTGAATTTGGAAAAGAAACACAAAACTGACTGGAGCCGCTCCGGTGGAGAACAGTGACTGGATCTAACACCTTAAGATGACGCACAGCTCATATCTCTTTTGCTGTAAGTTACCGAAAGCGAAACCACACACAAAACAAGAGTGTGTCTCTCGCACTGTATGACGTGACAGACAATAGTTGTCCAGTCCTGTTCTGTTCACACAGCGCGAATATTCCGAGAATACGGTTGTGAGTCCTGAAAATTTACGGGTGTGAGTTTGGTTATAGAATGAGGTTGTCACTCCCGTAAATAACCGTACTGTGTGTGAACGTAACCGTATTAAGGACTCAAATACAGGACTGACAACCGTATTCTGCTGCTGTGTGAACGTGGCCTATATAACTTTTATGTTCGAAATTAACATTTTAAATAATGAGTGAGTACATCATAAAGCCATCTTCCAAACCATGTTTTTGGCTTATCCTAAAGGCCCTGATATACTTCAAGGGAAATCAAAGAACAAACTGGTGTGATATCATTTTGAACAAAATTAGGCCAAAATGAATTTAATTTGGTGTTAGTTTCGGGAGTTCTAAACAGCTTTCCAAAGCGAATTTTTTGGAAAAGTTAGTTTTGGCTGGTAAACATCTTTGAACTATCATTGGTCCATGGCGATGACATATAAGTAGGTGTGGCTCTGATGCTCCGCCTTCTTTGATGTGGATATCTTCTCCGGTTGATTTCTGCTGTTCAGTCCATCAAGGTGAGATGTCCGCGAGTAAAAGCATGAACACACTGGAGAACTGCTTTAGAGTAAAAACTGAAGTTTTAATTCTAACCGAAAGCAACACTGGCACAGTTTTTTCATGCTTAATACCGTAAAGCTGCTTGCTTTGAAGCAAACTATTGTATAAGTGCTATAAATAAACATGACGTGAGTGGATAAACTGGAGTTTATCCACTTCGCTATGATCAGATGCTTTCTTAACTGCTGTTTTCTCACCACTGTCATTTTTGTTGTGTTTATTTTGTTATTGAGAGGAAAGCATGCAGCACATTTACATATTCATCTCAACACCTTTCTGTTCACTAATAGTACACCACTGCAAAAGTATTTCAAATTTCTTTTTACCACTAAGCGACATCCAAAAAAAGAACACTGCCATGAGTATATCGGGGACTTTAATCATTATGGTAGCTTTATAATAATTATTTTTTGACTTGTCAGGATGATTTTCCCAGGAAATTGCATACTTTGATCATCCGTATCCATTAATAAAGGAAAGAAGGCCAGGCTTCTTTCCACAGTGAAGTAGCAGTAGTATATGCAGTTGAAGTAGCCTATAAGCCACAACAACTGAATCTCAAACCAAAAAGAGATTGCAAGAAAAAAGGGAAATCAAAAGTATTCGTAATAAAATACAAATCAACATAGTTTTGACATCTGCTTTGCATTGACTAAGTTCACAAAACAATGTTTATGTTGGTAACAAACAATGGCAGTTTATAAACCAGGTCTGACCTTGGTCTATCTGTCTGTACACTTTATAGCCTTGCCAAGTTTTACAGTACCGCTTAACGCTTTCCACCGTTATCTGACATGAATAGCAATCATTATGTCTAATGTAACTGCCAAACTTTTGTAATATTATTTAGTGCCCCTATTTTAAAGGTTCCTAATTTTGTGTTAGAGTCCCCTACAATAATTTTATATGCATCCAAGGTCAAAAAACACTTTTATTTTTTAATAATATATATTCTCAAAGAGTCTGAAAACAGTTTGAAGATTCGATCTCTCTAAACCCCTCTTCTCCGAAAGTCTACTCTGCTCTGATTGGTCAGATGGCCCAGTCTGTTGTGATTGGTCGACCGCTTACAGCGTGTGTCAAAAACCAAACACCCATTACCATATCTGAATTTCAGCTCCGGAGGCTTCCTCAGTGCTTAAGGAGTTTTGATGGAAGAGTTTTGATTTTGTTACTGGCATTCTAGTTAGTAGTTAAAGTTTAATAATAGTAAATGTTTTGTAATGCTTTTCAATAATTAAGTGGGTTGCATGCAACCAGCAATAATCCTAAGGAATTTGCATCAGATACTATCACTGTACTTTGCTACAATAAGGAATATCTGATCTGTCCTGTTGTCCTTCAGCTCTCTGCTACTAAAGGTGGGCGACATTCTCTAATCAGAAGCTGATGACAAAGCGACAGACACATTTGCAGTCTGTTAGTACAGTATGAATATTTGCACGTTGTCACGTCCTTCTGGCCGAACTTTAATTGCATGATCAATCTTCCTGAAATTGCGGTGGTCTGGGAGCCGTTGCGGTGTGATGACATCTTCACAGCCACTGACAGCTTGCGATTTCCTCCTTTCATCTTTAGTGGGTTTCCTGACCTTCAGAGCTTGTGGATAAATTTATCCACATACATCATCCTGGCTAGTAAAAGGAGGCCAGTCAGAGATGGCATATATGATTAGATGAGTGTGTCTGGCGGAGGAATAAGTTATGTGCATGATTTATATCAGTAAATGTGGTTGAGGAGGGAAAGCGTTCGCTTGATTCCTGTTGCTAAAACCCTGGCCGATGCCTTTAATGAGTTAATGAGTTTATCTTCATCAGGATTTGGAGCATGCATACCGACACTTGACCTCAACCAGCTGTTTATAGAAAAGCCAAGAATTTATTTACTATGCTGATGTGATCCAGGTGGCCATGTTTACTACAACTAAACTAATGGGGCTCTTAAAATGCACAAGGTTCACTCTTGGAAAAAAAAAAAAAAAAAGGTTCAGTGTTGTTCTAAAAAGGCTTCTTGACTTAATTTCATACGGGACGTATTATGCAAAAATCACTTTTACATGGTGTTTGAACATAAATGTGTGTTAATAGTGTGTGTACACAACCACCTATTAATGATAAAAATCCACCCACTCCTTTTTTTAATCCCCATTAATCATAAGCAGTGTCACAGAACAAGCCGCGATCACAGATTCTGGGAAAAGTGACGTCACTTTGTACTGGCCCCGCCCAGGACTGCTGACAGAGTCTGCCGTATTAGCCTAGTTTCTGCCCTGAGCGAGTTGCACACCGTCCACCATTTTCTCCAGGCCAGTAAGCAACTCGGATGTTTTATTGTTGGATGCAAGAGTGAACATAACAGTCTTTGTGTACTTCCGACATCATAGCCGCTGAAGACACGGTGGATTAGTTTAATTTTTGAAGTGAACGCGCCCACATATACCTAAATTTGTTTATGTCTGCTTGAATAATTTTACACCAGACTGCTTTGTAATTGAGGGAGGGTCAATATAAAGGGACAATACAAATCAGGCTTTGCATTACTCAAGAATGAATCAATACCAACTATTTATGATCCAGCTTATAGAACAATACTGGTTATAACAGTAATGAAAGGGAGAGCATGCACTTTATTACACTTCTTCTGAGTTGTTTTGTGGATATAAAGTTCTGGTTCTGTAGGCATCATTGTCCAACTCCAGTTCAAACATATAAGGCTGAACATCACTACTAACAGTTTCTGACATTTTCACTGCGTGACATTGTCCTGTTTTGTTGTTGTGTGAGCTCTTGAAGTTCTGTCCTCTTTTTGAAAGGTGGACCGGGAGCAGCAGCTCATTTGCATTTAAAGGGACATACACAAAAACGGCACAATTTTGCACACCCCCAAATCGTGGCAATTTTAACATGCTATAAAAAATGATCTGTGGGGTATTTTGAGCTAAAACTTCACATACACACTCTGGGGACATCACTGACTTGTTTTACATTTTGTAAAAAGGGGCATAATCGGTCCCCTTTAAAGAACCCTATATGCCAAAAAGGTTCTTTATAAGGAGAAATATCTTAAACGATTGAATAATACAGGTTATTTCAATTTCAGTTTTTCTTCTAGTGATAAAATAGCCTGTTTAATTCATAAAATGTAATTAAAAGTTAAAACAAAATTAAATTAAATAAAACTAAATCCATAAAATTGTTACAAACATATATTCAGAACACAGGAGATAACGATGAATGGCGTTTATTGACAGACAGCAGGTTTAAACAGGAATGCAGGCAAGTAAACAGGATATTTTGACACATCGGATGATGAAGAGATACTGAAAGCAGTCTTTGTTTTACAGGTGATGATATTGTGGATGGAAGACAGATGGAAGCACACAAACTCAATAAAGGTAAGTTCTCACATGAAGACAATGGAGCACGAAGACAAGGAGTAGACGCTGGAGAATGGAGACAGGTAGGTACCAGGAGAAGTCCATTACGTGCAAACAAGACCAGACACTGGAGTGAGGTGAGGTGTGTGCTTATATGCTGCTTGTGTGATGAGGTGATGACGATCAGGTGCGAGTGATTACTGAATGTGAGCAGGTGAGCAGAAGGAGAAATGATGGGAAATGGAGTTCATGGAAGGTGACACAGATGGTGACCGTGAAAAAAATTACCCCTAAAGGCAGGTACACACCAAACTGACGCCAACGAACTAGAGGTGACGAAAGCAGACTGCGGGGTTGGCTCACGTCGGCAGCGTCTGGGTCCAAAGTTGGCCTGACACACGTAAGATGAAATGCCTTTCCGTACAGCAGGTGGCAGTAGCTGAACAGCCAATCAGAATGATCAGATGGCCCGACGGACCGACGAGCTCCGATGCCGATTCAACACGTCAAATCGGCTGAAAAAAGCCAACGAGGACCAACGGCCGACGAACAAAAACTACCCGCCGACCGTCGGCTTGGTATGTTCCTGCCTTTAAACCCCTAAAGCGTTCCATATACGAAGCACCTGGCAGAAGGTTTGAGGTTCTATGTAAGTCATTTTCTTCTAAGAGTGTATTATAATTTAATTTTTATTGTTATTCCAAATTAAATTTTAGACATTGAAATTAATGTACAGAGTTATCGGTTTTAATTGCATTATTTTTCATTATTTAAATAAAAGATTACAGCTCTCTGAATAACCCAATTTTGTATAAAAACAACTGTTAAGTTGGGTTTGAAGGGGAAGAAAATACGCAGTGTCCTTTAGACATAAGTCCGTCCCTTTTACTCTAGAACGGAAAATGAAATCCTTTAATGGTCAGCAAGCGTTCTCAGAGCAGAGTGAAATGAATGGGCCTGAGGACAAGCGGAGCTGGGGTCCAGACACTCCATCCTTACAATGACCCACTTTCAGCTGGAAACAGGGCTGAATCACCCTGAGAGAAATGCTGGGCACCATCCTGCCCTTAAAAATAAAGCCTCCAGTCTGAAGCAAAAGAGTTTTATAGTCTGATGTCATATGAGAACAGTCCTCTGTGTGGTTCTTTAGAAAATGATCTATAGCCTACTAGTGCTTTAAGCAATCTAATACAGTGATCTGAAGAATCTATATGCAACATCAATAGCTCGACTCTCAAAAGAACCATACAGCACAAAATGGAAAAGAAAAAAAGATTCTTGATAAGAAAAGTGTTCATTGCTCAACCGAAGGAGCTACAAAGAACCATTGAAAAGATAGATCTTCTCAGCATAAAACTGCATTTGCAATCCATTTTTCTTCTGTAATGTTCATTTCAAAGTGAAATAGAATGTGCAACAAGGGAATCCATTGGGAATTTACATGATGGCATTAGGGTTGGCATTAGGCTATATAGTCTATATCGTCTACAATAATATCGTGATTGTTGTTTTAATGATGTGTGATCTGACAGTATCACTTTACAAAAACACACCTAGAGAGTGCACGCATACACTACGTGATGTGCTCTAATAGGTTAGACTAGTGCGCTTGCGCATTTAGAGTGAACGCTTTCACTGTGTGACTACACCCTTGCCTCATTTAATATATGCAGATCTATGCTAATTAGCCCCGCCTCCACTCACTCGCACTAATTCAGAGATGCACTTGCTTAGCTTACTGAGGTAAACGCTGCACAATGGTATCGCTCTTTACAACGTTGGACACATAACGGTAATTAATATGATTAGCCTTTTGCTTGACAACATTATCAAACAGCTAATAATGTGTTGCTAATGTTACACAACCCATTTTCCTGTTCTGCCTTCTAAAAATCAGTATCCTTAGAAACTCTTTGAACAACTCAGAACGTCAGTGGAGAAAGGCATATAGTTCATCATAATGTCGTAATATACATAATTCACCCGTTATATTGCTATATTTATATCAACAGAAAATTATACTGGGATAACCTTGAGACTCTCCTGCTTCAGAGCGGTCATGGTTAATGATATGCTAAAGCCCACCCGCACATTGACGTGATTGGTTACAAGGTAGTTTGTGACATCACTAACACCAGTGATTTCAAAACACATTTTTGAGATTGTCTTTAGATCACTGCAGTTTTAAACAGAAAATACTCAGCAATGGTGCTGACTTATGAATTTGCGCATGGTTTGTCTTAATGCATATTAAAAACACCACAGACATATAAACAACATTAAAAACTAGATTTTTACCACAGGGAGTCTTTAAGTAATTTCAAACATCAGTATTCAATGTTTTATGTTTAAAACATCAAAACATTAATTATGCATTTGTAACTGCAGGTTAAACACATTCATGTCCCCTCTGAGCTGCATTAAACAGTCTGTGTCAATGCATCTAAATGCCACTTCAGATGCGTCTTCTGTGTTTCCTCTGCATTGCATAGATTAATTTTGTTGATACTGATTTCATTTTATTGGTAACAGCTCTTTTGTGTCTTATTATTCTAACTGAATTCATTGATTAAATGTAAGAGTTTAAAGATGATACATACATTTAATTTGCTTAAAAAATGCCTTTATAAAGATAAAAATGTCTAATTATTGTTATCAATAAAATCCTAGAAAATATTGAGTTATCTTTTTTTTGTCAAGATCACACCACCCTAGATGGCATTTTTCTTCCAAATCTGTTTATTTGCTATATATTTTAGTGACATTATATGGTGTTAACATTTTTAGAAAGACTGCATTACCTACATAAATCATTTAAAACAACATTATTTTAACATTATTTTTCTCTGCCCACCCAGCCTAGGTGATGTCAGCCGAAAAGGAAAATCATTTTAGATGCAGTGCACATTATTTTTTGATGAACATTTACTTAAGAGTGCAACCAAAGTCCTTAACTCCAGACGTGAATTCATGTACACAATCTACGGAAGTATGTGTGACATTAAATATGCTGCATGTGAATGAGACATACATATACAGCATCTTTCTGAAGGATTTCAATCAATTGTTTGAAAACTGATCTTTGTTTCTTTACTCAGTTTGCATTTATTTGAGTGGTTTCATCTAATAATGACAGAAAAATTAGGTTTGTTGTAAACAGTTTAACCACAGAGCCGTATAACTCATGTAGACATGCACTTCAGAAGACCAGTCCAAACTTTAACAACATCACAGCCTTCTCCTCTTCCTGCTCCAAAGATTAAAAACACTTGTTCCCTGCATCTTTATTAGATCGCCGCTCTTGAAGCATAAAGAATGTTTCTCTGCCTATAAATGCAAACAACTCCAGAAAGGGCGGTTGAGAGAAGGACATTGCTTTATAAACATCATTTTCGTGTCTGACTATTATACGTGTTGGTTTTCTGTTTGAAGGCACTGGGTTTTATTTTTGAGGTAGTAGTGGGAAAGGGTCAACTCTCTGAACTCTTCCCTGACAACCTGTCAACACGTCTCATTCTCTCTCCTCCTACAGTATCTGCCTCCATCCTTCATCTGTTCTTCTCTCCAATATATCACTCTCTCCTCTGACTCTCACACTCTTTCGGCTCAAGCCGGTCACCTTCACATATGTGACTCACATCAGAACGTACATTTAATTACATTTCACGAAGTTGTGCAGTGCAGTGTTCCTACCATCTGCACCAAAACGGAAAGCACATACCAATACATTTTAGTCAGAATATACACCATATTCACATTGAATGAGATTGAAATTGTGAAAGGCAGACATATAGTCCATTAAATAATTCAGACTCTTTTTTTTAAGGTGGACCTGCCCCTGTTCACAAGATGTAATATAAGTCTCTGGTGTCCCCAAAATGTGTCTGTGAAGTTTCAGCTCAAAATACCCCACATATCATTTATTATAGCTTGTCAAATTTGCCCATATTTGGGTGTGAGCAAAAACACGCCGTTTTTGTGTGTGTCCCTTTAAATGGAAATGAGCTGCTGCTCCCAGCTCCAAAAGAGGGCGGAGCTTTAACAGCTCACGCTTCGGTTGCTCAACAACAACAAAGCTGGAGAATCTCACGCAGCCAAAATGACGATTGTCAGTAACGGTGTTCAGCCTTACATTGTTCAAACCGGAGTCAGACACTGATGGAGAGACTCAGGAAGAAGTTACAACTTTTTTGCATCTGGACGTTTCTGAATGGTTAGTGGATACATTTATGTAGTTGCTGCGGATTTGATTCAACTCCTCGACTAGCATGTGTCGTCATGTTAATCTTTTGTGCAAAACCTGTATGGACGCCCACTATACATAGCGTACCTATTTGCCAAACAGAGCCATTCACACCAGGCTAACATTTATGATTGCTATAAAATGCTCTGAATGGTCTATTTTTTTCCAAAATATCACCCAGACAGAAACGCTCCTTTTTTAGCAATCAAGCTTGCCAGGGTCAACTTGCAGGCTACACAAGCTAATGAGACTCTAAATAGTGTTCTGTGCTTGTCTGTGCAGCCAATGACAGAACAGTTAGCATGCTTTATTCAAACTTTTGCCATTGCGTTAGAACTGGTACACCGCTGTCGCTTGCAAAAACAAAATGGCGGCGCTGTGGGTGGAAATGCGCAGATTAAGGGGCGGTAATATTATAATAAGATCCCCTTCCTACGTCACTAGGGGAGCAAAATCTGAGCAGGTCATTTTTTCACATGCTTGCAGAAAAAGGCTTGTCAAAACAAAGTTACTGGGTTGTCCTTTTTCACGTTTTCTAGGTTGGTAGATGCACCGTGAACCCGATTATAGCACTTAAACATGGAAAAAGTCAAAAAGTTTTTTGTAAAAATACCCCCAATACCAAAGACCGATACCTCACGTGACGTAACTGACAGAATTTTCCGTCCACAGAGACACCGACGGCAGCATCAGAAACAGTGTCAGCCTCAGAGGTGTGGAAATATTTCAAAATTAATGATGACAACACACACGTTGCGAACTGCATGCTTTCAATCACAATTCGTTATCGATTAGTGAAGGTGGGATAGGCGGAATCGCGCTGAATGACACAGACCAGAAGCGCGCTCTCTCTCTCTCTCTCTCTTGCGCGCGATCCCAGTTCTCTCAGACAGCTCGCGATCAGTTCTCCTCGCGCCTGAATGGAATTGCACACATAGTTGTCAAAATGTCCATCGTGTGCAGTATCTCACGTAAATACAGTCGGTTATGGCGTAAGTGGCCGTGAACATTTGGGTGAAATATGTGTCAGTATCCATGGATTCGGTCTTAAAGGGGTCATTAATGTTAATAAAACAACACAAGATGTTAAATAAATGTATACATGGTAAATAAACCTACTGTATCTGAAAAACAAATGTATTTAATTTGTATCTCTATAGTATTTGTTGTATTGTTTGTAATTTGTTTGTAAATTTCTTTTTATATAACAACAATTATATATATTGGTAATTAAGGTTATTGGACACTGTGAAATTTTTGTTCTTTAAGTTTGTGACAAATTACTGTCACAAAAATTATTACTCTTTTCATTAGAGTAATAATAAAGAAGCTGTCCTACATTCATTAGTCTCACTCTCACTGTGTTGTGCTTGGAAAACTGCAACATCACCAAAAAAACAACAACAAAAAAAAAACAAACAAAACAAAAACAGAGAGAGAACAATTAATAAATGTATAGGCATCGGTATCGGCGAGTACTAGAAAAAATCCTTAAAAAATTGTATCAGTGCATCCCTACTTATTAATAAATGTTCACCTTTTGATTATTATTGTTGCCTCTAGTAATGTGTCTGATTTTTAACTTCAACCTATTTTGTGTTCACATTGGGCAAACATTTAACCCAACTGCTGGGTTTGTCCATTTTCAACCCAACTTGGGATGTTTTTAACCCAGCATTTTTTAGAGTGCAGCCATTGGGTTAAAATTTTTAATTTAAAACTTTAAACCAACTGTGTAGCAGCACAACAACTTGTTTTCTGAAGAAACAATCCATACCACTGGAAAACCCTACAATTCTAAAAATGTAAACCAACATTTGGCCACATTTGAGCCAAACAACAACCCAGAATTTTTAGAGTGTTGTGGGTGGTTGTCAGGGTGTTGCTATGTAGTGCTAAGGTCCCCTGAGTGTTTAAATGTGTTGTTGTATGGTTGTTAAGGTGTTCTGGGTGGTTGCTAAGGCATTTCTATGCTGTTGCTTGCTAGGATGCTCTAGATGTTTACTTCCTGGGCAAAATCAAAAAGAGGATACCCGCAAATCTGAATGATATTCTCTAGATCGCTAGATAGGGCTCAGGGTTCCTAGGGATAGTTCACCGAAAATTCTTTCATCATTTACTCACCCTCAAGTTGTTCCAAACCTGTATGACTTTCTTTCTTCTGCTGAACACAAAATAAGATATTTTGAAGAATATAGGTAAGCAAACAGTTGATGGGCCCCACTGACTTCCATAGTATTTTTCCCCCATACTATGGAAGTCATTGGGGCCCATCAATTGTTTGGTTACCCAAATTCGTCAAAATATCTTCTTTTGTCTCCTTTAAAAAAAGTTTTTTTTTTCTTTCTTTTTTTCTGGCCAGTAAAAAATAAAAACATACTGTAAATACAGACACTTAGAAAAGTACTGGCACACCTCTCCTCAACTAGATTTGAGAATGTCAAATAGATAGGTATCATATTAGATCTCTAAAAGTAATAGTGATGCTTGTCTTAGCATGTCAAAAACTTTCAAACTTTCAAAAATTAAATTGCTGAAACTATCTTGTTTCTGATTGGTCAGTGTGTGCACATGAGAGGTGATCATCTGCACCGCAGCACTTCCTATATTCCTGAAGTAACACACCAGCCTCATTTGCATTTTCCAGCAAAATACAAAATGTCAAAGTGCTTTCTGGGCCTCATTAATAATAGAACGAACATCATTCAGTTCCAGAACTTGGGTGACATTCTGGCAATTAAACGGACGGGCCGTTATGATTTCAAATGCTGCCCTTTGGGATAAAATGGGCACATTCTGAATATTTAAAGGTGATGTGACATAACTGCAGTCAGAGATAACAGGGAAAGAGACAGATTACACCTCTATCTCACCCTCTTCTATAGCTCTCTCTTTCTTGCTGTCGTAATGTTCGAAATGAAAGGATAACCACAAAAACATCATTTGCATTCCATTCCCCATGCGTTCATGTTTTCTTTTCTACTGTCAGGTGTCTCCTCGCAGCATGACACCCCGGGAATCGTTCATCTTGTGTCTTGTTTGTTTTGGTGGCACGCCTGCAGGGATGGTTTCGGCTCTCTATGAGAGGAATCGTGCTAATGGACTCGTTCCAGATGCCACTTCCCATTCCAGGGTCCGTGCACCAGGTCATAAAAACCAAAAAGGATTTCATTATCAGGAGATTCCAGCTTCAGTTTTCAGCCTGACGCACGTGACTGTGCAGCGGTGGCTAAACGATAGGTGAAGATGTTTTAAAGCTCTCAGAGGAGAGATGGGCCACATGTTCACGCAGTTTACCGCTCTAGGCATCTTTTCCATTTCAGTGAGAGAGAAAATCTATGCAAACAGCACAGCCTCATTGTTCATACCAAAACTGGGTTGTTAAACGGCTCCTTTCTCTCCTCTGCACACTTCTGAAACATCCAAGTATTATTAGACATGTTTACAGTGAGCGCCAAACCAATTCCTCCACCCCCCTCTATGGCTATTGTGTGAAACGGTAAAAGCAATTACTGCTCATTTTCCAGGAACAAAACAGAACAGCGAGGAGCCCTCACTCGGAGGCAAGCAATCAGTATGTTTTTTAATTGCATTAAATTTCTTTTGTTAAAATGTTTTGCTGATCGTTAATATGTTTGAAATTTGCAAACAAATTCTCTATTTAGTAAATCTAGTGAGGAATATTGTCAAATGAGCAAAGCAATACAATGTCCAAGAGGTTTTTGTCAGTGCAGCGAGAACAATATATTAACGGTGTTGATTATATATATGTAAGCTCTCTTTTAAAGGTGCAATAGATGATTCTCTACAGAAACATTTTTTGTTATAATGGTTGAAAGTGTCCTCATATCCTGATAGCATTCACTATATTAGACAGTCTACATGTATTTTTATAAATATATCGTCTGTGGAAGGCGTTGGAACATAAAATGTTCATCCAATCATTATATTCGGTCCGAATGAAATAATATGTTGTCCTACTTGGCTGTCAACATATGTTTTTACATACCCTCACGCAGACAACATACGTCATCAGCTTGTTTCATGTTATGCAGAGTTTATGTAGACAGATGTCAGTCAAGGAGCAACACAAACAAACAGCAGCCACCTTTTACAATTCCTCCAAAACAACGAGTTTATGCTGCTTTCACACCATATACTGTAATTAAGAGATGGCAACCCGTGATGTTCTAACAGAAACTGTTCACATCTTCAGACTAGGAATTATGCGTTTTCATGTCAACTCTGAAAAGAATCTGCAGCAGTCAGGTACAAGCTCTTCAAGTTGTTTACATTCATTATTATTATAATGTTATGTGCTTTGAGACATGAGGTAGTTTAACGCCGCCTCTCAATCAGCTTGTGCCATGCTGTAATGATGGTTGCGTCCGAAATAGCATGCTCTACTTATAATAATAGGTACTTATAATAATAAGTACTTATTTTGAATAAGTAATTACTTTACGGACACTAAAAAAGTATCTTCTATATGTGTGTAGTATGAATGTAATCCGGACGTACTACATTCACCATGTTGTCATTATCATGTGACCTACCAGCGTCAGTTATGTCGCTTCACTGCCATTCAAAAATCCTCTTCTGTGGCCTCATGGGATAGTAAGATAGATCTTGCCGGAAGTAGTAGGTACTTTTTTCCTTTTCCTTTATAAGTGCTGTGCATTCAGACATACTACTCTTGTCACATACTGTTTTTCGCCTACTACATAGTATGGAAGTATGGGAAGTAAGTATTTCAGATGCAGACGATGTGATTGCTTGCAGATTGCATGTAACTGATCTATCAGCCCACGCCATCTAGAGTTTCATGACTGAACTAGATATTGCAATAACTGGCCATAACTGAATAATAAAAACAACACTAAAGGCTATTTCTCAACATTTCTTTCATTTTATTTATTATTTTTTTTTATAAAATACTACTGACAAAATGCATAATGTAAAATAAAATTCTACCGACAAATTTATAATCTTCTTATCAAAGGAACTGATGTAGGTTGCACGGTTGTAAGCTGCATGTTTTTGATTCACTAAAAAGAGCCAGCTTGTAAGAGTCATTTTTTTGTATAATGCTATTTTGCACTGTAGATTCAATAGCACTAAATTTTACCCTATTTACTATTCGGTTCTGTTCTGTTTGGTGAAATAATGCAGAGAACTGTTTATAGAGCTGAACGGCATTCGGTTTCTGTACTTTTAAATTGGTTATCAGTTCCAAACCCTAGTTTGTTGTTTTTTTTTGTTTTTTTTTTGTTTTTTATCGTGTTGATATATATTTGTTAGGATGTTCTTTTTTTTATTGGCGGTTGATTCCTTGTCAAAGTCAAAAGGGTAAAGTTGCCCACTGAAAAAAAAAAAAAATGGTGTAGGATTAACTTTAAAAAAAAATCACTAATTTAACAAATAATTATGAAGATAATCACATTGATAATTACATTGAATTAAATGTGACATTTTGAAGTAGAAAGACTGGAATAGTATTTTCTTTTAAAACACTCCATTAATCTTCAAAAATATATATTTTTTACAGTGCTCCTTCAGGGAGATTCAGACTGAGATTTTTTTCTATTGTTTTGATAACAAATCTATAAATCCAACTTGTATAAACAACTTTTATACTGAATTTGAAACCAAATGTCAGTTACAGTTCTCAAAAAGGGTAATATTATAAACATAATAACTTGTATCCGTGGTGAATGCATAATAATGATGACCAGAGTGAAACAATGGAAACGCTTCAATGGTGATTTCGGAACTCTCTTGGAAGTCATTTGGGCGCCATGGTAACCAGAGTTCTCTCCATCTCCCAGCGGCTCAGAGGTCAGCTGTCATTGGCTCTCTGCACATTGTCTTCTGTTCTTGCTAACAAACGTGTCACAGTACATCAAGATAACATTTATAACCCGTCCAAACAACAGGGGTACAGCACAGAGCTCCATCCCAATGACAGCCGAATAGAAAAGGGAGTTTTCAAAAGTACTTCCTTGGCTTTCTAAACCGCCTTTTGGGATAAATGATAGAGTTTGCGATTATTCAAGCGTCATCTTTTAAATAAGGTCAAAGGCAAGTCGCCCTCATCTGTTTAAGACAGCACAACAGCATCGATCTAACTGATGGCACCCACAAACCATTGCGCTTTATGCAAATGAGCAGGAATGTCATTACAATTGGCCTGTCTATTGAGTGTTACCTACGGCATCAACAGCCGCATGTGTGTTTTAACGCGCTGTGAGAGACCTGTGTAAAAGAGCATCTGAAATGCACCTGAGGGGGAATGAAGATGGAAAACTGTTATTCTCCACAGGCGTTGGGCTAATACTTCATGCTCGCTGATGGGAAAACTGCTGTGACCTTTAGAATTGGCAAAATAGAAGGAAGACGTCTCTGTGGCCCTGTGTGTGTGTGTGTGTGTGTGTGTGTGAGTGAAATATCTCCTCTTAGGCATGACGTACAGAGAAAAAAAGATCATTGAGAATGAGTACAAATTTCCATTGCACTCATAATCTGCATTCATAGCATCATTCACCATGTACAATGGCTTTAATTGCTTCAGTAAAGCTACAAAATAACCAGTCAGATCAGGGAGGCTATTTTTTCCGCTGTTGTTTTCTCGGCGCTGCCTTTGTGTGGCTTTTTTCATTGCTCAACTTTTCCTCTATTTAATCGAATTCATTATCTCAGACCTCTTTGTCCTCCTATCGAGTCACACAATGCTTCTCGCTCACTATGGACATATTATTTCTTTCTACCAGGCATTCCATCCTCTCCTCCCCTGGGATGGAGAATCCAGGAAAAATAGCCTACCTGTAGGCGGGGTTTTCCCCCCACTTTGTGTCTGGGAGGATCAAGACGGGAATGGCAGAGGCGTAGGATAAACGTTTTAGGAGGCATCAAACGTGACACCTTTTTGTCCCCAAAGGGCCTCCATATGCATACTGTGGGCTGATGGGACTCGAGAAGGGAATGAGGCACTTTTCTGCTTTTTGATTGAAGGGGATTATGGACACAATACCAAAAAAAAAAAAAAAAAAGAGAGAGAGAGAGAGAGAGAGAATGGCATTTTTACGATGTAAGGGAAAAAAAAGGTATAAATAACAGCAAAAACAACAAGTGAACAACATACAACAAGCAATTCTTCTTTACCCCATAACTGTCACCGTCCCGCTAATGGCGCTCTTTTTATTTAGCACATTTTTTCATATCACATATTTGAGTAAACATAAATTAGGTATCATTCGAAAGCTTACGAACTCAAAATTCATCCTGGTGAAACCATTTTGAAATTGGACTTTGCTTTAGCATGGAAACAGTACTCTAAATTCCTTTAGCTGGCTCCTCCCCTAGTGGGTGGTGTCAGGTTTCATATTACAAATTTTATTTTGTAACTACTTTATATTTAAAACTTTTTCTAATCTTGACAAAACACATATCGTCTGAAAGGTCTCAAGGTTCCATATTTGGTGACTGTTTTGTGATAGAAGTGATATTTGAAATTTGAAATAGAAATTTATACATTTGTTACAGGAAAGTGCATCAAAAAATGTCAATGGAATGTGGGTGACACGTGTGGATATTTTTGGGACAGTGCCTAAACAAAATCTCATGGGAACTTCAATTTTTGTGATATCAACTTCAAATTTGGAACACAACTTGTTTAGACGTATGGATTTGATTTTATATAAAATAAAATAAAATGTTTAGTAAAGTACATTTGATTTACAGTAAATATAAATTTCCTGAATGCTTTCACTTCAGGGATAATCTGCTGAGTGTCTTCTTTAAAATAAGACCAACCTTATGTCTATATTCCAAAGAATTCTTGAATTACAACCTTTTAGGTTTGGATAATGCATTTTCATGTCTATGCTCAAAAAGGGGGGTGACAGTTAAGCAATAACATGAGAAGTGCTAGCAATACAAAGTTTCCGTTTCATCCACCAGCTGAAGTGCCCTTGATTTCCACTAGAGGTCATGCCTCTCGACTCCTGTACTCTCTTTCAGCTGTGTCTCATTACCTTGTTGACTCTGTCTTTATAAGCCATGTGTTTTCAGTCATTCTTTGCGAAGTCTTGTTAGTGTCATTCTGCATTTCTGAGTGCTCTCTCGTCTCATGTGTTACGGTCCTGACCTTCTGGACTTTTTTCTGGATTTCCCTGTTATTGTTTGGATTGTTTGCCCACGTGATTTGACCCTTCGCTTGTATTTTGGACTGCGATTCTGGATTACCCTAATAAAGCTGCGTTTGGATCCTCAACCTGTGTGTGTCAGAGCAGTTTCTGATGGTTTCAAACATTGTCCAGAAATATAACTTGTTGACATGATTCATGCAAATCCAAGGGGATTTTGTTATGTGACTGTATCTCTGAAGGGAGCTGAATGTCTTCAGAAAAGTTTTGATGGCCTTTTCATTTTATCTTACCTCTGAATGATGCGTCCTAAAGTGTTGTGTACAAGATTAACCATGGTACCTGCTGTATTTCTGCTTCTCCATAAAAATTGCCTACTGTCAAACAGTGAATTTGCTTTTTTTTTTTCAGCCCGTCTGCCATTTTTGTTCAGACCAATTATGTATACTGTACCATACATAATCATTTATAAAGCCGAAATGTGAGATTTATTTTTGTCAAAACATATTTGAACAGTAAAGATGTTTAAAGCATAATTTTTCTGGTCATTTTACAGTTTAGGATGTTGCTACAGACATTGGTGTTGTTTCAGAACAAAGTTGCTTCCTAAACATATTGTTCAATTAGAATTTTCCAAAATGATTTCAACTGCTTTTCTTCTAAATTTTTAGAAGGAAAAATATAAAAAATCACCTTTTTCACCCATCCAATGTTTGCAGGTATGATTTATTAATTTCATAGAGTATGCATTAAACAAGATTTGTTTATTCTGATTTAAATGTGAGTTGTGCTCTAGTGTGTGTCTACCTGGTTGCTAGGGTGTCCTTTGTGTTGCTAGGGAGTTACTAGCAAACCACATTCATGCCAAAGTATAATAATCCCCTAAAAATGACAAACTGTAGTAGTGATGCTTGGCTTGACTTGGAACGCAGTGAATTGCAATGCACAACATATATGAAATATTAAAATTATAAGATACTTTAAAACTGTAAGATTTCAACATTTACTTAAAGTTACAGGCAGTAAGAAGCACTTCAGAGCTGTCTGATCCCTGACTGCAGACTGTTCTCCTCAAAATCTCCCACCTAGCTAGAGACGCCTACTTGTGCATCCGATCCTACACACCACAATCCTTCTGTATCCGTGAGTAGGAACATGATACGGTTCCTGCTTTCCTCTCACAGTTTCTCTGTCTCTGACACTCAATCACTCTCTGCTTTCTGTTTAAGCTCTGGATTCTTTCTCTATTAGAAAAAGGTTAAAAGAATAGTTCACATAAAAAATAAAAAAAAAAATTACATCACTTTACCCTCATGTCATTCTAAATCGATGACTTTCTTTCGCCAGAAGACAACCAGAATTTATGCTCTTTTTCCATACAATGGAATTGAATGGGGATGGATGCTGTTGAGATTTAAAAAATAAAAATATCAAATATTGTCACAATAGTGAGAGAATCTGGTGCTTTTATAGTTTCAGTTTACAGTTTCATTGTGTTTTTTGCAAATCAAGCAGTAATGCAGTAATTCCAACAAATACTGCAGCATAACCCTTTCGTAACTATTTTACATTTTGGTGAATTGGTGGCAATCTTATTTCTTGCATTTTCAAACAATTTGCTTATGGCAGACTGACATTTAGGTTTAGGGTTCGACCTTTATGTTTCCATTTAAAAAAAAAATAAAAATAATAATATGTTTATGTTGTATAAAATCATGTGAAATCACCACCTTGAGAACAGTTGCGCATTCCCATGTTAGATTTAGAGATCAATCAAAAAAACTTTCCGATGTTGGAACATGTGGTTTTCCAAGTGCTAATGGTCTCCACTGGCTCAGTGCACAGACCTTACACTATATATATTGAAAGTGTAACATAGATACAGCTCAAGAGGCCTGCTGTCAGTCAAGCTTTGTGTCGAGTTGCTGTGGAAGATCTCTCTCTAATTACACACCATGAGTGACGGGGAGATGGGAGGAAGGGTTAGAGAGGCAGAAGGGTGACTGCTACAGTGGCACAATTAAAACAAAAGAGGGGGAGCGCACACGATCTGCCGCTTCGACCACACACACACACACACACTCGCTCAATCCATCACTCACAGAAACTCTCACTATTCACTCCTTTGAGACCTCAGCGCTCAATGGCTGAAGGCTTTCTGTGGCTACGAGAAGGAAGACACCACCTGGTGCCTGATCTGACAACTTCCTCCACTCCTGAGAGTCTTCCACTTTTGATTGGATGGAAATGACAAGGGAGATATTGTTTTCTTGACATATGTCATGGTCAGACACAAAGATATTTAATAACAGTTCTGTCCTGAGATCCAAAGAAACTAACTTTTGATATGCAGACACTGTTGAATTCCTCCAAGATTAGAGTTTAAGAGACAGACAAGATCAGGCATTTATGGACCTAAAATGATTTAAAGATTTGATGTTAAATATAAGGTTGTGTTTAAAGGGTTAGTTCACCCAAAAATAAAAATTCTGTCATTAATTACTCACCCTCATGTTGTTCCTAACCCTTAAGACCTTCGTTCATCTTTGAAACACAAATAAAGATCTTTTTGATTAAATCGAAGAGCTAAAGAATTCGTAAAACTAATCCATATGAATTAAGCGGTTTGGTCCAAATTTTTTGAAAAGACACAATCGCTTTATATGCTGAACTTATTTAATTTAGGCTTTTATTAATGACAGAATTTTCATTTTTGAGTGAACTATCCAACTAGCCCTTTAGGATAATTAGCAGATAGATGGAAAAATGTGTGTATCTTACTTAGACACGTCCCTTTCATGGAAACGGTATTCCCTGGTGGCTGTGGCCTCTTTCAGCAGGATAATGCTCCCTGCCACAAAGCAAAAATGGTTCAGGAATGGTTTGAGGAGCACAACAATGAGTTTGAGGTGTTGACTTGGCCTCCAAATTCCCCAGATCTCAATACAATCAAGCATCTATGGGATGTGCTGAGCAAACAAGTCCAATCCATGGAGGCACCACCTTGCAACTTACAGGACTTAAAGGATCTGCTGCTAACATCTTGGTGCCAGATACCACAGAACACCTTCAGGGGTCTAGTGGAGACCATGCCTCGACGGGTCAGAGCTGTTTTGGCAGCAAAAATGGGACCAACACAATATTAGGAATGTGGTCATAATGTTATGCCTGATCGGTATATATTCATTGCTGGTATATATACAGACCACTATTGACATCTTTTTGTTTATCTCTGATGTTTTATTGTAATTGTGGGTGTATTTCTGAAGGAAGTGATCCTTAGCACATTGCAAAACAATACAAACACTACCATTACATCCTGAGATGTGTTTTATAGCACTATTATGAAGCCAACAGTCGCACTTAGGGTCTTGATGTGCCAAAAATTCTCTTTATTACCAAGTGCAATAACAGGCGGAGAAAAAATGAAGCCATGTGACAGAAAAACACATTAACTTCATAAATGAATCTCTCTCCAACCCATTTTAATGATTTAAATAAAAAGAGAGATCAATCTGCTAATGGTGCATAGCCATTTTTATTCATTATGGAGATTCACAGCAACAAAACAACACACAGCCATCTTTCACTCTGACAATTAATCCCAATTTGGGACTCGGGGAAGTACAGGGAAGAAAGCCCCCGACCAACCCCATAACAGGGCAAGTAATAGCATTTCATTTGCTGTATAAATTTTATCCTGGGCGACAGCATTTCCTCTCAGGTCTCTGATTACAGCCTGACCACAACACCATAAATCTCATTTGCACGTGCTCCCTATCAGCACTAAAATCTGTGTCTTATGCTAATGTATGGGCGGGGCTGAGGAATAAAAGTCTGGGTCAGAGACCTCTGGTTTCTTTCTGATTTCTGAATGTAATCTACTGCTCTGCACAGTGAATGCTAATTAGATTCAGTGTTGAATATACATGACAGGGAGTGCTGTTTACCGAGAGAGCGAGGGTCCGGTATTTAAATTCAGCTCACGTCGGCAGAGACAATAACACAAACACACACGCTCATGCGCATTTGTGTATCTTTCCCTATAATTTTTTTTTGGGCTATTCTGTGACTGTGGCTCATTTGATGGAGTCACAGAGATGATTGGAGCTCAAACTGCAGTTTAAATGTCAGATACTGGATCTGACTATAAAACACAGTAGCCTGTATGAGCAGGATTCCAATCAACAAAGATGTCTCTATAAATAACTAATGGGTGAGCCATGGTAACAGCGTTCTGCAACTAGGCTACTATCAGTTTTTTCCGAGGGACATTTTCTCAAAAGCAAACTTTTATTATTGCTCAGAGGTTCATAAAACAACTGTGAAACAGTTACCTTGAGTATTTCTGCTCCGCCGGATGAAAATAGTTCCAAATGAAGGTCTTAGAGTAACATACAATACTGAATTAATCAGTGTTTTGAATGAATCCGCTGATTCAATGATTCATGAATGCATGAGGCTCACTTGTTTCATTCCTGAATGAATCGTGTCATTTTTCCCGTTGATGAGTGGCCGTAATGTTTGTAGCCGCTGAACTTTTCTTTTTGAAAGTTATTAAACAGTTTGTGATCCCTGTTTTGTTTTCAGACAGTCTAAATATTCTCACCATGATCCATTTTTGTAATAAAGAGTATAAACTATATATAATCGCATTTTTAGTAAGATATAAGTCAACATTTAAACTGCTTTAAAGTTGTTTCTATATTTTTACATTTGTATCATTAACTATTAGATTAAGTTGAAACCCAGTACTTAAGTTTAAAAGTGTAATTGTGCAATTTCTCAAAACAATTCTGTCGTCACTCTCGGGCAATGAATTCTGGGGTAGGCAAGGCCATGAAGGATCTGTTGTCAGAGATTGTATATTATAGGGAGATAAGAGAGTCTGTATCTCTTACCATTGGAGAAAGCATAACTGCTAACTTAATCACTTGCGGCACCTTTCAGCCTATCGTGTAATGGCAGTGACATCACTCGCAACATTCCCTAGTCTGCCTTCTCTTAAAAAAATACATTTTTATCTAGCTAAAGCTAAGCTAAAATCTACATATCTAAAATCTACATATAGTTCCCAATGAAAGTATTGTTTAATGTAAAACATGCTAAAGATTAGCAAACAGGCTGTGGATTAATTAAATGATAATCTATTTCCCCACAAAAGCTGTTTAATCAGCATAGTAAAGCCTCTCATCCATTGACATCCATTCAAAAAACAGCCTCTGGTCTCCTTCCCTGTGTACCGCCAGAGGCGTAGCGTTAGCATTAGCCGTTACGCTTTTTTGGCTAAAGGTTGCAGGCTTGCCTTCCAGTGGCTTTGTCTGTTGTATCCTTCATTGCATGGGAAACGAAGGACGTATTTGGAGACCGCATTTGAGGGAGCCTTTGAATTGGGACAGCCTTCGTCGCGCCAGGGTGACGCAATCGTCCTTCGAATGCAGCCTTCGAAGGATGGAGATCAGGGTTGCCAGGTTTTCACAACAAAACCTGCCCAATTGCTATTAAAAAACTAGCCCAAAACTAGCCTAGTCGCATTTCAGGGGGGTCCCCTGGTAAAATCCACGTTTTTGGCAGGATTCCCCTGGTAAAATTCGCATTCCAGGGGCTACGTATCATGTTATTTGGGGTCGCTTCAACCTGCGGACATGAAAAACAACCCATGATAACAGTGTTAATGTAGCCCAATTCTGCGAAAAAAACAAAAAACAAAAACGAAACCCTGCATACTTAGCAACACTACTCTGAATTGGGATGCAGCAATTGACTCTCTCATATAAAACTTGTCACCACCTACTGGTGTATGTATGTAACCCGCAGAATGATTCACTGAAAAATCCCCACCAATGCTCACACTGAATGTTACATTGTAATGAACTTGATCCAAACTTATTTTTGGCTGGCATCAATAAGCCCTCTTATTTTTCAGCCTCTCCTTTCCAACCATGTGTTAGAGATACCACTTTTCATGATCCAAACAACTCCCAATAAATAAAAAAGTAATTTTCTACATTATTTTATATTACAATATTTTCTCTTATCCCAGCTTAGTATGTAAAGACAACAATCAATCATTTGTATTTACCCTCAGGGGTGTTAAACATCTAAGTTTAGCCAGGACTGTTTCCTTAACCATTGACGGGGAGCATTCAGGAAACCAGTTTGAAAACAGTCATCATTTTTCCATTTGCTGTCCATTTAATCTAATTACTGTTTAGAAGAATGTCAAAAACTCTATCTTCCCTTCTTCTCTATTCTTTATTCTTGTCTTATGATAAACATACAAGCCATTTAGTTGGCCTGGGTACAGAAAGAAGACCAGAGGTCCCATCTAGCAGGGAATTGAGGGGAAAGGGTGGACAATATGACATATATCATAATCAAATAGGGAAACAGCAGTGTCGTCCCATAGGAGCCATTTCAATTCCTCTCTCTAACACATATGCAGTTCTTCCACTCTGCCATTGAACAATTAGCAGAGATGGGTCACTAATGAGCCTGAACATTTGATGAATAAGACTTGTTTATGCTAATTAAAAAATGGCTAACGAAGCGACACAGCCAATTATGTACCGGTTCCCTCCAGTTCCTCCATCACCAGAAAAGAGACATGGGAACATGGCCCATTACCACAATCACCTAATGAGCATCTTTTTTCCCAGAGATTTATACTGTTATTTGCAAATGAAAACCCTGCTCATGAACATGCTGCACAAACACCCATGAACAAGTCGAAATAAATCATCACGCATGGTTACATGTTCATTAATGGTATGCCTTTAGATTTGATTTCAGAGCAACTCAGATGTACCCGTGTGGTCAGTCCTAAGTGACTGAAGTACTTGTGCAAATTGTTTTTTCCAGCTCATTGCAAAGACTAAATTAGAGTGTTCATAGTCAGCTTAAAGCTCCGTTAGGGTCTTCTGTGCTCACCATCTTTGCTCTGAAGTAGCCAAACTTTTTAAGAGCCCATGAAAACAGAAGTGAAACTGCAGGAATAATTATCTGTGGCCAAGGGCAAAAACAGGAGTAAGGTTGTTTAAATTTAAGGAGATCCTCTGGGGAGTGTAGATGATGGTCTCTTGTGGAGCGTCCTCAGGCTGTGATGTGCTCTCATTACATAATTTGCATTATTTTAAATGCTGGAGATATGTGGGCTTGAGGACTAGAATATGCATAACATACATAACATATGTGTAGGGGTGCCACATGAGGAGGATGAAAATCAAACATCAAACATGTTTATAATCAAACATGTTGATAACACGTCATATACATCCTAAAATAACCCAAAACACAAAGTTAAATAACAAAAAACATTTCTTGTTCATTTATTTCTATCACAATATGTTTTTTTTTAGCCCAACAGAAGACTGAAGAAATTAGTGGAATCTGCCCTTTTCACACAGAGATTCTGGAAAATACACTGATAATGTGTATTTTGGATTATTCACACTGTCAGTGATTTTCTAGAATCTGCGTGCGTTCATGCACATCCCGTAAAGATCCCGTAAAGACACGTGACATCAGGATGTGATGTGTAATGTCTCCGCAGCATCTTAAAGGGTTAGTTTACCCAAAATTGAAATTTCTGTCAATAATACCCTTATGTCGTTCCACACCTGTAAGACTTTCGTTCATCTTCAGAACACAAATTAAGATATTTTTCCTAAAATCCGATGGCTCAGTGAGGCCTGCATTGCCAGCAAGACAATTGACACTTTCAATGCCCAAAAAGCTACTAAAGACGTATTTAAAATTGTTCATGCAACTAGTGGTTCAACCTTAATATTATGAAGCAACGAGAATACTTTTTGTTTGCCAAAAAAACAAAATAACGACTTTATTCAACAATATCTAGTGATGGGCGATTTCAAAACACTGCTTCATCAAGCTTCGAAGCTTTACAAATCTTTTGTTTCGAATCAGTGGTTCAGAGCGTGTATCAAACTTACAAAGTCACGCCCCCCAGTGGTGAACCATTGAAATTTCTAAACACTTATGATGTAATAAAGCCTTGTTGACTGAAATCACGTGACTTTGGTTTGAAACACGCTCCGAACCACTGATTTGAAACAAAAGATTTGTAAAGCTTCGAAGCTTCAAGAAGGGGTATCACACACAGTTTCTGCCAATCTCATGTTAATCTTGAGTACATATAGAGTAACAATGCATCCTTCTTATCTCCAAAAAGTCTTTAGTTTTGTCATATTTATAAAAGATAGATACGCTAAACTGAGTCTCTCCGAAAAAAAGCAGAGATCCTGGAGGCGGACCTAAAGAGTCACGAGCCTGGCAGCTTCTGCATAGAGATCGCATGCTAGCTGCGACATCATTATAAATAAAAAGGGAAAAACAACTTTTGTGTTGTTTACGCACCAATTGCCAACAAAACACAGACATCTGATGCAGCTTTACTCACCACCTACGATCTGCAAATCCAGCGCCGAACTGGGACTTGTTTACAAAGGATTCATCACCGAATTCCCGGGAGCAAACAAACATACGTGCACAACTCTGTTGCTGCCCCGGAAAAACAAACTTCATCCACTGTTCCCTTGACGCTGGGAAGCTGAAAAAGGTAATCTTTCCCTCACAACCAAAAACACACTCCTTCGTTGACAGGAGCTTCGTCTCATTTCGGAGGCTGCATACTCCGGAGGTCGCATTTGAAGGCTGCATACGTCATCAAGGATGTCAAAAGTAACCGTAATAAAATTGACTGATATTCATTGTGAGGTGTAAAATACTGTAATTTCTTTCTTAAGTTGCAATCTAACGGTTATTGTTCTTAAATGAGACTGCCTCGATGATGTATGCAGCCTTCAAAGGGTGCAGCCCCTGAATTGGGACACAGCCATTATTGAAAAATCTCTCGGCTTTTTCGCTTTGATGGGCGTGCTCGTGCTCGTGCTCGTGCTCTTGCTCTGGGTGATGTGTGTGCGCACGCTTATCAAGGAGAAGTGCCTATAAGGAATTTCGCTCTCTTTTGACGTCATACAGGACACACTCGAAAAAAACTCTCTGAATCCTGTACCGAAACCGGAAGTAGTGGATTTAGCACAGAAATACTCCGTCGTACATACTCAGATACAAATGTATAGTATAATGCAATGTAAGTCGCTTTGGATAAAAGCGTCTGCCAAATGCATAAACGTGTTTTGAGACTTTGGCCATGTTTAGCATGAGAATGCAACTCTTTAACAGTGTAAAGAAGTCAGAATGCATGTAATAGCATTATACCCCCCCCCCCCCCCTTTCATGAAGCAGTGTTTTTGAGATCGTGTTTTGATATTATTGCTGAATAAAGTCTTTACTTTGTTTGTTTGTTTGTTTTGGTGCACAAAAAGTATTCTTGTCACTTCATAACATTAAGGTTGAACCACTGTAGTCACATGAACTGTTTTAAATATGTCTTTAGTAGCTTACTGGGCATTGAAAGTGTAAATTGTCTTGCTGTCAATGCAGGCCTCACTGAGCCATCGGATTTTAGGAAAAATATCTTAATTTGTGTTCCAAAGATGAACGTAGGTCTTACGGGTGTGGAACAACATGAGGGTGAGTAATAAATGACCGTATTTTCATTTTTGGGTGAACTAACCTTTTAATGACAGAAATTTCATAGTCATTATTTTTGTTTTGTTTTGTTTTTTGCGCACAAAAAGTATTCTCGTCTCTTCATAACATTAAGGTTGAACAACTGTAGTCATGTAGACTATTTTAACTATATAGAAACCTCCCGGATTTCATCAAAAAAATATCTTAATTTGTG
Organism: Hypophthalmichthys molitrix; assembly: GCA_037950675.1. Classification (NCBI taxonomy): domain Eukaryota; kingdom Metazoa; phylum Chordata; class Actinopteri; order Cypriniformes; family Xenocyprididae; genus Hypophthalmichthys; species Hypophthalmichthys molitrix. The sequence goes on from CM075505.1 coordinate 4,768,813, forward strand.
TTCTGAATATGAACGAAGGTCTTATGGGTGTGGAACGACATAAGGGTGAGTAATTAATGACAGAATTTTCATTTTTGGGTGAACTAACCCTTTAAGTTTGCTTATGATCTGCGATTTCTCTCTCGAGGAACCACGCTTGTTCATTTTTTTAAACTACCACATCGCAAACCGTTCCACTAAGCTGGCGAAGGATCTCAGCTTCAGCAACACACCCCTTACATTGGTCCTGCCATTTGTTCACACAGGGTACGTTACGGGACTGATCCCAGCAATGTTACCAGGTCCCCATCCCGGGATCAATCCTGGGACGTGTTTGCGTTCACACAGAAGGCACTCTAGCAATTCTATGGCAATTTTCTGAGATCAACGCTCTGTGTGAAAGGTGTTGACTAATAAGTGCTGAATATTTCAGAGATGTAACTCTGAAAACAAAAGCAGATGGTGCTTTGGGAATTTGTGGACACACGTTTAAGACAAAAGCCTGGCCATTTGCAGATCCATTTGCAAAATCAAATCCAGCAATTTTTTGTTTCGTTTCAAAAGCTCTCATTGTAACTGTGTGCTAACTTCTAAACAATACTTAAAAACCCCTGGGATCATCTAATTTATGTGCAATGTCCATGCAATACGATAAATATTTCATGAAATGTTAGTTTTAAGACAGACAGACGATAGATAGATAGATAGATATAGATAGATAGATAGATAGATCTGATGTAGTGAACATGGAGGGCAAATCATGTGCTGTAGTGAACATCTCTTTGTTTCACTCCCTTTATCTTTTTTTCCTTGGGAAAGTAAAACAGCAACCTCAAAGATTCTACATTCCCATAGCATTTTTTTTTTCTCTGAGAAATACTGAGCTGGATTATACAAGCAGAGGAAGAAAAAGGCAAGGATGTGATTTGTGTTTTAATAGGTCTGTGCTGATGAGGCTGGTTTCTTTGAGAGAGTTTTAGGATTTTGTTTCTCCTGTGAGACGGAGCCTCTAGGGTGATGTAGTATTCTGTTCCACTGACTACAGTATGCACACTCATCTCAGCCTCAGAGTTTAATAATAAAATGCTTCTTTTCCTTGTGAAAATACTTGGTTCTTTTAAGAGTTTCATCCAAGCAGGGTATTTCTGAGCTTTTAGCCCATAAATTTTAGATGAGCTGTGAAAATGCCATGGAAATTCCAATTGTTCAAGAAAAGACCTTCACTCATGAGTACACTTGGTTTTTATTAAAATGTGTTTTAGTAGTAGTCCCTCAAATTTTCAATGCTTTTTGCAGTGATGTCATAAGGTTTCTCAACAACAGCAGAGGACAGCAAATTAAACATTACAAAAAATAAACCCTTCCACATTTTTTTTTCTTGTGGTTTGCCACATGCACAGGGTGCATTTTCCTGCTGAAAGGATGAAGACAGATATATTTTTACTTTAAAAAGCTGTATAGAGAAGCAGAAGTCAGCACATTCAGCCAGCAGACGCAGCACTGATGTGATCCCGGCCCGTCTCACAGCTAAATGAACACCAGAATGTGCAGCTCTCTGGTGAGTGGGAGTGGATGATGGTTTGGTGCAGTGATCTTTATGTAATCCTCTTCATATTACCTCTTATGAGGAAAAATGCACATCTAAAAGCCATAATGGAAAGATATGATGGAACTGCAGAATCATGGTTTTTCTGGTGGTTTATGTGATAATATATTTAAAAAAAAAAAACTCTTGTCTTAACTATACATCATGCTACTGCAGCTGAGTGTCTCACTCTCAATTTTCGTTTGTTTCAGTTTTATTGGTTTGACAAAAACTGTGCTTTTGTAATACCAAAGCAAAACATAAAACAACAGTTAATGTAGCAACAACAGTAAACAAGTAGTATTAAGAATTAAAACAAAAGTTATGAAACATGTTTTGAGTCATAAGCCATGTGACCATTCACTCTGTCCATTTCATTATTTTAAATAAATAATCAGATAATAATAATCATAATAATGCACCATCTACCAGCTGAGGCTAACCTTGACTGGTGTAGTGACAAATTGGGTCCCCCCAAAATCGGGTCTCCATCAGGACCCCACGTGATCCCATTGGTTCAAATTGCTTTTAATAGGCACTCTCTTTATTGCCTGTTTACAATTCCTACAAAATCATGTTATGATAAATGCTGTTTCAACAACGTTAAAATGACAATTTATGTCGTATTAGTTTATGTACTAGCATGGCATACAGATACCTGATTAGCAATTGTTCTAATCATTGTTAATTTCAACTGTCAGTATAAGTTAATGGATTGAATGTTAATTGTTGTTATACTTGCTGCTAACTGTTAATTAAAAAAAAAAAAGATACTACCCGATTAGCCTGATAGCTTAGTTTATACACACATTTGCTCTTACCCTACATGTATTTAAATAAGTAAAAAATAAATGTTAAATGTCCAAATATTTCAGTTATAAATGAAACAAATTAATGATGTTCAATTATTCTCTTAATAGGCTATTATAATTATTATTTATTAATTAACAGTTTATCAAGTGTAAAAAATTATGTTCAGTTGGTTTTATGCACAATTTGTTTTCTTATGCATTATATAGTAAGCGATATGGGTATTTAAATTAATTTCATTCATATATACTTAGGATAATTATTAACTGAAAGTTTGGGAAGACTCGATTTGACACCGGCCTCAGCTCAAAATTCACAGAATTGTCAATTCTATATTTTTATGTGTCAGATTAATGCATGAGGTAAACCGATAATGTCATTGCATCAAAACGTCACTCAAATACTGCACTGTGACATGCTCCTTTCTGAAACTTTTTTTAAAGGATGTTTTAAAATAGCTTTGGAGAGTTGCGTGTCTCTGATATGCATTAATATGACATCCAGAGACAGCTGGAGTTTTTTTTTTTCTCTTCTCTTTTTCTTTCGTTGCCTAAACTCACTGCATTCTCCACTCCTCTCGTCTCTCCCCCGCAGGCATTCTCCTTTCAGCTGCATTCTGCCACACGGTCTGAAAACAACAGGCTCTTGTGTGAAGACTAAATAACAGTGAGCATGAGAGCGCTCCGCTTTAGAGGTGAGAAGACAATCCTGCCTGTCAAAACACAGGTTATTCTGCACGAAGGAAACATGCTTTTGTGTGGCCTGAGGAGATGACAGGAGGGTGTGTTCAGATACAATAGATTTTCTGAAGAAAGTGTGAGTGGTGTTGTCTGTGCACAACTCTGTTGCTATGCTGTTTTAAGTTTAAAGGCCCGTTCACACCAAGAACGATAACTATATTAGCGCCCACACCAGCGGACGATATCGTTCTGTTTACTTTAAAAGCGTGCTTGTCTGTCACTTTAAATGCTCAAGCTCGTTACAGCAGGATGGATACTGATTGGCTGTCAGTGTTTTTATCGTTCATCAGCTGGATAAAATCGTTCTAAAAAAGATTCCAACGATATCGTTTCTCTGTGATGTTATCATTATACCTGTGGTGTGGACTGCTATTCTATAATAGCAATTTTTACAACTATATCTTTATCATTATCTTTATATAGTTATTGTCTTTGGTGTGAACGGGCCTTAAATCCATAGTGTAAGCAATGCTTGTCTTAGCAAACATTTTATTCATTTGTTCATTTTAGCATACACTTTTCCAGATGTGGTGGTGTACTGAAAACAGTACTGCTGTCTTCTGATAACATCCTATCATTTGTTTATGTATTCATCCATTAAAGGTGCAGTAGGAGATCTGGGAAATGCTAATGTTAGCCTGCTAGCATCGAAAGCATATCCTCCCTGCAAAATGCAGTCCAAAGCCACGCCTCCTCCAAAACACATGAAGGCACACAAACACAGCTGCTCTCGGCAAAGTATCACAAGAGATGGCAGTAAACTACCTCATGTCTCAAAGCACATAACATTACAATAATAATGAACATAAAAAACAGATTCGGTGTTGATACTGTTGACGTGGAAATGCATCATTCCGAGTCTGAGGACGTGAACAGCTCCGGTTGAATGTCACGGGTTGCCATCTCTTAAAGACCCCCTGTGGTGAAAATCAAGTTTTTAATGTTGTTTATATGTCTATCTGGTGTTTTAACATGCTTTAAGGACAAACCATGTGCAAATTCATAAGTCAGCACCATTGCTGATTATTTTCTATTTAAAACTGCAGTAAACCAAAGACAATCTCAAATCTGCGGTTTGAAACCGCTGGTGTTTCTCATGTCACAAACTACCTTGTAATCAATCAAGTCAACGTGCCGGTGGGCTTTAACATATCATTAACTGACCGCGCAAGAGTCTCAAAAGAAGGTTATCCCGGTATATTTTTCTGTTGATATGAAAAATCGGGTAGATTTAGCAATATGGCGGGTGTATGATGCATATTACGATGTTATTATGAACTATATGCCTTTCACCACTGACGTTAAGCTGTTCAAAGCGTTTGTAAGGATACTGATTGTTAGAAGGCAGCTGTCTGACTCGTGAATATGAACATGGTTTGTATAACATTAGCAACACATTATTAGCTGTTTGATAACGTAGTCAAGCAAAAGGCTAATCATATTAATTACCGTCATGTGTCCGACGTTGTAAAAAGCGATACCATTGTGCATTGTGCGATACCATCTCATCTGAGCTTGTGCGAGTGAGTGGAGGCGGGGCTAATTATCATATTCATAGATCCTTGTATATTAAATGAGGCAAGGGTGTAGAGTTACATTCAAGCTATTCTAAGAATTTTTTTCCACAGTAAAAAAACGTTTAAATATGTAATTTTGGTGATTAAAGATGAGTTTTAAAGGATAAAATGATTGACTACAGGGGGACTTTAATTATGGTAGTTATGGCGTGAACGCAGCATAAGCTCGTTGTTTTGATTTGGTAGGAACTGTAAAAGATGGTTGCTGTTTGTTTGCAGTGCTCCGTGACTGACATCTGTCTACATAAACTCTGCATAGCATGAAACACGCTGATGACGTATGATGTCTGCGCGAACAGGGTGCGCGAGGGTATGTAAAAACATACGTTGACAGGCAGGTACAGTAGGACACCGTATTATTTCATTTGGACCGAATATAAAGATTGGATGAACATTTTATGGTCCTACGTCTTCCACAGGCAAGAAATATTCATAAAAATACATTTAGACCATTTTAACAGTGTTCACTATCAGGATATGAGGAGACTTTCAACCAGTATAACAAAAAATGTTTCTGTAGAGAATCTCCTATTGCACCTTTAATATTTAATTTTCATCAGAATAACTGTATGAACAGAGACTTCTGGCCAGTGTGTCTGATCTGCACTGACATTCGTATTTACTTCTGTTTTGACATTTCTCAATAGATTGAAACAAAAGACACACAATCTCCTATTTAAAGCACCCCTATTATGCTATTTTAAAGGTTCATAGTTTTGTTTTGGTGGTCTCCAACAATAGATTTACATGCATCCAACTCTGCTCTGATTGGTCAGATGGCCCAGTCTGTTGTGACTGGTCGACCGATTACAGCACGTGTCAGAAACGAAACGCTCATTACCATATCTGAATTTCATCTCCAGATCTTTCTTAGTGCTTGATATACAGTGATACGAACAGTAACGATGGTGTCGGTTTTACCGTATCAATTTGAGTATCAAGTCCTCATTCTTTGGAAGTGCAGCAAAGTCAGCACGAACCAAACTCTTCCAGGCCTCAGCTACAACTACATTGTTTAAGGGTCAAAGTAGACGTTGTTCGTGGGCAGAATAGACTGGCATTATGCAAATTTGTTATAAACCTACATAGGTTCGTGCAGGAAGTAAGACTGGAATTACTGATGACTCGTTTCAGGCAGTTCAGAATCGGCTCTTTCTTTTGGGAGAATAACTCCATTTGTTGTGCACTTTGACCTTTGAAATTAACTAACAGCTATATTACCCACTACATGAAAGGTAATATCCGAAAAAGCATAATAGGGGCACTTTAAGGAAGCTTAATGAACAAGAAATTATTTAAGAGCAATTATGAATGACACTTGCTTAATTTCCATGAAAACATTTTGCATAAAGAAGAGTATTTTAAGACGGTTAACATTAATCTATTTGTGATTTTTCCATGAAAGCACATATTTAAAAAAAAACAAAAATGACTGTAATCTGTTTTGACATCATCATTACTGTATTAAGTTAAATAAATAAATAAAAACTGGGTGAAATGCATTTTAGCTGCAAATATCATTTACTCTGGTTTAACACACACATACACACCTTTCTTGTAGTTCAGCACAGCTTTGTTTGACAGCATGTTATTGTCCAGAGATGGATCACATCTGTCTGTCAGCGGCTGCTGCAATCAGAGTCGTGTGTTATCAGGAGATGTCTAAACCCTGCTGCTGTATTTCTCATTGTCTCCGGGCGAGAGGTTAACCCCGGTTATTAATTCATCACTCTGGAGGGGATGTCTGTGCCTCTGCCCTTCACCTGTTGCTTTTAAAGGATAAAGTGGCATTAGTGAGGGCAGAGATGGCTATCAGCATTCTGTGCGTGTTTGTGAAGAAAAGTGAAGAGGACACAGAGTTTTTGTGAAGAAGATGTGGTGAAATGTTAATTAGCGGCATGATGATGATCAATATTGGAGAGTTCCAAGTTATGGATTAAACTTTGTGCATCTTTACTTGGACATTGGTGTTGTTAGCAAATAAAATAAAGCATGCATTGAGAGCAGGTCACTGTAAATTAAGAACAAAAGAGGCTCTTTTCCCATTGCTAGTTTCACCAGTGACATTTTAAATTTATGAAAAACATTTTCCAGTCTTGATGGCAGCAGTAAAATGTGTCTTAAAATGTAAGAAACTGTGCAAAAGAGTCTCAGGTGACTTTTGAGAAAAAGACAAGGGCCATTTGAGGTGACAGACAGATTTAGTTTTATATCAGGCAGGGTGTGAGTCTGCTGACCATCTCAGTCACCAGCGGCTCTGTGGGGAAATAAAACATGGCTGTATAACCTTTCCTGTGACAGACCAGACCAGATCCCATCTCACACACACACACACACACACGTCCTTGTTTATACTACTTAGTGGGGTCCAAATGACCCCACTAAGATAGTAAGATGAGGAATTTACGACACTGTGGGGTCCTTTAGTCGGACTCCACAAAGACAACATCTTAAAAGTCATATATAAGAATGTTTGACAAAATCTTAAAAGTCACTATAGTATGGCCCTTCCCTACTCTATATCTAAACCTACCCGTCACAGGAACCTAATGTAATTTTAACATTCATATATTATAACGTATAATTTTATATATTCTTATAGAATGTTAAAACTAGAATGTTATATAGAATGTTATAAGGTTCTTATAAGTATATATAAATATTATATATAAGATATATATATATATAAGAATGTTAAAATTATGTTAGGTTCCTGTGACCTGGGATAGGTTTTGGACCCCACAAAGTAATAAATACAAGTTCTCACACACACACACACAGCATATGTCTTTTAGTATTTGTCTTTCTCTCATTCATTAGCATGAAAGGGTCAGTTTCAGAGGCAATTTATTTTACTGTTTTAATATAATGCAAGCCTAAAAAGAAATTTCTCATTTTGTGATGTTAATGTCACAAAATTCAGTTGTGAAACTACTTCAATTTCAGCTGTAAAGCAGAATAGTGCTCTTTCTGTCTGAACACTGAAGTTTCAGTCATAAATCAAGAGACCCATTAGGTTGTCACGTCAAAAGAAAATCCATTCTTTAATAAAACCGCATGTCTCAATCCATAATCCATACCTCTCAGAGACAGGAGGACGGTCACAGAGGTACAGCTGACTTCTTAAAAATCACATTCTTCTGACAAGTGGATGATACTTTATTTTTAAGTGAGAACTAAAAATTCTTTGTGCAATGTGGTGTTGATACGATAATGATGCATTCCATTCTGTCAGATATGGGGTATTCCTGCTTGATATTGTCGACTTTCAACCATAAGAATGTGCACAAAATGGCAACTCTGCGATTTGCGTTGCAAGCATTCGATTGTCAAAAAAGAAGTCATTTAGCAAACAATACCAGAAATTTAGTAGCTTTCTGCACAAATGTTTGCAAAACAGGTTCTGCGCTGCAGAAACTTTGACTCACTAGTCGCATGTTTCAATCAGAGTTGTGAATTTAAAATTATGGGGAAAATAAAATCACAAAGTCAATTTGCAAAATGATCACATCACATAGTCACATGAGTTTAAGAATAGAGTGCTGCAGGGATGATATGTTTTTGTAGGTCAAAACTTAAAGTTAGCATTTTAGCACTTCTGTTTACATCAAAAACCCATTGACTAGAATAAAACGTGAAAATATCTCGAGCTTGTGTTCACCACAGACATTATTTCAGGCACTTAACCTAAAGGGTTCAAAAACCCATTGACTCAAGTCAATGGGTTTTTGAACCCTTTAGGTTAAGTGCCTGAAATAATGTCTGTGGTGAACACAAGCTCGAGATATTTTCACGTTTTATTCAACAACATGAAATACATCAGTAATACCCTCTTAATTTAAAGCTTTTATTTGTCTAGTAAAAGGCAGTTGCCAACAAGTGACTAAATGAGACTATACAGAGGTTGTCGAGGACATTAAATATCAGCCAATCAGGTAAACTCATCTATTCATTAGTCACTTTCACAGCCTCATTGTGTTTATAATCGTGCTCTTGCAAACTTTTCTAACTCAAACTCAAAAATGTTTTTTAAATAAAGACTAGAAGAGTTGTCAGAAGCTTAAGTCTTACGGGTTTGGAACGACATGAGGGTGAGTTATTAATGACAGAATTTTCATTTTTTGGATGAACTAACTCTTTAATGGTGGTGATGCTGAAATCATGTGACCATAGTGGTTTGTTTATAGCATAGCTTATTTTCAGCAAAAATCTAAAAGCCAATGAAAAAAATCCTATTTTTTTGTAGAGAGAACCAGGGTTGGAAGTCTGACTTCAAGGTGAGTTATATTGCACTTTTCTAAGAAAGTTGGAAATTCCAACATTGAGTTACGAGAACGAAAACAATGCTGATTTTATGAATAACACTAATGTTACATTTAACCATTTTCAAAATTAGCCTGGATCTTTCTGCCTCTTTCTTTTATCTACAGTATATTATTGTTGTGCTTGTCTTGTTGCATTAATCCAGACATTTTCTCAGTCCCTCTGTCTATATGCTGTAATCTTTATCTCTTTGCAGCAAAAAAAAAAAAAAAAAAAGCCAAATGGCTGCATGAAATATAAGACTGTAAACATCTGATGCTCTGATAAGGAGCTGAATAGCGCAGGAGACTCTCCAGAGAGACGCCGTAAGAAGATCCTCCCGCTGTGGGTCCGCGCAGCCGACCACCCATCTCGAGCTCAGAGAAAGACTGAACGCGTTCACTCATCCCTTCATTATGTAATGCTTATTGCTTTGTTGACGATTCTATTCTTACCATGGTGTTTCTCTACAGCACTTGTGCAACTGAACATTGTTATCCTACAGTATAAACACAGAGCGAATCGCAGTGTTTTGATCACTTCAGCAGAGCTGTGGTTTGTGTGTTTCATGGACAATAGCTCAGTGCACATCAGGCTTAAATGAATCCTGATGGAAATGTCTCGACTGTTTTAGTTCCCAAACAAGGCTGAACTGAAAAAGTGATCACCTAGTGCAGATGCTAAATGAGATAGTTATAAAAGAAAACCTGAATGAAACTGACACTGCAGCGCCACCAGATGTTTAGGGTTAGTACAGCACACATAAAATGCATCACAATCAGTGCAGTTTTATTATTCTCAAATATGAGTTTTAGCAGGAAATCAGTATAAAAAGTAAACATGAAATGGCCTTTGCAACCAATTTCAGTCAATAAACAGGCTTGTCAGCTTTTTAAAAGGAGAAAGCAATTATCTAATCTTTTGTCATTGATGTCAGAGGCCGTCAAATCAAACTTGACACAGACTTTTTTCCACTTGAACTATTCTAAGGATATTTTACTACAAACTATTCAGATGCCAACATGGACAGGTTGTGTGACATGACAAATTTTCAAAAACTACACAACAGTCAAATAAAACATGACCGTCAGCCACTAACTTCTATGTTGAGTAGTCACAAAAAAAAATCAGCATTACTAAACTCAGCCAAGGAGGCATGTGTTTCTCCTTTAATCTTGGTTTCATAGTCTATTTTTTCATCCTCCTCTCCGTCTGTCACTGATGAATAGATTGTCTTATTTTCGGCTGGGTGGTCATGATTGAGTCCATCATGATTGTGAATATGTGTGTGATTTATAGTCCTGAACAGCCTTCCTCTGTCATATGAGCGACAATAGAGAGAGCAGAACAACAAGATTGTGTCGAACACTGAAGCTGCTTTTATATGACTGTCTTCATGTTCCCTTCAATAGAAGGTGAATCAAATCAATTTTATGAGTTCCTTCTATCACAAATATGTATATTTCAACAGCACCTATCAAGTACCCAAGGACACTTCACAATGAATGATAGAAAACAACTGGAACTGAAATAAAAGAATGAAAGCCTAACAAAGAGACATACTACATGAATACAAAACAAGACACTTTATAAAAAATCTGAAGAACATAGACAGGAGTAGTAGGGCACTCTTTGCCTAGTAAGTGTATGAGAATAATAATAATAAAAAAAAATGCTTTCTGAAACCTTGAGCAACATCACTTACGTAAAAAAAGGTAAAATGATTAGTTGTTTTTTTTTTAAATTAACATTTAATACTTTGAGAAGGAACCCTTTGAGTGGAGGGTTATACAAGTCACTTTTGGAATTTCATATCTCTCTTTTCTGTATTATCTGCCTTCTAATAAACAAACCTTTTGGTTCTAGGACAAGCATAATTTCACAAATCTCTATTGTGTTTGGATCAGTTGGTGTGGGCAGACTTCGCATGTCTTTGATGCATCCGTTCCCCTTTTCTGGAAAAGGCTAGGGAAATGATTTATTGCAGTAGATTTGTTATGTCTTTTCCACTGTTTTCCTAACAAACGTGGCATGAATTGTTGGCTTTCAGAAGAAAGAGCCAGATCGCATAAATATTTCAATATTTGAATAACATATGGGTTTTCAACTGAGTTAAGGGAGAGATGAAGTTTCATTGGGAGAGAGAACACCCAAAAGGGAATACTCCAAAATTAATTTAATAAACTGGCTCTTAAATGGGGAGCAGAATAGTATTCTGAACACCACATTAAACAAAATGTTTCTTCCCTTTTCATATGAAAAAGCAATATTCTCAGTCCAGAGGTGACTTTTTTTTTTTTTAATACTGTATGGTGATCAGGTCACCATTCTTTTCTTTCCCCAATAAACTGCACTTAGGTCATTCATATAATAAAATGAGGTAAAATAAAATGAGGTGGAAAAAAACTCCAAGAGAAACCAGTAACAACCTCAAAAGAAAGTATTTTCCTCAAAGGTGCTGTGAGAACACAAACACCCACTGGAGAGCCCAAAATAAGATCCAAACTTTAACCACTTAAAACAAAACCCCAGAGAGTAGGGTGATCAAAGAGAGAAACATTATATTACCATACCGCAGGGAGGAAAAATATATAAAACATGTGGAAACTGAATCAATCTCCTATAAACACTGATCCTACTCTGGAGCTTGATAAGCTCTCTAAGAGCACCTGTGGTCAATGAGTAATCAAGTATTCTGATTAGTGCAGGAGGGGGAGGAGACTAGAGCAATCAACCAATGAGAGAGTGATCATCTCTCTCACTGGATGACACTAAACTCTCTCCAGAGTGAACATGTGGAACAATGTAACATATTGTTTACTATAATGGAACAATTATTTTGAAAAATTGTTGGCAGTATATAGCCTACTGTACAGTGTAACACTAAAAATATAAAACCTGCCCTGAAATTATGATCACTAGCTGGACTGTGTTTTCAGACCAAATAATTCCTCAAGTGCTTTAGAAGAATGAGAATCTGACCTGCTGATGGCAATTGCCTTAAACTTCATAAATATAAATACTTCTAATGTTCATGGTGACTGTTTACAGGATGGATGCTCCCCTTGTTTTCTCACCTTTAGACCCTGAGAGATAGCTGTCTGTCTCCTCTTCTCTCTCTCCTGGAGGAAACATAAAGCTCTTGACTTTCAGCAGTCTGTTCTATATTTAGCCCCCATGTCATGGCCTTCATCTTTGAACTCTCTTCAGTCTTGAATAATGCTGTGCACTCGGAGCACACACTCAGTGCCGTACCTACTGGATCTGATCTCTCAGGCAGAGCTCAACCAGTGTGGGCTCAACTAATGCTCAAAAAAATAAATAAAATAGAGTCTTTTTGAGATACATCTCAAATTTCATGAATAATTTGAAACTTTACCACTGCACAAAAGGTTCTTTATAATGGTAAAGGGTTCTTCAAATTATTAAAAGGTTCTACCCACTATGAACCATGACAAAAAGGTTCTTTGGGGAATCCAAAATGGTTCTTGCACTCTTAAAAATAAAAGTTCCAAATAGGGATGCACCAATACCGATACGGTATCGGGTCGATACCAAGCTCATGTACTTGTACTCGTACCCCAGATACCAAAGACGGATACCTCACGTGACATAACTGACAGAATTTTCCGTGCACAGAGAAACCTGCGGCAGCTGCAGAAACAATGTCAGCCTCAAGGGAGTGGAAATACTTCAAATTAATGATGACAATCCACACATTGCGAACTGCATGCTTTCAATCACAATTCGTTATCGATTAGTGAAGGCGGGACAGGCGGAATCGCGCTAAATGACACAGACCAGAAGCGCTCCCTCTCGCGCGCGCGCTCTCTCTCTCTCTCTCTCTCTCTCTCTCTTTCTCTCTCTTGCGCGCGATCCCAGTTCTCTCAGACAGCTCGCGATCAGTTCTCCTTGCGCCTGAATGGTCAAATGCACACAAATAGTTGTCGAAATGTCCATCGTGTGGAGTATTTCAAGTAAATACAGTCGGTTATGGCTTAAGTGGACGTAAACATTTGGGTTTGGGTGAAAATAGGATATGTGTCAGTATCCATGGATTCGGTCTTAAAGGGACCGTAGCCTATATTTGTCGTTAATGTTAATAAAAGAAAATATGTTAAATAAATGTATACATGGTAAATAAACCTACTGTATCTGAAAAACAAGTTTATTTAATTTATATCTCTATAGTATTTGTTGTATTGTTTGTAATTTGTTTGTAAATTTCTTTTTATATAACAACAATTAGGCTATATATATTTGTAATTATGCCCTTCTAATTGGACACTGTAAAATTTTTGTTCTTTATGTTTGTGACAAGCACATAAAAATTATTACTCTTTTCATTAGAGTAATAATAAAGAAGCTGTCCTACATTCATTAGTCTCACTGTGTTGTGCCATAGAAGAATATTTTTTGTTCCCCACAGAACCTTTCAGTAAACATTTCTTAAAAGAACCAAGTGTAAAGAACAATGTAATAATCTGAAGATTAACCTTTTCTCCCCTTTTGGAACCTATATTTTTAAGAGTGAAGTAGTTTATTGATACTGGGGTTTGGTAAAGTAATTAGAAGCATTCATGCATAATTACATCTGTCAACATATAAGGATACTTAAATATGTTTCTCTGTAATTATGCAACTCTGTTTCCTCTTCCAAATATGTTTTGAACAGGTCTTGCATCATTAGTGCCTGAAATGTGCAGATTATTTAAATGTAAAACATTACATGAGCTTTTAATTTTGATATTAGACTTCTGCATTTATTTATCTTTGATGTTTCTGTTTACAGTAGTTGCAGGAACAATCATCACTGAGCTGGAAATACACATCAAAACACTGCAATGACAACCAGCGAGGATACAGGGACATTACAGCAGACTAGAGTCCACGCAATGTGATTCTATATGGGCTATTTCACAATTTCAAATGTCAAATTTACATATGCACCCATCAGAAATGTAGACTGGTAGTCATTTGTGGTCATTAACAGAAGAAGGACCTAAAATAAATACATTTATTTTAGTGCATGGGAACTTTGTGGAGAAAAAAAAAAAAAAAAAAAACATTTAACCTTAAGTAACATATTAAATTCATTTAAAAAAAATCCATGTCTTGACCCCTTTAAATAAATTGGCAAAGGGCCCTGTCACCATCATCTAAAGATGCGTTTTTGATGAGCCAATCACAGTGGTCAGGGCTAAATACAGGTTCAAAAGGTCTAAATCATTTTGTGATAGGATCACTGAGACAGTTGTCAAAAAACACATGCGACCACATCGCATTTGTAATGGAAACGCAATGCGTGCAGAAACTCTGTGAAACTCTGCTTACGAGCATTCATCAAAGAGTCAAACCAGATCGCTGTGAGCAGGATTCGAACCTGCGCGGGGAAACCCCATTGGATTTCGAGTCCAACGCCTTAACCTCTCGGCCATCACAGCTGGCTCTCCTTAGATTTGTACACTTGAGTGGATTATGGGGCCATCAATATTTAATACAGTACCATGGCATGAAACAGAATGAGAATGAAACTGAGAATGTCTGACTTCAGACATCATAATAAATCTCAGTTATTAGCTTTAGCCCACAGACATCAGCAAAAACCCAAAGGCCCAAACATCACTCCTTTACAGTAGCATTACTAAGCCTTTTACCTTCAGCAGCACTCTTTCAAAAGAGGAACATAAATTCATTATCAATACTGATTAATCTTTAAAAAGAGCTGAGGCAAGAACACAGGACCTGAATGCACATCTCGTTAAAAATATGTTCTTAAAGGGATAGTTCATCTAAAAATGAAAATTATCCCATGATTTACTCACCCTCAAGCCATCCTAGGTGTATATGACTATCTTCTTTCAGACAAACACAATCAGAGATATATTTAAAAATATCCTTAGTCCTCGGTTTAAAATGGTTGTGAATGAGGGGCCATGTTTTAAAGCCAGAAATAATGCATCCATCCATAAAAAAAGTAATCCATACGACTCCAGGGCCTTCTGAAGCAAAGCAATGTTTTTGTAAGAAAAATATACATATTTAAAACTTTATAAATTCAAATAACTGGCTTAAAGGGTTAGTGAAAATATTGTCATTTATTACTCGCCCTGATGTCGTTTTACACCCCTAAGACATTTGTTCATATTTGGAGCACAAATTAAGATATTTTTGATGAAATCCAATGGCTCAGTGAGGCCTCTTTTTCCAGCAATGTCACCGAACCTCTCAAGATCCAAAAAGGTACTAAAGACGTATTTAAAACAGTTCATGTGAGTTCAGTAGTTCTACCTTAATATTATAAAGTGACGAGAATACTTTTTGTGCGCCAAAAAAAAAAACAACATATCGACTTTTCAACAATATCTAGTGATGGGCGACTTCAAAACACTGCTTCGGAGCTTTACAAATCTTTTGTTTCGAATCAGTGATTCGGATTGTGTATCAAACTGCTAAACTGCTGAAATCACATGACTTTGGCGCTCCAAACCACTGATTCGATTCGTAACGCTCCTAAGCAGTGTTTTGAAATCGGCCATCACTAGATATTGTTGAAAAGTCATTATTTAGTTTTTATGGCGCACAAAAAGTATTCTCTTCGCTTTATAATATTAAGGTAGAACCACTGAACTCACATGAACTGTTTTAAATACGTTTTTAGGACCTTTATGGATCTTGAGAGGTGCAGTAACTTTGCTTGCAATGCAGACCTCACTGAGCCATCGAATTTCATCAGAAATATCCTAATTTGTGTTTTCATTTTTGGGTGAACTTTAACGCCGACACCCCGTTTGAATGCAGCGCCACACTGAGATCCTGCTCCGGTAATGTGACGGGACATTCAAAAGTTGGATTCCACCATCCTGGATGATGATGAAGATGATTTATCAGCAAGACTTTCCCCTCATATCAGAGCTGGTATTTCATCATTGATGAATCTCTTTCACCCTGTGTGGGCCGAACACGAGCATCACGTTGCCTCAAAAACTTAGCATCGACAGCATTCCATTACATTTCTGATGCGCATGCTGCCACGGAACATTCGCTTTGACACGTCCAGTGTCTCGTCGTGGTGTATGGGTGTCTCTCTTCCTGTCACAATCACAACCCAGGTTACTGTCCAAAAAAAAAAAAAAAAAAGTCCAATAGAAATATAATATGTATTTATTATAATTTGACTATATCTCTTGTGTGCCCCCAAGCTATCTATTAAACAAATATGATCTTAATCTTAAAATCCATAACTGCTGTTGTTGCCTGGCTGATGCTATAGGTGAGCGCACTATTCTGTCAGCATTATATGGCTTATTTTATTGCATCTACAGGCTACTGTAATGCGTCGCTAGGAATAGACTGTAGCAATGGCTGCCATATAGCCTACAAAACACTGAAACTTTCTTAGTTAGTAAACTGAATCCTGCTCACAGGTAAAGTTGGCATGAAATAGAATCTGCAATAGTCACCAAAAAACAAACAAACAAAAAAACATATGCTTTAAAACATAAAATGTAGGTTGTTATTTGATGAAAGTCTTGCCCTTAGGCACATATCTTCTGCTTCATATCTTTCATGATGAAAAAGTGGGTTTAGAATGACAAAAGGGTGGGCAATTTAAATTCTGTCATAATATGACAGAATTGCAGAATTTTTGAGTGAACTATCCCTTGAAATATTTGTGGTCCTCAATAATAAATGTCAAAAAGTCACCAAATAAGCAATGAAACCGATGCCCTCATTCACATGCCTTAGTTCCTCAACATCACTGTTAAATCATTAGTCATTTTCAACAGCAGGAAATTAGAAAGCGTAACACGTTTTTATCTCTACCAGAACATTTCCCTCCCTCAATCACTGATCTGAGGCTGTACACTTTCATTTGGATGAAATGAAGAAAAGATCATAAAATATGCGTTACTGAAACTGACGTTGGTTTTATTTCATTAGACCACAACAACGCTATTGATCAAATAAGAGCATTAACGGCAGTTAGTCTCTCCATCTTCCTCTCTCTGTGTGTCGTATATCTTACTCATTTTGGTTTCCCTTCTGTGCGTGTGTCGCTGGAGCTGCAGACAGGAGAGAAAAAGAGCAATTTATTTTTACCTCAAGGCTCTTTCCCCTGGGCTGATGCTTTCATCTTGTGAAAGAGACAAAAACCCTGTATCATTGTGCTTGTAAGAAAAGAGTAAACACTATGACCTCCAATCGATGACCCTCAATAGCATACAGAATAAACTGTCTTTAACTGATTTACACAAAGTTAGATACTATAATCGAAGATTATATATATATGAATACATCTAAACATTTTATTTTTAAATGTTTAATTTGTTATAATATTCATTAGCATTTGTAGCATATAAAGCAGTGGTCTCAAACTCAATTCCTGGAGGGCCACAGCTCTGCACAGTTTTTCTCCAACCCTAATCAAGCACACCTGATCCAGCTAATCAAGGTCTTCAGGATTACTAGAAACTTCCAAGCAGGTGTGAGTTGGAGCTGGTTGGAGCTAAACTGTGCAGAGCTGTGGCCCTCCAGGAATTGAGTCTGAGACCGCTGATATAAAGCTATTTAAACTCCGTGGATGTGCGGAGCTATTGGCGTCCATGTACTTGATGATTCATTGATTTTATTGATGAAACTATACCGCCACCTGCAGTTTAATTTGTGCCATTACAGTCTGTGTAGCTCCTTCACTGTAAAAATGTTTCTGTTCAGATCATTGACATTTTGACTCAGTTTGAAAGTTATTAGGCTATTTATCATGTAAGAAATCCATGGAAGGACAAACTATTACTAACAATTATATATATATATATATATGTATATATATATATATATATATAGCCTATAATTTTACAAAATCACAAAGTTCACAAAGTTTGTTTATTTGAGTAGTAACCTGGAAATAAAGCAGAATCTTAAATAGCCTAAGTTTTTAAAATATTTGTTTCACATTATTCAAAATACTGAAAAACTATTTCCAAGTTTAAATTATATAGGTCATATAATGCCACTTTTACAATATGTAAAATAATTCTCTGATGTCCCCAGAGTGTGTATGTGAAGTTTTAGCTCAAAATACCCCACATAGAATTTTTTATAGCATGTTAAATTTGTCACTTTTTAAGGGTGAGCAAAAATGCTCCGTTTTTGTGTGTGTCCCTTTAAATGCAAATGAGCTGCTGCTCTCAAGAAGTGTGTGGAGTTTCAAGAGCTCGAGAGACTCAAGAAGTGACAACATGTAGACAACAGGACATTTCTGAATGGTTAGTTGATGAATTTATGTAGCTGATGTGGAGTTAACTATCTTAAATCATTGATTAGCATATTCTGTCATGATAAATCGCTCGTGTGGGAACTGTTGTAAGATCCTGCAGAGCCAGAGAATATATGATGCATCAAGATAGAATAGGTATAATAGGTATAGTTTAGTTTAATTACGGTTATAACTTATGTTGTCATCTTGCTTTTATGACATGCCATTGCATTTGTGTTATGTACTGTATTGCAATAACATGGCCTCACCCCCTTTGTTGCGTGTTCACGGGGGCGGGGTTTATGTACATTTTAGAGTTAGTGATAGTGCTGGGCAGTTTGACCAAAAATCTCTATCATGTTTTTTTTTTTTAAGATTTTCTTTTCGGTTTCATGGTATGTAACGTTTTTTTTTGCACTGGACCTTTATTTTGGCATATTTTACTGTCAGGAGTACAGGGAATATTACAGGACAATTAAAAATTAATTGTAATCAAATCAGTTCATAAAGCTAACAGTTTTGTTTAAAATGTAATCAAATAATTTAATTAAATTAATAATATTAATAAGGCTACATTTTTACTGTGCAATTTCTGTCATTTCAATGAAGACCTTTAAGTTTGTGTTTTAATAAACGGTGTTTATTATTATTATTATCTCTATTAATTAAAGTATACTCGATTGTACAATAGTAGGCTATATTTCTTTTATTTCAAGTTATACTGAACTTTTATTTTGACAGGATCGTGAAGACCTTTGACTTCTTGTGAATATGATACGACAAATGTCGATAGTTTTATCAAATTAAACGGTGAAATGTTCATAAAGTGACCCTAAGAGCAGCTCTGCAGATGAAGTTTATGTGTATAGTGAGTGAGACAGCAGACTGAAATCATCGCGAGCGTCACGCATCCTTCAGTAGGCTATGTGTAGTAATAGACGAAAATTAGTGATGGGCAGATCGAGGCTTCGTGAAACACTGAAGCAGTTGAAGCAAATGTGCCGTGATGTGTCGAGGCTTCGAAACAATCTGACACCCGTCTCCACGGTGACCCCTAGTGGTCAAAACAGTGTAAATGCAACAACACTCAGTCCAAACATGCATTAAAAATACCCTTTAACAAATGTATTGCAAACGTTTTATTGAAAGTAAAATCAATCAAATGCTATTAACTAATCATCTAATAAGATTAAATATAGAGTGTCTGTATAATATGTGTTCTTTTATCAATTTTCAAGGCTTGTTTCTCTGTTCCATGGCTCAAGCTAAACAGGCCAATAAGAGATTAATAACTGCCATTATTCATTTTAATTATTCTAATGTATAATTAAAACATCTACAAATGTATAAAACTGATCAGAGATCAGGTAAAACCATAGGGTAAAGCCTTAGACACTTGTTCAATAGTTCTCAGTGAATCTGCATGATTCATGGGTTCACTTTATCATCGCCCTCTATCGGTGAACCATTGATATTTCGAACTGTTTCGAAACGTTTCGAAACAGTGATGACATAATGAAGCGTCGTTTACTAAAATCACGTGACTTTGGCAGTTTGATACACGCTCCGAATCCCTGATTCGAAACAAAAGATTCATGAAGCTTCGGAGCTTCATGAAGCAGTGTTTCAAAATCAGCCATCACTAACGAAAATGCGGCATTCATTCAAACAGACTTCAGATTTCAATAGCAGTCTTTTTTTAGCTTTAATATTCACAGACACTAGTGTGTATCTATATCTGATTCATTGTACAGCCCGACTTTTGATTTATTCATCCAAAAATAGCCAAATTCTGTAACGTTCAGCTTTATGCAGTAAGTTCTATTTGTGACTGGATTCCGTGATTCCATCCGTGTTTTCTGCATCGTGGAAATCATATGGCTCTATATGGTATTTGCAGCATTAAAGAGAGATTGTTTTGTGAGTTATTTATTGTTGTGTTATAAAGTTGTTTCCATCAGTGTAAGAAGGGTATGCAGTTAATAGAAGTCCGCTCTCCATACACTCTACATAGCGCTTCATGGCCACTGAATAGAGACAGCAGCTGTTTACGCACCGGTATGGCAGTTTTTGAAAAATACATACTATTGGTCTCGAAATTGAAACCGGTATAAACCGGTATACCGCCCAGCACTAGTTAGTGATGTAACTAACCCGTTTGTTGTAGTGCTTAAACAGATAATTCTTTAAATATATATATATATATATATTTATTTCAAAGTATATATATTTATTATATATATATATATATATATATATTATCACTAGTTTGTATCACTAGTTAGATAGAAGAGTAAATGGTTATGAAGTAGCATAGAAAACTATAGACCTATAAAAAATAACAGTGTTTGCTGTAGATTCACATGACGTAGAGCTATTATTTCAAATACTGTGATGGAGTGGTTGAGCTAGCGTGTGACGTAGACTGCAAAACGAGTGTAAGGCTACTTTTAAGACACCAATATGCACGTCCGTATCCATATTGCGCAATACCGTGTCCGCAAATGTGTACTTTGTCCTTTAAGCCCATATAGACGCTGACACTAGCCACGTTTACATGTACACTTTTTTGTCATTCTGATTGAAAGATTCGGTGGAGTGTTTACATGTGACGTTATCTAATCCGATATGGTGTTTACATGTACCGGCGCTTTCAATCTGAATGATTTTGTGACATGCGCACATTATCTTATGTCCTGTTTGCCGCCGTGTATTCCTGCAACATGGAGTTCCGCTATTTCTTATGCACGCTATTTTTATGTAAAGTGTTGCTCTTAATCAAGCAACAGCGTGAAATTTGTAGCATATTACTGCTGGATGGTATGAGGAAAAGACGGGAACAGGAAGCTGAACTGTTTGGTGGCTCTGCATCTCTAAGGAGCATCTCAATACTACCCCTCCCTCTTCCGTAAAGCAGAAGTGTGTAGATGAAGGTCAATAGTAATGTAATGAAGTTCCTTCAGTGTATTTAATAAATGTGTTGTTTTACTCCAGTTTGATTTTGCCGCCAACATTTAGCATTCTGACGAACCCTGACCGCTTGACGTGATGACGTAGACGCAAAGTAATTGGTTTAACGCGTTTACATGGCAGACTTTTTATTTTGTTCGGTTTATAGAAAGGTTTATACTACCTCTCTCAAACCGATTACAATTTCATTCGGTTTGGGCATTTTTATTCCGATTGAGGTGTTTATATGGAGCATTTTCATTCGGAATGGACTTTTAAACTGATTACAATGCTCCATGTAAACGTGGCTACTGTGACTTCCTATTTCGATTTTAGTCCATAATAAACACACAGTTGCACTATTATACACATCCACACCTGAAAAAAAAAGTATGTTGAGCTAAATCTATTGACGAAATGTTAAGAAATTTCATGTTTAAAACAAAAGGCATGTAACTGTCTATACAATTCATATGCTATACAGGTGCACCTGGAATTTTACCCTATCTGGAGTGGACCCCCTCTTGTTTGCTGGTTTCTAGACTGAGTAAGCCGTTGTTTTTGGAATAAACAAACAACAAAAGTTAATTACATTATACTTTATTTTGCAATGTAACACAAAGACACAAAGATGGGACTGTTTTAGTTACCCCACTGACTGGTAGTGTATATTAAGCAGTGCCTTTCAAATTATTTATCTTATTTTCCCTGAAAGGCAATATCCATGACTCACTTAGTTGAGTTATTTTTGCTTTGGCCTTTATTTTAATTGACAAAGCTATTAATAGAAAGACAAACGTATTAAGAAGGACCACTGTATCCTTTCAAATGGCTACACTGTTGTCCACATTTTTGGGGTTCAGATAGTTGTAGGGAAGTTCCAACTTCTTGTTCCGCTCCTCGATGAGATCTGACAACTTCCTCAGATCCTTTTGAAAATCTTCCATGAGCTTACAGGGGAGGTCTTCATCAAACAGTTTTTCTGGGAAATGTCCCAGAGGGTACTACAGACAGGGTATCAAGATTGTAAACATAAATAAAATATTGATAATAAACATGTTAATAACAATATTTAACACACTATATGACAGCTCACTAATATTTTGTAAGAGCCCACTGCAACACTATGCTTTCATTCAGCTAAATATCCTTTGTAATGTAACGGTCAGGTGAGGCAAACCAGAGGAATTAAAGCAGTGTAGGCAAGCCATTGTCATCCAGAGTAATATGATGGCATACACAAGAAAGCCATTCAGAATTTTCACTTTTTTCTAGCAAAGTTGAAGTCTTTAACATGTGCCCTGACGATGAACAAACTCACATGATCTGCACAATCCCTGCTCAGCAGTTTCAGGACAGCCATCCCATTCACCGTCGTGCTCACATCAGGTAGGGTCTCCAGGATCATTTGCTCAGTGGTATGGCCTTTCTCCTTGGGAGGGGGCTTTCTGAGGGCAGTGGGGTAGTTAGGCATCCAGCTGCCAAAGTCAAACTGGTACGCTTCACCCACGAAAGCGAACCTGAGGAACTTGTGCTGAGGAAGGATGGAGACGTGGAAGTATGCGTCCTTTAGATCTATCGTGACAAACCAGTCCTAGGACCTGATTTGTGACATGATTTGTTTCAGAGTGAGCATTCTGAACTTGAGCTTCTTAACAGAATGGTTAAGATGGCACAGATCTAGAATAGGACGCAGCCCTCCATCCTTCTTTGGAACGATGAAGTACCGGCTGTAAAACCCAGACTCTCTGCTAAGAGGAGGAACCTGTTCTATAGCATCCTTTCGCAAAAGAGTCTGTACCTCTTGTTCCATAACCAGAGCCTGCTCGGGGCTGACCACTGTGGATAAGACCCTGTTGAACCTGGGCGGGCATGACCCAAACTGAATACTGTACCCTTTTTCTACTGTCTGCAGGACCCACTGAGATATATTTGGCAGAAGTTTCCACGCTACCAGAAAATCTATAAAGCTGTTATTAGCACTGGTAATGAAACTTGGGTACATTATGAAGAAGAACCACATGCTTATGCAGCTAATATATGGTGGCGATTAGCCAACTACACTGCCAAATATGAAGGAAAAACAGGTGACTGTTATGTTTGCACAAAAATCACACGTAGAGATCACACGTAGAGGTTCACACGTAGAGGTTAAATCACCAATAACAGAAAAAGAATTAGAATGCCCTCTTTTCGTCAGCATTACCGGAATGATGGCACCAAATAAAACCGCAATATGGAGTTGTGGAGAGAGCAGAATAATGATGCTTGCAACGCAAGTACATGCTAAAGTGACAACCATTGGCTCTATTCAAGACTCACTGTTGTGTATGGAAAGAGAAACTGGAACAGTGAGACTGGGGGGCAATTCCTGAAAGTAAATGTAATTGAACATACTATCATTGTGAGATAAAAGATATGCCTTGTTGTATGAGCTGCCTTTTGCATTATGGAAAATTTAATGTGACTGCAGTAGTCAATATTAATGTGACTACAGGACCACGTCCTGTATCTACTATGATTGCTTATGGATGGGCTAATCCTTTTATCAAAGACGTATGTGCTAGTTATTGTGCACTTACGCCAGGTCAAAAATGCCACAGATATGCTCCTGCTTCACAGGGAACTAGAGCCGTCAAAGATTGGTTTTGGTTGTGTGGACACAGGGTCTACACTACTCTCCCAGAAGATTGGAGTGGAAGATGTGCTCTAGTAACTTTGGAAGAATATTCCATGGTTATTAGACCACAAAAACCTGACGTTATGATAAAACAGAAAAAGAAACGCTCCCTCTCTGGCCGCAGTTCAGCTGGTAGTTTGAGCAGAGATAATCCAGAACCAATCGACTCTGGACTGTTACTGAAAAATTCTTTGAAGCACTGTTCCCAGGGGTAGGTGTTTCTAGTCTTCAGACTGAAGTATAGGTTACAAGATATGAATTAATCTTGTTTATCAATACTACAAGAGACACATTGGCTGGTGTTCAACAGGAACTTCGAGGGCTCTGTTTAACTGCCCTGCAAAACAGGCTAGTCTTAGATCAGTTAACTGCGGTGAGAGGAGGAGTGTGCGTCATGGTTGGAACATTTTGTTGTACCTATATCCCTGAGAACGACGCAGACGGCCATTTAATCTCAAAGGGTTTAAAAAATATGACTAGAATTGCTCAAGAATTACAAGGACGAGAGGTTGATCATCAAAGTGGGTTCTTAGCGTGGCTCACAGGATGGCAACAAATGCTTGTATCCGCCTATAGGTGTAATCCTATTAATTATCGCATTTATTATCTGTTGTATTATTCCATTTATCAGGGCTTTGATTAATCGTGCTATGAATAACTTTGTATCCTCTCAATATGTCTTGATGAATAAGCGTTAGTAATTTTGAAGGAAAATGAACGAAATGTTTGTTGAAGAATGTTATGATTATGAAGGTAAAAAAAGTGATTGTATTTGTGTACAAGAAAAGTAATGCTGAGACTTGGGTGTGGCAATTTTATTGCCAAAAGGGGCAAGTGAAAGATTTTATGTTTAAAGTATTGACCTCAGCATTGAAGGAAGGTAGACAGAGGGTCTTTTGTCCTCTGTTAAAGCTGTAGTCTATATTATAACATCTGTTTTTTCTCATATTAGAGACATTGATAGACAAACATCTTTCTTTTTTAACTTCGAACGAAAAGTGTGTCAAGAGAAACAAATGTTGTGTTTAAGGAATGATAAAGGTGATTTATTTTATGACCCATCTGAAATTAGTAAATTTGTTGTAGATTTTTATTATAAGTTGTATGGTATCGATGTAACAGATTAAAATTGAACTTTTAGATTCAATCCCAAAACTTAAACCAGAGCATAAAGAAGATTTAGATTGTATTTTAAGCTTTCAAGAAGTAACTAAAGCTGTGCAAGAATTATCAACTGGAAAATCCCATGAATTAGATGGTCTTCCCTCTGATTTTCTAAAATATTTTTGGGAAATTGTTAGAAAAGATTATTATGAAATGATTTTATATTCAATACAAACAGGATTACCTATTAGTTGCAGAAGAGGAATTCTTTCTCTGCTACCAAAAAAAAAGTGTTCTTACTTTGCTTAAGAATTGGAGGCCTGTGTTATTGACCACTGATTATAAGATTTTCTCTAAATGCATTTCTAAGAGTCTGAATGAACATATGGGTGTATTAATTAAGGACCAGTCTTATTGCATAAAAACAGGTGCATTAGAGATAACTTGTTCCTTATAAGAGATGTCATTGACTATTCAATGTTAAACAATATTGATCTAGGAATATTATCCCTAGATCAAGAAAAGGCTTTCGACAAAGTGGATCATTCTTATCTGTTTGATGTTTTAAGTGCATATGGCTTTGGAAATGAGTTTATTTCATGGATCAGATTACTCTGTGAAAAAGCAGAATGCATGGTAAAAGTGCCTGGAGGGTTAAGCACACCTATTAAAGTCCGAAGAGGAATAAGGCAGGGTTGCCCACTTTTGATTTAGTTTAGTTACTGAACCATTATTGTGTAAACTTCATTAAAAGGTTTATATATTCAAGGATTATTTAGTAAACCCACTGAACTTTCTGCTTATGCTGATTACCTCACTGTGACAATTAAGGATAAAGAAGATATACAAAGTGTATTGAACTGTATTCAGTGTTATGTAAAGGCCTCTTCAGCCAAAATAAATTGGGGGAAAATGCTCAAAGACTCTTGTATAAAAGGCACATCAGCTGGACAGATGTAGCCTGTGGATTGTTGAGAAAAGGAGGACAGTTCATCTAAATTTTTTTTTAATGGATCTTGATGGAGTGGACTTAACTGGTCTAACACCTTTTTATAAGACAAACTCTCGAAAAGGTTTCAGGAAAAAAGAAGAACCCATAATATATAATCTAAAAAAAATTAAACTCTGTTTCAATGAGAAATGCACTTGTAAGAGCAGGTCTCACCAAGGTGTCGTTTTCTGACTAAGAATGGGTGGTTAGCCTGAGAAGATATTGCAATAAAGATTGGTGTGAAACCATTACGTTTTTCTGAAAGACTTTTAACTGAAATGGTGGCTGCTGTACCTTCTGAATTTAAATGTGCTTTGGATTTGAAAAAAAAATGATGATAACAATGTGAAAGAGTTTCCAGAATTGTAAGTAAAAGTTTCTGTGGACTTACGGCAGGAGGAGGTGGGAAAATTGCTCACTTTTAGCACTCCAGAACTTTTTTTTTTTTTTTTCGTGAGGTGGGCATGAAATCCATGTATCATTTTTGTGTGAAAGCAATGCGCTTTCAAGAAGTATGTGAGTCTAAATGGCAAGAAATATTTGGTACAGATATCTCACCTAAAAGTAACTGGAGAACTTTATATAAGATTCCTATTGATAAGAGAACTGGCAATTTACAGTGGAGGATCATACTCGGAATATTAACTACAAATAAACGCAGATCTGCTAAACAAACATAAAGCTCACTTAGACTCTATTGTTATTTGGCCATTTTTTTCAGAAACTGAAACTTTTTCATTTACCTTTTAGAGTGTAACAGAGTAGAGCTACTTTTTCAAGTGTTAAAAGAATGGTGTGATTTATTGGGTCGTGTTTTTAGTCAAGAAGGTTTTATTTATGGTCCTAATGTTGATGTATTTCTGAATTATTTGTATGGACAAGGCAAGCTTAATTAAGTATATGGTTGACAGTAAAAGCTAAGATTATGGGAAAAGGTTTCACCAACATTGTTTTAACATACAAAGTTTGGTTTCTGCCCCTTTAGTGGTTGAATTTGCCTATTATAAACTTATTGGAAAATTAGTAACTTTTGAGGAAGTTTTGTGTTTAAATTGAATTTTATGCATGATAAGTGATGGTTGTTTGGAAATGAAGTTGTAATTTTGGAAAATTTTCTCAAACTCTTGAAAACAAGGGTCTGTCAAAGGTTTCAGGGGAAAAGAATAACCCATAATGTATAATCATGTGCTATCTGTAAAAAGTTTAAACTCTGTTTCAATGTGAAATGCACTTGTAAGAGCAGGTCTCACC
The DNA here is from genome assembly GCA_037950675.1 of Hypophthalmichthys molitrix. Lineage (NCBI taxonomy): Eukaryota > Metazoa > Chordata > Actinopteri > Cypriniformes > Xenocyprididae > Hypophthalmichthys > Hypophthalmichthys molitrix. The sequence continues at coordinate 4,796,040 of CM075505.1, forward strand.
AAGGTGTCATGTTTTCTGTATAAGGATGGGTGGTTAGCCGGAGAAGATATCGCGATAAAGCTTGGTGTGAAATCCTGGAGCTGGAGCTGCAGACAGGAGAGAAAAGAGCTATTTATTTTTACCTCAAGGCTCTTTCCCCTGGGCTGATGCTTTCATCTTGTGAAAGAGACAAAATCCCTGTATCATTGTGCTTGTAAGAAAAGAGTAAACGACCTCCAATCGATGACCCTCAATAGCATGCAGAATAAACTGCCTTTAACTGATTTTCAGTTAGATACAATAATCGAAGATTATGTATATGAATACATCCGAACATTTAATAATTTATTATAACATTCTTTACCTCTGTAGCATATAAAGTTATTTAAACTCATGGACTCCGGAGCTGTTGGCGTCCATGCACTTGTGTTTGATGATTCATTGATTTTATTGATGAAACTATACCGCCACCTGCAGTTTAATTTGTGCCATTACAGTCTGTGCAGCGCAGTCACTGTAAAATTGTTTCTGTTCAGATCATTGACATTTTGACTCAGTCTGAAAGTTATTTGAAGGTCAAACTATTACTGCCAGATCGTAATTATGGTGCTACATGAACAGGCAGGAAAGAATGAATGGTGAAAAAATGAATGGTTTTGATCCACTTCAAATGTTGACTACTCTCTCTCTCTCTCTCTCTCTCTCTCTCTCTCTCTAATTTTACAAAAAAGTTAATGTTTAATATGAGAATTTTAATAGCTATTACAGTTTTTTTTTTTTTTAAATTTGCTTTAGTACTATTTTCACAAGTAAGGTGTACATTTTCAAAACTCAGTACAAAACTCTAAACTGATCACACTTGTAACAGCTAGTCATTCTTTCAAAACTTGATCTCATACTTTCATTCTAGCTGTACATATTTTCATTTTACATAATCACTGTTTCAAACACAAGATTAGTGTAATATGCAATGAGGAAATTTGGTTTAATCACCGAAACACAACAGTATGATCTTTCAATTTAGTACTTTTAACAATCAGTTAATTCAATAGCAAACAATGCAAGATACATGTTTCAAATCACCCTTGTTGCTGAATTAATTACAGTTATACAGGCTACAGATGCCACAATTACACTGAGAAAATACACTTACATTACCTAAATTACATAATTGACATAAAATCCATAATGTTTGTAATAGTATCTATTCAAAAGGTGTGAAGTATGACACAGTTATGAGGTTTTGTGTAGAACAGAGTTTACTGCCAATACAGTAAATGTTCTCACTGTACCATATGACTGAATCTAACTGATCTTTGCAGATGAAGGATGAGTTACAATAATGTGGCAGTCTCTACCATGGTAATGCCTTTTACAGTTTACACTATCACATAGCATACTATAATATAATGTAAAACAATGCCATCTGTCTCCCTTCTTCTGATTCATCTCTGATCAATCTGATGTTAGTTATTGACTGTTTCTTTTTCCCTGTACTCTGTCCACAAATGTCAAATTTCTCTGTATCATGTATCTCTCTCTCTCACACACACACACATTGGTATATGTGGTTTACAGGGACTCTCCATAGGCGTAATTATTGTTATTCTATCCCCCTACACTAACTGTACCCTAAACCTACCCATCACAGAAAACTTTCTGCAGTTTTACATTTTATAAAAATATCATTTCATATGATTTATATATATATAAAAAAAATAAATAAATAAAAAAAAAATGTCAAAACAAGGTCTAAAATTACTGGTATTACCATCCTTGTTGGGACATTTGGTTCACAATGCAGTGTTTACCAGGACCACACACACTTTGAAAATTGTGGTCATCATCTAAGATAAATTGCTTATAATTCATTACATTTGATTATCCATATCGGAAATTGCAAATCATTTCTATAGAAACTATGCCTATAGAATCAATACCTTAGAAATCTATAGGTGTACCAAATGATCCATTGATTAACCATTAAGATCAGTTGGATTAAATAATAGACAAATGTATTACACTGAACAAAAAGAGATGCATATCAAAAGTTTGATAGTAATAGCATTATGAAAGGCAGTTACTGTGAATGAAACATTTATATAGATGAAACACTTATTCTGGGCTGTGAAAAGGATACTTTGTGATTTTGTGTATTGTACTAATACAATTGAAAATATGCTGAAATATTTGAAAAAAAAAAATGCACTTTTGATGATCTGTTGTGATATTAGTACTAAGAGTTTTGAAAATGTACCACTTACTTGTGAAAACTTGTACCAAAGCGAATAAAAAAATTGTAAAAGTAATAAGAGTTAATGTGGCAGGCTATCACAAAGTTTGTTTATTTGAGTAGTAATAGCAGAATCCTAAATAGTCTAAGCTCCCGAGTCCCGAGTCCTTCACAGAATAATCGTTCTACAGGCTTTCAGATAACCTAGGGAGTCAGGGGAGGTCTCGTTTTCAGTTTCGTTCACACGTTAGCAATAAGGAGTGATTAATACATGCCAGTTTTTACAGATAGGCTAGTCCCTTTAACAGAGCAAAGCAATGAGAAGCATATGGAAAAATATGGAAGAAACTACTATGTTAAAAGTGTTGACAACACACCACTAGAGAGCCTTTTCTGAAAAGAAGCCTGAACTAATAATGAAAACCAAATAACCAGAGTAAAGACAGAAACAGAAAAGGTGTGAGATTAAAAAGAAATTAAAATACCATTTTTAACTACGGAAGAAAAAAGAAAAAAAAAAACAGAGGACAAACTTAGGGGAAAATAATATACCATACACCCTGTGTCTCCAACTGAAACAGACCAACATGTAACATCAAATTAATTTTCCCTCATAGAAATCCAAACAGACAGGTGTAATATCATTATTTGTTTATTAGCAGTCAGATCTAACCCGAGGTCTTATGTTCTGTAGATTGGATAATAAAAACTGTAATTACGTTCAGTTTATCTGAATGACAGGTTCATCACAAACAATCAGAATTGTAAAAAGAAATTTAAAGTTCCTCCAACACAAGGAAACATTTCAACAAATTGTGCAAGTTTAAGCTGTTGAAGAGTTGGGAAGCGCTTTGGAAATGTGAGTCCAGAGCCTTTCTTGGAATGTTCAGCATTTATTTTATTTTCCTTAAATTGAGAACAGCCAATATTATTTCAATATACACACTTCTCAGAATGCATAATAAGGCCTGGTAACAGTGTTTCCATTTGGGAATCAGTTAAAGCTTCTAACCCTGTGGTCATTTACATAAATATGCCACCATAAACACAGATGGGGCTGCATTTTCAAATGTCGGCATTTCACAAACCAGCTACATGTTATTTACAATCACTTGGACCTATTTAATTCCGACTGGTAGGCAAACATTCATGTATCTTTGCAAATGTGCTCCCAAACTCTTCAAACAGGACGAGTTACATGTCAACAGACTCAAAAGAATACATACTTTACAAGAATACATACTCATACGTACTTTACATTCTGATGACATGAATACATTTCTTTTGAGGTGTGCTGGTAGAATAAGAAAATAACATGACATGATTGTGCTGTACAGAAGCTCTTGTGTGCGCTGATGTTCTACGCATCAGTCTTCAGAGACCTACAACTAGATTACAGACGCCGTCGCGTCAGACTGGAGTCTCCACTGCTATTAAAGGCCTTTAGTGTCTGCTTTACAATCCATTATATACAGATCAGAATTAATGAAAACATTTAAAAGCATTAGGTTGAATTCAGAATTTGAGGGAAATATGGGGGTCAATAGAAAGGGTTGTTCATCCTGTTCATGGCAGACAGAAAAAAACAAAAACAAAAAAACAAGAAAAAAACAAAACAAAAACAAGATGCTAATACCATTAGCAATTAAGTTCCTTGATGTTCCGCTATAAACCTTAGTCAGGTTAGATGCCATATTTAATTTTTAATAGGAATGAAAACAAGGCTCTGAGGGATAGAAATACAGTACGTTTAATGGATCGTATTGTTTAGCAACAATTTGATTGTTCAGCTGACAAAATGTCTTTCTGAGTAAAACTTTCAATCAACAAAAACTCAATATAAGTTTTAAAAGTTGCAAGTTGTGAAAATTACATGATCTAGGACCTTTATACAGTGTACCAAAGTAAAGACAAGACATCTATCCCTCACAGCCTCATTTAAAATAAAATTAAATGACGTGTATATATATATATATATATATATATATATATATATATATATAATTTATTTATTTATTTTTTCTTTTTTTTTCCTTCTCCTTAATATGGCATCTATATGGTCACAAAAAATATGTTTGGGTCATATTTCACCCCAAAATTAAATCAAAAAAAAAAAAAAAAAAAAAAAAAGATATTATACTATAAAAGAAAATATAAGTATATTTTTGGGCCATTGTGATTTTGTGAAATGAGACATTTTCACATCACAGGAAAAACAATAATGTGTTATATATATATATAAGAATAAGAATTCATGAAAATATTGTCACAATCTATGCCAAAAACATGCCTTATTTTCTTTGTGCAAAATAATATTTCTTTGACTTCATTGTGAAACAACTTGTATGTTCCCGAAAGATACGCACATCAAATCATTGATCATTTTTAGATACAGTAAGACACCATGAATTCATTCAATAACATCAGGATTATCAAAACCAGAGGTAGAATATGACGATCCATGTTACACCATGAAGTATTTTCCCTCTTTCTGATCCATTTTGTCCAAAAATGCAGAGTTTAAAAGAGCTGGCTGTTTACACTAGCTGTTTCCAAGAAGTGTCGACCACAAACCCTTTGACCCACAGACACATACAGATATATAATCAGTGACTATTTTAATAGCACTTATGGAATTGAAATGTGTTCCAATGCATTTTTTTTTTTTTTTCCTTTTACTTCAAACTGTCCAGTGTCTCATATGCATCATACCAGGGGCCACATTCCCTGACAGTCACACATCTGTTATATCACATAATGCCTGATATAAGTATTATCATAACAACCATGCAAAAGAAATTATGATGGTTCTGGAAAATTTCTAAAATTGCACTTGATTCAGTTCTTTAATGAAAACTTCTGAAATAAGGCTGAACGAACGCAAAACATTTCTCTCACAGTTATCAAATGAAACGAATAAAAATAAATTAGAGATGCATCTAATTATTCAAAACCAGAGCAAATTAACCCATGGAACACAAATCCTAATGAATCTGTGACCTAATGGAGTGAATCTCATGAAACCGGTCACAAACATGTCCAGGTCATATTTCATCCCAAAAGAAATTATATTTTGCATAAAGAAAATGAAGCATTCTGTTAGATCCATAAAGATTGTGACCACTGAGCACATTTCCCAGCCAGTTCTCATTACCATAATGCAAAAAAACAAAACAAGAAGCCACATTTAAATTGAGAAATATATGTACATCATGGCTGCATTTATTGTATCAACTCTAATTTATGCTGATTTAAAAGTTAGAAATCCTTGTATCACTATTATAATACTATGGAAGCTTGTTTCTGCCACTGAATAAAAAAAAAAAAGTAATTGTGACTTTTTATCCTAGACTTTTTTTTCCTCAGAATTGCATGATATAAACTCGCAATTGCGAGTTATAAAGTCAGTATTGTGTTATATAAACTCAAAATTGCAAATTATAAAGTCCAATTCTGAGGAAAAAAGATTTTTCTCAGAATTCCGTATATATTTTGCAATTCTGACTTTATAACACGCATATGCAAGAACAAGTCAGAATTGCGAGAAAAAAAGTGAGAATTGCTAGTTTATATCTCACAGTTCTGACTTTATTTCTCGCAATTGTGAGTTTATATCTCAATTCTGAGAAAAGAAGACAGAATTGTGAGAAAAAAACACGCAACTGTGAATTATAATGTCAGAATTATGATTTTTTTGGGGGGGGGATAAATTATGACGATTTTCATGATATTCACCCAATGACAAAGTACAAACCATAAAAAGCATTTCTGTTCCTTGTATTTTCTCTCACACTGAGAATTATGAATTTAATACATTAATTTGAACTGACCGTTCGCAGTTGCATCACACTGAATTGGAATGAGGCATTTGAAATTACTGCAGTCTCACTGTCTCTTGCCGTAGACTATCTCTCTTGCTGGTCAGAGCTGGCCTTATGCTCCGCCTCCTCAGTGGGTGTGTCCAGTACTGGATTAACAAATCCCTCAAAGTCCTCGTCGCCATGGTCACCACTGTCCTCAGGATGTGCGCTGACAAAGTCGTTCTCCCACTCCAGAGCGTTGGAGTCCTCAGAGGTGGAGGTGGGGCCGCTGTCCAGCTGTTTCCCGCCAGGACGGAGCGCCGCCCGTAAAATGTCCTCCTCTGTTTTGGAACGCTCCCACGCAGGACCCATTCGGTTCATTCCTGTATAATGCCGCAAATTAATTAATTACAGTAAATGACGCATGCATTATATTAACCCTATTTGCTCTAATACATATCCCTATGCAAAATTTATCAGTGCATGCTATTTAAAAAAAAAAGAAAAAAAAAAGATTGTGACTATTAAAGTTTAATAATTTATTATTATTATTGTTAGTATTATTATTACATTGACATGTAGCTAAATTCTACTATACAACAGTAATATATTTCTGTCTCAATTTCTTTAAGTTAAACTGAACTTTTATTGTGACAGGTTGCCATGAAGACCTTTGGGTTTCTGTGTGCTTAAGATATGACGATGGGGGGGGCGGTGATGTTCGTGCACTTGCGCGTGCCTTACAATGACTTACGAAGATACATAACAGCTACGAGTGTATACACTACTTGCTTTATGCAAGCACTATATAGGATCAATCACTATACAGGATTTACCCCATTATACTTTATCGACACGAATTGATAGGTGAAACAACAAACAGCCACCCACATATGGTCTATAAAAAAAGCATCAGGCTGTCTTTGAGTTCACATGAACTGAACAACGGTTAAAGTTACTCGTCAGGCTACGGAAGATACCGTAATTCCTCCGTTCAATTAGGCCTAAGACATCGAGAGTCACGCAGACCTATAACAACCCAACCACAACATAACACAGGCCTGGGGTCAGCTTCCTTTGCTGTTCGGGTTAACATGTACTAAACATGAGTGGAATTTGCACCGCAGCGCCCCCACACCTTGATGCTCATGACAAGAATGGCATGCATTACGTTTATCGAAGTGAATTGGGTTTAAATCGCCGTCATGCATGCATGAATATTTTTATTACACAAAACTGAAACTGCACGTCAAAATAACACATTGCCAATATTTTTTGAGACCCCCAAAATTTCACAAATCACGTTTTCAGGGGAGCCTATGTCTTATTAAGGGGAGCCGAGCTCCCCTTAGCTCCCCCGTAGTTCGCACCCTGAGTAAAATGCTCATGAAGTGACTCTCAGTGCGGCTCTGGAGATGAAGTTCATGCATTCATGTCCTCATATAGTGAGGCGGCAGAGGCTGAAAACACCACGAGCGTCACGCGTGCCTCAGTGCGTGTGTGGTTCATTCACACAGAGATGCAGAACAAGCAGGATTCATATTTAAATAGTCTTTTTGCAGTTTAATATTCACAGACTCTAGTCTATATTGTGATTTGATTTAAGTGTGCTGACCTACTTTTTAATTATTCATCAAAAATTTGACAAATTCCGTGACATTGCACGTTATACAGTAAATTCCATTTTTATGTCTGGATTCCACGATTCTGTCCGCTTTTTCCGGAACACATATATTACACACTACATGAAAGGTAATAACCATAATAGGAACACTTTCAAAATAATACAGTGGTTCATTGTTTGTTCATGTTAGTTAACAATGCATTAACAGACACATTTTGATTTTATAAGTGTATTTGTAAATGTTAAAATGTTAAAAAAGATTAATAAACACTCCAAAATGTAAGTTAAACCCTTACTTGGATGTGGCATTTAAAGCAAACAGCAAAACATCAACATTCAAATTGGCATTTTGTGACTTGACTCCTTTATAGTGTGTATAGTGCTCATAAATGATTACTGAATGCAGGAGGGAAATGTTATGACAGTTCTGTGCAGTCACTCACCCTCCTCATCCTCCCACTCCAGGTCCAGTGATGTGGCGTCAGTCTTACTGGTGAAGTCCCAGCTGCTCTCGGTGTTCGGGGTCACCACATTCGTCTCAGAGCTGAGTCCTTAACACAGACACAGTTGATACAGATTTTAGCATTTAGAGATTAACATTTTTCATTTAAATTAATGTATTCTAATAATATTCTTATTTCAATGTGTTAAAGGGAACTGACTGTTTCCGCGAAATGCTTCAGATTGAGCCTTCACACTCTGCAGGTACACCTCGAACTCTCCATCCGACGCTTTGCTGGAGAAACACACACACAGTTACCTCATCCGTCTGCAAAACACTGTTAGATGCGTGTAGAGCATGACAGTCTGATGAACTTCTTATTACAGTAAAACTGTAGAAGTGAAGATTTTGTCAGATCCTGACAAAATACACCACAAGAAAATACAACTAGCATACTTTAATGCAGGGATTGTTGTCACCTGAATTCCTTCAACCTAAAATGTCGAAATAAAAATGCACTATAGCTTAGCGCGATTATCAAAGCACCACTATTTAATGAATTAAAAATATGCGCTGCACGTTTCAGAGTACAGCATGTTCTTACATGTAAACAGCTTATTATCTGCCAGTGTTTTCAGTGTCTCAGAGTGGCTAAATTTGCAGTAAATGCTGCTCCATCTCTGCATCTGCTGTGAGTTTGGGTCGCTTTAAAGGGTTTGTTCACCCAAAAATGAAAATTATCCATTGATTTACTCACCCTCAAGCCATCCTAGGTGCATGACTATCTTCTTTCAGATGAACACAATCTGAGATATTTAAAAATAGCCTGTCTCTCCTAAGCTTTATAATGGTAGTGAATGGGGGGGGCGTGATTTTGAAGCCCAAAAAAATGCATCAATCCATCATAAAAATAATCCATACTGCTCCAGGGGGTTAATAAAGGCCTTCTGAAGAGAAGTGATGGGTTTTTGTAAGAAAAATATCCATTATAACTAGCTTCCGGCAGACAGCCATAAGCATCGATTTGCGGCGGAAGAGTGACCTCTGACCCGACGTATGGCGCATGACGAACGAGGAAGCACAGAGGATAGCCATATGAATAATTTTATGATGGATGGATGCATCTTTCACTACCATTATAAAGCTTGGAGGAGCCAGGGTATTTTTAAATATATCTCCGATTGTATATATTTTTGGGTGAACTAACACTTTAACATGCTTTTGGGAATGTAACATGCGCCACCCATCTTCCCAAACTTGTAATGAGAAGTGCATATCAGAAAAACAGAAGCTTTAAGGGCTCCCTGCGGTTTTTCATTAAAATAAATGTTTATTTTGGTAACTTTACAAATCAACAAAGGTTGATTAGTTAAACATTAGTTGAACTAACCATGAGCAATACATTTGTTACTGTATTTACTAATCTTCGTTAATGTTAGTTGATGAAAATACAGTTGTTCATTGTTTGTTCATGTTAGTTCACAGTGCATTAACTAATGTTAACAAGATTTTAATAATGTATTAGTAAATGATGAAATTAACATTAACAAAGATTAATAAATGCTGTAGAAGTGCAGTTCATTATTAGTTCATGTTAACTAATGTAGTTAACTAATAAACCTCACTGTAAAGGGTTACCTAAATGTTCAATGGTTTAACGTCTGAGAATCAAGAAATTAAGACAGCCATAAATCTTAGTATTGTAATTTTACAGGTGTAATGTATTAAATTATTAAATAATATTAATGCATTATATTACAATTTTTTATTTTACAAGAACATTTTATTGTTTTAATTAGTATTTAATTAGTTTTATATTTTTAGTATTTCTTTAATATTTTACTAGTAGTAATTATTATTACTATTACTATAATTATTGCCATATTGATACTGTATATAATGAAAAAATGTTGGCCAAATTATGCGGCTCTACAAACAAGCACAGCAAACCTAGATTTTTTTTTTATCTTCCATTTTTGTCATTTTTTTCATTAAAAAAAATGACAAAAATGGAAGATATTTCTAAAGAAAAGTCTTGCATTTGTTTCCACATGCCACTTGGTTTGATATTCCATGTCTAATGCAATGACACTTTTTTAAGTGTGACTTCAGTGTTCAGAATCTTTCTGGGGTCACTGAATACTGTTTGCATTCTTTTCGGGGCAGAATGAACTTACGGTTTGTGCCGAGGGTCATTGCTCTCTGGCTCTGATCTGGGTTTGGTCCTCTGCGGTTGCTGCTTCCCCTGAAAACAGGACATTTTAAGAATGACGACTGACTCACTTCCACTAATATTTCACCAAATGCTATGGTACCACTCAGATTTTCAAAAACAGCAACAACAAGGCTAAAATTATTTCTAACTGTTTGTGCCAAAGTTTAGTGCCCTACTGGGAAACAGACACCAAGTGTAATATTAGCAGATGGTCAAACATACAAATCATGGTGGAAAGCAAAATTAGAGAAAATAAAAATGAACAGAAGACATGAGGGCAAATTAACAAGAAAAATGCTAATAAAAACAGTGGGAGATGAGAGGCATGTAGTTTAGGTTAGTTAGTTTCAGGTGGAGAAGGTTTTCTTGGAAGCAGATCGATTTTACTTTTATCAGCATTAAGTGCTGGGTTTATTCAGAAGAAGTTGATCAATATTTGATGCTGGACCAACATTAAGAGCCTTCAATCCTGTTTATAAGTCCCTGATCTCAAATATTCATTGTGTTATCACAATCAATATACGTTTTAAAGATGAGTAATTTCAACAAATACATGATATACAATGCATAACTTTAAAACTCAAATCAGTTTTTTTTCCTGTTCAAATCAGAACTTGTTACATATAGATTAGACAGAACTGAAGGTCATAAATGAGAAGGATGTGGCTGAAGGTAAGTGGGCGGGGTTAAGAGAAGGGCTGGGCGTGCTCAGTGCGAACGCCTCACCTCCTTTAGCTTTCGTTCCTTAGCGAGCCGCGCTGCCTCGCGCTGGGCTGCAAAAACAGCCTCCTCTTCTAGCCTTAACTTCTCCTCTTCTGCCACTAACTGGGCAGAAATCACAACAGGAAGGGAAGGTTAACTAAACTCAGCAGGGGTGCAAACCAAAGCAATGGAAAACAATAAATAAAACCATAAACTCAAAGTAAGCTCTAACTTAAAGGTAAAAACATTGTTTTGTGGCAACATGTTTTGACCTTGAACATTTAAATATTTAAAGTTAACATAAGATCTTGTTTACACTAAACAATTTCTGGTCTTATTATGAACATTTCATCAGGGCACATGTGATGGAGGTACGGATGTGACCTGCTGTACCTCAGCATTCAACTTTTTGTCGATCAGCGCTTGTTGGTCTGTGATGGCAGCATAGCGTTGCTCTTTCAAGTGGCTGATCTCCTCTTCGCTAATAGGTCTGGACCAATGACAAGACAGAGTAGAGTTCAGAGTCTCCATCAGCCAATCAAAATCTATGTGACCTCATGACATGATGTGATGTACTGATCTGAGAGGAATGTGACTAATTACAGTCCATAAAATGGTTAGTCTTGACTATCTGGTCAATTTTAGTCTATCTAGGAAAAGGAAAAGACAGTTTGACCATCAGTGGCCATCCATAGTTTCTTTAAGTGACTTTTAGAGACAGATAAATATGAAATCAATATATTAGAAATAGGTCTTGCACTTTTTGTGGACAATATCCATCATACTATCCATAAACAGTTTAAAAGTTAAACAATTTATACTCTGATGCAACAAAATTGATGTCACCGTCTTCAAATCAAAGTGGTCTTACACTAATATAATATGATAATATGTATCTTTTCCTTGTTAATCAGACTTTTTGTCCTAACCAGCAACAAAGGCGATACGCAACGAGCGACAAAGCATCATAATTACTGTAGTTACCATGTTCTGAACATCACATCCTTTGTTTTTCCCATCAGATGTAATCTAACTAGGTGGTTGAATAAAAATATTTGGACTTTATATTCAAAAATTACCTCAAGTTAGCATCAGCTAACAATATTATTCAAATAGGCTGATTTTCAGCATCGTTCATTAATAAATATTCATATTTATCTACTGTTATTTTGGCTTGTCTTTTTAGTTTGAAGCTAAAATTGCTTGTACTCTTTTGCTGTAAATGTATAAAGCAAATTGTTTTGTCAGAGTGGGTAAAAATTTAATTTTTGTTAAAAATCTAATACAGTTTTTTCATACTTGGCTTATAATTTATGTCAAAAATGATTTTAATTTAATTTATTAATCAGTTACACTTTTTTTATAAGTTGAATGCGGAAGGCATAGGATGTAGTGTAAGCGTTTTGAACTGCGAGACATGTTATACTTTCTTCCCAAGTTTAATACGGAAGGTGGTCTGGCAGAAGCTAGATATTTTACTTGTTAAATATGGATATTTGTCTTATACAAACACATCGCTTCGCTTCAGAAGCTCTTTATTAACCCCCCGGAGCCGTGTGGAGTACGTTTATGATGGATGGATGCACTTTCTTCAGCTTCATACTCATTGGTCCCGTGCACTGCCATTATAAATCTTGGATGCATCAGGATATTTATTAATATAACTCAGATTGTGTTCATCAGAAAAAAAGAAAGCCATAATATACACCTACGATGGCTTGAGGGTGAGTAAAGCTTGGGGTAATTTTCATTTTAAAGTGAACTAATCCTTTAACGCGAGTTTGAATATCATTTTGTGTGACCTTTATAGCCATAATGAAAGCAACAATGGATAATTCACCTCAGATCTTGAAAACAAATCAAAGGAAACAAGAACATTCAAACTGTGAATAAACAAGTGTATTCTATGACGAACATTGTCTCAGTCACTCAGTATGTATTTTTAATTGCGTTAAAAGGGTGTAATATTTATGATTATGTGCTTATCAATTTCGTTGCGAGCGCAGAGAGAGCTCCACCCACATGCTCTTCTGATTGGCTGTGATTATTGATTGATTCTATTGCATCTCGTAGTCGTAGCGATTGATGTGGACAGACATATTGCTTGTCGCTGGAATCTTATCGCTTCGCGTCTGGTTAGGACCCCGTGTTATGCAGCAAAATTATTAGATTATGAGGAGAAAATGTTCTAGTAAATGTTAAAAAAAAAATGTTCACAGCTGCCACAAAGGAAATAGGAATTAACATGAAACCAGTCAGACAAGTGACCTTACTCTAAAGCACCAGTCAAGTCAAGTCAAGTCAAGTCAAATTTATACAGTCACACAGCCAAGTGTTGTTATACTATATATTTATTTACGCCAGTTAACTATATGTACTGTATGCTGGTAAAGTTGGATGTATTATACAGTATATTCAACTTTTAATATACTGAAAGGTGATAAATAGTTTATATTTTTTGATGATATAACAATCAAGCTGTTAAGATTTGCTATACAGTACATACTGCTTAACTTGAGTGTACTGTATGTATCCAGGTGGTAAAAGTAAAATCCAGTAAAAGAGTGTCAAAATTAAATAAGACCATACCTGGGGCAGCTTTGCGAGCTCTCACCCTGAAAAAGATGGCAAAAGTGTTGACGTCTAAACAAAAGAGGAATATTATAAGAACACGAGTGTGTTTTTGTAAATGTGTCCTCACCTCATCGCTCTCCACAAGGTTCTCAAACTGTAACAGAACGCATGGATGTCACTCAAACTACACAGCAATGACAATGTATTTATATACAGTCAAACCAAACTTTATTCAGACACCTTGAACATTTCATTCATTAATACAGTTTATTCACTATAGTTTAAAAAAAATGGTAATAAAATATGAGAAGATCTCAGAGTTAAACTGTGTCAGAAAAAAAGTAATCTTAATTATGTCAGATAACACTTCAGCAAAACATGGTCACGTCAAAGTGTCTGAATAATTTTTGGTTCCAATTTTTTATCAATTTTACCGGTATCCCACTTTTGGGTATAATATGTCACAGTTTACTTTATTTTGCTATCCTCACTTACATAAATGAACTATAGTGTCCTGCAACAACTAGTAAAAATATATCTAAATATCAAAACTGTTTTTGGTTTGACTGTATAATTTTCAATTTTAAATAAATTATGATGGCTGTACCTCAATAGTATAATGTTCCCCAGCAGTGGTACTTCTGAAGTACTTAGACCTATTGGCAATAAATAAATAAATAAATTAAATAATCAGGCCAGACTGGTTTATATTTTAAAAAACATGATTTAAGTAACAACATTGTCCAATATCATCATCACTTATGGTTTAAAAAAAAAAAAAAAAAATCTGAGATTTTGCTTCTCAAAATAGTAATAATCTAAGACTTTACAGACAACATATAAAAACAAGTCAGTAACCATGCCTGGTTAGATCCAATACGTAAATTCAGATATAGATAAATTACACAAAGCAGATGTCCCAGGGCGGATTCACAAGAGGACTCTGGGCGGGGTCCAGAGATCAAGACATCAACTAATGCGGAAACTAGAGGAGCGTTGATGAATCGAGTCATTCAGGCGAATCGGTTCGTTCGGACAGTTCGTTTAAAAAACGGAATCGAAACATTGCTCAAAAGTGTGAAATAGAACTTCAAATGTGTCATTCATCGCTGCGCATTTTTTTATGTATCCAGTAAATATGTGAATGATTAAATACTTAATTACATCCCTTATCAAAACATAAATTACATATGTATATTTTCTCCCTAGCAGTTAAGTGAATCACAAACGTGATGCAAATCGGCTCACGTAAATCATTCAAAAGATTCGTTTCAAAGGAACGATTTGTTCGCGAAATGAACATTGCTAATGGGACTGATATCAGTTGCATTCAACCTAAACTCTGTGTATTTAATGTAACAGTTAAGCTGTGTTAATATATAGGCTTATTCTTTAGGCCTACATTCCTTTAAAAAGATCCAGAGATGTTCCACTGTTCACCGGCTGTACGAGTGTTCAATGCAATGCACCTGACAACAGGCGAATCATGCTGCCAAAGATCACAAGATAATATTTTGTTTAAAAACTTAATATTAAATAACAACCCCATGAATGACTCACCCTCCTCCTCTTTGTATCCTGTTCGCTTCCCTTCTAAAGAGCCCAAAACATTGAGCCCAGCAGTTCCCCATGGCATGCACGGATCAGGTGTACTCAGCTACTCTTCCATTCCTGATCCGTATCCTGCTTCTTTACTCATTGCTCCGGGTACGAGGACTGTATTCTGCATGACTCGTTTAAGCGCGGGCACGCGACCGGTTCGCGCAGGTGAGTCACCTGCGGACACTTCGCTCACGCAGCGGCATTATTCATCGCCCATTCTCAGCTCTGGCCTAAAATCCTCTATTGTTTCTTCTTCCTGACAACTCATACATGTGATTAATGTTTAAACTACGGCAAGTCGCGAGGCTCAAGTGCTGTAATGACGTTTCCGAGACACTGGGGGCCGACAGAGATCATCCATACTTAAAATTACCATGGTAACCACAGTTTCCACTAATAAATCATAGTTGGGCAACTGGAATATAACCAATAATAATTGAAAATAAACTAAATCGGCATATTAGGATGATTTCTGAAGGATCACGTGACACTGAAGACTGGAGTAATGATGCTGAAAGTTCAGCTTTGTGTTACAGGAATAAATTACATTTTAAAATTTATTCAAATAAGAAAAAGTTATTTACAAAATAATATTTACATATTACAGTTTTTACTGTGGTTTTAATCAAATAAATTCAGTAGTGAATATTATTAAATTTAAAATGTATAATTATAATGTAAATTAATACAAATCTAAGAGATCTTTGGATATCAGACACGTACATATGGAGGATCATCTGCGTCTCCTCTGACTCAGAAACGATGGGGTCTCATGTATTACTTCATCAAAACCAGACCCTGCTGGTTTTTTAAGGTCAAGGAGGATTAAAATCATATTAGCCAACGTACTTTGACGCTTGATTTCAGGGAGCGCAAATTGCTCCAAACAGCAGGTAAAGCCGAGCGCCCAGATTGCACGCCAGGTACGGCGACACCACCTTTACGGGCCGTCGGTCTGAAACCTTCACGTATGATTATGCTCCTACACGTTTACATGCGCATGAACGTACAGATAAAGCCACACATACACCTGCTCCTATCAGCAGGCCAATGGGGCTCTTAATGAAAAGTAGATTATACCTGTAGACAGAAGACTGCTGTACTCGTGACACAGGTGGGACGACTGTTGTGATCCAAATGCTTGGCAAAGGTGCTGGAAAAATAGTGTCAGTTTTATGGATGTTTGTTGAGGAGGACGTCATTACCCCTAGTCATTTACCATGAAGGTTAACCTCCGAACACATAAAATGACTCATTGCTTTCTGCCGTATAGAGCTAATGCTCTCCATATGGAAGCATTATGAAGCTGTTTGTTCAACTGGATTTGTTAAATGTCTCTAATTCTTCACAGACACAAACTAAATGTGTCTGCGGGCATTAGATCATGTGTGATACATTCTGCAATTGGTGAAACGTTTAACCTGCAAAGACTAATGAGACCTTTCTCAGTTTTTGAGCCTGCGGCCATATGCTTTTTCCATCCTTTAGATTCTGTGCACTGCATCTTAGGCCCTGTTTACACCTGGTATTATGATGCGTTTTGGTCGATCAGATCACAAGTGGACGACACTAAATACAGGTGTAAACAAGGTCTAAAATGTTTTAAGCTTGTCCACTTTTGACCATTTCCAGATGTAGTTGAAAACGCATTAGACCAGATTGCTTTCGTAGTGTAAACGCTCATGTGGTCGAATGTGTTTGAAACATAGACTGTAAAAAAGGATGGACGACGCAACTTCACTCTCTTCCATTGTAGTAAGTGAAGCCGCCAGTGTGTCAATATGGTGTTTTAAGCTTGTCCACTTTTGACCATTTCCAGATGTAGTTGAAAACGCATTAGACCAGATTGCTTTCATAGTGTAAACGCTCATGTGGTCGAATGTGTTTGAAACATAGACTGTAAAAAAGGATGGACGACGCACCTTCCATTCACTCTCTTCCATTGTAGTAAGTGAAGCCGCCAGTGTGTCAATATGGTGCTGACATCTTGAGTCTCGAGTCTGCGCATAGTGAACTTGGAGCCTGAGTCTGCGAAGTAGTGAGCGCAAAGTGGAGCCACGATATTAAGGTCCCGTCCACACTCCCGCAGAATCGGTTAATACTGCAGAACAACTCATTATGTCGGTGTGAAATAAACAGTTCTGGAAATGTAGAAATTAAAGCTCCAATCTCCTCCCGAAGATCCAGAAAAAAATTCCGTTGGTGCTTCAGTGACTACTTCACTCAGAGAAGCTGTCAATCTCAGCTGTCAATCATAACGTCAAAACCCATTTTTTATAGCATCAAATAACTAAAAACAAACTTATTTAAAGAATGAACACTTTAACTAACATCAGCATGATAAAGACTGCCTAAAATGACAGAAACCATCTTTGGAAAAAAAAAAAAAAAAATGATGTGTATTTTGACTGTTTAGTTTGTCTCATTCACGTCACATTACATTAAATGGAGAGCGGGGTTTATGACCTATACTGCATCTAGCCACCTGGGGGCAAACGAGACACTTTGGCTTTTTTCAGGACTCATGTGGTACGCTTGGTTCGAACAGCCACAAAAGACTGCGCAGGTGCAGAACAGACGTGCTACTTGGCCGTCGGGTGTCGAGCGTCGGTTTGGTGTGTCAGGGCAACTTTGGACCCAGACGCTGCCGACGTGAGCCAGCCCGCAGTCTGCTTTCATCGGCACTAGTTCGTCGGCGTCCGCTTGGTGTGTTCCGGGCTTAACACACACTCACAGCGTTCGATGGTCTTGCAGTTGTCAGAGCAGAAACGAAAGCTGAATGCTGCCCATATGTTTTTCTGTTGTGTCCGTGCGCTTTCAAATTTTTGTGTGAACTTATTTTGTCCATTAGATCGAAAGATCTGAAAAAAAACCCCATACATTTACCTTAATGAAATCAGGACAGATGTGGTTGAAAGTGGACAAAAGAGACGGGTTAAAACACCAGGTGTAAACTTGAATGTGTTTGCTTGTGATCCGATCAACCAAAACGCATCTTAGTACCAGGTGTAAACAGGAAATGTTGGGGGTAACGCATTACAAGTAACGCAAGTTACATAATCAGAATACTTTCAAGTAACTAGTAAAGTAATACATTACTTTTAAATTTAGAACAAAATATCTGACTATACTTTTTCAAATAAGTAATGCAAGTTACTTTGTTTTCCAATTTATTGACTGACAGCTCTCCTGTCCCCATGTTAAGAGAAATCAGAGGTAAGTACAGAGGCGTTGTGTGCGCTGTGTGAACATGATGGTTGTTCTAGACTAAATGTGAGCATACATTTACTCATTTACTTCTCCTGTGTCCTATTTTTCTGTATATGGGAGTAGAAAAGGAGAATGGGAGTACAGCTGAAAGGTTTGTTTGAGCTACGCCCTCTACTGTACAGGCATGAATTTGCATTTCCTTCAGCTTGAGGCTTATTCATTTCTCTTTTGGTGTGAAAGGGCCTTTACATTAGCCAAAAATATAACTTTTTTGTTGCCATTAAAACAAACAAACAGTCCAGCCCAGATGAGAAAAAGTAATGCAAATTAACTAAAAAGTAAAAAAAAAAAAAAAAAAAAAAAGAAAAAAAAAAAAGTTATTTTCAGGGAGTAACACAATATTGTAATGCATTACTTTTAAAAGTAGTTAAAGTTAACTTTCCACAACACTGTAAACGGAGCTCAAATCAGATTTAAGATTAGAAAAAAAAAAAAATGCTAAAAATAGTTTTTTTTTTTTTTTTTTTTTTGAGTGCCAAGACAATGTTTAGGGGAGAAACTAATTAGGGTCACTCACAAAATCATGCCAGCACTGCATAAAACAAGAACAGTTTCTTTGGAAACTGGAGAGAGACTTAAGTATTTCCTGCTGTGGGTGAAAGGGCAAACTGACATTCATCCTCTGATTCCCTTTGACCTCTGCACCGGCAGAGTCTTAGGCACAGATGCTCAAGCTCGACAAGACCATGACTACAGTCCAGAGAGCAGGAATTATCATCTCTTGTTACACGCTCTCTGGAATACTTCATTTTGTCTGGTCAATTTGGTTTTCAAATATCCTGGTTTAATGAGTGCTAAACTATATATATATATATATATATATATATATATATATAGACACTGTATATATATGAGTATATAAGCTGCTCAACTGATAAAATAATAAAACATCCTTAATAAATTATTGTTAATTTCAAAATCAAAGATTTTGCACTGTAGTACATGTGAAATATGCAACATTTTCAATATAAGTAGGATTAGGATACAGTCTTTTTTTTTTTTTTTTTTTTTTACCTACCATACAAAAAGTTTAAATCTGATTGCTTAGAAAGTTATAGCTGACCTTTCCTCAATAAGCCAAGTTGAGGTATATATCACATTCATTGCACAAACAATGTGGGATGAGTTATGTACTAAAGGTCAATATGTGTGTTAGGGGTTTGTATGAACTTCAGCACGCAACAGTAATAAGGTTTGGAGCATTTCCCAAATGTAAGTGTTTCAATAAAGCCCTGGGTGTTGACAGATGGAGAACGTGGTCAGATGTGACTATACACACAGTGATGTGAACATGTCGTTAGTCCCGCTGAGACCTGAGACCCAGATGATGTCTAATCCTGATGCACCAGCAGAGAGGGTTCTGAACTGGTGATTATAGTAAATCTCACAAAAGCCTCAGAGAACAGAGTGACGTTAAGTTTAAGTTTGCTAGTAATATTCCGCGGTCTGTTGCCATAGTTACTTAAATCGTTCCTCAAGCACCACAGATCCTGATGTAATCAGTAATGCTGACATCACGGCGGCCCATCAGGGCCAACATCCAACCAGAGCACAGAGGATAATCCAGAGGAGAAACTTCAGCTTGATCTTTAAATGATTTTCTTACTCATAATTTTTGTCTTGTTTGCCAGTTCAAATATCTAAACATTCTTAAATCAAGATAAATACTTAAGAAGCAAAATGACTTAAGATATTAAAGTTTTATTTTGTCAAAAATTTATAAAAATTCAGTGAATTTTTGCTGAAAACAAGAATATATGCCATTGAGGCAAGAAAATAATCTTGTTTTCCCTTTGAATTAGGTTTATTTTTCTGAACCCACTAGCGGAATTTGCTCTGAAGGCATTTTTTGAAGGAGTTTTTTTTTTTTTTTTTTTTTTTTTCTGAGTGACATAAACAAGAGTAAAGACTCATAACTCCAAAACTATAGCAAGGAGTCAAAAGGTAGGCATCATTTGATAGAAAACTTTTTAATCTTTTAGAGGGGAAAAAAAAAAAAAAGATTCTATTTGGACTTTCTCATGCTGAGAAACGGCTGATAAAATATAAATATATTATTATTATTATTATTATCATTTTACCTATCTTTCTTATTTGACATGCAATAACTCAGGAAGAAAATAAGGTAGGAGGACAATTATTTTTTGGCGAAGTCCCCTTACATGTGAGCTGCATCTGGATCAAATTTTGTGGTGATTATTATCAAAAGTTACAGCATTTGGAACCAAGGTAGCATTTTTGTTTTGCCCTTGACACCCCCTAATGGGCATTTCTAAAATCGTTCCTCCATGAGGAATAATTTATGATCAATGCATTGGATTATGTTGTTTTGGACTCATTTTAATCGTGAGAATCTGCTGTAAATAATGTTGTTCATTTTCCGCAATCGGAGCATGTTTCTTGAAGTTACGAGCAAAAACATGACATAAATGCGGCATCCGTATATTATTTACACATGAAAGCCCAAAATGAGAGGATTCTCTATTTACATGGCAGAATTTGCAAGCGGAAAGACTGAACACTTCGTTTATTCTTTTTCTATCCTTTTATTTTTAATATTTTAAAATGTTTGCCCTGTATGGGCGAACATTTGCATTTGCTATTTAAATAACGTGGTGCTGGACATGAAAATGATAACTGCGTCAGTCTTCACATAAAAATCAGTCTACAGGCTTTCATAGAGAACCTAGGAAGTCGGGTAAGGTCTCATTTTTTAAGTTTAGTAACAAGCTGTTAACACTTTGGCAAGTAAGAAAATCATTTAGTAGCTCAAGAATTCATGGTTGTTCTGTCATCATTTACTTGCATCATTTATTTTCATGATTTTATTTATTTTGTAAAAAGAGAGAGAGAGAGAGAGAGAGAGAGAGAGAGAGATACTGTTTATTAATACAAGACCATGACTATTGAATACTTTATTCTGATATCTTTGTATAATGAGTGCTGAAGTGTATAATCTTACATTCTTATTAAAGTTTTTAAAGGGAATTTGTAATCACCATATTTATGGAAGAATTTGCTTAAAGCCTTCATGTATAATGCATTATAAATGTATTCATAATGTATATTTTATTATGCATTATATATATTTTAAAAAAGTGTAACCAGTTAAAAAGTTAAAATGCATTATAGTATTTCAGAATCCTTGTTACATCTGAAATTGGTTGTTTATCGTGTGTTTTAATGCATTATACATTCTAATGGTCTAATAATAAATTGATAAGTATTATAACTGTGGTTACAATTATTCATGAGGCCATACAATGCATTATAAGGTGCAAGGCATAATTTATTCAAGGCATAATAGGTTTATACAAGGCATAATTTGCATTATAAAATACT
Organism: Hypophthalmichthys molitrix; assembly: GCA_037950675.1. NCBI lineage: Eukaryota > Metazoa > Chordata > Actinopteri > Cypriniformes > Xenocyprididae > Hypophthalmichthys > Hypophthalmichthys molitrix. Next base: position 4,817,823 of record CM075505.1, read on the forward strand.
TGTATAATGCATTACATATAAAGACTTTAAGTAAAGGGTTACTAAGAATTTTTTATTGTTTTAACAATAGGTGTCATATGTAAATGCACACTATATACACACTAAACATACTTAACTTATTAGATAAGTACACTTTCATTCAAAAGTCTGCAAGGGTCAGTAAGATTTTTATTTTTTATACTCTAATGGAAATTAATATGTTTATGCAGCAAGGATGCATTAAACTGACCAAAAGTGAAAGATTTCTATTTCAATTAAATGCTGTTCTTTTAAACCTCTATTCATCAAAGAATCCTGAAAAAATGTATCTCAGATCATTTGATTGCACAAGAAATGTTCATATTCAGATCTCTGACTTTGCAGACCACCCAAAAATGAAAATTCTGTCATCATTTACTCACCCTCATGTCATTCTATGACATTAGTTATTTATTCTATAGAACAAAAATAAATAAATAAATAAATAAAAGAAAGAGAAATACTGTTACAAATCTCTTTTTTTCATGCAATTACAAAAAAATTAGGACTTCAAGTTTAGGTAAAACACCACTGAAGTATGTATGACCGAGTTAGTTGAACATTACAACCAAATCATATGGTTTTTTGCTCTCGTCGCCTCTCCTACAGTAGGAGAAAAAATGTTTGGCCTAAAGAAAACTTAAATATGTAACTTTTCAATAATCCTCTGGACATGCAAATATCAAAGGGATTGTCCATGCTTGATGTCATTCCCATGGTGCTGACGATAACAATCTAAGATGTGGATGTGTAAAGGGAAACTCTGTGACACATACAGTATATGTTTAGCGTCCTTTCTCTTTCACTCCCTCATGGATCACTATATGCCGAGGGGACCATGAAACAGATGTGATGTATTCCAGCTGTCGTCCTGTGATCATTTTTCATGGCTTTTTATCATAGCATCACACAGTCCTGCAGATCTGGGTTGGTCTCCTCCTCCTGTGCTATTCCATGCACTGATCTCTCCTCCTCTGGTCCCTTTCACACACAAACACACACCATGCCAGCTTGCATCATGGAAAATATCCACACATCCAAGTTAGATTTTTCCATTGAACCTACAAAACATCTTCATCCTTGAACGGGTTTGTCAGAGGGAAATCGCTGCAGACAGCATGATTACAGAAAAACTGACTTATAGCCAATTATTAGGAGTACAGTTTGGTTGCAGGCTGTTAGTTTATGTTTTGCTTTTCTGATCATTTGATGATCACATTATTATTTTTTTTTTTCTCTATCCATGCTTAGTCGAAAACATTGCTTCGGAACAGTGCTTTTATATATATAATAGAAGATCATTTCACCATTTCCATGGCAACTAAACCCTCAGTTCAAAGGTAGCTGTGGGATAAAAGTGTTTTGGGTCTTTATGAAACAGGATAAATACTTTGCTACTACTGTACTCAGACTGAATAAAAGGGTCACAGATGAATGGTTGGATGGTCATTAGTGAAAATGTATTTCTGCAAAGTTGCAATCTATCAGTTGGTCTATCTATCAGCGTGTGTGGAAACATCTGGTGTTGTAGAAGGGTATTTGTGAGGACAAGGGGACGACACGGCCAGATGCCTGAAGGCGCTGCTGGAGACTTGGACAGGAGGACAATCGCTCTAATAACTGCCGCAGCGAGCTGGCCCTCGACTCTGAAATAGACAACGCACATTTCCTTACAGAGTTACACATTTTTCTGATGATTGATTTGATTCTGAGATGCTGCATTGAAAGAAAATGAAGAAAATGATGAAACTGTTCATATTCAGAGAAAGAAAGATCTTATAATAAAAATAATTTTGTAAAATCCAAAAAAGCTTCACAGATCATTATTGGAAAGGATTTAAACCTGAAGCATAAACAATTATTGCACATGCACCTGTGAAACATTCCTTAAAGGGATAGTTCACCCAAAAATGAAAATTCTGTCATTAATTACACACCCTCATGTCATTCTAAACCCATTAGAATTTTGTTCATCTTCAGAACACAAATGAAGATCTTTTTGATGAAATCTGAGAGCTTTCTGTCCCTCCATAGCCAGCTACACAACTGACACTTTGACGCTTCAAAAAGTTCATTAAGAGATTGTAAAACTAATCCATATGATGTGAGAGGTTTAGTCCAAATTTTCTGAAGAGCCTTGATCGCTTTATATGATGAACAGATTGAATTTAGGATTTTATTCACATATTTTCATTTTTGGGTGAACTATCCCTTGAAGATACTAACAGTTTTCAGGCGATAGACATTTAAAGGGGTCCTTGATTATGATTTCACTGTTTTAACTTTAGTTAGTGTGTAATGTTGCTATTAGAGCATAAACAACATCTGCAAAGTGACAAAGTTCAATGCAAAGGGAGATATTTTATTTTACAGAAATCGCTTTTTAAGGACTACAACAAACGGCGGTAGGGACTACAACGAGCTTCTTTCTGGGTTAGTGACATCACAAACCCTGCCCCCGGGAACACGCAACAAAGGGGGTGAGGCCATGTTGGGCTACTTTAGAGAAGAGGAAGAGTTGTTGTATTAATTGGCAAAATCACAGTAACCGGCAAGCATCACCTGCACACCACACCAGTCTTGAGGAGCTCCAGAAGGATAAAAGGAGGAGTGACAACAGTGGAAGACGAGAGGACCAGGCCTGGGACATTTATGTTGGTGCTTTATTTTAGTTTACGCTGCAGTCGACCGTGAGGGGCTGCCACCTTACTTCCATTTTGTTGTATATGTTTATTTTGTCATTAAAGTTACATTGATCATTTGCCAGTTCCCACTTCCTTCTTCCCTGAACACAAACCTTGTTACAGTGGTGCCAAAACCTGGGAGGAAGGAGGGACACGCTGCTGGAGTGCCAGACAGGCAGGCAGGCTTTAGTTTAGGGGTGAATTCAGGTTGATAGGGACACTTTTTCCCAGTCATCTCAATGGCAAAAACTGTCAACTTGAATTCACCCTATTCATCATAATTATACTTTTGTGGTCCAGGGAAGCACTTCATTTCCCAGAATGCATTACCTGTGCTGAATGTTGACTTGCCATTCCAATTCAATTTCCGTGGGGGTGTGGTTCAGGAATTGAAATGAAGCAAGTTTGTTGGTCCAGACACTTGTACTCAGGTCATTCCAAGGGGTTTGTTCCAGTAATAAGTAAATGCACTCTGAGTTACGTTGGAAAAATGCATGTGAATTTACAAATCATTAATCTGTTGAACTTACTGTCTTTGTTAAGTGAGTCCTTGTTCTGTTGATCCATTTTTAATGACACGGCCACAAACTCAACATAACCGCATCCTCATATTAGCGTCTCCTTCTGGTCCGTGTCTGGCGGTGGCAGACATGGTCACTGCAAGCCTTGTAAACAAATGACAATATAAACGACTCTCATTACCGCAGTCAGTGGCACATAACGGAGACCTGGAGAGACGCCACCACCCCACATTGGAACGACAAATCGGCACAGAGGGCAATCCACATCTCCTCTCACCCAACTGAAGCTCGTTTAGACAGGCCAAATATAACCCTGCCTCCCTTAACCTCTCCATCATTCTACACGTCTGTCCTAATCCATCAAGTGTACTCGGCTCCAGACCCCAGCACAAAGACTTTAAATGTCTGGATAAGTGGGCATGAGAGGTTTAATAAAGCATGCTAGCTTGATTGATGACAAAAGGGAACTAAAACCAACTGTAAGTTTTCTTAATCATCAGCCAGAAGTGGCAAAATTTAGAAGCCCATTAGTATGTAAGGTATGTATTATCTAAAAGATTTTTAAAATAGAAACTTATAATGAAATTTCAAAAAACATTGTATCTCCCAGAACGAACTTCAACTGCTTTGTAATAATTACACTGGATTATTACATTTTCAAAAGACAATGTGAAAAGAAAAGAAAAAAGAAATCCCAGTGGGGCTAAAAATTAGACTTAACTTTGCCGGGCAAAAATTGTCAAAAAGTCTGATCATTACAAAAAAAAAAAAAAAAAAAAAGGAATAGCGTACCATTTCGATTTGATGAGTTACACACCGAATATTAGAGTTAGGGATTTAATGAAACACTGTATCCTAACTGGATGCCACGAAATCATGTGACAAGTGATAAAAGCTCCTCCATGTAAGGTACAAGACTGTGTGGCTTTAGTGAGGGAAAGAACTACAGTCCAATGAAGCAATGTGAATGACATAATTGAAATAATAATGATATATATTAAACTACTTAAAGGGTTAGTTCACCATAAAATGAAAATTCTGTCATTAATTACTCACCCTCATGTCGTTCCACACCTGTAACACCTTCGTTCATCTTCAGAACACAAATTAAGATATTTTTGATAAAATCTGATGACTCAGATGAACGAAGGTCTTACAGGTTTGGAACGACATGAGGGTGAGTTAGGGTGAACTAACCCTTTAAAGTTCTTGATTATAGAAACATATTTTAAGTTTATTGCAAAATATGCATATATATATATATATATATATATATATATATATATATATATATATATATGACAAATATCTTTTTTTATCTAAATGTTGCTGTTGTATTTTGCATATAAAAGGAATAGTTTGACAGTGTGTGGATTTTCCTCCTTTATATTCAAATCTTTTGTTTTGATCCTGCACTGGGGATATGCATAGTTTTTCCCTCTTTTGTAAAATATGCATACACAAATATATTTAAGTATTTTGACAGCATAGCAAGACTGACTTGATTACATCATTTGCAGTGCTTTATTGGAGTGGGCGTTCCCTGCATAGCTCTTTTGGCTCTCTGATTGGTGGGATTTTCTGTACAGCATCATTGTATGATGTTTATTATATTAGGTGCACAAAAAAACATGCTTGAAATACAAAATCAATGCCTATGTATTGCATAATAAAACAGAGATTGGAAGCAAAAAAACATACCTAATATAATATAAGCTAAGCTATCAGGCTAATCAGGTAGATGTATGCTATGCTAGTTCATGAGCTAACTAAAAAAACCGTAAGAACGAGAAATGATTGATTTCACAACCTATAGCTTCAGTTATATACTAATAGGCTATATGAACCATGTAATTTAAAATACATTAATGGTCATTATAATGCATTTTAAATCAAATAAATCATAACAAGATTTTACAGGAATTATAATCAGGCACTAAAAATACTACCCATTAAAAGTCTGTTGAACCAATGGGATCACTTGGGGTCTTAAAGAAGACCTGATTCCTGGGGGGACTCGATTTCTCACCACACCGGCGTGTAAAACTCTATGCCGTTAACTTCACATGATTTTGTCACAGTTATAAACATGTCGATCTTCTTCAATGAGGGGGTTTGGCATCACGACAGCTTTGTTTCTAGGTGGTCTATTGACTGAAATGCAATATAATATACATAGCTATGTTTTCAGTGATGTATAAAGACCTTACATAATAAACCATTATGTTTTTATTACCTTAGAATGAGCCATTTCTATCCACATACACCACGGGTCCCCTTACATGTTAAGTCGCCATTTTGCAGCGGCATGTTTCTACAGCAGCCCTAAATGGACAAACAGAGCACGTTTGCTTGACTGGCTTCTCTCTGCTGTCTCAGACGACGACAACTTTGCCCTGTGTTGGCAACCGTAGCTTCTCTACATTGCAATTCGCAACCTCACCACTAGATGTCGCTAAAATTTACACACAGCACCTTTAAACAATGTGGCACGCATCTCCTGGAAATACTGCAGTATTCACAAATGACGACTTCGAAACTCCTGAAGTGTTTCCAATTCTGTGTGCCTTATGCATCAGACGTCCAGTCAACGGTCCATGGGCGTGATGTTTGAGGCACCAATAATGTTAGAGCATCCAGTGGCAGGAACACCTGGCATCAAAATATAAGGTAAGTATGAAGAATAGTAATAGTGATGTTTGCTTTAATAAGCACTGGTAATGATTAAGATGTATAAGGACAAAATAAAGACAACAGATGCACTTCCATAGAGGACGTCCTGTGAGTATTTGGGGAAGGTAGCAGACTGATTCATCGGCTCTGGTTTGTCCTCTCTGCTCTTTGCGGCCTGTTCAGTGAACACGGGAGAGCTATGATGTCACCTCGAGCACAGTTTAATGGGGGGTCTCAGGGGCGTTGCCACCAAATTGGGCTGTCAGGCTGTCGCCCTCCTCAAAGAACAACCTCAGGAAATCTGTGAGGGAGGGCGAGCAATTTCAAAATCTGTAATAATCGTAATTATGAGATTGTGTCACACCTGCACCGTAGAGAGAAGAATTTTCACCACTTCTTTTTCTTGTGAAACAAATCATCTAGTTACTTTATTTTGTGAATTTAGTAAAGAGTTCTGGTAATTTTGATTCTGTCAGAGTATTCTGTTCTTTTCTTTAAAGATAATTATAATGATTTAAATATTTGATTATGCATTTGGGTCTGAGCAAAAACATGCCAAAATACCAGGATAGCTTTGATATGAAAGAGATAATATTTTCCCATAATCAGACTTTGAAGATATTAAACACTAAACTAATTCTCTGCTTCTTGGCAAACAAATGAGTATTACGCCATCCCAGTGTCCCTCAACTCTAGATCAAATGAGTTTTTTATGACCAATACATTTAATATTCTATAGCAAATGTTTTAAACATACGAAAACCAATGTTCTAAACACGGATGACTGGTCTGTTACAAATGTAGACTAATGAATGAATTGACAAACCTGTCAAGAAAATGGGTTGTGTTTCCTAAAAGCATTGTAAATTTAAATAGAAAACAATTATTTTAAATTGTAATAATATTTCAAAATATATGGTATAGAGAACTGACTGGAAAGTAGAGGAGAACATATGGGGAACGGGACTGGGACATGACCCAGGTTGGACTCAAAGTTATATGTTGGACTTAACACAGCTCCAAATCAGGACACTGTTTAAGAGACTGACCCTAATATATCAGCATTTCTTTCAATTATTCTGCTTTTACAGCCTGCAATAACACCATTGGAGTGAAGTGAATCTGTGTCTTAAAATGACACACATCCATCATAGTGTAATATCAAAGAAATGAGGCTCCCTCTGGTGAAATATTCCAACCTGCACTGCTTGAGGATTTTCCAGTGGCAACCTAAATTGCACAGTTTAATTTTACCGCCTTGCATCTATGTAAAGATATGAAAGGCCCCTGGTGCAGTGTGAAGTTCAATTTTAGCTGCGCACGTAAGTGGAGCCGCACAGAGACATCTGAGACAGACACCGTTTTACTGAGTATATAGGTCATTTAGCACAGGAACTAATGTTCATGGGGAACCTCCATCCTTTCAAGGTGCTCTTGAACCCTTAACCCTTAACAAAGATGTTGGGAATTAGCTAATAGCCACATTTACTTCATCGCAGTGTCTGTGGTTTTATTTAATGCTTGAATTCTTCACATTTTGGCATGTTGCAAACCCATTTTTTAAATAAGGTGCAAAAGTGAATTCTGAGGGAATGTTCTCAATCGTGGGATTTCTTAAGATGCATTATAGACCTCCAGTCACTACCAAAACAGCAACTTTATAAAAACAATTTCTCATGCTTCCTTGCAGGTTTCCATGGATACAATCAATGGTTTGAGGTAAAAAAAAAAAAAGGAAGAAGAATCCTACACTCCGAAGCTCAATGTGGAGCATGAGATCTGTTCATTTTGTTCCCTCTCTCTCTCTCTCTCTCCTCAGTCCTGCCGTCTTTATGGCAGATGATGAGATGGGGCGGCAGTGAAAGCCCCTCTGACGCAGTCTGGAGATCGTTCCCCAGGTTCCCCAGCGGTGCTGGTAGCCTACTTTGCGCAATACAGGTCAATGCGAGTTGTTCTCTCTGTGGTGAAGCAATACGCCCTCACATTCAGGGTTTTATAACTCTCACAGAGCAAACATCTACTGTACTGCCCTTACTGATCACAAAACGTTTAGTATATTCACAAGCAAGTCCCTAGGGCTAATCTTCGCTTATAGCTCTGACACTAATGACACTAAACAGCCTGCAGCTAAACTACTAAACTGCATTATACTCTGCGAAAAAAAATGTTCATTCCAATTACTAATGAATTTAACTATTTAATGAACATCTGTGTCTTTTAAAATCCTTTATAGAAGCAATTAACCATAATTTAAAGGGGTTTTATGGCATCCGCTTCATGCTTTACCTTGTGTAAGAACACCATATTGAAATCAGAGTAATGCACAGCCTTCAGTGGCTTATTGCTTCATTACATATCAATAATTTTTTCATCTGGATGTTGTAAAGGGGTGAGTAGGTTAAAAAGAGCTAGTTTTTGCTTGTATTGTTTTGCTCCAGGCAAGGAGGAGAAAGGAGACTAAGGTAAAACTAATCACCTAATTATATTTCAGAACGTCTCCTATCAAATTAAATGATAAGAATCTAAATGACAGGTCCACAGAAATGTGACTTCTCGAAATTGTCCAGTGCCTCAACTTGCCCCAAGTTGAGGCGGTGCTTGTTAGTTCCCATCATGCATTGCATATGGCTGGATAAAGACAGAAAATGTTTAAAAATTTGATGTTATTTTATGTGTCTTGCAGTAAGATGAAAATGGGGGATGCTTGATAGTGTTTAATAATGTTCAGTGTTCACTTATATTGCAATTATTAGAATGTTTTAAATTTCACTGGGTTACCATTGTAGAGAAGAGTGGGGCATTTGCTTAGGCTGTGGACTAATGCTTCAAATTCAATTTTAGTTTTGTTCTGAGAGGTAATATTTAATGTGCTAGTGTGTGCATTGTTGTTAGCTAATAGGCAGTTGACTAATCCAGTCTAATGAATCAATCACATAACACATATATGAAGTTAAAGAAAAGAACATATTGGATGTTTTGAAAGTTAAATTAACAAATTATATCTGTATAATTTAATTGATTCATGTGGGACCGATGTACACTATTAAATCATGTAAATTCAACATACTTTTTTTTTCAGTGCAAAGCATCTGGTTCAATTGCCACCAAAATTCTGTACTATAATCGGTATCAAAAAGTTATCATTGTGTGATATATATTAATTATAAGATAGCATATAACTACTATAAAATGGCATAAATGTAATTTTACTTGAAATGTACAACTAGTGATAAGCGATTTCGAAACACTGCTTCATGAAGCTTCAAAACCTTTACGAATCTTTTGTTTTGAATCAGTGGTTTGGAGTGTGCATCAAACTGCAAAAGTCATGTGATTTCAGTAAATGAGGTTTCATTATTTCATAACTGTTTTGAAATGTTTTGAAATTTCAATGGTTCACCACAGGTTGGCGACCTCTGTGATCTCTGTGAAGCCATGAATCAGTATCTATGGGTTTTACCTGATATTTGATCAGTTTTGTAGTCCTTTTAATTAGACATTAGTGTAATTAAAGGGAATAATAGTAGTTAATAGTCTCTTATTGGCCTGTTTAGTTGAGTCATCCATGGAACAAACAAAACAAGACCTGAAAATTGATAAAAGAACACATATTATACAGACACTTGATATTTAATCTTATTAGATGATTAGTTCATTGCATTTGATTTTACTTTCAATAAAACATTTGCAATGGGTTGGAATGTGTTTTTAAGCATGTTTGGCCTGTTTTTTTTGTTGTTGTTGTTGTTGTTTTTTTTTTTTTTTTGCATTTCCACTGTTCGGACCAACAGGCGTCATCAGAATGCTTCGAAACAATGAATCATTTTGCGAAGCAATTGGTTCAGTTGATTCGAAGCTTTGAAAAGCTTTGTTTCTCCCATCACTAACGACAACTGAATACTTGCAGATAGTTAAATGAGCAAAATTGCCCATATTGTAACATTTGGTCAGGCGCTGCAGATGCTCAAAATCGGCTTGATGATGACACACTTTATTCTCATTGGTCAGATTCTTTGATGACAAGGACGATGTGTGTTGCGTGTTTTTTCTTAGACAAGTTCCTGTGTTTAACCAATCTTGATATTGAATATCTGATATTCAAAACATGGGAATTTCAATCGCATCCACTTCTTCGACTACAATCAATGCAAAAATCGTGTGGTCTGCCATAAATGACGTTGGTTCAGCACACTACGGAAAGCGTCTGACTTTGGAAAACTTGACCAAACTTCCTAAATTTTTGCTTTATTTTTCATGAAGCATTGTTTTGCTTCAGCTATGATAAAGAGACATCCACTCTTGCATTACGCATTCATGCATTTTGGGGGCGGAGCAATGAAGGGAGGGGCATGTTTGTTTGGGTTGATTTCAAATATCAACAGTGTTTCTCAGAAATCGCTTACTGCACCTTTAACCACTTAATTAGATCACCCCATCCCTTTAAACACACGTAATTTATCCAAAACCTGACCCCAAAAGATACTAGAACTAAATGATACAAGAATGTGTCAGCCAAACTGATGTCAACAACCTGCAAAATGATTAACAGACAGAAAGCGTTGATTGGCTAAAAAAAGATGTGCTGTTCCCATATGCTTTTTGAGTTGTTTACAGAGCCAGCGACAGGTGTGATTTCTCAAGACACCTATTTCAGTGATATCTGTCTAGTAGTTGGGACATTTTATACGAGGCATTCCACAAAAAAAAAAAAAAAAAAATCTCTCCGTCTTCCTGTCTTGTAAACACACTGTGGCCACATGCTCTTTTGACCCTGAGTAAATGCTAAACTTCTTTACAGATTATCCATAATATTATATAAGTACAGGTTTTATTAAGAACCAAGAGTCTCCTTCAGTCATAATTCTGTGCTGTTATGAGTGCCATTTATGAAAAAAAATATTTTAGAACCATCAACCACCCACTTGCTCTGTTCAACTCCATTAGCCACATCCTCAATATACCCATGCTGCTGCTGAAGTCTCATAGATCAGCGTTCCCATGCTAGCACGCTTACAGCACACTTTTTAAAGGAGTAGTTCACTCAAAAATTAACATTCTGTCATTAATTCTGTAATTAATTCTGTTATTATTTACTCACCCTCATGTTGTTCCAGACCTGTATGTTATTGTTTCTGTGGAACATGAAAAGAGGATTTTTGAAGAATCATCATGTGGCTCTTTTCCAGACACAGACAGTTCATAGATCTTTTGTGTTCTTTTTTTTAAATGGAATATTGTAGCATTTTTTATAAGTGATTTTTCCATGCACATCAATTTATTTTTTATTTTATTAATTCATGATGACATGTTCACTGGCGTGGGGGCGGGACAACCTGTCACTCACATGAGATCCACCAATAGCAAACCACAACCATCCATTCAATTCCCCAAGGACAAAATCAAGTCTCACCCTACATTTTTTCTTGTTTGAGAAGCTGTTTCATATGTCACAAAATAGGGAAGAAATGACTTCGCAACTTTTTCAACTTTTCATGCCAAATTTAAGGCCTGTTAACACCAAGGATGATGATTATGAATATAAAGCTTTAATAATCATTCTGTTCTATGCCATGCTATATTTGTAGCTATTCAATAAAAAAGAATATTGTTGAAATCGCTTTCAGAATTTTTTTCCCCACTGATGATAAAAACATTGACAGCCAACCAGAATCCACTTAACTCTTTCCCCACCAGCAGTTTATTTTTATATTTAAAAAAAAAAAAAAAAAAAGTTGACAGCCACCGCCAGCGTTTTTGATCATTTTCACAAAAATTTCAGAATATTTTGTTATATGAATATCTGAACATGCAATATATCAAAAGAAAGAACAGAGCCTCTGCTTTTAAACAAACAACAACAAGAACATCTTATTCTTGCTTCATGCATTCTTTTTTTATCAAGACATAATGTGGGTAAGTTTCATAAAAAAAATTTTAACTAAATGCTGAGAAAATCACTTTTTTTTCCCAAAGACTACAACGTGCATAAAAAATGCTTTTATCGCTTGTTTCTATGGAGCTCCATACATGACATGCAAGAAAAAAATGTAAATGATGTAAACAAATTAGTAAATCGTGTACATGATTTATAAATCGAGGGAACATATTAGTAAATTGTGGCACAATTTAGCCTGCTATTTTCTTTTCTGTCATGTGCGGGGCTCTGTATGCTTCTGCTCCTTTTTTTCCTGTGTTTTGATCCGGAGATTCTCTCCTCTTTCAGAAGATGCGTAATAGCGCCCCCTACTGTATAACAGTGAAAACACGAAAGCCAGAAAATTCCAAATATAGGCTGGAGTAAAGGGTGTGCTGAAAGGTAGCGGCATGGAGAAAGTCTTTATCACTGGTCGTGAAAGCTGTCTGTCAGGGTGTGGGGTAGGGTTAGGGGTTAGTTTCTGTTGTAGCAATTCACCATTCGGCACGCCCATTACTCCCGACCTGTCTCGAAAATCCCGTCAATGGCGGGGAAAGAGTTAATGCGCATTTAAAGTCAGCATGCAAAGGAAGTTGTGATAGTTTTTTCTTCTCTGTTGTGACATAATATCTAAGTTAAATGGCTTCTGAACCAAGAAAAAAAAAAAAAAAAACTCATCTCCATGAATGTGGTTGGGAACGACTGTATTGTTTGATCTCATTGGTTGATCTCATGTGAGTGACAGGTTGCCCCGCCCTCACGCCAGTAAACACGTCATCAGAGAAATGTCACTGCAAGAGGGAGGGGAAGTTATTTTGATTAGATAATGAAGATAATGAAGCACATGAATTTAAAAAAAATTATGTGCACAGATACATTATTTATAATAAATACTGTAATATTCCATAAAAAAAAGGAATTGATTTCAATATGACTTTAAAGTGGCAGATGAAATAACTGCAGTGTGCGCTTATAAACAGAACGCTAACATCCGTTGGTGTGAGAATTAAGATAGTTATTGTTATAGAAATGGTTATATAGTTCTTGGTGTGAACAAGCCTTTTAGAACAATACGAGGGTGAGTAAATAATGACAGAACTTTAATTTCTGGTGAAATATTGCTTTAAAGAAATGATTTATATGTCTTGAGTTAATCCTATTTAAAGCAGCAGGGGACTCATGGTTTGTCAGATGATTTTCACCTGTGAGATCACCTAAGGATCTAAGCTTACTCTGAGAGACAACCAAAAAATATACAAATTTACATTAGCCGAATTCCTCTGTGGTTGTCATACTCGTGGCCCGATGTCACACTGTTAGTGAACTGTTAGTTTGCGAGACTGTGTGTTACTTGCACGTTTATGGGAGTGTGATGTAAAGGAATATTAGCAGTAAAAAAAAAAAAAAACTAAAAAAAAACTTTAAAAGTCTAAATAAAGTTTTTAATCACCTGTACACACTCATCATATGTCTTCCACTGATCTGATGGTAATAGAGCGCTCAATTTAGTACAGCTAATTAGCAATGCATAACAGACAACCCTCAGATGCCTCCATCCTACACACGGCTCTCACATTGTCTTTGCTTTTTCCTTTTAATTGGTGCTAAGTGAAATCTTGGTTGACATGCATTGTATTTTCAGAATCTTGTCAGAGAAATGAAGCACTTTCTTTTCCATTTGCAGAAAGACAGATTGGCCCAAAGATCTCATGATGGAAACGAGCCCTGAGATTCAAAAGTGTTAGGAAACCTCTTCCTGTCAGCTGATGGCATGATGCTTATGAACAGATGGAGCGATCTGAACCAACAAAAATATGTATGTGCAATTAATTGTGGGTACAATATTGCTTTAAATGAGGTTTGTCATCAAAATATGATTATAATAATACTTCATTTTGACATTTTCTGAAGATTTTGCCCATGCAAAATGTGTATTCTGGCTATTTGCTAGGTGATCCAAAGGGAAAAGAAACAACCTCAAATGATATTCTGGTAAACTAGATCTGACTTATGACTTCCTTCAATGTTTTTTGCCCATTTTAGTCTAATTTTTGAATGCAGTCACTCAAAGTACTAACACACTCTCCTCAACAAGACTCATCATATGAGGAATCAGTCTGTTTGTAGCACAAATGTGCAGTTTCCCGAAAGCATTGTTAGTCAACTATGGTCATAAGTCCCATTGAACTCTATTGGTAACTTGCGACCATAGTTCGCTTTGGGATACGTACCCCAGGATGGTTGCATGCTTAAAGGGATATTACACCCAAAAATGAAAATTCTGTCATCATTTACTCACCCTCATGTCACGTGAAAGAATACAAAAAGTATTCACGTCATTTCATAACATTAAGGTTGAACCACTGTAGTCACATGGACTATTTTAACGATGTCTTTACTACCTTTCTGGACCTTGAATGGTGCAATGACGTTGCTGCCTATGTGTGGTTCAGAAACCCTCGGATTTCAACAAAAGAATCTTAATTTGAGCATTTTGCGTCACCTTTATGACCTTTTGAAACTTCTGAATTTTATTTATCTGGACTTTCAATTGATGGACAGGAACCTCTCAGGTTTCATTAAAAATATCTTAATTTGTGTTTCAAAGATTAACCAAAGTCTTAATGGTTTGGAACGACATGAGAGTGATTAAATGATGACAATTTTAATTTCTGTGTGCTAACCCGACCAAAGTTTAACTGGGTTAGGTGTTTTTCCAAATCTCTAACCCTAAGTATGAGTTTCTAAATAATATGTTTTCATCATATTCTTTCAATACGGACATCTCAAAATGCGCATCAATGTGTAACTCTGTAAGGAAATGTATGCTGTCTATTCAGAGTGTCGAGGGCCAGCTCGCTGTGGCAGTTATCAGAGCGATTGTCCTCCTGTCCAAGTCTCCAGCAGCGCCTTCAGGCATCTGGCCGTGTCGTCCCCGTGTCCTCACAAATACCCTTCTACAACACCAGATGTTTCTACACACGTCGCCGTCCAATCAGAACACGAGATTTTCCCTCCCTGAGTCAAGTCCACCAGGTGGCATTGGCAGATATTTGAGCGCGCTCGCCACGTTACGTAAGTCTCCTCATTTTCTCAAACAGGTTCTAAAAAAGTAATTTCCATGTCAATAGAGAGTAATTACTACTGATGCTTTAAATAACATGACTTATTTATTGATATGCTCATGCGTTTACGAGTGTTTTTAGGGAAAAATAAGGAGATTCATCATAAATGTATTTTTATGACTCTCTCTCTCCTGCATAGCAAGTACAGTGCGGTAGGCAGAAACAGAGAGAGACAGATATATACCACCACCCACACATGCATGTATGACCCTGTATATCTCACAGCAGTGAGTCGGCCCCCACATCCGCGCACACACCGGCGATTTTAACATTCAAGGGGTCAGAGTCGCTCCCAGAAACACATGCATGGGCTGGCGGAGGGAGTCACGCTGCTGTGTATCACATGGATGGAGGGCCGGTCCACAATCACGGAGATCAAAGTGGGAAAAAGGGTCCATATTCAGGAAAAAAAAACAGCTTTATGTAGGTTGAAAGAGAAAAAAAATGGCTTGTGTGCCGTATTTAGCACACTGCCTGTTGATGAGGTCTTTAAAGAGTCTTATACAGTGTGCTGTCAGTTGTGTTTAGAGAGCGCTGCTGCGTAGCTCTGCCTGGGATTATAACAAATCTGTCATGAATTTTAGATGCTACTAAACGCAGGGATTCAGCAGCCCAAGAGACGGCAGTTGGCTGTGAATTGTCATTAGCGGCTCCCTCCGAGGCTGCGAGTGGTGAAGCCGTACTGGCATTGAACGTTCTCTGGTGAGAATACGCACTTCCCCCTGCTGATTTGGGTCCATATGGATATCTAGAGTCTCAGATGTCTGTTTCAGGATCAGTTCTGTTCTGTCAGAGCATCCTGGATAACGACAAACTGACCTTAGATCAGCCCTCAGTGGATTGCGAGATCTGATGCATTTGACCTAAGAAACACACACACACCCACACCCACACCGACAAATTAGATATACAGTGGGCACGGAAAGTATTCAGACACCTTTAAATTTTTCACTCTTTGTTATATTGCAGCCATTTGCTAAAATCATTTAAGTTCATTTTTTTTTCCTCATTAATATACACACAGCACCCCATATTGACAGAAAAACACAGAATTGTTGACATTTTTGCAGATTTATTAAAAAAGAAAAACTGAAATATCACATGGTCCTAAGTATTCAGACCCTTTGCTCAGTATTTAGTAGAAGCACCCTTTTGATCTAATACAGCCATGAGTCTTTTTGGGAAAGATGCAACAAGTTTTTCACACCTGGATTTGGGGATCCTCTGCCATTCCTCCTTGCAGATCCTCTCCAGTTCTGTCAGGTTGGATGGTAAACGTTGGTGGACAGCCATTTTTAGGTCTCTCCAGAGATGCTCAATTGGGTTTAAGTCAGGGCTCTGGCTGGGCCATTCAAGAACAGTCACGGAGTTGTTGTGAAGCTACGCCTTCGTTATTTTAGCTGTGTGCTTAGGGTCATTGTCTTGTTGGAAGGTAAACCTTCGGCCCAGTCTGAGGTCCTGAGCACTCTGGAGAAGGTTTTCGTCCAGGATATCCCTGTACTTGGCCGCATTCATCTTTCCCTCGATTGCAACCAGTCGTCCTGTCCCTGCAGCTGAAAAACACCCCCACAGCATGATGCTGCCACCACCATGCTTCACTGTTGGGACTGTATTGGACAGGTGATGAGCAGTGCCTGGTTTTCTCCACACATACCGCTTAGAATTAAGGCCAAAAAGTTCTATCTGTTCTATCTAGAGTCCTTCAGGTGTTTTTTTCATGTGTCTTGCACTGAGGAGAGGCTTCCGTCGGGCCACTCTGCCATAAAGCCCCGACTGGTGGAGGGCTGCAGTGATGGTTGACTTTCTACAACTTTCTCCCATCTCCCGACTGCATCTCTGGAGCTAAGCCACAGTGATCTTTGGGTTCTTCTTCACCTCTCTCACCAAGGCTCTTCTCCCCCGATAGCTCAGTTTGGCAGGACGGCCAGCTCTAGGAAGGGTTCTGGTCGTCCCAAACGTCTTCCATTTAAGGATTATGGAGGCCACTGTGCTCTCAGGAACCTTAAGTGCAGCAGAAATTTTTTTGTAACCTTGGCCAGATCTGTGCCTTGCCACAATTCTGTCTCTGAGCTCTTCAGGCAGTTCCTTTGACCTCATTATTCCCATTTGCTCTGACATGCACTGTGAGCTGTAAGGTCTTATATAGACAGGTGTGTGGCTTTCCTAATCAAGTCCAATCAGTATAATCAAACACAGCTGGACTCAAATGAAGGTGTAGAACCATCTCAAGGATGATCAGAAAAAATGGACAGCACCTGAGTTAAATATATGAGTGTCACAGCAAAGGGTCTGAATACTTAGGACCATGTGATATTTCAGTTTTTCTTTTTTAATAAATCTGCAAAAATGTCAACAATTCTGTGTTTTTCTGGGGTGCTGTGTGTACATTAATGAGGAAAAAAAAAAAAGAACTTAAATGATTTTAGCAAATGGCTGCAATATAACAAAGAGTGAAAAATTTAAGGGGGTCTGAATACTTTCCGTACCCATTGTACATAAGTAGATTTGTACATTTTGTGAACAAAATGTGAGTCCTCCTTACCTGTGCATAACTCACCAACATGATGATAGGGTTGTCAGGTTGTCAAAGTCTGCGGTTTTAAGGTGTTCTGAGTGGTTCTCAGCATGTTGCTATGGGGGATACTAGGTGGTTGCTAAAATGATATGGATTTCTAGCCAGGGTTGTTTTTGTTAACTAAAACTAATAAAAACACCTTTTGTTCATTGAAATTACACTGATAATATAATATAATATAATATAATATAATATAATATAATATGAAATGTTGCCTTTGCAACTAACTGAAATAAGATTAAGTTGGACCTTTAAAATTACTAATTGGAAATCAATAAAAACTAAAACTGAACTGAAACTGTGATGAAAATAAATTAAACAAATAGAAATATTTAAAAACAAAAACTAATAAAAATGGCAAAATCACACACACACAAATACAAAAAAATTAACTAAACTGAAAATATAAAATCTAATTCAAAATATTAATAAAAACTATGATAGGATATACATAATAGTCATAAGGTCCCTATTTCAATGTTTCCCATTTTCAAAATTCCCATTTTATCATCAACAAGCCACATTAAATGAGGTATCATTCATGTCTGTAGCACAAACAGTAATTGTAAAGGCCTGTTCACAACAAGGACGATAACTATAATGATAATGATAAAGATATAGTTCTAAAAATCATTCTAAATAAGAATAGCGGAGTCCATGCCACAACTACAATGATAACCAATGTTAAGGAAAGTAATGAATTACAATATTGCGATACTCCCTATAAAAGTAACTAATTGCATTACTTAGTTACCTTATATTACATTACTTTTGAGTTACTTTTTCTCACATGCGCTGGGCTTGCTTTTTTGTTTTTTAATAACAACAAAAAAGTAGATATTTTGTTGTAAATTGAAAAAAGTAATGCATTACTTTAGTAGTTACTTGAAAAAGTAATCTGATTACATAACTCAAGTTACCTGTAATGCGTTACCCCCAACACTGCCGATAACATCACAGAGGAAAAATATCGTTGGAATCACTTTCAGAATGATTTTTTTTCCTGCTGATGAATGACAAAAACAGACAATCAGATTCCATCCTGCTGTAACAAGCTTGAGGACAAAACTGCAGCACATGCTTTGAATAAACAACGATATTGTCCGCTGGTGTGGACGCTAATATAGTTATCGTTCTTGTTGTGAACAGGCCTTAAAGGGATTGTTCACCCAAAAATGAAAATAATGTCATTTATTACTCACCCTCATGCCGTTCCACACCTGTAAGACCTTTGTTAATCTTCCGAACACAAATTAAGATATTTTTGTTGAAATCCGATGGCTCAGTGAGGCCTGCATAGCCAGCAATGACATTTCCTCTCTCAAGATCCATAAAGGTACAAAAAACATATTTAAATCAGTTCATGTGAGTACAGTGGTTCAATATTAATGTTATAAAGCGACGAGAATATTTTTGGTGCACCAAAAAAACTAAATAATGACTTATATAGTGATGGCCGATTTCAAAACACTGCTTCAGGAAGCTTCAGAGCGTTATGATTCAGCGTGTCGAATCAGTGGTTCGGAGTGCCAAAGCCACGTGATTTCAGCAGTTTGGTGGTTTGACACACGATCCGAATCATGATTCGATACGCTGATTCATTATGCTCCCTTTAATACTGATTCTTGCCTCATCTCCACCACCATTAAGAAACCAAAAAGAACTTGTTGTAAACCAGTTAAATCTTTCAGACTGTCCTCAAAAAAAAAAAAAAAAAAAACACGACCCCATAGGTCGTTTTTCAAGCACCTTAATATGACCTATATTTACGTTTTAAAGTCATGCGCCCTCTAGCTGGCATAAAAATAATGACAGTGTTACGTCTGTCATCATGAAATGACATATGACTGTTGTTACGAATCAAAATTTGTGTTCATTTAAATGCAATGTGTGGACTTTTTACACCATTTGTCCTATTTCCATTTAGCAAAACTCGTTTTTTTTATTTTTTTTATTAACGACTACACCCACCCCAACCCTAAACCTACCCTTAGTGATTTATAGTGCATATATACTTTATGAGCACATGCGTTCCCTGGGATCGAACCCACGATCGCATGATTGCATATTGTTATAGCCTATATTGCAATGCTCTGCCAATTGAGCTACGCGAAACCGAAATATGACACAGATAAAAGGGAACAATGCATTAAAATGAAAGTGTCCTGTTGTCAATAGGGGCGCAACTTTACTAAACGTTCCTATGGGTCGTATTTCAGGAAAGTGACAAATGATCTATATAGGCGTATTGGTTGGAGAACATGTTGAAATCTTTCTGTGAGCAGATGCTCTAATGGGCTATTAACACAGAACAGGCCTGTAAGGATTCCTAGAGTTTCTTCTCAATAACTTTAATTCGGTTTTTACCTCCTCTTGTTTTTCTCTGTGCAGAGGGTTGAGGGAAAGCTTTGAGAAGATCCTTGTGTGGGTTTCTTCATTTATAGATAGAATGCACAGATATATTTATTGATCTCCCAGGAGAAACATGGTAATTATTAGCAGATTAACTGAGAGTCTGGAGATTTTTACTCAGCAGGAATTTGGAAGTCTGTTCTTTTAGAAACTTCATGGTCATTCCAGTTATTTATTTTATCGCATCAAGAGACAAAGCAAGTTTTAAGTGCACTTTTTTAAACAAATGTAATGTTTGATCAATAACTCATTGACCAGGGTCATTTAGTTACAGTTGCTATAGTTTAACACTACTAGATGAAGACAGTCAGCATTGATAAAAGAACCAGTACATCATCTGGTCAATGTGTAAATGAACCCTGTGTGTGTTCACATTGATTCTGCTGTCATTATCCGCATGTAACTGTCCTGTCTTACTGACTATGTCCCATTGTTATAGTGGTCAAAATTATTACAATTACACTGTAATCTTGTCCTCTCACAAAGCTTCTTATAAGCATCTCCAGTTAGAAAATCACAACTTAATGTGTGTCATTGTCCAAGCTTGACTTACTTTCCAAAGCCCTTTAGTCGACAGGCTGAGCATTTTTACCTTCTCATAATGCTCATCTCGTCTGCTCATCGGGTCTTGGCTGTCTGATTGTCCTTCTGCTTTACTGTCTAGGGACTCAGAGGATTAATAGTAGTGCTCCAAATACAGGATATCAACAATCTGGTATCTAAATTGGTTATCCTGCACCAGTTCCTTTTTCTTTTCTCTCAGTATAAAACTGATCTACAACTAATTTTACTTTCATAATGTGACATATTTTCCAAGTGAAAATAATGTAGGACTGATCTTGATTTTATCCTTCAGAAATTCATTATATGATATAGGCTTGGTTTCACAGACAGGGCTTGAATTAAGCCAGGATTGGACCTTAGTTCAACTTAAGTAGCGTTTATAAATGTGCCTTAGACAAAAACATTTCTGGCATGCATCTTGAGAAAAAACAATGGCAGTGACATATTTTAAGATATGTCAGTGCAAGTTGCTTTCAGTTAAAACGGCTCAAACATACATTTTAGTCTGGGACTAGGCTTAAGCCTCATTTGTTAAACCAGGGGAAAAAGTCCTCGTTACATACCCAAATGTGACTTTGCATTTATTTATATTAACCAGTTTTAATTTAACCAAGATTACAAAGACAAATATTATTATTTTCAAAAAATACACTCTAATAAACAGTAGGGATGTAACGGTACATGTATTCGTCCTGAACCGTCACAGTACGGACGTCACGGTTCGGTGCATACAGTCAAACGACAAATACAGTCAGTCTCAGGTGATCTACACTCCAATCCAGAAGGGGGCGCATGTGGTAATGCAAAGCTGTTTGCTAACCGTCACAACAGGAAAAAGAGCAGCAGAAGAAAAGATGATCTCTGCACCAACCCAAAACAAGAGTTCAGATGGCACGCAAGAGCTTGCTAATAGCCTATACGCTGAGTTTTGATTATTTTTTGTGACACACAAACTTCATGGAAAGGAAACTGGGACAGCAGAAAGTGGCATTCTGTATGTTTTCTTTATTTTGCAAAAGCACTATGTTTTGTTGTTATTGTGAGTGTACACAAATAAAAATAGACCCTTTACAGTTTTGAATGATGTCTTACACTTATCTGTATGATCATAAATGACGGAGTATTTTAAGTTGTTTCCGCTGTTATAATGAGACAAATTCATTTGGCATTGTGCCGATTTGTGATTTTTTTTGAGTTATGATGTTCCCAGTTTTAATTAAGCAGAACTATCAAGTTTTGAGTTTGTAGTACTCATGCATGTTAATTGTTCCTAACTTGAAGTACTGAGTTAGCTAACTCATACATTTTGATAGCAATTAACATAAAATATTTAGTTAATTAACTTTTTTATTTTGAGTTCTTGCAAATCAAATGAGTTATTTAGAGGTATTTACCGCACTGAAAATACTAAAAATGCCAACTTGCTAATTTGCTAACACATTAACAATAGCATAGTATAACATTTACTGAATGAGTACAGCAACTTAAAACATCTAACTTCCCTGCTCTCAAAATAAGCAGCATGTGCTACTTGTCACCATGATGGTAACTCTCCAAAAAACCCACATTAACAGAAACTCTTCTAAATTAAAACATTAATCACTACTAAATCTCCCTTACGATTAATCTTGTGCAAAAAACATTATATAACACTTAATTTGAGCATTTACTCTCCCTATCGAGTGCCATGGGCAAAGCATGCTGGGAAAAAGAAATCCCAGCCCAGTTCCAGTTAAACTTAAGTTGGTCTAAATTAAAAGAAATGGGTTTATACAACTCAAAACAATGAAATAGTTCAGTTTACTTGAAATATGTCAGTGCTGTGAATTCAAAAGAAAAAGAAAGTTCTAAATACTCATAGCAGTTAATTTAACTGAACTAATTTGTTCAATTTAAGTTTGTCCTACTCAAACCAATTAAGCATTTTGAGCATTAGGGTTTACAGTGTATCCATACAACTCTTTCAAAAGATGCAGACTCCACCTCACTGCGTCTTTGGTCTCCAACCTTCAAATTTATTTGAAGTGCCAGTCCAACCCCACAGTGTCCCACCTGACTAACCGTGCTTCCAGCCAGTGCCAGATCCTGGTCATGCAACCTGTCTCTCCAGCTGAAATCCTGACCATTCCAACTATTTACTGTAGCCCGCCAGATGCCCCGCGACGCCATGACCGCCACCCCCACTGTACCTGCAACCACAAATGCACCACATATCTGGATAAACGCACATTCAGTTTGTGCAATAAAATATCCCTCATTTGGCAGATATGAATATTTTTTCAGGTAGATCAAATCTCATAGGAAATAATTCTAATAAATCTTAATTGTTTCTAGGCAGCGATGAGATTTTTTTTCAGCAAGAGCCTGTGTAACTCACAGAGATCTTAATGTCTCAAACTGAGCTGAGATTTGCCACATTTTACCAAATATCAAGTCAAATCAAGTCAAATGTATTTGTATAGAACTTTTCACAATACACATTGTTTCAAAGCAGCTTTACAGAAAATTGCACGATGATATAAACAATCACACGGCCGAGATTTGCTATATAGTAAATGTAAAATGATCTCATTATCAACTCAGATACTTCTCATCAAATTCTTGAAAGATCAAATGTTCAGTGCTAAGCTATCCATTCATTTTATATACCTTACGAATTTTAGGAGAAACATCTGAGATAAAGTTGATACTTCAATGAAAGATAGCCCACCTGAGAACAGGTAGGTTCATTGCATTTACTCATTCTCTGAGGCCCCAACATAAGTAACGTAATATTTATCATGCAGAATGTTTGCAGAATGTTATTAAGTTGAAAATGTGTTTATTGTGTTGGATTAAAAGGAAAGTTCACCCAAAAATTCTGTCATCATTTACTCCTTCTCAAGTTGTTCCAAACCTGTATACATTTCTTTTGTACAGAATGAAAGATATTTGGAAGAATGATTGTAACCAAGCAGATCTCATCCCCCCATTGACTATCATAGTAGGAAAAAGTAATACTATGGTAGTCAATTGGGGGAGTAGTATCTTGGTTTGTATAGCAGAACAAAGAAATTTATACAGGTTTGGAACAACTTGAGGGTGAATAAATCATGACAGAATTTTCATTTTTGGGTGAACTATCCCTTTAAGAGAAGTCATAAAGTATGTTTTTGAGCCATAAAAGAGCCTTAGGGTCTCTCAGCTCCCAAACAAAACATAAGGGTTAAGGGAAGCTTTAAAGCACTGCCCTCAGATTTTATAGACATATGAGCTATATTTCATATTAAAACATGAATTTTAAATAATGTACAGTAAATAAAATGTAAATAAAGTTCATCAATATTAAATCAGCCGAGATGCAATGAGAGCAAACTTTTACATCACTGGATAGACAATAACAAACTTCTGCTTGTTATTTTGGGATTCTGTTACATGAACCTCCAAAATATGAACAGAAAATTGTGATAGGAGGTTAAACTGACACAAGTGACTCACAGCACACGGTCGTCAAACTGATCATGGTATTTTTAGAGGACATCACGGTTGTAACCTCATGTGATTGTGAGCCGAAATAATAGGATAATAATAATAGATAGATAATAATAATACAGAAAACAATAGGAGCTAATTTAATATTTGACCTTCCACAAATTGCATAGTGCCTTACCGTGAAACTGAGCGCTGAAAATGGATTTAAGTTGGAAACGTTTAATAACACACGGCAAGAAGATTAATTGCCATTGAAGCTTATTATGTCAAGAACCGCTCAATTTCCTCTGAGCTCGGACACAAATGAGAGACACAAAAGAAGCTGTTCTTATTCACCTTGACATATTAAATGTCCGTGTTGAAAAGGACTCAATCAAATGGACGTGTCCTGGGGGTAAGAGAGCTTTGTGCTGTATCTCATGGAGTTTCAGCTTTGTACTGCGCTGAGGTGACCTGCTGTATGACATAAAAAGGCAATGTCATAAATCTACATAATAAATGTAAATTAGTATAATAAAATTATATCATTTAAATATTATTACATTTTATATATTTTATCAAACAAAATATATCACCGTAAATCGCTAAAAAATTATAACAATATTGTATTATAAAATATTATTTAATCATACAATATTGTACATTGAAAACAAATAAAAAATAAAAAGAGACTCTGATCTTTTTCTTTGATTTATATCAAGATCATAAGTTCATATAAGCAGCAAGTTCATAAGCAGACGTTCATAGTCCCATATGTGGTTTTAAAACCGATTTAAAAATAGCACCCTATTTCATTAGGCTTCATGTAAATCTGTCCCACTTGAAGTGTGTTCAAACCCTGGAGACCAGGAGAAACAGGATACTGGAGCCGATCCCTCTCTCCTCATGGAAGCAAGAGTTCTTCCTCTTTTTATTTCTATTTTATGCCGTATTTGCTGTCGTAAACTATGACTCATCATCAAGTATATGAAATTTCAATCCGCTGCCAATATATTATTGTTTGGCTTATAGCTGAGCGTGGCTGTAGACTTAAGGTCAGATTGACATGCTCCTATCATATCCGTAATATTACGGACCGGTTTGAGGATGTTAAAGGGGTCATATGTCACCAGATTTCCCTTGCCGTTTTAAATTTAAAAAGACATCATCATGGTTATGAAGATACATACTGGGCACAACAAAAACGCTTACAATAGACCTTAGTCAGGGTATATTTTACAAAGAGTGAAAATGAGGCTGTGAGGGATAGAAGTACAGTGCATTCAACTGTACTGTTGTTTAACAACATAGGGATTGTTGAAGACGAAATATCTTTCTGGGGAAAAAAATATATACCTTCAATAGACAAAAACTTAGTAGTTTTAAAAGTTGTTAGTTGTGAAAATTACGTGTTCTAGGACCTTTATACAGTGCGTGCCATTGTAAGTCTCGTTTTCATCCACATTAAATTCAATATGGTGTCTAACCTGACTACTGGTAAAACTGTTACTCATTTTCTGTACATACAATCATGTTAGCCAATCCTATAGAGGTTATATAAAGACATAGGTACAGTAGCAATATAGAAAAGCTCAGAGAAAAAGTGGGAAATGGTCATCTGTCACTCATTTTTGCTCATTCAGAGCAGGCAGTCCGTATATGGGAACCATATATTCAAAAAACTAATAAATATGTCAACAATTATTTACACATCTAAATGTGCTATAAAGAATAGAAAGACACAGGGAAAATAAATAGACCAAAAAGCCATGGGACCAAAAAAGAATTAAGACGAGAGTGAACATCGGTAAAGCTTTTCATTGCTGGAGGGAACTTCAAAGAGCTTGAAAACAAATGCCGAGTTTGCTTTGCTTTTGCTTGACAGGTAAATATATGACTATAGAATAAATGTCTAATTTGGTGGCTAATTCTGGCAGATGTTCTAGAATTATTAACATTACTTACAGCACCTTATGCAAGCACAAAAGCATTATTTGCCATCAAATCACAGCACAAAAAAAAAAAAAAAAAGCAATGTAAGTCACTTTGGATATATGTGTCTGCCCAATGCATAATGTAAATGGTTATCTGGAAGATTTCAAAATTTGATTCAGAAAAGGCGTCAATAGGCAGTATTTACAAATTGTAGTCAGTTACTGATTCAAAATTACATGACGAAAATTGTAGTTAGTAACATAATCCAGTACACTACACATTTAAGGTAATGTAACGTCTACTTTTGGATTACTTTTAGATTACTTTTGACCTAACTCGTTAATCACATTGATTTGATAATCTTGTACCATACTGATATAAAAATAGAAAGAAAAAGAAAATATATTCCATTCTTTGTTATCAACAACATGAAGTGCATTATTGCGTCAGGGTCGTGAGTTTAAAGGCACAATATGTAAGATTTCTGGATTAAAATATCTAAAACCACTAGAACAGTGTTATATATTTTGTTAACTTGTGTACTTACATTACATACAATATGTTTTAAAATTAATTGCATGCCATTTATCAACACAAGCTACCCTTCATTTATTAATATGATATTCTAATATTGATCTACCGTACTGCAGTGTGCAACAAGTGTCTCACAGCAGCCGCCGAGCGAACGCTCAGAGTAATATTATAACATGATTTTCAACACACTCAAATGTATCTAATATGATAAAACAGTGCAGCATTACCCCATATACGCTTGACCGAAAGCAGAAGCAGCGATTGTGGCATAATAAACTTTCCGCTGCTCGAGCCGTGTGTCGCACTTGTCTCTCATTAACAATCGCTCCAGCGGCCTCGTTTAGCTACAATAACACTCGGCCCGCTCTGCTTCATATTACAGTAATGTTAATAATCTTATCCATGAACATGATTTCTGCCCGAGTCACGTCCCGATTCTTTTCCACCGGCTGTGAGGTGAAGACGACATCTCCCAAGATTCCACGTTTAATCTGTGCGTCATCAAGCTACGCATGTTAAATAACTTACATTTAGCACGTGTCATGCTAGCAGTTAATCTGATCTGAAATAAATGAGATTCATTGGTTCCAGAGCCACCACTCCATTTCTGAGTGGAAAATTTGTGTGTAAGCTACAAATTAAGTTCCTTTAACTCAATGTAATTTGTTGGCTGAACTATTTCATTATAAGACATAACTCAAAATGATTGATGCAAACTGCTTTTTGTGTTAAATTTTTTTGAGTAATTTTTTTTTTGTGTACAATAAAGAGCGTACTGAAACAAATACATTGACACTGCTAATGCTTTAAACCATGAGAGATTTAGAGGTTAGATTCATTGTTCAGATGCTGAAGCCTCAATCACACGCACACCTGTTCTCTTAACTGTTTTCACCTCATCTGACCCTCTATCATATCGTTCATCTTTGCAGTTGTCTCCCTTGTCGCCCATCCCTATTTAGCTGGGATGCAGCCTGGGCGTCCTTAACACACAATGACTGTGTTATGCTGCCTCTGGGACTGAAAGGGGCATGTGTCACCCCGGCCAAATCCATTGTTCACACGTAAACACACACACACACTCACTGAAGGTGTCCTTTGCCCCACACTGCCGGTTGGTAATTATCAGTGCTCATCTGGTCCTGCTGGCCGGACAGCCGGTTAGAGAGTGAGACAGACAGAGACAGAGAGACAAAGAGAAAGAGAGTGAGACAGACAGAGAGAGAGAGAGATACGTGGTCTAATCTCAGATGGATGGGAACTGCCTTTGTCATGTCATGTTGGCTGAGCAAAAACAAGCACACTTCAAGTCACATTTTGCAACTATTTTACTTTTGTAATGTGAAATATATATATATATATATATATATATATATATATATATATATATATATATATATATATATATATATATATATATATAAGACCAATAAGATAAAAACTTTCTCCTCTGAAACAAGATTCCTTTTCAGAGAGGAGAAAGTTTTTATCTTATTGGTCTTTATATATATATATATATATATATATATATATATATATATATATATATATATATATATATAGAAGAACAGAGTCAAGAAAACAGTTTAGATTTTATGATTTTAGGCATAGTTAATCAAAAAAAAAAAAGATATTTTGAAAAATATCTAATGTGTGCTTTTTTTCTTTTCTTTTTTTTTTGTCAACATAATGGAGGTCAATGGTACACAAAATGGAAGAAAAAAAATACTAAAATAAATAAAATAAATTTGATCAATCTGCTTATGTCTTGACATAAGGAATGTTTCCGGTGTTATACCGAATTCTGTGACCCACTGAATTCTTCAACACCAGGTCCAAGCCTCTTCTCATTTCAATCCAGAAAACCATCTCAACAGCCATTTAAGAGTACTGTTTATTTATATCACACATTTTAGCTAAATTTTTAAAAACTCACAGTGTACACTACAGTCTCCATGTTTACAGCATCCTGGACACCAATATTTTAATGATTAATAAAAGATGAATCACTGTCTGGCCATCTTAGATTTCGCTATGGAGATAAAGGACCAGCTGTACTAACAGCTTGCGCCAGTGCAAACCCTCTTTTCTGTTAAAAAAACTACTTACTAAAGACACGCAGTGAAAAATTGTTTTTATTTTTGCGGCTGACCATATTGCATATGCATTTGTAGGAGTTTCCCTTTCAGATGCAAAATTTATGGGAGGATTTAAATAGATCATGCAAGGTGATTTACTAAGGTTTGCACTAGTCAATTTACTGGTATTTACGCCATTATTTATCGTCCATTTACCGTCTTAAACCAGATGCTAATTTGTTGCTAGGTTGATTCAGTAATGTTATAATATATTTTGATTTCAATAAAATCAATTACAGTAATTTAGATGTTACCACATGAAGCACATTGTTACCATTTTTTTCAGTGTACAATGAGAGTCAAAGTTAACCAAAATAAGTAAATAACTAAAAAAATTCATGTCATGTGTCAATAATAAATATTCCAGATAGATGTTAAAATGCTGATATTGTCATGCTCCAATTATACTGAACATAATAAAGCCTCAACAAACAAACAGCACATTTTACTTTCATTCAAGTGCAGACAACAATTTGTTATCAGTGATAGCAATCCTTTGTGTTCCTCTGTGGTGGGAAAAGCTGTCATCTTCCAACTGATCCACTGAGACTATCTCAACCTTCAAAAGAAAAAAAAAAACTGAAGACACACCTCTTCCACAAGCACTTATGATAAATTGTAAGTCACTTTGGATAAAAGCATTTGCTAAAGGACTAAAAGTAAATTTATGTCATACTTTATGTGAATAGTTTAGACACAAATTTTCCATGGTGCATTTTGTTGGTGATTCCTGTCACTTTGTTGCATCGCATTTTCCTTTGAGTATTCAGAATTTTTTGGGTAGTCTCAGAGGCTGACGGAAATTCATGCCATGCTTTATTTGAACATTTTTGACACAAATTAGCACAAATTGGCAATGTTTTGCTGCCTTGCTCTTAGTGTGAATAGGCTTTTAGTGTGTCGCCACACTGTTACTAACACCATGGGCAGAAAAATAAAAACATATTTTGATTAATTTCCTGCATTTTCTTCTCTGCCATAAATCCAGTGATCTGAAGCATTCAAGATAAAACACTGTCGTCATTTATTAAATCAAACACACTAGCAGCGAGTCAGGAAGTCCAAAGACCCTCCATTTCAGCTCTTAATGACTGAAATGCTTTTGCCTTTTCCTTTGTAATTATCAAATGAAAGTTGTTCCTGTTCTTTCAAGGAGTTTCCAAGCAACAATAAAACGCATTTAGTCTCCCGTGTTAGGAAGGCAGCAGCTAGTGAAAACGACAAGAAAATAACACAGCTAAATATGTCTGTTTAACATGCATGCTTGTTTAGAGGTTAACTATACATGAATATGTGTGTGTGTTTGTGCATTACTGTCTATCCAGTTGCATGTGTATGAATGAATCTGAAGATTTATATGGGACCCAAATTAATTAATTAATGAATACAGAAATTATGGAATTATTAAATTCTGGAATTCTGGAAGTGTTTGCCTTTGATTAGATTTGCATGTCATTTACAGAAACTGAAACAAAACGGACTGTCGTTCTTGCAGTTTAACCCTGATGTGTCGGTCAAAAATGACTGTTTTATGATTATTATTATTATTATTATTATTATTTCAATGAAATGATTGTACTATATTTTAGTTTGATAATGTTTTTTAATTTAATATTTTGTATTTTTAGATTTTATGGTATTAAATTATATTTATGCAGTATTTATAATCCATTTATTAACTTTTTGATACCTGAAAATTAAATTTCCAACTTAAACAGACTTAAGTTTGGTCTCTTTTTAAAGACTTTTATTTACAGATTATTAAAAAGTTTAAAAAAGTGAACTTGAAAAAAAGGTATAAAGTTTTACATTTATAAAATTTATAAAATACCATTTTTATATGAAATATATATTTTCCAAAACATGTTTTACTCTAAAACTGTGAGAAAATCAAAACAAGACGTGTTCCAAATTTGAGGTTGATATCTCAAAAAATGAGCTTTCAGTAAGATTTTGTTTGGGTGCAGTACCAAGCATTTCCAATAGATGAAATTCGTCTCCCGTTCATTTCCAATGCATTTACTTTTGACCGCGAACAATACAAGTGTGACTATTTTTTTTCAGAACCGTTTAACCTTTTTGAATCATGGCCATGATTATTTTTTTTTATTTATTCATTCATTTTTTGTGTTCACACAAGTGCCAAAACCAAGTTTCGTACCATTCCGGAAAAAAGTAAAAAAATTCTAAAAAAAAAAAAAAAAAAAAAAAAAAAGTAAAATTTTTGATTAAAAATGACCCAACAGCACTGACTACTTTTTCTTAATAACTTCACAAATGCTTAAAGTTCCTTATAAAACTACCAGCCAAATGACCAATAAATTTGCTAAAATCAAATTTTACTAGCCCAGATTAACAGTATTTAACAAAAAAAAAAAAAAAAGAGTGGTTTTGCGCAGACGTTTTACTGTATACAGAGGCAGAATAAATGCACTTACAAAGAAGTCACAATTATGGGGAACAGTATGTACACTGTGTTTGAAAAAGACATAAACTGATTGTCATGACAACGGCAAAGTTTATGACGCAGACCGAGAAGGGTAGACTCAGTAGAATGATACATTAATTTAGTCATATAGCTACCATATTGCATTTACAACATCAACGATAATAAAGTCATTTATCGGTTATATGCTCAATAATGGCACCCCAAACCCTGCTTTTGATGCATGCATGTGTGTTTATGAACTGAGATCAATATGAAGTGATGTCAGCGATCATCAAATGTAAACCTTCTTTCTTTACATACATCAAACCCTCTTCAGGCTCCATTAGAATAATCAGTTTTGCGGTTTCAGAGCCATTATCAGAGCGGGAGGAGTCATCACATCTGTTTGGCAGGTTGTTTTTGTATGACTGTCCCCAATCGTACTCAACTGTCTTTTAATTTGGGAACAAACAGAAACCAAACAGCTTTCTTTGCTTGATGTATGTTTTATTGCATACGCCCTGCGGGGACAGCATAAAACAAATGAGCCCTTCAAACAGGCAACATTCATTGAAATCATTTAAACTCATCCAGCTTAGTGAAACAATGAATCTATTGCTCACTTCAACGTTTTTGTTTGGGATGGGGTGAGAGTCTGGTGACAAAAGCATTGAACAGACAGGAACAGTCGTTCTAACCAGGGAGGGCTGAAGTGTTATGTGAACATACTGAATGTTCTTGCAAATAGAGATGATAATTGGCAGAGTCACACACCTGGATATATCGTACTGTAGTATATAATAGTGCGGCACGACTAACTGAAAAAAATAAAATAAAATAAAATATAGGAGATTTTGAGTATGGCTTCCCACCCCCAACAAATCAAATCTACATAAAGCTGGGAAGATGTCCAAAAGTACACAGTAGGCTATGGATTCATTGCATGACCATAAACAGAAATAAACAAAGTAAATACCAAAATACACATAACATCTCTAAAAGACATAATTGTTTTTAAAGACCTTTTAAAAACATGTAAAGCAACAGTATTTTTAGTGTAAGTCCATGAGTGTTTTACCTTTAGGCCTACTCCACAAGCTTCACATGCAGGTGTTAAACTCAATAAAGGCCTTCTTCATAGATGTTCAATATATTAGCAGGTTTTGTTTCAATTAGAGATGCACCGATGTATCGGCCAACAATCGGTATTGGCGGATAAAAGCTATTTTTATCACTATCTGCCATCGGCCGATTGTTTAAAAACAGCCGACGATCAGGGCCGATCGTGTCAATCAAAAGGGAAAGACGTGTTCAGACTGCAACTCATACATACTGTGTGTGAAGAAAATTACTCTTATGTTGAATTTCTTCTTCTTCTCCTTAGCAGTTGGCAAACCAGCTTTTGTGTTGAATTTCAACTCATTACCAGTTTAAAAATAGTGACGCTAAAGCACGCTCTTTTTGACCCTATGACTCACCCGTATTTCAAGCCAGGTCTGCGTTTTTATTTTTATTTATTTATTTTTTGCTACATCAAATATTATTTGTAGCGCCTCCCGTCCAATAATCGCAAAAGGCTTTGTGCTTTGTTACAACTGATAAGAATAAAAGTTTCAGTTTTCAAATTCTGTCCATTTTATCATGGAATTCAAACAATAAATGGCGTTTTGACGCTCTTAAACGTGACGCGTCAGATCGCTGTAATGCCTCAATTCAGGCGGCAGCTCAGAGCGCGAGTCTTTTCTTCCTCTTCAATAGAAGTTATATCTCGAAAAACGTGCATGAATATCAAAGGTATGTTGAAAGATATAGCCTAGTACAACTTACCAGAATGTATCACGTCTCATGTAATCACTTTATTTGTGCTTCAACCGCGGAAAGAAGTCAATAAAACAGCTTGTGTCAGCATCATGTCAAATTTACCTCAGGAACGTTTTCCAATGTTCACAGTTCCTTAGCTATATATATATACCTTATGTGATACAAAGTTTTATACAAACATTTTAGTTTTTATTTGAGTGTAATTATTATATTATATCTGAAAATAAACAGCAGCTGAATATAATACCTCTGCTGTTAATTGTAACCTCTAATATTGTAGTGTACCAAATGAGAGGGTTCCCTGTATAGTTTGCAACATTATTTGGGAGAGATTTTTTTTCCTTAAGAAAAACCAAACTATCAGTATCGGCAACGACTGATATCATTCTGAATAATCGGCTATCGGTATCGGAAGAGAAATTTAGTATCGGTGCACCTCTAGTTTCAATTAACTGTTTTTGTGTGTGTGTGTGTGTGTTGTAAAATATGTTTAACTGTCGGAGTGAGAAAACATTCTAAACGATTCAACCTGTGATTCCTGTCCGAATGGAATAGGGAGTAGCGACCTGATTCAGACCGCTTTGCTAACCTGTGATCGATTCATTGAAAAGAATCGACTCAAATAAGTGATTCATTTTTGGATTTGACATATACAGTTCTGATCTGATTCTAAACAACTGACAGAAAATATGAACAAAGGACTGGATCAAAGTGTCGTTCTCAGGACAGTGTACGGTAACCTCCGTTGTCAGAGAAAGATGTATTAGGCTATAATAGCTATATGCTGGAGTTCGCGAGGCACAATTTGTTTAAAATATGGCACCATGTGATTGGCAGGACTACTTGTACGTAGTCGTCTAATGATCGGGGTTTGTTCAGATCTCTAACTCAAAAGTATGAGCAATAGTAATAATGCTTGCATTAACAAACACCAATAATATAATAATATCAGCTCAGATGATTTTGTATTTGATTTATTTAATGGGAAATGTAGAGTTCATGAGATCTTGATTTAAATTGCTTACTTTGATTTAAATTTACATCGAAAACAACCTTTTCTCTTTTCCATTACTACTATGCTAGGGCAAACAAAGTGCAAGAATTTATATTAAAATCTGTATTATTTGACTTTGAACATGAGTGAATCTTCAAAAATATCGAGGGCTTTCGACAGTTAGGCTATCAGCACCACAGTAGCTACACTCACCAATAACAGATTTCTGTTTTATAGTGAAAAGCGCTCCATTATAATCACTGTTGATGAGGAACTTATGATTGTTATTCACTAATAGCCTAAATCAAATAAAATCTAATCAAAACTTATCCAATGGCCAATCAGAAATAGCCCAAACTTGCCTATCATATCCCCTCATCGTAATCATAAACACATCATTGATTACATCACGTAATCAAAACTCATCATCTAGCACAGTTTAACATATGAAATGGGTAAAATATTTCAATACAAGCTTTTCACTCAAATACAAATACAAAATGTCAAACCTTTAAACTGTGGGGAAATTGTGGACTTGGCAACCCTGCCAATGGTAGCAGATCACTTTCTTTGCTCCTATTGGTAGTAGCTGCATCACTTCATTGCTCATTTGCTTAAAACCAGCAAATAAGACCTTATTTACAGTGGCGATTTTTTTTTTTTTTTTTTACAGGAGTGAAAGCGAGGCTGTGAGGGACAGACATACATCTCTTCAGTGGGTTTTACCGTTTTTAATGTGTTTTTGGATTGTTCTGCTGACGAATCACTGCAAAAATATCTTTCCAAGAAATTCCCATCAACAAAAAAACTCCAGACAACATGAGCTGTGGAAGATTATAAGTGATCTAGGAGCTTTATACAGCTTTTTACAGCGGATGCCATTTAAAACAAGTCTATCCCTCACAGCCTCGCTTTCATACCTGTCATGGTGGTGCTGTGAATAAGGTAAGAATTTACACACCTGAGGAACTCATTTAAACAGTCTACTAATTTATAATCAAAGTTAAAAACTTGAGTTGAGTCAATGACACAACTATCACTTTTATGCAGTGAACACCAGAGTACCGAAAGCCTGACAAGATAAACTTCTTGTATGCTTCATAAAAATGATAATTATGATGACATATTACATTTCAACATTTACTTTAATGTACTATACTGTATATAGGTCTGCTTTCAGAGACAGGGCTTAGATTAAGCCCCCTTAGTTCAATTAGGACATTCATAAACATGCCGGGGGGGTGCATTTTGAGACAAAACAATTGCATAATATTTCAATATTTAATCAATGGATGGCTCCATATTTGTCCACAGGACTTCAACAAAAGTTTCTATTGGCTTTCAATTCAATGTAATGGCTTATCTTGCTTTTTTCCCCTCTTATAGGTCTTTTTGTGTGTGCGCTTGTGGCCTTTTTGGAAATTTGAGCGGCTGGTTGGGAACGTGGCCATCCATGAGTCCATCTCCGGAGAGCTCTCAGTGAGAACTGATGCTTATTTTTGCAAGTCCTATTTATATACAGGATCCTGAACGAAGCAGAGCTGGTAAAGGGGACCAGCATCCTGACCGGAGAGACTGTCAATGTGGGACGGTCCGGGGTTGATTTGCAAAGAGATGCCCGCAAGACAGAGTAGACTAACTGCTGCAGAGTCTGTTCCACTATATCAATAATACAATAATAATAAGTCAATAATTAAAAGAGAAAATCCAGTTATTTTTCATAAAATTATACTATACATATAATGTACCTTAGTTTTGTCATCTGAAAAGATAGATGGTACTTGTTTTATAAGGGCTGAAAGTATTTTTTTCTTTGTGTTTCTTGGTTTCATCTTTGCAGCAATATTGTGAGCTGTTGTTAACCAACGCAGGTTCTTGTTTGCCACTGCAGGCTCATTTAAAAGCCAACTGCTTCCTCTCTGTGAATGCGTTCTGCTTCAGTCCCCTGCGGGTGAACTTCCTAATCGCTCGCTTTTTGTAATGAGAGATTTGGTCAGTGGGCTGCACAGTGCTGTAAATGAACACTTATTCCACCCTCAGAAACTACAACCATTTTCCACAGTCGCAGGACTCAGAGGAACCAGGTGTTGAGATCTCAGCAGGTATGACAAACCCACCTGACAGAAACGAAACACCTGAAGGTGTTATTTTGACAAAGTATCTTATCCATTTGATGTCAGCTTTTAAAGGGGACCTATTATGCAAAATTCACTTTTGTAAGGTGTTTGAACACAGATGTGCGTCTACAGTGTGTGTAAACAACCACGCCTATAATGGTAAAAATCCACCCACTCATTTTTTTTATAATCACCATAAATCATGAACAGTCTCTCAAAATAAGTGGTTCCAGATTTCCCCTATTCTTATGTAAGAGTAGCGGGAAGCTCCGCCCATGACGCGACGGAATCTGCCCTATTAGCTTAGCTCCTCCCCTGAGTGAGCTGTACACAGTCCGCCATGTTTATCTCTTCACCAGAGCAATTAACAGCAGCATTCAAGTAAAAAATCTATTCGCATTATTAAAGCTATAATTTTATCTAATCGAGAGCAGTGAGTGACTTTCTGTTTTTCTTTTGTTGTTGTTGTTGTGCACTCAGAAAATCATTTATCAGAAGTTTAAACTGTTTCGGCTTTAAAACACATTCAAATAATTACCTTTCATGGTAACTGCAAAGTCATATGAGCGTGGCTGCGACAGAGATGATAATCAAAACCAAACAGATGTTTTGTTCGTTTTTGGCAGAGGAGCCGAGGCACGAGCTCCGCCCTCTTCTGGAAAGGGGGTGGGGAGCAGCTGCTCATTTGCATTTAAAGACACATGCACAAAAACAGCATGTTTTTCCTTACACTCAAAAAAGGGCATTTACAACATGGTACAACCCCTGGCAAAAATTATGGAATCACCACACTTAGAGGATGTTCACTCAGATGTTTTACTTTATAGCAAATAAACAAATCACAGATATGACACAAAAAAGGTTTTGTTCAATAGCTTAACATTCTGGCTTCATGAAACATACCTCTAACAAATCCACTTTTTTTATTATTATTAATGGCATGTCTTTTTCCAGAGCAAGTAGAGGAAAAAAGTATGGAATCACTCAATGTTGAGGAAAAAACTATGTAATCATCAACAAAAAAACAATTGTTGCTCCTTCTCTGGCTTTTTACAGCCTAAATTCTTTGAGTCATGGACTTCATTAATGAAAAACAATATTCCCTATTAAGCTGGTTCCAGCTTTCTCAAATAGCGTTTGACAGATCAGCTTTGCAGGGTGGAGCCTTGTCATGGACCAGTGTTTATAATTTCCACATTCAGTTTTCAATTGGATTGAGATCTGGACTGTTTGGTGGCCATGCCATTGAGTTGATGTGCCTTTCCTGAAGAAAAGCTTTAACACTCTTTGCTCTGTGGCAAGATGCATTATCATCCTGAAAAATTATTTCATCATCACCAAACCTATTTATTATCGATGGAATGAGACATGTCCACAATTTCAATGTACACCAGTACATTTACTGTTGAAGTAATGATTGTCATCTCCCCTGGTCCTAGCATGCACCCCCATATTATAAATGAGTTGGGAAATTTGATTTTCTTCAAGCAGTCATCTTTATGTTTCATTAGAACGGCACCTGACAAAAGTTCCAGCGTAATCTCCTTAGCTAATGCAGATTCGCGATTCTTCACTGAATAACACTTTCATCCAATCATCCAGAATCCATGATTGCTTCTCTTTAGCCCACTGTAACCTTGTTTTCTTTTGTTTAAGTGTTAGTATTTATTTTCATTTGGCTTTTCATATGTAAGCTCAGTAAGCTCTATATGTAAGTTCAGCTGGTTTTTTACAGTTCTGTCACAAAAATTGGCTCCTGATTCTGTCTGTTTTTCTTTTGTTTTTTTGTGTGTTTTCTATTGTAAAGGCATATTGCTTTGAGATTTCTATCTTGACGCTTTGACGTCTTCCTTGGTCTGCCCGTATGTCTTGCTTTATAACCTTCCCATTTAGTTTATACTTGTACCAAATTTTAGACACAGCTGACTGGGAGCAACCAACTTCTTTGGCCACACTCCATATTGAAATTCTTGTTGAAGGAGTTTTATAATCCTTTCCATTGTTTCAACTGAGAACTCTTATGTTGGGGCCATATTTCATTTCAATTAGCCAAGTCAAACAACCCTTTAAAGTGTGCAAGTACTCCCTTTTAACTACTGACTAATTAGCATTTTTAGACTTGTCCCATTATTTGTTTTAAAATGGAAATTAACAGATGATTCCATATTTTTTTCCTCAACATTGAGTGATTCCATACTTTTTTCCTCTACTTGCTCTGGAAAAAGACATGTCATTAGTAATAATAAAAAAAGTGGATTTGTTTGAGGTATGTTTCATGAAGCCAGAATGTTAAGCTATTGAACAAAACCGTTTTTGTGTCATATCTGTGATTTGTTTATTTGCTATAAAATAAAAAATCTGAGTGAACATCCTCTAAGTGTGGTGATTCCATAATTTTTGCCAGGGGTTGTATAATAAATGATCTGTGGGGTATTCTGAGCTGAAACTTAACAGACACATTCTGGGGATACCTGAGACTTGTAAAAAGGGAAATAATAGGTCCCATTTAACATTATAGATAAATATTTAATTTTTTTTTTTTTTTAATTCTTCATCTATATTTCTTTCTTTTTTCCGTATCTGTGCCATTTTTAATTAATTTGCTTTGACTTTTACTATTTTTTTTAAATATAAAGTATTTATATACTTATACAGTATACAGTGAAGTTTAAAATTCCACTTAAAAAATGCTTTTTCATTATCAGCATAACATTTGATGAAAGTGTGAGTTTCTTTTTAATGTTTTAAAGAGCATCGTGTGCTTTTAAGTTTAGATGAGTTCCATATTTTTAGTGTAAAAACCCACAAACCGCACTATATATATATATATTATTTATTCTTCATTATTAATAATATACTATCAACATTTGTATTTCATCTACTGTGCATTTGCACACCATTTTTAAAAGGCACTTTTTATTATAAATATACAATGCCTTCTTCTCATATTTTACAATTTATTACACTTTGTTTCCATAGGGACACTGATGAATGAGTGTTGATTTGCGACCCTCCTGATAATGTAGTTACTAACACGTTTCCTATTTTCATTTCCCCTTTTCCCCACAGAGACTAAAGCATCTATTTAGCGGCTCAGAACAGAACAGCGTTGCACTTCCTCATACATCATGTGTGTCAACACTCAAATCTACTGCATTGAAAATTGCCCTACAAATCAGCAAGCAATAAAGGAAACAGAGCGTTGAAAAAACATTTTTACAATTACGTGCAGCTGTGGATCTGTGTATTGAGCACTTGTATTGAGCGCAAAACAAGTTAAGTTTGAATTTCTAATAGAGAAAAGAAAATGCAAAGCTACAGTTACTCAAATTGTTTATATGAATCCAAACTGACTGTGGAAGCTGTTTTAAATATGTCTGTTAACTTTAGTGCAGGTTATCCCTTCACGTGTCTGGCCTGGCGATGGATTTTCAATTGATCCAGTGATTTACAGTAAGCACAGTGTGTTTGCCCTTAATACAAACATCTGGCCTCTGTGGGTATTAGACCAGGTGAAAGAGTCAACCCACATAAACACACACATTTAGTTAAGCTCATGCATTAAAGTAGACATTTGGATGTGTGTAAGAGGATAGTAAAAATTCTGTCATCATTTACTTCATTCTAAACCAATGTGACATTCTTTCTTTCGTGGAAAACAAGCAAGAAAATAACATACTTATCTGACTTTTCCATACAATTACAACCATGAGAGTCTTGCAAAATAATGCAAAAAGTATCATTAATGTGGCCAATATGACTTGTGTGCCATATTTCAAGTCTACTGAAGTCATATAATAGCTTTGTGCATGGAGCAAATCAAAATTTAAGTTATTTTCTAAAAATCTTCCTCTAGTGAGCTGTTAACAACTGCAGCAAAAATTAAAACAAAAACTGTTAAAAATTGTTGGTGTTAATTGAAATAAAGCTGAAATAAAATAGAAATGTTAGATGAAAAACGTATATATGAATATTAGAAATTTTGCCTTGCTATAATGTTTAAGATGAAGTACTAAAATAACTAAAAATGGAAATAAAAATAAATAAAGCTAAATAAGTGTTTAAAATGAATGAACCACTCAGACCAGTTTTGTAAAATGGTTTTGCCAACTCACATCCAGATCTTGGCTCTATTATTGTATGGAACGTCCCTTCATGATCCAGTCAAATCTTTTTTCTGATTCACTCACACTTAACAAAAAAAGAAAAGAAAAGAAAAAAAAAACTTTAACTGTTGTTAGTTTCACTTAAACCATTCAAGGGTTAGTTCACCCAAAAATGAAAATAATGTCATTTATTACTCCTTCATTCATCTTCGGAACACAAATTAAGATATTTCTGATGAAATCCGATGGCTCAGTGAGGCCTCTATAGACAGCGATGCCATTGAATCTCTCAAGATCCAGAAAGGTACTCAAAAAATATTTAAAACAGTTCATGTGAGTTTAGTGGTTCAATCCTAATATTATAAAGCGACGAGAATACTTTTTGTGCGGCAAAAAAAAAAACAAAAACAAAAAATATCTAGTGATGGGCGGTTTCAAAACACTGCTTTGAATCTTTTGTTTAGAATCAGTGATTCGGATAGCATGTCAAAACTGCTGAAATCACGTGACTTTGGCGATCCGAATCACTGATTCGAAACAAAAGATTTCAAGCAGTATTGTATTTACTCAATGAAATTTTGTCAGCTTTACTTGAATTTCTTTTGTTCATATAACTAAATTGTTATTTGTAGAAATTACTCAATATAGTTGCGTGGAACCACTTGACACTGCTTTTTTAAGTAAATCCAGCAATTAATTTTTTTGAGTGCAGAAAGGCGTGACATTACGGATGTAATGTGGATCGCGAATACCATTTCACCATAAGGTGTATTTAATCCAGAACATTCATTTAATATTGATTATACTGTGTAGTATAATAATAGAATGTGAGATTTTTTTGGCTTATAACACAAATAACAAATAAACAAAAATAAAAAATGCTCTTCTCTGTCTTCCCCGAGCATCAGGGCAGAGTAAAATCTACAGACAGCTGAATTTCAGGATGTAGTGTAAGAGTGGGGAACTAAGCTGGATATAATCCCAGTGCGGTGAAGTCTCTGGATCTGGTCAGAGTTGAGCTGTTACTCTGGATTTAGAGTGACTGGTG
This sequence comes from Hypophthalmichthys molitrix, assembly GCA_037950675.1. Classification (NCBI taxonomy): domain Eukaryota; kingdom Metazoa; phylum Chordata; class Actinopteri; order Cypriniformes; family Xenocyprididae; genus Hypophthalmichthys; species Hypophthalmichthys molitrix. The sequence goes on from CM075505.1 coordinate 4,858,880, forward strand.
TGCACAGGGTGCTCGACGAAGCGAGTGATGGTGCTTATGTTGCAGGGGCTGTGTAGGTGGCAGGTATTTATTGCTTTAACATGGGCGGCAATGAGGCGTTGACGAACGCTGGCCGTTTACACACCACTAACGCTCTTGCCCCAGGCCAGAGAGAGAGAGAGAGAGATGGGGAGAGAAACATTGGGGTGGTGGAAGTACACAAGGTGATGTTGGATGAAAGGGCAAGAGATATAAGTCTGGGGATTACGCTTGTGTACAGTAGAGGGTTTCTTTCTGCCTTTTTTCCTTTTCCATCGCTCTATCTCCCTCTGCTTTTGTGCATTCATACACAGAGCCTGAATATTGCAGCAGAAGGCAGCGGGAAGCAGCCTCCTGTTGATTTGGGGGTTATCGAGTTAAGTTCTGATGTTTGACAGTAGCTTCATCACTACCGCTTTAATGTGCCCGCAGGGACGTACAGGTGCCAAGTGGGTCCATTTCTAGCCTCGTCCTGAGGCAGTTGATCAGAGTTAATTGTTTAAACGGGGGAAAAAAGAAAGTAACATAACTGTAGATCAAAATTTGTCCTCTTCGACTTTTTGTTTGACACACTCTCCTCTTCTTTTTTAAACCGAATTAAATATTTAGTCTTGCAGGCTTCACAGATCTGTTGTAAATCATCCAGTAATCTCCACACGCTCCTGCAGCACAATACCGCAGCTCCACGGCTTGATTTCCGAGCAACTCTTTTTAATTAGGTGACATATTTAAGCACCCCTCCCCCCTGGTTTTATATCCATGTCTTCCATGGCATATTTCTCTCTCTCTCTACCCCTCAAAAATGCCCTGCACTCTTTTCCTGAGGTTCCTGTGAAGAGAATCAACACCCCTAATGAATTTCATCAGTGTAATTGATGCTGTAGGGTTGCTTTTACAGCCATATAGACCACTTAGATCCCCAGGGTTCGCAGTCTAAGATCTATCTGGGTCTGAAACCACTTCAAGCACGCACTGTACCATCTAATCTGTAAAATTAAACAGACTGTGCATGAGTCACTGTATAGAAAGAAAGTTAACTTAGGCAAATGTGGCAAATGGGTCTTTCATTTATTTGTTATTTTTTTGTAATGTTAGTAGGACTGATGATATATAACGTAATATATTATGGAGGTTAGTTAATGCTTTTACATGATTTATACCTTGAAGGTGGGCTTGTATTATATACAGCAGTAGAAGAACACGCCGGTGCCACTCCTGTCATCTAAGAACAGGAAACTTAGGGCTTACCAAAAAAAACATTGCCTGGTCGGATGAGTCTTGGTTTCTTCTGCAACGTTCGGAAAGGCCAGAATTTGACGTAAACAACATGAAAGCATGGATTCTGCCTTGTATCAATGGTTCAGGCTGGTGCTGGTGTAATGGTGTGGAGATATTTTCTTGGCACACTTTGGACCCCTTAGTACCAGTTGAGCATTTAGTCCGGTGATGTATAACTGCATGCGACTTTCCAGTTCCTGCTGGATTTTGTCCTCTGCATATAAGCTTAATAAAGCCTGAACTTCATTGTTAGTCCATCGGTCATATTTTTTTTAAACTCCATTGTTGATTCGAACAGCAAACAATTCTTACTGCACGCACCCCAACAGACTTTAAAAAACGATGGTTGAAATAAAATGCTGCGTGGAGTCAACCAATCAAAATGCTGTGTGAACTCAACCAATCAGCATGTTCAGCAAGTCCCACCCCCAAAAGTTCCGGAACTTTGAAAAAGTACTACCTGGCGAGCAAGTACTTTCCGAGGGGGAATTTTTTACCCGGAACTTCATTTAGACCCTGGTTCTTGCGGTCGAAACACATCGAGTACCACCCCAAAGTTCCTAGTTCTTGGGGAAAGTTCCTGTGGTGGAAACGCTGCTCATGTCCATGACCACACTTCTGATGGCTACAGGATAATGCACTATATCACAAAGCTCAAATAATCTCAAACTGGTTTCTTGAACATAACAGTGAGTTCACTACACTCCAATGGCCTCCACAGTCTCCAGTTCTCAGTCCAATTGAGCAGCTTTGGGATGTGGTGGAACGGGAGATTCACATCGTGGATATGGAGCCGACAAATCTGCAGCAACTGTGTGATGCTATCATGTCAATATGGACCAAAATCTCTGAGAAATGTTTCCAGGACCTTGTTGAATCTATGTCAAGAAGAATTAAGAATTAAAGAATTAAAAAGGGGGACAGATCCGAAACCAGATACTAACAAAGCTGAATTTTCAGCATCATTACTCTAGTCTTCAGTGTCACATGATCCTTCGGAAATCATCCTAATATGTTGATTTGCTGCTCAAGAAACATTTCTGATTATTGTCAATGTTGAAAACAGTTACTGACCACAAACTTTTGAGCAGTAGTATACATAGACAGTGCCCTCCACAATTATTGGCACCCTTAGTAAATATGAGCAAAGGCGGCTATGAAAATAAATCTGCATTGTTTAACCTTTTGATCTTTCATTTAAAAAAATTCACAAAATTCTAACCTATCATTGAAGTGAAAGAATTGAAAATTGGGGGTAAAGCTCATTATGAAATAAATGTTTTTCTCTAGTTCACGTTGGCCACAATTATTGGCACCCAATTATTGCAACGTCCTTTTCCCAAGATAATAGCTCTAAGTCTTCTTCTAAAATGCCTGATGAGTTTGGAGAACACCTGACAAGAGATCAGAAACCATTCCTTCATACTGAATCTCTCCAATCCTTCAGATTCCCAGGTCCATGTTGGTGCTTCTTCTCTTCAGTTCACTCCACACATTTTCTTTAGGGTTCAGGTCAGGGGACTGGGATGGCCATGGCAGAAGCTTCATTTTGTGCTCAGTGACACATTTTTGTGTTGGTTTTGATGTTTGTTTTGGATCATTGTCCCGATGGAAGATCCAGTCATGGCCCATTATAAGATTTCTAGCAGAAGAGGTCAGGTTTTGATTTTTATCTGTTAGTATTTGATAGAATCCATGATTCCATGTATCTGAACAAGATGTCCAGGACCTCCAGCAGAAAAATAGGCCCACAATGTAAAGATCCAGCAGTATATTTAACTGTGGGCATGGGGTCCTTTTTTCCATGTGTGCACCAAACCCATCTGGTGGGTTTGCTGCCAAAAAGCTCTTTTTTTTAGTTCATCTGACCATAGAATCAGGTCCCTTTTGAAGTTCCAGTCGTGTCTGACAACTGAATATGGTGGAGATTGTTTCTGGATGAGAGCAGAGGATTTTTCTTGAAACCCTCCCGAACAACTTGGGGATGGGGATGTAGGTGCTGTTTGATAATTTTTTTAGGCTTTCTGAGACTCAAGACTCAACTAATATCTGCAGTTCTCCAGCTGTGATCCTTGGAGAGTCTTTGTCCACGCAAACTCTCCTCCTCACCGCGCATTAGGACGATTTAGACACATGTCCTCTTCCAGGCAGATTTATAACATTTTTAGTTGATTGGAACTTCTTAATTATTGCCCTGATGGTGGAAATGGGGATTTTCAGTGCTTTAGCTATTTTCTTACAGCCACTTTTTATTTTGTGAAGCTCAACAATCTTTTGCTGCACATCAGAACTATATTCTTTGGTTTTTCTCATTGTGATGAATGATTACGGGAATTTGGCCTTTGTGTTTACACATATTTGTACTCCTGTGGAACAGGAAGTCATGACTGGACAATTTCATGCTCTTAGTCACCCTGGTGTGCTAAAAAATGGGAATATGAATGGGAATATCCTTCAGAGATATTTTACTCACAAGAATTTCTAGGGGTGCCAATAATTGTGGCTAACATGTATTGGAGAAAAACATTTATTTCATAATGTGAGTTTCCCCCCAATTTCAATTGTTTTACTTCAATGATAGGTTAGAATTTTGTGAATTTGAATGAAAGAGCAAAAGGATAAACAATGCAGATTTATTTTCACAGCCGCCTTTGCTCATATTTACTAAGGGTGCCAATAATTGTGGAGGGCACTGTAGTATACATTTTAAGTTTTACATATATTCTTTATTCTTATTTTTTAGAACATTTTTCATACAATGAATATTGAAATTGTTTATTTTTATTTACTTTTAATTTTGCAGTAATTAATAATTTTATAAAGTATTTTCATATATCAAGATTGAAAGTCTGAGACAAGCGCAAAACAATAAAATCTATAAATAAAAGGCATTGGACAAAAGAATTGAACAGAAAGTTTGCTTTAATGTGTCCTTCATATTATCTTCAAAAAGATGAAAAATTAAGCCCTGGGACCTAAAAAGTGCCAGACGTTGAAATAACCATATAATAATTATCTGTATTTAAAATGTGAAATTAGTCACATTAATTAAAAATCATATTCTTTTGATGAGTTATTATACTCTAGTTAGGCAGAACTTGGTAAGACTTTTGGGTTTTGAATGTGTCTCTCTCTAAAGGCTACTAATATCTCTCACGCTTCATTTCAGGTGGGCGGTGTTTTTGATGCCCTTCAGTGTGTGGATATGCCTCTTCCTTAATTGTTCCCTGTGTGACCATCTCTTTCCCTCCCTTTTTTAGTAATGAAAAAACTACCTTTTTCCATTCCTTCATCCTCATGGAAAAATTTTCTCTGTTGGCTCCCGCATCACTTCCTCAGCCATTGCCGTGGCGACACAACCCCCCACCAACAGCAGCAGATGTAGCCCCAGCACTTTTCTGGGGCTTTTGCTGAGCCGAGAAAACAGCGCTGAACCCGATGGAGGAACATTGCCCGTCAGAAAAACCCTCAAAACTCACACAGCTAAGGTAGAAAGACAACGTAATACAGGGCGATGTCTGCATTTCATTTTTTTTTGATGATCTCAGACAATTGTTTTACAGGTTTCAGCTGAGCATATTGTCCTGCTGGTCTATCTTTGCCTGAGGCCAGATCACAGATTGTTGATGCAGTGTGTCCACAGTCTCACCTTTGAGATGTTATGAAGCAATTCATAATACAACAGTGGTTCCCAACGCTTCAGGACTCAGATGTGGATACCAAAATGCTACCAAAATTGTTTATGGTACAAAAGTAAACAAAAAGGTCCTTAAAATAAATTGACAATTGATGTTTTTGGTTCGTAGATGTGTCTTGAATTTCACTTGTTTCATGCTCTTGGCAGCCAGTAATTCACCAGACAAAAGAGGCTGTGCTGTAGTCTATATTTAATACGGTCTGGACTGTATTTTTGTGCCTTGTGGTTTTATTCATGGTTTTCAAGGATGAGGGCATGTCACGCAACCTGTCCATGTTGGCATCTGCCTAGTTTGGCTGCTTCTAGTAACTCAGATCAATTTGTGCCAAAATACAGTAGAGTTTGATTGGACATGCAGCTTTTGACGTCAACAACAAAACATATGGGAAGCATCTTCCCCTGCCTTTTAAAAGTTGGTAGCCCTATTGCTTTTAATAAGGTTAAGCTAGTCCCTGCTAGTAAATACCATAACTGTACCATCTGACTGCAAAGAGCATCTTTTACCATTGATGGTCATTCAAATGTAGCCATCTATTTTCTTGCAAGCAACCTACAGTATACACTCTTAGGAATAAAGGATCTTTATTGTCATCTATGGTTTCATGAAGAACCTTTAACATCCATGGAACCATTTCATTGCACAAAAGATTCTTTAGGCCCCCTTTACACCTGGTATTAAGATGCGTTTTGGTTGATCTGATCACAAGTAGACGTGGGAGACACATTCCCATTTACACCTGGTATTTTAATCTGTCTCTTTTGTCCACTTTTAACCACTTCTGTCCTGATTTCTTCGAGGGGAGGGTCTATGGGCGAGTAAATGTGTGGGCTTTTTCAGATCTTTTGATCTAATGGACAAAATAAGCTCACACAATTTACATATGAACGCTACTGGAGATGACAGAAAAACATACGGAGAGCATCAGCTTTTGTTTCTGCTCTGACAGCCGCAAGACTACGGCGAACGCTGTGAGTGTGTGTTAGAAATCAGGAATGGTGAGAGAACATTGTGTTTGATACGTTTTTCATTTTCAAACCAAACTTGGGTCAAAATTTAAATCCCGTCTGGCTAGCGCGCTTCCCATAATGTTTACGAATTAGTTCTGTAGGTGGAGAGCAGATGGTCTTTTGTGGCTGTTCGAACACATTCTACCACATGAGCGTCTACACTACGAAAGCAATGCGTTTTCGACTACCTCTGGAAGTGGTCGAAAGTGGACAAGCTCAAAGCGTTTTAAACCCTATTTACAACTGTATTTAGCATCGTCCACATCCGGTCAAACAAAACACATCTTAATACCAGGTGTAAACAGGGCCTCAGATAATTCAAATGTTCTTCACACTAAGAAAAAAAGTTCTTTTAAGAAGTGTTCACTGGAAGGTTCTCTGAGCTGAGGAACCAAAAATGGTTCTTCTATGGCATCACTGTGAAAACTCTTTTCGAACCTTTATTTTTGGTTATATTATAGTAGAGGTTTTACCAGAGCCTAAATTGTCTTCAGAGGCTCTTAAACGTGTGTAATAACTTTATATTTCTCACTGTCTGCTGTTTTTTGTCATAGGACAGTCGCCAGTGAAGGTCTTGGTGTTCTTGTGGTGCCATCAGTCAATCCACGCTGTCTTGATGTCCTTTTCTTCTGTCTCCAGAGTGAATAATCACATTTATGTCTCAGGTGACTGGCTAAAAAACACCTGGAGAACTGAAGGCCCATGAAAAACTCCATTCAGATGCCTGGGAATGTTTACGGACAGCTTTATCCAGGTAAAAAATAAAGTATACTTGAATGCACTAAAAATTACTTAAATACAAGCAAGTACATTTGTAGTACATTCTTATTTTTTTGTGCTAAGTAAAATTGTAAAAATTATACACTAATTAAAAGTATATTTGCTTCAGTAGTACTTCAGTGCACTTGAAAAAGTATACTCAATACCACTACTTAAATAGATTTTTAGTGCATTGAAATAAAGTAATAAAACTCCTCTGTATATTTTTGCGGTAGTATAGTGTATTTCTTAAGCTTTGAATTCTTTAAAAATTAGTTCAATCTTAGTTGACTTTAATATAGTAATCCTAAATTTAAATTAAAGTTAAAAATATATTACTAATGTACTAGTTATAAATACATTTTCCCAACTGTGGTACTCAAGTACACTTCATATAAATGCACTAATTAGCACTAACACTTAAATTGATTTTAATTGTAGTCAGATAAAGCAAACCAAATATACAGGAGTGTTTAATAAGTGCATTACTTAAAAGTGTGCTATGAATGCTTTACATAATATTTTAGTGGATTTTTATATATACAATCATTAAGTTCTATTTTAATGGATTTTCATGAAAAATACTGTAGAAATGTAGTAATTACAAGTAAAACACCATTAACATAATACTTTACATCATATAAAGGGAATATTAATATAGTTACAATACATTTGAAATTAATTATTTAATTATTTAATGTATGAAATGTATGAAAACGTGGGCAATACACTATAAATACATTTTGTATATATTTATATATTTATATATATGTATATATTTATATATTATTTATATATTATTCTTATATTTTAAATAATTCAAAACTATTTTCTATGTCTGATGAGTATTTATTTAAAACTGTATGAAAGATGGGTTCAAGTGTACTACAAGTGGTAACTAAATACATTTTTAATACATGGTACAAAAACATGTTTTAGTTCATATCCATGGTGTCTCAAAATAGCACAGTTGAGTACACTTAGATGTTCTTAAGATTATCTCAAGAAGTACCAAAGAATATTTTTTAGTATAAAAAATGGAGCACTTTAAGTACATTACGGAAGTGTACTAAAATAAAGTTTATTTTCGTGCACTTTTTTTTTTCACCTGGGTCAGGTATCTCATTGAACTTAATGATGCATTATTATGTGGTTAGTTCATTAAGCATTGTTTTTACCCTGCTCTCAACAACTTTATCATAAGAAACCAGCTGTTTGTTTTTGGGTCACAACCCACCAGTTGAGAACCACTGGAATAAAACACACATTAAAACACAAAGTAGGCTTTAAGAAAGTGTCTGCCAACAGCCAGAGCGACACCATGGATCTTACAAAACGAGCTGGACAAACCGATAACACGGTGACGGACGCCATGCCGTATGCGGACAAATGAGAACGGAGGATGGATATCTGAAATGCGAGCAGGACAGCTGTGAAGCTCTGACACGCTGGAGCGTGGCTGTTAGAGATTGTGTGTAGTGTGGGAGAACGATTGTGGGCAGCGGATGGGCTTTTTTCAGCACAATAATACAGGGATTTGTCAGGGGCAATGGTGATCACAAGAAAATGTGGCATGTTTTGTGTGTGTTTGCGTCTGCTTGCGTATGTTTGCTCATGTCAAGTGCTTTTCTGTGGATAGGATTTGATTACCAGACAGTTTGAGTCACAGTACTGAGTCATTAGTTTCATTTGCCAGTCCTTCTATAAGAGCTTGGAAAACATGCAGTAAAAGGGCCCTCTCCTCTCTCGGCCTCTCTCTTTTTTCTCATTTTTCTCTCCCTCTCTATCCTTGCTCTCGCTGGCACTAACACCTCTACGCACCATTCCCTAGATGTTCCCCCAATGTTCCTACATGTTCCTGAGTGTTGTTAATGCACATCGATTAACATCTGCTATCTTCCTGCTAAAATTGAAGCAAATCAAACCACTTGACACAGGATGTGATGTCAATGGTGGGAAAAAAAAAGTGGAAAATTCTATAATATCCTCACCGTTTATTTATAGCTACTGTGATAGTTCTGCTTTTTTGTTGGTGTTGTTTTTATCTCTCTCACTTTTTTACGTTTTTTATAGTGTTTTCTGTCAAATATATATAGTATCAATTTAAAAAAAGACAAAATCAATCTGCTAACAATCAGAAGCAAATAAATCTGTGAATTGTATTTGACCTGTTCATTGACATCAACATGAGGGCAGTCGTACAGTTTGATGAACTGATTTAAATAGCCAGCAAAAGGTTTAACATGTCCAATCATATTTCAACACAAATACACACTTCAACTTTTTTTTTTAAAGGTATAGGGGTTAATTTCTGTTCATCTACTGGAACAAAATGAAATAATTACTTTTTTTGACCATGTTTCCCAAACACTCCCCCACCTGTTATTTGTGGACCAAATTTAACAATATTCAAATTTAAATATTATTCATTAATTCATTTAAATCTAATTCCATAATGCAAGAAATTAGGACTTGGTTGTATCAAATCGGATTTTATTCGATATTAATAATATAATTAAAGTCCCAATCCCTTAAAACTCATCTTTGATCACCAAAATTACATATTTAAATGTTTTTTCCTGTGAAAAATTTTCTTTATGCCTAAAAATAGATACACCCTTGCTTCACTTAGTATATGCAGATCTATGAATATGATAATTAGCCCCACCTCCACTCTCTCACACCCACTGTTGCCAAGACCGCGGATTTCCCTACTTTTATACTGTTGCTGCGGGTTGCTTTTCATGTCCGTGGGTTGAATCGACCCAAAATAACAAAATATTTAGCCCCTGGAATGCAAATTTTACCAGGAGCCCCACTAAAAATGCGAATTTTACCCCCCGGAATGCCATTTTTACTGTGGGACCCCCCTGAAATGCTAGTTTTGGGCTATAGTTTTGAGGAGTAATTGGGAGGGTTTTGTTGTGAAAACCTGGCAACCCTGCTCACACCAGCTCAGAGATCCGCTCGGTCAACTTATTGAGGTAAACGCAGCATAATGGTATAGTTTTTTCACAACGTCGAACACGTAACTACTTAATATGATTAGCATTTTGCTCGACTACGTTATCAAACAGCTAATAATGTGTTGCTATGTTACACAACCCATAGTTCCGTTTGCTGTCTCAGAGTCAGACAGCTGCCTTCTAACAATCAATATCCTTAGAAGCGCTTTGAACAACTCAGGACGTCAGTGGAGAAAGGCATTTAGTAAACCTAAATATTACTTTTCCCTACACTTCTGGCCTTGGTTACATCAGCAGAACAGAAAAAATCATTTTAGAAGTGCCCAAATCTTTTAGGCTATATGTTTTGATAAAAAAACAAAATCTGAACATTCATACATCGTAAGAATAATGTGCACCAATGTGATGATTAATCAAAATAAGACCATTTATTGCAGTTAGAAAGTCTTTAACTTGACTACTTCTCACTTTTTGATTTTCTGCTGTGCGCTGACTCTCTACTTCATGCTAAAGAGAAGAGCTTGTGCTGCCTTATTTTAAATCAAAATTAGGACAAGCCTCCAAAGCCTCATTCTCTTTAAATCATAATCACTATGAAAAAAAAAAAAAAAAAAAAAAAAAAGCATTATGGCATAACATGTAACTAGAAAGAGTAGCGTCTTTAAACATTTCTGCCCACTCCATGATGAAGAGGATGACACAGCTCCACAAACTCTTGGCTGGTTTCTTCACTCAAAAGCACATGGAGGGCTAATAGAATTCTTTAATCTTCATTATTTTACCACATATTCATAAGTGATGTTACACTAGAGTGCCACCTCTAGCTCATTATGTTTATTATAAGCTTTTCTCGCACGCGAACAACCTGTGAATAAGGCCGGTGAATACGCCACCGCAGCTGCCCACAGATCATACGCGATAAACCAGAGCAAGAGTGCTGATTGAGGATAAGATTTAGCTTTTTATAGCCAACTAAATATGACACAGCAGCTGATTCTGGATCAGTTCAAATCAGATGCTAGGCTGTGATAGTGACAGACTGGAGTTATTATGAGTGCGCAGTGCGTGTATGTCAGCTTGTGCTGATAAGGATCGGCGGGTATGATTGCTATCAAAAACAATTGGACAAGAGTTAATTAGCTTTTCTTTTCACGGGAACCATCTAAGAGCCAACCAGGATGGAATTCCAAACATACTGTTCTTCCCGGGCACGCGAGCACACACGTACGCGCACGCATACTACATCGAAGACTTTGTCCTGTCCCAGGTGTATCTTAGGAGCTGTGTGTGGTTTGTCCTACTTCCTGTACTGTACCTCGGATTGTGCACGAGCATGTGTGTAACGTTGCGACAAACACTGACCCATTTCAGTATGCTGTAATATTTACAGTCCCAGATAAGTTTTATATATATATATTTTTCTCCCTGAGAGTAGGAACTGTTAATGTAGAAATGCAAACGGGATTAATTATATTCAATGAACCTCAGAATTCAAATTTGCACCTTATAGTTGCCAAGATCAATTAACACCCGTCCCCCAAAGTCAAAGTTTACCACGGGCAAGATCGGACATGACAACTGCTGCGTAAAGTGAGTTCATGCGCAATGCCGCCACTACATCACCAAAGTGAAGCGTTCGCGGGCACACTTCTCTTAAGTGCGCTCGTGAGTTTGTTGCGCGTCGGACGCACGTCCCAGTTTTGGCACTGTTGCGAGTGTGTAGGAACCCAGCGCGTCCTCCTCTCTCTCTTCTAACCTCCCCACAGCGAGACGCACGATTCCACAGGATGCCTCACCATATGCTTCTCTTAACCACTGAGTTTGGGGTTGGGATGTAGGCGATCCATCGGGCGCAGAGCGAGTTCTGGATTTGGATGCTTCGCTGGCACTGCTTTGCGGGTGATGGTGAAGCGCGTCTTGCGCGCTGCCGCACGTTTCCTCGATCTTTCCTCGGGACGTTTGGCGAAGGGAAATGTGAAGAAGGCTTAAAGAATGGCATGTAAACATGGTTTCTGCCAAGAAGGAGATGGTGACTGCGATGTACCCCACTTCTATTTCCACTCTCCTCTACTTTCTCTGTGTGGCGGCTTGGTGAGTTCCAACTGGATGTGAGCGTTACGCATGGCATCTTTACGCCTCGAGGTTACAAACGTCAAACTCGGGCGTTTTTGAACTGTTTGTGCTGTTGATTGATACGAAAATAGGCGTAGATTTATTGTGTGCGCTATGTTAAAATGCTTCAGTTTGCTCTGTGTTGTTTTTAGCATAAAGAGAATATCTGGACAGATCAGAAAGGATGAGAAATTATACCCGGAAAATTTCACGCGCATTCTGGACCGACTCCTGGATGGATACGACAACAGACTTCGACCTGGATTTGGGGGTACGTGCCAAAAATCTCGACAATCGTGTGGCCAAAAAGGCGCACAGTGCTTTTAAAGCTTCTTGCGCAAAGCATGCTCTCCAAATGTTGTGGTTTTTTTATGCAGGTCGCATGCTGTTTACTAAGTGTTGTTTGTTTGGTGAGGGCTGGTGTCCTCTGAGGGGAGATGGAGGTGTAAGCCAACTCCAAATGTCCTTTTGCTGCCCACTCTCTTTCTCTGCTCTCCATGTATCTGTTAGATCGGTGCCGTTTGGATGTTTAAGCGAGTTTGGTTATGTAATCGCGCCGAGAAAGCCGCTTAATGCACATTTTAAGTAGAAAGAGTACAGATGTTCGTTTTGTGTGCGTAAACCGATAACATTCCCCGCGCCCGCCTATCATTAACAGCGCGCATTAGTGTTTTAACCTGTTTTGCGGAGCCAAGTGATGCGCTGCTGTTATAGTTGGTGGTCAGCAGAGAATAATTTTATTGTAGCTCTAGTTTTGTGTACAGTAGCCCAAAAGATATTAAGAAAGGTCACTGTGCCTGAAACTTCAGTATTAACCCCTCAGTGTATGCATGGACTATTTAAAAATAAAAAAATCTGGAAATTAAAGTTCTGTTTGATTTAACTGAAATGTAACACTTTATATCTTTATTAACAACATTATTAGATTATATAATGCCAGGTGTCATTAGTTAGTGTGCATGCAAACAGTAAAAAAAAAAAAATGGAATTAAATGTTTTCATAGTCCTATATAGCTAGTCATTACATAATAATGATTAATGACTTATTGATGTGATTGGATCTCTGGGAATGAAGCTCTGGTTTTTTATGTAACTTTAGTGAAGAGGCAGAGAGCACATCTCTCCAAACAGAGCAGCACACCCACCTTCACATGACAAGAGCTCTCGAGCGGAGCTGGATCAGGCTGGAGGGGCTTGATCAGCTCTCAGCTAGATGGTGTGGGTTCACAGTTCTAGTAGGATCGCATGAGTTGCCCTTGCCAAAGAATGTAGTGCTTCAGAGATGATAGATAACAGGGCTCGGCCGCGTCTCGTACCATTGGCCTGGTTGTTGTCGTCAGAAATGTGTTTGTTGTCCCACGAGGAGACTTGGGTTTGAAGAAATGCACTTTTCACCATATACTGTAGTCTCTTATGTAATTGTTCAGCCTGAAGTGACAATTCTGTCATTTTTTTCACCAATATATCCTGTTATTTTTTCTGTGGAACAAAAAAAATTAGCCAATTTTATTCATGTTGCTTGTGACAAAAAGCACCATAAACATAGTCCATAAGACTTGTGCACTACATTTCAGGTCTTCTGTATTTGGTTTTTTGTATATGACAAATGACTTTATTCAGATGACTTTGAACAAAGAGCATGAGTCATATAGACTATTTTATAATACTTAAAGTTTTTTTTTTGGTACTTTCTAGAGCTTGACATTTGTATTCATTATGAAATACAAAGTTCTGTCATGAAACTCTAGTTGGCACAGGCTAATAGGTCCTTTAACTCAACCTGCTCATAATCACATCATTATCTATAGGGCACAGCTGATTGATTCCTGCTGTATCAGTATCCAGTGAGCTCGCATGCTCAAACTTCAAAATATTTTGGTAGCATTTGCCTTAGCAGTGCAGCGCGCTTTCAGAAACCCTCCACCTTCCCCAGCTCCACCTGTATAGATCTGCTATGGGTAATTCATGTATGCTATATTGTACAGCAGCACCATGTCTTACTTGCTCACAGCATTGTGTCGTGTATGTATTGGCAGTAGCAAGTCCCGTACTTACTCTGCAGCAGCAGCAATAACCAACAGCAGCAGCAGCGTAGCAGATTTGTTCTGCCAAGACACAACATTGTCATACTCATTACCATGCAAAACACTCAGAGAGTTGTCATGACAGAACTATATATTGAGATATTTGACTTTTGGTTGTATACACTCTTAAAAAAAAGGTTCCAAATCAGGGTTGATGTAGTAATGCCATATAACCACCATTATTGGTTCCCTAAAGAACCTTTCAGTGAACAGTTCCTAAAATAACCTTTTTTTTTTTCTTAATGTGGATCACATTTTAAAAATCTGAAGAACCTTTTTCCACTATCAAGAACCTTTTGTAGAATGGAAAAGTTCCAATGATTTTAAAGATTCTTCATGGAACCTTCAATGCCAATAAAGAACCTTTATTTTTAAGAGTGCACTATGGTATTTTTGCAGATCTGCACAGTTTGAGACATTAAGATCTCTTCTGAAACTCTAGTGTAGACACATGGAAAAATCTGAAAGCTGGAAATCTAAGCAAAAGTCTCCATTTACTCTTCATTTCATCTCATCGCTGTTGGAGAAACAATTAAAATATATAAAGAAATCACTGTTGTGATTTTTTTGTGCACTGGACTGAGTAAGGCTGTTCCTGTCTTTCATATTTCTGTAGGATTTATGGTTGTCAACTGTGAGAGATGCTCAGAGTGTCTGTTTAATGACAGATAATCCATTTTCTTGTGTTTGACTGAAGGCACTTCACTCTCAAGTAATTTACTCAAGCATCTATCAAAGAGCCTCTAGAACATTAGGAGTTCAAGCCTCACGAGTTCAGCCAATGAGATGATTCAATGATTAATCATGTGATTTAGAGTTTTGAGTGCCCGAGTCTGTTTTCAGTGACACTTTTGGTCTTTATTTGTTTGTCCAAGTAGATAAATAAATGATAAATGATTTTAGTCTGAGAAAAAGTCAACAAGAAATAAAAACTGAGCCCATTTCCTTTCCTAATACACATTCCCGGTCATATTGTGAAATATTTGACAGTGTACTTTATTTTTAAGAAAAAATGTCTTCATAATCTGCTTAATCTGCCTTTGAAATGACTTTCCTATTGGCTCGCGATTACACTTAGGGTGTGTTTACACTTGGCAGGTTTAGTTTGAATAAAATAAACTCTGGTACACTTTCTCTGTTAGCGTGGTTCATTTAAATAAGTGTGAACGCTGCCATCTGAACCTTGGTGCGCACCAAACAAGTGAACCGAGACACACCTTTTCAGGGTTTAAATAAACTCTGGTGTGGTTCGACTGAAATATGAACGCAGCAGAGACATCTAAACAAACCAAAAACAGGATGTGATGTCACAAGATGCGAACCTAAAAAGAATACAATTCTCAAGCATCTGTTTTTTCCTCATCAAGGAACTTGTAATGCATTTACCCCAACACTGATCATATATACGCGCAAACAACGAGCGCATTTAGCCCAGCACACTGCATTGTTTTGGATGTTCGGTAAAATCTGTCGCAAAATATTCGTCATAAAAGCTGTTTTTTTGTATTGTATCTTTAGATTCTTTGTTAAAATTGACACTGTGAATGCAAAATGATCCAGGACTAAATGCATAATTTTCTTTTTTGGTCCAGACCAAAAGAACCAAGAGAACTGAACTACTAGTGTGTGATTGTGTGGGTTGCTAGTTAATGTTAACCAACAGCCAAAAGCTATTTAGACAATGGCTGCATCCGAAATCACATACTCTCTTGAGTACGTACATATTTTGAATAAGTAATTACTTCACGACTGTTAAAAAAGTATGTTCTATATAGTGTGAATGCAATCTGGACGTACTACATCCGCCATGCTGTCATTATCTTGTGACCTACCAGCGTCAGTTGCATCGCTTCACTTCCATTCAAAAATCCTCTCCCGTTGCCTCATGGGATGGTAAAGTGTCCATCGTATGTGCACTTCAGAATCTCACCGGAAGTAGTAGGTCATCTGGGTACTTTTTGCCTACTCTTTTATGAGTACTGTGAATTCAGACATACTTATTTTGTCACATACTGTTTTTCACCTACTATATAGTAAGGAGGTATGCGATTTTGGATGCAGCCATTGTTTTAGGCCACCATACTGTAGGCAATCCAGCCTTTCTTATATGGTTATCTAATGCCAGTTAACAAGGTTACGGCATTATTAGCAAATAATGACAGATTTTCTAATCTTCTGCAACTCACATTCAGCTCGGACTCCATTCTGATATGAAACACACTTTACACCATCATATGAATTTCTGATTTATCAAATAATATCCTGTTTAATAGTTTTCTCTTAACACTCTGCAGTCAGAAAACGCGCCGGCGTGTTTTGCTGGATTTTTTTTCACGTAGCAGCAAAATCAACTTAAAATACTCCATCATTTTTTGTCATAGAGACAGAAGTAATATATCAATTACTATAGAAACTATAGAATGTCTTCTTTTATTTGTGTACACTCAGAGTAAAAACAAAATGAGCTTTTTGCAAAATAAAGAAAACTAACATGATGCGTGATCTGTCATCTCTCTCTGAAGGAAGTCCAATCTGATAATCCTCAGAAAATGAACTGTAACTTAGTGAATACTCAAGTCAAATGGCTTGAGAATGGTTTCATGTTGACTTTGACGGCAAAATAAAAAAGCAAAAGCATTTCTGTGGTAATCCATTTCACTCGTAATATCTATGACTACTAAGTTACTATTAAGATCACATAAATTCTGTAAAAAGTAAACCTTTCTTTCAGATCTATTTCTAGTCATAAGAGGCTTATGATCATAGTAATGTGTTTCTATTGATTCCTGTTTCTGTCCAGGTCCAGTGACAGAAGTGAAGACCGATATTTACGTCACAAGTTTTGGCCCAGTTTCCGACGTGGAGATGGTGAGTGTTCTGAGATGTTAATGATTATGTGTGAACAGGTTGGATTTGCATGTGTACATGTATGTGTGCACGAGCAGCTGTTATATAAGGTGTCATATCTGTCCACAGAGATATTATTAAACTAAATAATTCAGGCAGCTTGTAATTTAGATCAATGCAAGACGCTGTTATCTGCTTAGTCAGAGTGAATCAAGTACAGTGTGGTAGAGATTAAAAAAAAAAAACAAAAAAAAAAAAATGTGATTGAGTCAACAGTTTTGGCAGGGATTTTCCCCTGAGAACATTGTGAGGTTTAGCACCTCGCAAAAGAGCATAACAGTGCTAAATGTGACCACATATAGTGTTCAGCTCAGATTGGAACCTACAATATTAAAACCAGCAAAAAAGAATGCATTAATGAGCATTCATAGCACATTCAACTTCCGTGATGTTCCGTTTCAGTTGGTTTCTCTAGTATGATTTGATTGGCTCTTCTCCAGTCCACATTAGGGGAAAAGAAAAAAGTTGTTTTAGAAGTGTAGAAAGTTTGGTTTTTGCTGTAGAATCATGAAAATAAAAGTTATTCAGTAGAATCAAATTGACTGATTAATGGTGTAGAACACAACCATGACATTTCTTTGAAAAAGTAAATATGGTTCGTTTTGATTTTGTTGTTTATAAGGTTCACAGGGGATTTTTTTTTTTTAAACAAGGGAATTCTTTCTTGGATGAATTTGATGAGAAATGCTTTAGTTCATATTGACACCTTTGACTTTTGATTGGATATTTTTGGTATTTTGGCAAATCTGCAGTTTGAAAATTGTATTTTTTTGAAAAGTAAATAGGGTTCATTTTATGTTTTAAGGGTTACAGGGTAATTTCTTTCAAGTAAATTTTTTTCATGGATGAATTTGATGAGAAATGCTTCAACTCATATTGAGACCTTTGACTTTTGATTGCATATTTGATTGTATGTTGTTGAATTTGCATATTTTGAGGCATTTCTTTAAAAAGTAAATATGGATTCTTTTGATTTTATGTTGTTTTTAAGGGTTAGAGGGTTTTTTTTTGTTTTTCTTTTACAAGGAAATTCTTTTCTGGATGAATTTTCTGAAAAATGCTTTAGTTCATATTGACACCTTTTGACTTTTGATTGGATACTTTGGTATTGTGGCAGATCTGCACAGTTTGAGACATCGCTTAAAATTTGATTTCTTTGAAAAGTAAATAGAGTTCATTTTATGTTTTAATGGTTACAGGGGAATTTCTTTCTAGTAAATTCTTTCTTGGATGAATTTGATGAGAAATGCTTCAACTCATATTGAGACCTTGACTTTTGATTGCATATTTGATTGTATTTTGTTGAATCTGCATAGTTTGAGGCATTTCTTTAAAAAGTAAATAGGGATTATTTTGATTTTATGCTGTTTTTTGGCAGGGGAACAGTTTGTCAGCATTAGGGGAAGTGTTTAAGTATCTAGACAATGTTTTTGCAAGATTATGATGGATTTTTTTTGTTGATTTTTACAGAATCTCTCTAATGAAGCTTTCTGTCAGGAGTAAGTCAGACTGATTTGCGTGCGGTTTTGACTGTTCTATATTTGTGCTTTTTTTCCAGGAGTACACCATGGATGTGTTCTTCCGCCAGACGTGGGTGGATAGGCGGTTGAAATATGACGGCCCAGTGGAGATCCTCAGGCTAAATAACCTGATGGTGACCAAAGTCTGGACCCCTGACACGTTCTTCCGGAATGGCAAAAGATCAGTGGCTCACAACATGACGGCGCCCAATAGACTCTTCCGAATCATGAAGAATGGCACCATCCTGTACACTATGAGGTACCGCATGCATCTGTCCAGTCCTGAGTCCGATTTACGCTGAAAAGACTTTGGCAGGCTGTGTTTGCTCGTGGGTGACCGTCATTTTGCCAAGTAGGATGTGTTCCTGGATCATCTTTTGTTGGTCCTGCAACAACATTTGTGTTCAGTGGAAAATAGCAGGTTGATATTAATGTTGTTGAAGCCTCAATCCCGGCCCCTAAGGCTAACCCTACAATACTAGATGGTTGTTAGAAATGTTGTTCCATGTCTTACTTGGTAAAAGACATTCAAATGTGTTGGTGGACATTGCACCCTCACTATTTTTAACATTTTTTATCTGTGTTTTTTCGACAGATTGACAATAAGTGCAGAATGTCCGATGAGACTCGTCAATTTCCCGATGGATGGCCATTCCTGCCCTCTGAAGTTCGGCAGCTGTGAGGATTATTATATTATTATGCTGATTTTTTCATCCCACAAAACACTAAAGCATGATTTGAGACAGTATTTCTGAGTAAAAAAACACGGCAGTTTATGACATGTTTGAGTTTAGGAGAAGAACATTACTTATGAACCGTTTCTTGAAGAGCACTGCAGTAATCCCTTCTTTGAAAATGGATTTCTCTCTCTCTTCACTGTCAGTTGACTAAACAATTCATACGGGCAAGAGAATGATTTTTTTTTTTATTTGTGAGTAGAGACCCTATAAATCAGAATTGAAGTTCATCTACAGTATGTGCTATAGTGTACTCCAAAAAGACAGAAAACTCAATTTTAGCATACACATTCAAAAGGATGCAGGAAGAAAGGGCCAAAACTATTGATGATTTATCTTGTTTGAATTTCATTGCATTTGTTTTTTTCCCTTCGAATGCGTTCTAGGATGAAAATTGGAGACGTCAACATAAGAAAGGAGACTATATATACTGTATGTATATGTGTCTGTGTATATATATATACACACACTACCAGTCAAAAGTTTGGACACGGTCAGATTTTTAATGTTTTTAAAAGAAGTTTCGTCTGCTCACCAAGGCTGCATTTATTTAATTAAAAACACAGTAAAAACTGTAATATTGTGAAATATTATTACAATTTAAAATAACTGTTTTCTGTTTGAATATATTTTATAAAGTAATTTATTCCTGTGATCAAAGCTGAACTTTCAACATCATTACTCCAGTCTTCAGTGTCACATGATCCTTCAGAAATCATTCTAATATGCTGATCTGCTGCTCAAGAAACATTTATGATTATTATCAATGTTGAAAACAGTTGTGTACTTTTTTTCAGGATTCCTTGATGAATAGAAAGTTCAAAAGAACAGCATTTATCTGAAATACAAAGCTTGTGTAACATTATACACTGCCGTTCAAAAGTTTGTGGTCAGTAAGAATTTTTATTTTTTTGAAAAGAAATTAAAGAAATAATACTTTTATTCAGCAAGGATGCATTAAATCGATCAAAAGTGACAGTAAAGATATTTATAATGTTACAAAAGATTATATTTCAAATAAATGCTGTTCTTTTGAACTTTCTATTCATCAAAGAATCCTGAAAAAAAAAAAAAATAATGTACACAAATATTTTGTACAATTGTACACAATAAATGTTTCTTGAGCAGCACATCAGCATATTAGAATGATTTCTGAAGGATCATGTGACACTGAAGACTGGAGTAATGATGCTGAAAATTCAGCTTTGATCACAGGAATAAATTACTTTATAAAATATATTCAAACAGAAAACTGTTATTTTAAATTGTAATAATATTTCACAATATCACTGTTTTTACTGTATTTTTTATTAAATAAATGCAGACTTGGTGAGCAGACGAAACTTCTTTTAAAAACATTAAAAATCTTACCGTGTCCAAAATTTTGACTGGTAGTGTATATACAGTACACAGACAGTACAGATAAGCTACAAGCTTAATTTAAGCCCAATACCTTAGAGATCTGAAAAAAAACAAAAAAAAAAAAACTCTTCTCCTCAAGGAGAACTTACTTTTCCCTCTGAGTGTGTAAATACAGACTTAGTTCAGATTCTAAAAACTGAACAAAGAATCTCTATATCAGCAAGACTGTTCAAGACAGTCGGTCAGCAAAAATGAAAACGAAAACATGAAAAAAAAAAATCAGGTAAAAGAAAGAGAAATCTGAAAAGAAGGCGTAATCTCAAATGGGAATATGTGGCAGGTGGGTAGGGCTCTTTTATGGAGACTGCTGGAAGATCTGGAGATAAAATCAGTCCAGAGAGCTCCTGCTGGCGCATTGTGACATTGTGATGGAGGACGATCTCGATGTTTTGGTTTTTTAGTGGTGGCTGCGCTAATGTGCTGACGGATATCTCGCACTCTCTTCTTTGTCTTCTTATACATCTTCCTGTCCTTTCTCTGGGCCTGAAGCATCTAGACAGAGAGCTGTTCGTCCCCTGTAGAGCCGAGAAGGTCACCACAGCTTTCCCTCCTGCCCCAGGACAGCGCAGACCTATAACAGTTCTCGTTTTCATTTTACGCTCTTTCCTTTGCACTCTGATACAGTTTTCTGCTCCTCTCTCATGTCATGTCATTCTCTTCTGTATTCATTTATTAGTGATGTTTGCTAGGGTTACTCTCACTCACAGTTAGGGTTAGTGATTTTTACTAAACTTCATTGTGTAATTCATCGTACACTGTAGGCCTGCAATATTAATCTAAATAAAACCGTAATCGCGTTATGGCTTTGTGCGATTATCAAATTGCAAAGGCTGTGATTTAATTAAATATGGACTGTATGTTTCAGAATGAAGCGTGACACTGTGTATATTTACACGCCAGCAGCTGATGATCCAGTGTTTTATAGGTGCAATAGGTGATTCTCTACAGAAACATTTTTTTATATACTGGTTGAAAGTCTCCTCATATCCTGATATCAATCACTATGTTAACGGTCTAAATGTATTTTTTATAAATATATGTTGTCTGTGAAAGGCACAGGACCATAAAATGTTAATCCAATTATTATATTCGTTCCGAATGAAATAATACGATGTCCTACCTGCCTGTCAACGTATGTTTTTACATACCCTCACGCACCATGTTCGCGCAGACATCATACGTCATCAGAGCATTTTATGCTATGCAGAGTTTATGTAGACAGATGTCAGTCACGGAGCACTACAAACAAACAGCAGCCATCTTTTACAATTCCTACCGAATCAAAACAACGAGATTATGCTGCGTTCACGTCATAACTACCGTAATTAAGAGATGGCAACCTGTGGCATTCTAACCAGAACTGGTCACGTCCTCAAACTCGGAATTATGCGTATTCAAGTTAACAGTATCAACACTGAAATGCATCTGCAGCAGTCAGGCACAAGCTCTCTAAATTGTTTACGTTCATTATTATTGTAATGCTTTGAGACATGAGGTAGTTTAACGCTGTCTCTTGTGATGCTTTGCCGAGAGCAGCTGTGTTTGTGCGTTCATGTGTTTTGGAGGAGGCGTGGCTTTGAATGGCGATTTGCAGGGCGGATGGGATTGTATGCTTTCAATGCTAGCAGGCTAACGTTAACATTTCCCAGATCACCTACAGCAACTTTAAGGGAGCTTTCACACTGGCAGTTTAGTTCGAAACAGGGCATGGTTCGCATGAAAAATCGCTAATGTGAAAGCTGTCATGTGAACCCAGGTGCGCACCGGGGTACCGAACCCGAGACTACCTGAAGGAGGTGGTCTGAGTTCGGTTGCACTTGAACTGTGCCACGGTTCGCATGAATATGAAAGCAACACGGACTCAGGTGCGCACTTGTTCAGGAAGTAAAGTAACCTGCGCATGCTTTTTCACCGATTATAATATATTTACTTAAATAAAACAGATGTAAGAGATGACAGTGTTGATGATTTACCTTGGATTCGTGCAGAAGTGAGCCTGCAGTGTATTCGTGCTTTGCAAGTGCAATTAGAGCGGCAAATTAATGGCAATCAGCTGTCTCCTCAAAATAGGCTGCTTGCAAACAGCGGAAAACCATCTACATGCGGTGCACATACAGTAAACACAGGTGTCGTTTACTCTGCTGTACATAATAGCACCACATTAATACAAAAAACACAATTCATTGACCCGCGCTCTGTTTTCTGTCATGCGCCGTGCATGTCTGTGATGACGTAAGATGAACGCAAACGCACCAGGGTTTGATAGAATCAATTTGAGTGTGAAACCAGACCAACACTGCGGGGGGCACCGGGAACACCGGGTGCCTGGGCTCGGACCGCGGAAAACGAGCCCAGTGTGAAAGCCCCCTAAGTGTCTCACAGTGGCTCAGTTTGCAGTAAATGATGTTCCACTCATCTCTGTATCTGCTCTGAGTTTCATTTGCTTATGCATAAAAAAAGCTTGATGGTTTCTTTATTTAAAAATGAAGAAATTAAGACTGCCATAAATATTAGTATTGTAATGCTACAGTTATACTGTAAAATAAAATTACTATTATTATATTATTTTTCTTAAATGCTCTTATTTTTTTTAATTTACAGTGAAATATTGCAATAATAATATTTCTTTTTTTTTGTTTTATATTTTAATTGAGTAATACATTTAATAAAAAATGTAAAATATATATTTTTTTTTTTTACAGTGGATCATTAAAATTATTTTATTGTCATATTGATATATAATCACAAATTTTTTGACCAAATTGTGCAGCCCAGTGCAGTTGCGCTAGGGGTGACCCGATTTCGAGTTCCAGCTCGAGGACCTTTCCCGATACCGTCCCCTTCCCTCTCCCACTTTGCTTCCTGTCGATTATATATACTGTCCTATCTCAATAAAGACAAAAATGCCAAAAAAAAAAAAAAAAAAAAAAAAATCACAAGTAGATCTTTTCCCCAAATAGTGCATCCCTGCTCCACAATTTTAGCTCTAGACATAAATGATTCTTCACATCAAGTGTTTTGTTGAGAAGTGGGCTGTTATCTTACTAAACAGTCAGACTTATGCTAAAAAAAAAAAAAAGTTAATGTGTGAATTTACACGACCAACTTGAACACAAGCAGAATTCCCAACTGCTCTTATTCCTTTTGGGAACAAAATTTCAGTAAATGTGACTGTACCTTTAGAAACTGCATTGCAATGTACAAAACATTGTAGTTTTGCACACTGATCACTTTAGAAACCACTTAAAGTTGCAATATGTAATATTTTCTGTCCGCTAGAGGCCTATTTAAAACAAAGGCATAGCTTGATGATGCCAAGTTTGAGCGCGGAATATTGGGACATGTGGTCTTCACCTCAACGGCTGGTGGAAAAGATTTGGGATAGGACTCGGGAAGAAATCATGTTCATGGGATTATTAACGTTACTGTATGAAGCAGAGCAGGACCGACTGTTGTGGAAGCTGAACGAGGCCGCCGGAGCGATTGCGCAACACACGCCGCGAGCAGCGGAACTTTTATTATGCCAGAGTCGCCGTCGCCGCTTCCGCTTTTCCGGTCACGAGTATGAGATAACAGCTTTGTTTATCATATTAGATACATTTGAGTGTGCTGAAAATGATGTTATAACATTACTCTGTGCGTTCGCTCGGTGGCTGCTGTGAGACACTTGTTACACACTGCAGTAAGCTAGATCGATTTTAGAATATCATATTTAATGCTGGATGGCTTGTGTTGATAAATGGCATGCAATTAATTTTAAAACGTGTTGTATGATGGAGAAAATGCTGTATTACTGTTACTAAAAAATAAAGCTGCATCTGATTATGCTATGTTAGCTACTTGACAAAATAGTGTTTTTCTCTGAGGCATGGTAATGCATGGTACTCGAAAAAAAATCAAGAAAATTAGATTTAAACAATACGACTAAATGTGTTGAGCTATATGACAACAGTTAGTTTTCTGTCTATAAATATATCAAAACAGTTGTTCCCTTGCCTATTAAAACGTAAATATTAAAGCGTCTTTGGTGTTTCCATGGTTTCTACAATATAAAGCTGGAAACCGAGGTTAACGCGGGTATGACGCAATTGACAGGCGACTCCTCACACGTCCCGGAGACTTGGTTCAAATTGCAATTTTCTCATGATTTACAAATAGTTGGAAACATTTGGGATATTGTAAGTACTCAAGTGAACAAAATATAGAACACTGGCCTAGTGGTTTTTGGATATTTTACTGCAAAATTCTTACATATTGCACCTTTAACACCACCCTGACAACCAGCAACAAAACATAAGCATTGTGACAAGAACTTTTGCGCAGGCAGAAAACATCAGAACATCAGAAAACATAGTTTGTAATTATACTGATTTGTCTTTCTCTCCCACTATGGTTCATTCACTTCCCCTCAAAAAATTCAGTCATGCCCAGCGTGACTTTGGATCAAAATGCGTTTAGTCTCTCAGTCCCCTCTCTTTTTTCTCTTGCGCTCTCTTTTTCTGTTTTCATGGGGTTGTTGGTGGGTGTCTTGGAAGCCCTTCCTCTGCTCTATTTCCCAGCGTGTGGGGGTTCAGAAACAGAAATGGAGGAAGAGACAGTGAGGAGGAGAGAAAAAAAGAGAATTAAGGAAGATCGAGAGAGATGATGATGATGATGATGATCTCAAAGGAGGACAGGAGCGCAGGGAGCATGCTGACGGACTTCTGGATGTGCAGTCAGTCTCTACTCCGTTTGATGTATGGATTTCTCCTCCATAAATGAAATCTGTCTGATGCTGAGCAGGAAAACATCTCAGCGGATCCGATTTCTGTGTCTGGATGATTGTTCTGCTTGGCTCGGATTTGAGATTGGCACGCACAGTGGAGGAAGTGGGCAGCAGTGAGGAAAGATCAGTGTCTTAGCGGCGACCGTTCGACCCTGAGCTTGACAACTAATACACACGGTTCCATGCGTAGGCATATCCAGAGGAAGATTTTATTGCTCATAGATTGCTCTTTCAAAGCTCAGGAGACCTAGTGAAGTTCTCAGATATGTTTAATTGAAGTATTAACTCCTTTATTTCCTTGGGTGAAATAAAAATTAGAAAAAAAAAAAAAAAAAATAGACAATTGTTGTGAAATTAGATCAGAAATGTTGGAGTTTCTTCTGATTGGCGAATCAAAGTTTTTGTTTTTGACATCATGCAGGAAGGGAACATCACTCATGAGATCGCTTTAATATCCCAATTGTTTCTCAGAGCAGAAATGAAATTAAATGGAGGTGCAAATGAAAACTCGCAGACATTTCTCTTGAGAAATGAAACACTTAACTACATTAGTTAACATGAACTAATAATGAACTGCACTTCTACAGCATTTATTAATCTTTGTTAATGTTAATTTCAACATTTACTAATACATTATACATTAAAATCTTGTTAACATTAGTTAATGCACTGTGAACTAACATGAACAAACTATGAACTGTATTTTCATCAACTAAACTTACCGAAGATTAGTAAATACAGTATCAAATGTATTGCTCATGTTAGTTCATGTTAGTTAATACTTTAACTAATGTTTAACTAATGAACCTTCTTTCAAAGTGTTACCATTATTATTTAATGAAGCTGAACTAACATGAACTAACAATAAACATTTGTATTTTTATTAACCAACATTTACTCTAACAAACGTATCGCTCATTGCAAGGCCGTAACCATGTCTTGAACACTGGGGGGGACCAAAGTCCTTTTTTATTTAAAGGAATAAACAAGTAAAGGATTAAAAGGGAATAAATAAGAATGGTGTCACGGTCGCTGTCACATTCAGTTTGGTTTGGTTTACAACTATCACATGTGCATTTGTTCTGTTTTTCCCGCCACAATCTGTCACCATGGACATTAACCAGATCATCACAGCTGCATGTCATTTTAGTTAATCATCTGTGTATTTAAGTTCCTGTCTTCCCTCAGTTCATTGTCTGGTCTCGTATCTACGTGTGTTGAGTTGTGTTCCTGTCTGGATTCTGTATTCTCCTGTTGGATTATCAAGTAAAGACTTATTTGAGTCTTCTTTGTCATGTGCTTTATAATCAACCAGCAACTTACAGAAGACCAGACCACCCAATGGATGAATGGGTAAAATTCATCACCGTGGCTCAGGAGAGCCATGATTTTTTTTCGTTTACATTTGAGTTTTCCTGTCTTCTTGTCACCAGCCTGCTGGAAGATGAAGCCTTTAAGACCCTGTTCTGGATCGGGGCGAACTTTCACCACCCCAACAACCTCCCAGACACCACCGGACTGAACTGGACGGAAGCCGTGCTGATGTATCTGGAGAGCATGCGGCCCCGATCCAGAACCCAGCCAAGCCCAGTGCCCAGCCAGAAACCCACGGACGGCGAGGAAAGACAGCAACAACCCACCGCAGATGGAGTGAACGACACTACCGCGATGTTAGAGCCCGCGCTTGGAGGAGCGACCGAGCATAACATCACACTGGAGCCTGAGGGGAGTCCATCTGAGGAGAGGTCTGAGTCGGCTGTCTCATCCTGTGCCGAGGGAGTAGGTGTCGGTGTCAAGGGGTTGGTCAGAAACCCCGCCCACCCGCCCGTTACTGAGAGTGAGTTTCTGGACTACAACACAGACGCAACCCTTCATCTGCCTACCTGTTCTATTCTGGATTCATTGGTCCCACCCAGCCTCCCTCTCCCACCTCCTCTTCTAAATGTTTTGGTCAGCCCGTCATCCCAGTCTTCGTCCCAGACCCCAGCCACGTCTGCTGTCCTGCCCGAGCTGTCCCCCATCAGTCCCGCTGTACCACCGTTATCTCCTCTCAGTGACGTGGTTACATTGCGGGCCTACTGTGAGCCACCTCCTTCTGGGCGTGAGGATCCCGTGGCTCCGCCTCTGGCTTCTGTCCTTGTCTCTCCACCTCGACCCGTCGCCTTGACTCCTCCACCTATGCTCCTCCCTCCCTCAACGTCTGCTGGGACCTTCGACCCTTCGGCTTCGCGGAGCTCCCTCGAACCGTCGGCTTCACCCGAGTTGGACGTCGCGTCACCTGCGCCACGGACTTGCAGGCCGTCCGTTGCTCTCCGGCCCTCCACCCCTACAGCTCAGGCTAGCTCCGCCCTCCCTCAGGCTCCGCCTCTACCCTCGGTTGCTCCAGCTACACCTTAGCCCTCCGGATCCCTGCATCCATCTCGGGGGTCGTCGCTGTGGCTCCGTCACGGTCGTCTGGGTCTTCGGTGTCACTCCACTCCATCAGCCCTCCATCTGCGCCATGGGTTCCTCCTCCGTCATCGCCGTCACCCTCGCTCGTCCCCAAGGTGGCGCTGAAGCCTTCACCACCATGGCTCCTCCCTCCAGAGCCGCCGCCATTTTAGTTAATCATCTGTGTATTTAAGTTCTTGTCTTCCCTCAGTTCATTGTCTGGTCTCGTATCTACATGTGTTGAGTTGTGTTCCTGCCTGGATTCTGTATTCTCCCGTTGGACTATCAAGTAAAGACTTATTTGAGTGTTATCATCTTCGTTGTGTTTTGTAATCAACCAGCACGTTACAAATGGTATAAGAATTTCTAGGTCTAATTATACCCTATAGTTATAAAGTAGTCCATTTAAACTCTTTGTGAATAATATTTTATTTAAAAATATGCACCCATTCACTCTTGCTTGTAAGTCTAATATGTCAAATGTTTTTAAAAAAAAAAAAGCCTTGTCTCATCACATTCAGTTATGAATGATATCATTTTGATAGCATATTTTTCAATTCAAAATGAAGAAATTCACATTGTTACTGTGGGTCATTAAACATATCCATCGTAAAACAGTCAAATATTAAATGTTTAGCTATTTATATCTTACCATGCACAGCACTAAAATCGTTGCGGTTGGAATTCACACTTTCTAAATAGTAAGCCCTGCCTTCTTTGATCTGATTGGCCATTATTTTGACATTGACGAGTGCAGTTAGACCGCTGACGCAGCCCAGCCTAAAAATGTAACTTTTTAAACTGTCTGTCATCCTAACAACAAACAGAGCAGGGTGTAATGGAGAGCAGCATTAAAGGGTTAGTTCACCCAAAAATGAAAATCATGTCATTTATTACTCACCCTCATGTCGTTCTACACCCGTAAGACCTTCGTTCATCTTCGGAAAACAAATTAAGATATTTTGATTAAATCCGATGGCTCAGTGAGGCCTGCATTCACAGCAATGGTACTTCCTCTCTCAAGATCCATAAAGGTACTAAAAACATATTTAAATCAATTCATGTGAGTTTAGTGGTTGTACCTTAATATTAAAAAGCAAAGAGAATACTTTTTGTGCACCAAAAAATCAAAATAACGACTTTTCAACAATATAATGATGGGCCAAAGTCACGTGGTTCGATTCGTAAATCAGCCCATCACTATATTGTTGAAAAGTCGTTATTTTGTTTTTTTGGCGCACAAAAAGTATTATCGTCACTTCATAATTTTAAGGTAGAACCACTGTACTCACATGAACTGTTTTAAACATGTTTTTAGTATCTTGAGAAAGGAAGTGTCATTACTGTGAATGCAGGCCTCACTTAGCCATCGGACTTAATCAAAATATCTTAATTTGTGTTAATTGGGGTTTGCTGAAACCTCACATCTCCACTAGAACAACAATCTCACCAATGTCTCAAACCGTGCTCAGATTTGCCAAAGCTACCAAAAACTCAATATGAGCCATTTTTCCCCCTTATGATCTGCAGTTTCCAGCAGTATGCCAACAATTGCCTCATTTGTTTCCATTTTAACCTAAGGCCTTTTTTCTATGGAGAAAAATCTGAGCATCAGGAGTCTCCATTTACTGACTGTTTAATCTCATTTCTGTCTTTTTCATTTCCACTGGGATACACACAATGCCACAGATATGGTCTGATTATTAGGGCTATGCACACACACATTCCTTCTGTTCTTGTTATGATGGCCCTCTTTTGTTTATCAGATGCCTATCCAAAGACTGAGATGATCTACACCTGGACCAAAGGCCCGCAGCATTCTGTGGAGGTTCCACCTGAGTCGTCCAGCCTGGTCCAGTACGACCTGATCGGACAGACTGTGTCAAGCGAGACTGTAAAATCCATCACAGGTACATGCACATAACACACAATTACAATGACAGCAACAATTTATTTATTTTGCTGCAAATAGCTTGCAGTATACTATGGAAGCTTGTTTCTGCCACTAAAATAAAAAATTAAAAAGTAATTGCGACTTTTAAATCACAATTCTGACTTTTTTCTTGCAATTGCGAGTTTACATCTCGCAATTCTGACTTTTTTCTCAGAATTGCTTGATATAAACTCACAATTGCGAATTATAAAATCAGAATTGCGTGATATTATGGGCCCTATCATACAGCCGGCGCAGTGTTTTTTGCTAGTTTCAGCCCGACGCAGTTATGATTTTCACGTCCTGTGCCACGTTGTTTAAATAGCAAATGCATTTGCGCCCATTTGTGCGCCCTGAAAACAAGGTGTGTTCAGATGCATTGCTGGCGCGTTACTATTTCGAGGCAACTGAATACGACTGCACAAATGACCAACTGAAATGTGGTCTAAAGTCAATGCCGCAATATTTGTTTGTCACAGGGAAGCGCAGCAGCAAACAAACATACCAAATATTACAAATAAAAGGATTACAATGTAAAAGATTATTATTTTGTGCATAAAGATAAGGCTTTTCCCGTAGATGGTCTGCTTGTGCGCTTTAACGTCGTGCACGAGCAGATCCATTTCTTTACTATAGACTCATTCAGATATTCCACTTGCAAATTGCGAATCCTCACTGGTGCGAGCGCAACTGGCATTTAAAGGGAATGGGAGACAAGATTCTGGTTGGTTTATTGCATGTTACGCCCAAAACACACCCATTACTCATTAAGAGAATAGGGACAACCCTTTTAGACAATGCGCCGGGCGCACCGACCATTTTTCCCGTCCTTAAACTAGCAAAAGTGGATTCAGACACGCCCTAAGTGCACTTGCACTGTGCGCTTTAGACCATGCGCTTAGATCATTAAAATAGGGCCCAAAATGTGTAATTACGAGTTATGAAGTCAGAATTGCTTGATATAAAGTCGCAATTGCGTGATATAAAGTAACAATTGCGTGATATAAAGTCAGAATTGCATTATAAAGTCAGAATTGCTTGATAGAAACTCACAATTGCGAGTTATAAAGTCGCAATTGCGTGATATAAAGTAACAATTGCGTGATATAAAGTCAGAATTGCATGATATAAAGTCAGAATTGCGAGATATAAACTCACAATTGTGAGTTATAAACTCAAAATTGCGAGTTATAAAGTCAGAATTGCGTGATATAAAGTCGCAATTGCGAGTTATGAAGTCAGAATTGCGTTATGTATAGTCAGAATTGCTTGATATAAAGTCACAATTGCGAGTTATAAAGTCACAATTGCGTGACATAAAGTCGCAATTGAGTGATATAAAGTCAGAATTGCGTGATATATAGTCACAATTGCGAGATATAAACTCACAATTGCGAGTTATAAACTCAAAATTGCGAGTTATAAAGTCAGAATTGCGTGATATAAAGTCGCAATTGCGAGTTATGAAGTCAGAATTGCGTTATGTAAAGTCAGAATTGCTTGATATAAAGTCACAATTGCGAGTTATAAAGTCAGAATTGCGAGTTATAAAGTCAGAATTGCGAGTTATAAAGTCAGAATTGCGTGACAAAGTCGCAATTGCGAGTTATAAAGTCAGAATTGCGAGTTATAAAGTCAGAATTGCGTGATATAAAGTCGCAATTGCAAGTTATGAAGTCAGAATTGCGTTATGTAAAGTCAGAATTGCTTGATATAAAGTCGCAATTGCGAGTTATGAAGTCAGATTTTTGTGATATAAAGTTGCAATTGCGAGTTATAAAGTCAGAATTGCGTGATATAAAGTCACAATTGCGAGTTATGAAGTCAGAATTTTGTGATATAAAGTTGCAATTGCGAGTTATAAAGTCAGAATTGCGAGATATAAACAATTGCGAGTTATGAAGTCAGAATTGCTTGATGTAAAGTCAGAATTGCGAGATATAAACTCAAAATCACGAGTTATAAAGTCAGAATTGCGAGATATAAACTCAAAATCACGAGTTATAAAGTCAGAATTGCGTAATATAAAGTTGCAACTATGAGTTATGAAGTCAGAATTACGTGAGTTAAAGTCAGAATTGCGAGATATAAACAATTGCGAGTTATGAAGTCAGAATTGCTTGATATAAAATTCTGACTTTTTCTCAGATTTGTGGTTATATTTCGAAATTTTCGACTTTGTAATGCAATTGCGAGTTATAAAGTCAGCATTTGTGAGATATAAAGTCAGAATTGTGAGATATAAACTCGCAATTCTGAGAAAAAATCTTTTTTTCCCTCAGAATTGGATTTTATAACTTACAATTGGGAGTTTATATCTCAGAATTCTGAGAAAAGAAGTCAGAATTGCATGTTTATATTTCACAATTCTGACTTTATAACTCGCAATTGCGACTTTATATCATGCAATTGTGAGAAAAAAAGTCAGAATTGTAAGGTAAAATTTTTAACGATTTTAATAAAAAATTGTAATAAAATTTTTTTTCGCAATTATCCTTTTTTTTTTTTATTCCATGGTGGAAAACAAGCTTCCATAGTATACACTACCATCCAAAAGTTTGCGGTCAGTAAGATTTTTTTTATTGTATTTGAAAGAGGTCTCTTATTTTCACCAAGGCTGCATTTAGCGAATAAAAAATACAGTTAAAACTGTAATATTGTGAAATATTATTACAATTTATTTAAATATATTTAAAGCTGCGGTCCATAACTTTTTTTGGTTAAAAACTATCCAAAATCAATTTTTGAGCAAGTACATAACCAGCCAGTGTCCAAAACTATCTCCTTACCTTAGCCCGATTCACAAAAGTAAGCTTGTAATAATGTTCTATAATAAATCGATACTAGTGGATTTCCGCAGGAAATTCCAGCATGCAGCGTCTTTGCGTCACTACGTCACGTCTGTAAACAGAAAGAAAGGAGTCCCAGCATATAGGATGCTGCTGGTAGTGGATTATTTATAGCCTTTTCTCACAGCAGCTGCAATAATTAAACTTATCATTTTGATGGCGGATTGTAATCCACAATGCACGTAAAGAAAATAATTCCGCATATAACTACAATTGCAGGTTTCAAACAGAGATGGCAACTAAGAGGCAAATCTTACAGACAGCAGCTTTAAAAACATAATTTATTCCTATGAATTTTCAGCATCTTCAGTGTCACATGATTCTTCAGAAATCATTCTGACATGCTGATTTGCTGCTTAAGAAACATTTCGTATTATTTTCATTGTTGAAAACAATTGTGCTGCTGTCTTCACTGCCACTTTTGATCAGTTTAATGCATCCTTGCTGAATAAAATTATTAATGTATTTTAAAAAAAAATCTTACTGACCACAAACCTTTGAACGGTGGTGTAGTTCTTGCAAAGCAGCATGTACTCAGGTCTAAACCCCATTGAAGATAGAAGAATCTATTCATTTTTGGGTTTTGTAATCTTTATTTAATATATAAAGCCATTTTGACAATATCTTGCTTTCCATTTACTGTATTTTGGCCCCACCTACTGTGGTCCAAAATCCTACTTTCCATAACTATAACATAAAATATGTTCCGATTGGCTGTTATTATGTCACATTATGCAACGTTTTCATTTTCAGTCAACAAAGTGACTAGTTGTTGTAAACTTTGTGCTTGTTACTCTTAATAACGGCTATATGTGAAACAACAGTATCTAACTGACAGAAAAAAAACTAAACTTACCTAAATGTCTATCCTTGTGCTGCGGTGCAAGAACTGCTATTTCTTTCTGGAAATGCACATCTAGTTTTAATTATACTTAATTATACTGCTCACTATAATGGAAGAATTGCATTTTAAACATTGAGCCGCTGCAGATTTTATGCTGTTACAGTTTATCCTGTGTGTTCTTCCACCAAAAGTCACTGGGTCTAAATAAATACTTTTTTAAAAGCTGACCGGCTCTTTAGGCCATGTTACATACTGTATAAGTCCACCTGGTCTTTGTCCAAGTCACCTGATCAAGGGATATGGAGAATATTTGATAGTGACATAAACTAGATTAAGTGAAAAACAATTCTACTTATGCCACATGGCCTAATGTCAGCTTAAACGGAAAAGGTCGCCGTGAGCTCTTTCAGAATGGCTCTGGTTCCCAATATGGCTGCAAGCCTCATTCTGTTAAAATAAGATGAATCTGCCAGCGCAGCTTAACAGCCAGAAAACTATGCTGTTCAGCCAAAATAAGTTCAGCCGTGGTGACAGACTGTCATTCTGACCTTGTTCCTATGCGTATTCGCTTTCAGGCTTATAAGGCACTTCCTGTTTCTGTTTCTCTGCTTTCAGGTGAATATGTGGTAATGACGGTCTACTTCCACTTGAAACGGAAAATGGGCTACTTCATGATTCAGACGTACATCCCCTGCATCATGACTGTAATCCTTTCCCAAGTGTCTTTCTGGATAAATAAGGAATCCGTACCCGCCAGAACTGTCTTTGGTATGTGTTACTCTCAAATCTTTTGCACTGTTTCCCCCCTTTGAGCCGCCAACACCATTTTCATGCAAATATGGAGTAGAGAGCTGTTTCCTTCTGTCATATCTCCTTCCCTCCCTCTATCCATTTATCATTTTTTATACTTCTCTTCCTTTTTATCGTTTTGTTTTATTCTGCTATACTTAATGCTGAGTTAATTTCTTTTTTTAACCTCAGCTAAAGGCCACTTTTGAAAGTGGGTTAGCGTCACTTTCTACCCAGATTGCAGTGCTAAGGATATATACCATGTGACGTTGTACAGTGCTAGAGATGCAACATTAAAATATCTAGCAAATGACGACCAAACTTATGAACTGCGTTAAAGCTGGTGTCATTAATTATTCATGCACTTTGTACAGTTAGTCACAGAAACTTTCACACTTTCATGCAGAGGTTAGAAATTTCAGACATTTTCTTTCTTTTTTGTCTTATTGCATTTTCTGTTTTATGTACAGCATTTGACTTCTTTTTTGTGAAGAATTAATACTTACATTTATCAAAAGTGACAGGAAAGACATTTATAATTTTACAAAAGATTTCTATTGCAAATAAATGCTGTTCTTTTAAACTACCTTTAAACTATATTAAGGATCACATCAGTTTTCAACATTGATAATAATCATAAATGTTTCTTGAGCAGCAAATCAGCATATTAGAATGAGTTCTGAAGGATCATGTGACACTGAAGATTGGAGTAGTGATGCTGAAAATTCAGCTTTGATCACAGGAATAAATGACATTTTAATATATATTCACATAGAAAACAGTTATTTTAAATTTTAATAATATTTCACAGTTTTGAAATGATACTTGTGATAGTGAAATGATGGGATGTGGTCTATCAGAATAGGTTTTCAAGCTTGATTTTTTTTTTTTTTTTTTTTTCAAAAAACACTTTATTTTTCATATATTTGATATTGTTCATTGTTGCAGCACCTCTCTTCCCAGACAGTCATTAAAGCTCTGTTTAGTTCCTCTCTCTAAGCCCCACCTTTCGAAAAGCGCAGTGTGTTCTGATTGGTCGGCTGTTGAGTGTGTTGTGAAATGTCATGCCCCTTACCATAACCTCAAGTTTCAACACTACTAACTAACGCAAATCAACCAGGCCTCTCCCCTTTTTTTGCGTATGCCTTTGGCAGTAATTTTTTAAATGAGAAATATATTGTGATGTGTTTGTTCCAAAAGGATTTACTAACCCAGAATAAGTGTGAAACAAGATAACCACCTATCTATCTATCTATCTATCTATCTATCTGAAGGGTGTTTTCTGTTTGTGTTAAAGTGTTAGTTTGGTTTGGCTTCAGTCCTGATCCATTTATGATGCTGTGAGGCATCACAAACTAATGAATCATAACATGTGTCATGAAGTGTATCATATCATGAGGTAATTGGCGATACGTCAATGTGTAATGTTGCTGTTTGAGCACCAACAACATCTGCAAAGATACGACGCTCAAAGTTCAATGGAAGGGAGATATTTTCTTTTACAGAAATCGCTTTTTAAGGACTACAACAAACGGCTGGTAGGGACTACAACAAGCTTTTTCCTGGGTTGGTGACATCACTAATCCTAAAATTTACATAAACCCTGCCCCTAGAACATGCAACAAAGAGGGCTTTGCTCACACCCAAATAGGGGCAAATTTGACAAGCTATAATAGATGATCTGTGGGGTATTTTGAGGTGAAACTTCACAGACACATTCTGGGGACACCAGAGACTTATATTACATCTTGTGAAAAGGGGCATTATAGGTCCTCTTTAAGATGTTGATTAATCTATGTACACTTAAAAAAAAAATGGTGTAAGATATACTTCTCATCATACTTACAAATAATTACAAAGAATTGGTAAGTACCACTGAATTAAACATAAAATGTTTATAGTATTGTCTTGTAAAATTGCCACCTTGGAATTATAAGGTTCTATCTACATTCTGAGCAGTTTTGAGATATTAAGCTTCAAAGTTTTTGCATTCCATACTCCTTTGTACATAGAACCTTTTTGTTTTCTAAAAAAAAGTCCTAAAATGTACACAATTTAAAAAAAAAAAAAAAATACCATCACATAATGTAAATAAGTTGTCACAGAATAAGAATATGTGAAAAACTCGATTTTGACAAAAAAAAAAAAAAAAAGACAGATAGAACCTTATAATTCCAAAGTAATGAAATGTTCTTGAATAATCTTTGTCAGTCAAAAATATTTTTTCACAGTGTAATTGTTTGCTTAATTTATTATACAAATAATCATTAATTTATTATTAGTACACTCTAAAAATATGTGTCAGTAAATCCAGCAGAATTTAAAGATCCAAAAAAAGTGGATTATGTTAGATTTTTGCGAGAAACAGATTTGCCACATTCACAATACACACGAGAATGCCTTTGTTTGCATACAGTCAAAAGCACGGCACAAAAAGAAAGGGATGTTGTCGTGTGTATCGTGAATGTGTGGAGTTTTACACTACTAGTCTTTTCTTCCCACTAAACTTTCCTGTTCCATTGGCAGACATCGCTTTAGCACCATGTGCCCGATCAGTCTTGAACGCCTTTATGTTCTGCCTGTGACCTTATCTGTCAGCTGCAAACACGACAAAAACACATCTACAGTACATACACCGACACAAGCTCCTGCACGCACCTCCTGTTTCCTTCCACACTTCACCTGGGGCACTAGAGATGCTGAGAATAGCACGCTCTCATTCTCCACTGGAAAAGTATAACAATGACCCACCTTCAGATGGCTACTAACAGAGCGGTGCGCTTGGACTCAGGCCAGAGGAACGGATTTTCATGTCCTAGATGGAAGTGTTTGCTTAGTGAAGGGGTTTCTGGGTAATGACAGGGTGGGCTTTTGATGGCCAGCGCATGTACAGAATGGACGCAGCAGGAGACCACAATGATCTGTTGTTTATCAGTTCTGGGATGGCTTCCATATTTTGCTTTCTCTATGGCTCTAGTGTATTTTGGAAAGGCTTCCTAATGGCTCAGTTACTGTTTTTTTTACTACCTTTGTCAGCACAATATAGTTTGAAATTAGTTTGGTGTTGTTTAATAAAAGGATTTGTCTTGTTTTTTGTCTATTTGGGCCATTTAAGCTGTAAAATGGGTCATTCAGTTATGAATACACATATACAGTATACTCATGTAGTGCAATATATATACTATATAGCAAATCTCAGCTCCCTGATTTTTTATTGTGTTGCATAATGCATACTATATTATCACCCAGCTGTTTAAGGTTGGATATAGAAGTACGACCAACTCTATTTGCAGGCATATCTTATTATAGCAAATCTCTGATTGTTCTTTTATTTGGTAGCAAAGTGTAACTATAATCGCCCAGATCTTCATACAAAGTTGCATATATAAGTAAGAACAA
Source organism: Hypophthalmichthys molitrix (assembly GCA_037950675.1). Taxonomy (NCBI): domain Eukaryota; kingdom Metazoa; phylum Chordata; class Actinopteri; order Cypriniformes; family Xenocyprididae; genus Hypophthalmichthys; species Hypophthalmichthys molitrix. The sequence continues at coordinate 4,896,397 of CM075505.1, forward strand.
CTTTATCCGCATACATACACTCGTCAAGGGTGATATAGGCCTATACTATACTATGTAGGCATGAAGATATTGAGATAAGCATTAACATCATGATTCACTGTAAAGCTGAAACATTGTGTATTGTGTAATATGCTATACAAAAAAATTTGTCTTGACTTGAGTAGAACCATGAAGACATTAGCATATGCACATATGCTAATAATACATTTGCATATCCATGACATTACAGTATTCAGCAACTTGTTTTGCTCGAATAAACAAAAGTGTTATGGAGGGCATCTACATTTGAAGAGTTCAGTTGCAAAAACGTCCATCTGACATTTTCTTTTAAATTAGCTTTTTTTTTTTTTTTTTTTTTTTTTTTTTTAACCAGGCTCCTATATTTAGGTTCAGTAATTTCTCTTTAATGGCAATGAAAAGGTTGTCAGTTATTAAAATGACTTATTTTCAAAAATGTCACTTTAGTTAATTGATTGGTATTTAACAAATTTGGCTGTCTTTTGCTGAAAAACCATGCGTGCTTTTTTCGCAAAAACCTCCACCACTTTGGACAACAAGACACAGTATAATGTCCGTTTCTGTCATTGCCACTGTAACAATGGACAAAACATGATAAAAACTTGCAGCTTGGCAATTGAAAGCGGCTCATACACACACGTCAATTATCTTGAAATTATATGATTCGATTTGTGTCTTCCAATTGGTTCTTGTGTGGACTTGGAGGCTTTTGCTGACAAAGGGAAGTGGCGTTTAGCGGTTTCTGGTAATGAATCGGTATTTCTGAATGGGCTGACGCTTGGATTTAGTGGATTTGAAGCAAAAGTATTTGATGAATGCATACTGTGTGTGAAGAACATTCGCTCAATATCATTATCTCATTTTTGACAGAGGTGGCATTTAGTGGCTTTTGCATCTGAACTCTTCATTTAGTATTAAAACTACAGTAAGAAAAGTGTTCTTTTTTTGGTACAACACTTTAAAGGTACACCATGTAATGTTTGGCCCTCTAGTTAAAAAAACAAAACTGAAGAACATTATTTTGGTTGTGCTTTGGTTCTGCATGACTGTGCGGATGAATATGGTTCTTTCTCATAACTAAAAAAAAGAGAGAGATTATCCTACTGATAATAAAACATTCACTTCTAGACTTAAGAGATATAATCAGTTTAGATGGAAAGGATCTTAAGCTGAGCTGGAGATGTTACTGTAGCTTTACCCATTAGACACGGTATTTCCTTGAAAATAAATTCCAGCACAGCACTACAACATCCATAATAAAATGAGCCTTCACAATAGATGGAATGTGGAAAACAAAAGAAATGTAGTGAAAATATAATGAAAACATATGAAGACTTCAGATGCAAAAGCTGCTAAATGCCACCTCCATCAAAAATTAAATAACAATATTGAGCAAATGCTCTCTGCACATTATATACGTTCATCGAATACTTTCGCTTCAAATCCGCTAAATCCCAGCCTCAACCCATTCAGAAATACCGGTTTGTTGGCAGAAACCTCTAAATGGCACTTCCCTTTGCCAGCAAAAGCCTCTAATCAGAAGACGCAAATCGAATCATATGATTTTAAGATGAATGACCGTGTGCATATGAGCCAGCTTTCATTTGTCGAGTTTTTATCCTGTTTAAAGAGATTTTTAACTAAACAAGTCGGAGGAGTATGATGAAATGGATGAACCTGTGGTAGTTTCAGCCACTGGCAAAAGGAAACGTTGTCAACCTCATAATTCTGCCCGTTCTAAGGCTAAAGAAAATCATTACAGTGGCAATGACAGGATTCCGTGAGTAGCATGTAAACACAACAGTGTTTTCTGTGCTGCTGTAACTCTGACAGAAACGGACATAACCTACATTAAAGAACAGCTTTATTCCACCCACGACAAAGTGAAAAAAGATGGACTTAGAGATTTTTTGCAAAAAAAGCACACATGGACTTTTGGTTTTGCAGCAAAAGACAAACAAATTTGTTAAATACCAATAAATTGACTAAAGTGACATTTTTGACAATAAGGCATTTCAATAACTGACTAACAACATTTTTATTACCATTAAAGTGAAATTACGAAACGTAAACATTTAGGAGCTTGATTTAAAAAAAAAAAAAAAGCTAATTTAAAAGAAAAAATGTTGGACAAACTTAGAGGTTTTTGCATCTGAAATCTTATCAGATATCATATATTCTAAGTTGAAAAGGTGCTTGCCCTCTCGAAAAATGAAAAAATAAATAAATAAATAAATAAATAAAAGTAGTTTTTTTGTGGAACAGACTGAAATTTAAATTGTTACGGACTGAAAATCTTGCCATCCACCTTAACTCTCAAATCTCATTTGTGTTTTTGTATATTTACAGTATCTCACAGAAGTGAGTACACCCCTCACAGTTTTGTAAATATTTTATTATATCTTTTCATGTGACAACACTAAAGAAATGACACTTTGCTACAATGTAAAGTAGTGAGTGTACAGCTTGTATAACAGTGTAAATTTGCTGTCAAAATAACTCAACACACAGCCATTAATGTCTATACCGCTGGCCACAAAAGTGGCCATTTTCTCTCCCCGGTGTCATGTGACTCGTTAGTGTGTGAATGGGGAGCAGGTGTGTTAAATTTGGTGTTATCGCTCTCACTCTCTCATACTGGTCACTGAAAGTTCAACATGGCACCTCATGGCAAAGAACTCTCTGAGGATCTGAAAAAAAGAATTGTTGCTCTACATAAAGATGGCGTAGGGTATAAGAAGATTGCCAAGACCCTCAAACTGAGCTGCAGCACGGTGGCCAAGACCATACAGCGGTTTAACAGAACAGGCCTCGCCATGGTTGACCAAAGAAGTTGAGTGCACGTGCTCAGCGTCATATCCAGAGGTTGTGTTTGGGAAATAGACGTATGAGTGCTGCCAGCATTGCTGCAGAGGTTGAAGGGGTGGGGGGTCAGCCTGTCAGTGCTCAGACCATACGCCGCACACTGCATCAAATTGGTCTGCATGGCTGTCGTCCCAGAAGGAAGCCTCTTCTAAAGATGATGCACAAGAAAGCCTGCAAACAGTTTGCTGAAGACAAGCAGACTAAGGACATGGATTACTGGAACCATGTCCTATGGTCTGATGAGACCAAGATAAACTTATTTGGTTCAGATGGTGTCAAGCGTGTGTGGCGGCAACCAGGTGAGGAGTACAAAGACAAGTGTGTCTTGCCTACAGTCAAGCATGGTGGTGGGAGTGTCAATGTCTGGGGCTGCATGAGTGCTGCCGGCACTGGGGAGCTACAGTTCATTGAGGGTACCATGAATGAGCAGAGCATGATCCCCTCCCTTCAGAGACTGGGCCACAGGGCAGTAATCCAACATGATAATGACCCCAAACACACCTCCAAGGTGACCACTGCCTTGCTAAAGAAGCTGAGGGTATCTAAACCCTATTGAGTATATGTGGGGCATCCTCAAACGGAAGGTGAAGGAGCGCAAGGTCTCTAACATCCACCAGCTCCGTGATGTTGTCATGGAGGAGTGGAAGAGGACTCCAGTGGCAACCTGTGAAGCTCTGGTGAACTCCATGCCCAAGAGGGTTAAGGCAGTGCTGGAAAATAAAGGTGGCCACACAAAATATTGACACTTTGGGCCCAATTTGGACATTTTCACTTAGGGGTGTACTCACTTTTGTGGCCAGCGGTTTAAACATTAATGGCTGTGTGTTGAGTTATTTTGAGGGGACAGCAAATTTACACTGTTATATAAGCTGTACACTCACTACTATACATTGTAGCAAAGTGTCATTTCTTCAGTGTTGTCACATGAAAAGATATAATAAAATATTTACAAAAATGTGAGGGGTGTTCTCACTTCTGTGAGATACTGTATACTTGGTGACAAGACAAGTGAGAACCAATGTTGTTTGGTGTCATTGACATCAAATCTGACACAATGCATCTTCACCTGTCTACATATAAGAAAGATAGACAAAACAGGTTTGGAATGATATGAGGGTGAGTACACATTGACAAAATTGTCTTTTTAGGTGAACTTTTACTTTAAATTAGTTACTTTTTCTATTAGTTAGCATCTGATTTAAGGCCGTGACTAGCTCTGTGACCCCATTTGTTTGTTCCATTATCCGTGTTTGCTTGTATTGGCTCCATCACCTTTCTCAGCCAATAGCAGAAGGGCACTAAAGCAAAGCTTTCACAGTACTGTGGATTCGGCAGTGGAATAGAAGCAAAACACATCCAGCACCTCTGGCTAAATGTAGCTTGTGATGTACCTATTGATCATTCCAGATCGGTCTGCACGTGGGCGTTTGTGAGTGCGCTGTGATCGTGTGAAGTTTTCCAGAGAGTGTGGATTATTCTCCAGAGCTGTGAGCTCATTTTATAGGCAGTTTTTACACTGGGTTCAATTTGGTTTGAACCCGAGTTCGATGCAAATCCCTCTGCCCGCCCCCGCAGATCTGAGTACCACCGTGAGCACTAGCGGCACCTGTTTACTACTGTAACTAGGTAACTCAGGTGAAGATGTTAACTTCAGTTTTATTCATAGTTTTGTCCTTTTGCTGTTACTAACACAAAATTAACATGCACAACAGCACTTGTGTTTGTCTACCACAGGTATGTGGTAAGAGATGCAAAGAATGCTGCTCACCCAAGGCAGTTTCTGCAGAGACATGCATTTTAGGGGGCATTTATAGAGATCATGCCCACGTCATGCTTCACTGCCTGTCAGCGTATGTATTTCCATAACTCCGCGCACCCTGCTTGCGCAGACATCACACGTCATCAGCACGTTTCATGCAATGCAGAGTTAGACAGACATCAGTCACCAAAACACCTTTTACAGTTCCTCCTGAACCAAAACAATGAGCTTATGCTGCGTTCACACCATAACTACCGTAATTTGGAAGCGATGGAAACCTATGACGCTATATTAGGAGCGGTTTGTGACTCGAATTTATGCGTTTCGATGGCAACACTATCAATGCCGAAATGAATCTGCAGTCAGGTGATACTGTAGTGTTCTTTAAGTTGTTTATGTTCATTATTATTGTAATGTTTTGTGCTTTGAGACATGAGGTAGTTTAATGCCGTACATCTCTAGTGACACTTTTTTTCTTTGCTCCATGCTGTTCATGTGTTTTGGAGGAGGCGTGGCTTTGTAGACGTTCCGAAGGGAGGGTGGGATTACAGTTGTTAAGTTGTTTTTATTTTTCAATATTCTTTATGAAAATTAAACACTTTCCCCACAAATGTATACATTTATCAATTATCTATTATAATTTAAATATTTTAGTGTATATATATATATATATATATATATATATATCATAGACTGTAAAAAAAATATGTATTATAACATTTCAATAATTTAAAAATTGAAATATTAAGACAATGAAGCCTATTTTAGGACCATTAGGTTGTTTCTATTTTGCAATATTTTTTTTTTATGACAAATAAACCCTTTCCGCACAAATTTATACTACATTTAACAATGATCTATTATAATTTTAATATATATTTAAAAAAATTAATTACATTATTTATATTATAATAGATAATTGTTAAATGCAGTATAAATGTAGTATAAATATATCTTAAAAATGAAACATTTAAATAAAATATGAAATAATATTAGATAAAAAATATTATATTTTGAAATATTAAGACATTTAAGCCTAATTTAGGACCATTGAGTTGTTGTATTTTTCAATAATTTTTTTATGACAATTAAACACCTTCCCCACAAATTATCTACTGGAATCGTATGCTCACCAAGGTTGCATTTATTTAATTAAAAATACAGTAAAAACAGTAATATTGTGAAATATTATTACAATTTAAAATAACTGTTTTCTGTTTGAATATATTTTATAAAGTAATTTATTCCTGTGATCAAAGCTGAATTTTCAGCATCATTACTCCAGTCTTCAGTGTCACATGATCCTTCAGAAATCATTCTAATATGCTGATCTGCTGCTTTATAAAATATATTCAAACAGAAAACAGTTATTTTAAATTGTAATAATATTTCACAATATCACTGTTTTTACTGTATTTTTAATTAAATAAATGCAGCCTTGGTGAGCAGACGAAACTTCTTTTAAAAACATTAAAAATCTTACCGATCTTACTTTTTTTTTTTTTTTTTGAGTTGAAATATGACCCAGACATGTTCTTGACAGGTTTCATTTCAAGTGGACTCAGAAAACAGCTGTCACGCACACCAACAAACAACAAATCATTAGTGTGAAAGTGTCTTTTTATGTCCGTGTTTATTTCTAACGTCTGCAGGCACTTGCAAACTCAAGAATACAGAGAAAATATGTAGGAGAGTGTGTTAGTCTTGTGTGCGGGGTTGGCTTTATGTGCATGAGGTTTGTGTGTTTTCTTATGTTTTATTAGCGTGTGCATGTGGGCGTATGTGTGAGTCGAGAGAGATTCTGTGTGTGTGTGGGAGGAGAAGGGATACTGGCTGCCTCCATGATTGTGTGTATTTGTGTGTTGGTGTATATGTGTGACTCACGTCTGGCATGCTCACTGCTCTGTGGCAGAAACGCTTCCAACTTAAGACATGCAGGGTAAGAGTGAATTCCTGACTCCCCCTGGTGGTTCAAAGTGTACCTGCTCTAGAAATACCTCGTTTTGGATCTGACCTTTAACTTTTATTTCAGACCCCATAAACCTGAAGATGGACCAAACACATGAATGTTTGAAGAAGTTCTGCAAGCTGAACATTGTGAGAAAAAAAAATAAAATCCAAATAATGAAATGTAACTAAGATAGCACAATAAATAGGCTCATCTGGAACCACTCTTTTTTAGAGACTGTTTATTAATTATGGGGATAATAAAAAAAAAGGAGTGGGTGGATTTTTACCATTATAGGCTGGTTGTTTACACACACTGTGGACACACATCTGTGTTCAAACTCCTTAAATTGGTCTCCTTTAAAAAAAAGGTTTCAAAAGAGGGTTTTTGCAGCAATGCCTTAGAAGAACCATTTTTGGTTCCCCAAAGAACCTTTCAGTGAACAGAGAACCATTTTACTATTTGGGTTCCAATAAAGAACCTTTATTTCCTTTATTATGTCCTGTTTTATAGAAATGCATCAGATTATGGATATAATGGATATGGATTGTAAATACAATTTCATGCTGCCTTTTAGTGGGTGATCTCTTCTACCAAATGACTATATTTTCTTTGAATTATTGTTTCTTTGTGCCTTATTGTATCTTTATAGCTGGTTGCTTCTGTTAGCCTAATGTTATGGACTTATGTGGTAAATTAATGGGGCACTAATAGTTTTGCTCATCAAATTTCCTTGATTTTAAACTCTCAGCAAATTACGGTTTTGCATGGTGGTCAGTTTTAATGCCCTCCTGAGGGAAACATAGACAGGAAAGAGAGAGAGAATAAAGGAATTATAATCACTAATGGATACTTATAGACTATTGGAATGATACTCAAACATTTTGAGTTTGTTTGCATTTATGATTTGCATTTTTATCTGTTTATAAGCAATAAAGATTTTGTAACACAGATTATGTCAGAAGAAATTACCCATAAAGAGCATTATGTCCATACTCAACTCATAGACCAGCTATCATTACTTAACTGTTGCAGACAAAATGACATCACATAAAGTGGTTCACAGGAGTTTGTATAACTCTCATTCACACACTTTTATAATACACAACCTTAAACACAGGCATTCATGCTCAAACTTGTACACTCGCAATTTATTTCTTGACTTCTTATTCCTTCTTGTTACTAGTTATTGTCATTAACATAACAGGGGACCTATTATCTTTTTCAAAGTCTTGATTTTGTTTTTGGGCTCCATTAGAATAGGTTTTCATGGCTGAATGTTCGTTATTTTTCTCATATTTGACATTGTTGCAGCCTCTCTCTTCACAGTCTGTCAGTAAAGCTCTGTTTAGCTTCTGTCTCTATGAAGCCCCTCCTTCAGAAAAGCACAATGTGTTCTGATTGGTCAGCTGGACCAGCGTGTTGTGATTGGTCGGAAATGTCACGCCCCTTATAACAGCGAGTTTCAACACACTACTAACTCAACTCAACCAGGCCCCACCCCTTTATTTTGCATATGCATTGGGCGGGAATTATTTAAATGAGAAATATATTGTGACGTGTTTGTTCATGGAAAGAAAACTCAAGACTACAATCAAGGCGTTTCAGAGAGTTCAGAAACAGTGTGCACTGATATAGAGAATAACTCCCTTTGGAGTGACTTTGCAGACTTTTTTCATGCTCAAACAGCAACATTACACACTAAAGAAAGTTGAAAATGTAAAAAAAGCATAATAGAACCCATTTTAATGTACTGTTCTCTTTGTGTTTCTCACAGGAATCACCACCGTGCTCACTATGACGACCCTTAGCATCAGCGCACGTCACTCTCTGCCCAAGGTCTCGTACGCCACAGCCATGGATTGGTTCATTGCCGTGTGTTTTGCTTTCGTCTTCTCTGCTCTCATCGAGTTTGCCGCCGTGAACTACTTTACCAACGCGCAGGCGGAGAGAGCCAAGAGAAAACAGGCCGCTGCTGCTGCAGCCAGTGCCAAGAGCTCCACACCGTCAGGCAAAGTGAAAGACACAGAGGAGGTTCTACAGGTGAGGTGATGTTACAGATATTACAAAAAGACTACATATACATTATAAAACACACAGTTCTGGCTTTAAAATTTGATGTGATGAGCCATGTCTGACACTGTAAAATAGCTGTTACGCAGTACATCGGTTCAATTATTAATACGCCACGTTGCACAGTTCTACTGCTGCCTTCAACTCCTCCTGAGAGGTTCCTACTTACAAGCTCGAAGGACATAATTATGATGTGATGTGCGTTCAAGTGATTTTCAGTGAGGAAAAAGTGGACGCATTCGCAAATGTTCTCTTACGAACAAAAGCAAGATGGCTGGTACAACCTGTATTTTATCATTCTGGTGCTTCAAAATAATGAAAGCATAATGGGAAGAGTATTTTGGTCACACAAGTCTGTCATCTTAACCAGTAGTATTTTATGGCAAGTTTAATTGCTGTTTTTTATCAGCAGCACACATAATGCATGGAAACTAAATTAACTGTATATGTGAAATAAGTATTAAAATATTTTGTTTCATCTTGCATAAAGAAAATAAAACCTATTTTAAGAACGATTTAGGCTTTTTGCATGTGCAGTATCTCTTACCTTTTTTTTTTTTAAAAATCGTAAAAAGACAGCTAATTGTACAAAATGTTGGTTTAAAAACAACCCAAAATGGACAAACTCAGCGATTAGGTTGTCTTAACCCAGGGGTTGGGTTAAATGTTTGACCAACCTGCTGGGTAGTTTTATTTAGCCCAACTATTGTTTAAAAATTACTGTATTGCTTGCTTAAAATGAACCCAAACTAAGTTTAAAGAATAATACTTAAACAATAAACATTTATTAAATTGTTTATTAATAAATGTTCACCTTTTGATTATTATCGTTGCCTCTAGTAATTATGTGTCTGATTTTTAATTTCCAACCTATTTTGGGTTCATTTTAAGTCAGCCATATAGTAATTTTTAAACAATAGTTGGGTTAAACAACAACAACAACAACAACAACAACAAAAAAAACGTTGGGCCACATTTAACCTAAACCCCTGGGTTAAAACAACCCAATCTCTGGGTTTGTCCATTTTCAACCCAACTTGGGTTGTTTTTAACCCAGCATTTTTAGAGTGTAATTTATTTCAATACAGTGTATTTTATTTAAGGGTCATTGACGAATAAAGTGTAAAAAAAAAAAAAAAAAAACATAATGGAGACATAATTAATTTTGAAGTTTTATTAAGTGTTAACAATGAGATTATGTGGTTTTTATAATCAATTTACACTGCTTTTGTCATTTTTTACAAGATGGACAAAATTTGTCACCAAAAAAGTAATTCGGTTTAACCAAAATTTCGGTTTTACCGAATGACACTTTTGGTTATATCGAATGACAATATTTTCAAACAATGCTAACAGGCTGATATCTAGCTAGTTAGCAAGTTAGCTTGCTAGCTATAGCTAACAAAGGGACAATCAAACATTTTATATTTAGTACAAGTTTTTAAAATATTACAACATTTTCCATGTTTTATAGCGGTTGTACCGAATTACCTGATGTTTCGGGACATGCGTATCAAAAATATACTTTTTAAATAGTTAAGAGAGAGTTAGTTACTTTGTTTCATGACCATGTGGTCCTGTGCAGGTGTCTGAATGATGTCACATCCTGTCACATGATATTGACCGCATGACTTGATCCAAAATGGTCCCTTTATATTGGTTACTCCGAATGACATCAATGAAATTCATTTTTCCGGACATTCTTTCTCATAACAAAGCAGCGACTTCTACACATAATTTTAATACCATTTTGCACTATGTTGATATATGATGTTATAAAATCATGCCAGAATAAAAAATATATACATTTATTTAATTTTAAGATATTTTAATTACAAATGAAATGGCTGTATTGGCCTTTGGACGGTTAAACCGAATGACCTTTTGACACTTCAAAATCTTTAAAATACCTTTATATGCAGCAAAATATAATTAAAAGCTTTTGGATTCAATAAAAGATATCTAGTTGTACTACCTTACATACTGTGGATGTTATATCTTTGTTTTTTTATTATTATTAAGGCCTTTGGACAGAAAAATGACCCGTCACGTCATTGACCCTTAAATGTATTTTTAACCCTAAAGTCAAGGCAGTATAACAAATATTACCATTATAAATAAATACTTCAGAATATAATTGTTTTTCTACATAGTAGTTAATAGCCTTTAAATAAGCTTCATTTTCGTGAAGCAAAACATAGTTTCTTATTATTTATATTTTGGGTTAAATTACCTGACACCATTCTTGACAGTTTTTCATAAGATTCGGCCAAAAAAGGCCCCCGATTTCATCTGATAAAACTTATGCAATAAAATCAATTCACTATAAATAAATTAGTGTAAAGCGTAAAAGTAATATGAATAAAAGAAGCGAAGGAAGGAGTAACACCACGTCAAGTCATTTGTTTTTGTATTTTTGTGTTTTGCATGGAGTAAGATGAGCCACCGTGGGAGTTTTGTAGCGTAAACGTCACAGAATGAAAGCTAGCTTAATTACAGCTGATAGAGCATTGAGAGTGTGCATGTGTGCTGTGGATTTGGACTTTTGCTGGGATAATGTGCGTAAGCTGAGATGGCGGATTAGAAGTGGCACATGCTGACAGCTGTGAGACTTAGTGAGAGTGTGTCTGACTGTTGACGTGATGTATTACCGGCCTGTTTTTTTTTTTTTTTTTTACAGGCTATTGAAGATGTTAATGTCCCTTATCTAATGTTGGCTCTCTGTAAGCCTTTCAAATCACCAATATTTCTCTTCCTCCTTTTCTCCATCTCTGTCTTCTACTCATCATATCACACATTTCTATTTGCCGAGTGGAAGGATGGGGATCTTTACAGTGAATGTGGAAAATCTCAGCAGATGCAGGTTAACGGAGCTCGTATGACTCAGTCGGTGAGCTCAACACAGCGGGAACTACTGTACGTTTGACTTCATACACGTTACAAATAATCCAGCCTGGGAATTCGTCTGCATTATCTCAGCACTCACATCCCAAATGTTCAGTACTGCTTCATAATTTCATAGCTAGAGTTTCCCTAACTACACTACCGATCAAAAGTTTGGAATAATTATGAAATTGATACTTTTTTTATATGAAGAAATTGTATTCAAATAGAGACAAATTAAAGTGACAGTAAAGACAATTATAATGTTACAAATTATTTCTATAATAAATTCAAATAAATGTTGTTCTTTTGGACTTTCTATTCATCAAAGAATCTTGAAAAATTTGCACAAAAATATGAAGCAGCACAACTGTTTCTTGAAAAAAAAAAAATCATATTAGAATGATTTCTGAAGGATCATGTGACACTGAAGACCGAAGTAATGATGCTGAAAATTAAGCTTTGCATCACAGGAATAAATTACAAATTTAAAATATATTACAATAGAAAACAGCTATTTGAAATTGTAATAGTATTTCACAATATTCCTGTTTTTGCTGTATTTTTGATCAAATAAAATGTAGCCATGGTGTGCATAAGAGACTTCTTTCAAATAAATACATATACATATATATATATATATATATATATATATAAATCATAATTATTCCAAACTTTTGTGGGTAGTTTAATTTTTGATGGATTTTTCCAAATTTCAATACTTTTTTGTATTTTTTGAAAATACGATTACTTAAAAAAGTAACAGGACAGCATCTTGGGGCTTTGCATTTTCTAAGACAGTGTCTGCATATAAATGGCGATCAGTGAGCACAATTCATTCTAAGTGAATTCCCTCTTGTGTTTTTATATGCTTGATCTGCACCCATTGAGGGACATTAAGAGAAAATCCCAACATGGAGCAATTTCGGTCTGTGTATGTGCTGACCACAGAACGGACACGGATTAATGAGCTGCCTTTAATATATTTTCCTGTTCCTAATAAGAAAAGAAAAAAGAAAATGTTCTTTTCCTAAACAGACAGAGAACTGAGAGAGAGAATACAAGCAAAGGATACAATTTATCAGGGAAATGATGTAAACTCTGCATTATGGGTAGGATTTCATCAATCCTTTTCAATCCCTGTGTCCGAGTACTGCATCTGCTGAGATTTGAACCGTTCAAGCAGCAGACACTTTGCTATCCAATGGAGTGCTGGGAATAAAGTGCTGTAGATGCCAGGAAAAGTTGTTTCTTGTGGTTAAATACTAAGTACTTGTTTAACAACAGATTTAAAGAGATAGTTCACCCAAAAATGAAAATTCTGTTATTAATTAAACGCCCTCATGTCGTTCCAAACACATAAGATTTTCATTCATCTTTGGAACACAAATGAAGATCTTTTTGATGAAAGATAGCTATGTGACTACAACTTTGATGCTTCAAAAAGTTCATAAAGAGATTGTTAAACTAATCCATATGAATTGAGCAGTTTAGTCCAAATTTTCTGAAGAGACTCGATCACTTTATATGATGAACAGATTGAATTTAGGCTTTTTATTCACATAAGCATTGATCAACTCGCACATCAGTTGTGGTAAACAGATGCTCAAGCATGTTTGCCTGATGTGCGAGAACCAATGAGGTTCATTCTCGTGTTACGCAGCATGTTTGAGCTTCCACAAGAGGTTTGTTCTCATGCATCAAGCAGGTTTGGTTCAGCTTCTGTTTATGTTCGTTGATCAGTTTATATGTCAATAAAAGCCTAAATTCAGTCTGTTCATCATATAAAGCGATCAAGTGTCTTCAGAAAATTTTGGACTAAACTGCTTAATTCATATGGATTAGTGAGTAATTGAATTTTCATTTTTGGGTGAACTATCCCTTTAAGGCCCATTCAAACCAAGAGTGATAACAAATAACCATAATTATATATATATTAGTGTCCACACCAAAGCACAATATCACTCTGTTTATTATAAGCACATGCTGCAGTTTTGTCGTCTACCACTTTAAATGCTCTTTAAAGCAGGATGGATTCTGATTGGCTGTCAATGTTTTTATTGTTCATCAGCTGGATAAAATCATTCTAAAAGTGATCCCAACGATAACGTTCCTCTGTACCGTTATCGTTATAGTTGTGGTGTGGACTCTGCTATTCGTTTACATTTGAGCGATTATTAAAACTATATCTTTATCTTTATAGTTATTGTCCATAGTGTGAATGTGTCTTTTGCCCTAAAAAAGTGCCAAATGTTCCTTGTGGGTCTGATCATAGTTCAAAGTATGAGGTATGTGTGGGAATGTATTTCTATTGCACACCTGCATACTAACATGTACTGTACTTCATCAATGGACAAGTAAGTTCTTCATCAAATATATTACATACTGTTAAGGTAGGAATTCGTACGCAGCTTAGGTCTCACAGAGCTGTTGTATTGAGTCTCTTTCTTCTCTCCTCACAGCTTGCACTAACATATTTTCCACACACCACGAGACACCAATTACACTTCGCCGACTGTCATTTCTCAGAGGAAATGGTGAAAAATATCAGGGTGAAACTGGGATATCAGGTCCATTGAGAGAAAGAAAGATCTCTCTTCACTATAATCCTAGTATATGTGTTTATCTCATGTACAGAACAGAACAGCACTGTACTCCATTTAATATATTTTAAGTAATTTGTGTGAAAACTCATAAAAATGCACTTTAAACCAGGACTTATAGGGATTTGTGACACTTGTGAACATGCACACACACACATACTGAGTGGACTCATCTTTTGTCCTTGTTTATATGAAAAAGCTGTTTATAGAATAGCTCCACCCTCCTCCTCCTTCATACACCCACAAACAGCAAACCATCTGATCATAAAAGCTCCTTACAGCCCTGAACGTTACTGCAAGCGTGACGTCTGTTCAGTTGCACATTACAGACACGTGCTCGGCTCGCTGCGTGGTACTCTTCATTTGGTTCCTGATATCTCCTTTAAAATGTCTTCAATAATGCTTGTAAATGATGTGCAAACAGAAATATTACTTAAGTAAAAGTAAAGTGTCATTATTTTTGGCTGCAATAAAATGGTTTCCTCAAATGGGTTTTGAATTTGCTTTAACTAGTTTGTGTCAGAGAGTGTTGCGAGCAGGGCTTGCCATTGTTTTTGCTCACCAGCCACTCAGTATTTCACTGTCCACAATTTTGACATCGATACCATGGGGAAAATCTAAAAACTAAAATGATCTCATAATTTGGCAGCAGGTATATTAAGCTGCTGTCACTTTAAGACCTGATGCATAGATCCATTACTGTTTTCTTTCTCAACTGTTCACGTTCACTTAAAACATAACTGACTTTGTTTTCTTGAATACTCGCCAAGACTGGCATTTTGACATTATTTTGTGTGCATTTGACTGTTTAAGCACAATAAGCAGCGGAAATTAGCTAAATTTAGTATTGAGAGGTGGCTTTATGTGTGCACACTTTGGGTGTGACCACAAAATCTGTGGGAATGAGTAAAATTATGCACAATCCCATGCCGAAATTCAAGCTCTGTAACACCAACAATATTCATCTGGAGCAAATGAAACAAGTGAGTGAGGGAAGGCGGGTTTGTGTGTCAACTCGCTGTCGCAGAGATGAGAGAGCGAGAAAGCGCAGCTGGTAGCCTATCAGGCTATCTACAGAAAATGAGTATTGGAAGTATTTACAGTCATTAACAAAGATTAATCAATACTGTAACAAATGTATTGCTCATTATTACTTCATGTTAGTTAATGCATTAACTAATGTTAACAAATGAACCTTTTTGTAGTGTTACGAAAGTTACTGTCAATGTTCAGTTTAAGTTGAAGATACTGTATGTAAATTATTTAAAAAAAATGCGCCACTTCAGTAACTAATTCTTTTAATTGCAACTTGATCATCAATATACAGACACAAAAATGCCGTAAAATTTACTTAAAAAAATTTCACTCAGAAATTGCTTGCCAATTTCACAAATAATTAAAAAGAAATGATAAGTAACATTGAATACAATGTGAAATTTTTAAGTACAAATGCTGAAATAGTATTTTCTTGTAAAATGTACTCAAATAATCTTTCGAAAAATATTTTTTTACAATGCAGGTAAAAAGGATGTTTGGTTTGCCGAGAACATCTGTTGTGCACTTTAGTCATGTTTTCTCTCCTTTCCCCAACAGCAAAACTCGGACACCAACGGCAACCTGCGAAAACGCGTCAACTCCAGCATTCAGTCTCAACCGGACTCCAAGAAAACCCAAAGAACCGAAACGTCTAGCAAGAGCGCCACAGCCACATCCAAACCAACTCTGACCAGCCAATCATCTTCCACCTCAGAGGGTACCAGCAGTTTCTCCAGCCAGTCACGTCTAAGCCCCAGTTCTGCCAGCCAATCAAATGCAGCCACTTTATCCTCCACCTCCAAGACCACACCGCCAGCCCCGCCCTCTACACCAACAGTTCCCGAGAAACCATCACCGGGTGCAACCCCTGGCTCCGCCTCTCTTCACCATCTCCTTGGGCCTAAATTAGAAAATATTAAAAAGAAGGAAGCCAAGGCCGCACCTCAACCTGCCGCTCCTGCGACCGGAGGAGCCAGCAAGATCGACGAATATGCACGTATTTTATTCCCAGTGTCCTTTGGGGCATTCAACATGGTGTACTGGGTGGTTTACTTATCCAAAGACACCATGGAGGCCAAGGGAGGCTAACAAGAACAGGCTTGGTTGTTTGTACCCTTTTTTTTTTACAACTCGCTGAACAAATGAAGTAAAGAGCCCTCTTAAGGATTACATCAACTGTTCAATTCCAAGAAATGAAATTCTATTACGGCAGATGAGCGCACAGAAGAGATTATCTGGGTGAAATAATATTAAAACTTTTTTGTTGTTTATCAAAAGGGCCGTACACAAGATTAAGCATGTGGATATATTATAATAAGTAAAAATGATTTAATTAAAAAATAATCCAAGCAATCTCACAGGAATGAATCCTAGATTTATCTGTTGTCTGTTTGAATAGCCATATTTCCGGTCTGTCCTATTTATTGCCGGACACACTGAAGAAGGAACAATGCTACTGAATAGAAAAACCAATACCAGGGCCGTTTAGTCTATTTTTATATAGAGACACTTCCGGGAAAAATCCTTCATTCGAAGAACCGGAAAACCAACAGATCTGAACTGAACTTGCAGATGTCTGCCAAGAAGACATATTTCTGACATAGTATTTCTTTCAGTTGTGACGCAATCTAATTTTAAACCACATCATGGTGTATGTAAACTATCAGGCATGAATGGTATCTATTCTGTGTTCTCTCGCCGAGAGAAAACGTTGGAAAGGGAGCGTGTGCTGATCAGTGAAAAACACATATGCATGTCTTTTATTTTTTAAAGAGACTGAAAGAATTTTTGTCGTTACAAATTAAGTCGTTAAAACACAAATGATGGTTTTCTCTCTTTGTTTTTGAAGTTAAATGGCTTGTTTTTGGTTTAGTTTCATTTGGGTTTCGTTTTCATTGTTGGCAGTATTTTTTGTCTTATAGCTGATACATTCTCTGCTATAAACAAGGAAGTGTGATATATAGGGAAGGAGTTCCAACAAATGAAGGCCCCCCGGAGCCTGGTGCCGTGGCAACCGCACAGGGTCCAGATGGTTCTGGAGTCATTTAGAACAATAAGAGGGTTAAACAGACTGATGTTGTCATAGAAGATCTGGAGGATGTTGAAAACCTCCACCAATTCACATAGGGCTGTTTTTGTATGTGTAAATTGGATATAAACAGTGATTGGTTGAGGTCTACATTATCCACCAATTATTAGTTGTCACAAAAAGTCAATGTTAAAGGAATAGATCACTCAAAATGGTCCCATGGAACATAAAAGAACAAAAAAGAGGAAATGTATAGCAGAATGTTTGAAGTCAAAAAAAAAAAAAAAAAAAAAAAACACCATAAAAGTAGCTCAAATGACTTCTGAAGCAATAGCTTTGTGTGAGTAACTGAAATTTAAAACATTTCATTTTTTAATAAATGTGAATGTGAATAAAATATGTATGGAAGCTGAATAAAAAAAAAAAAAAGGTAATTGAGACTTTTTATCTCAAAATTCTGACTTTTTTTCTCAGAATTGCGGGATATAAACTCACAATTGCGAGATATAAACTAAAAACTGCAAAATATAAACTCACAATTCTGAGAAAGTCAATCTTTTTTTCCTCAGAATTGGACTTTATAACTCACGACTGCAAGTTTATATCATGCGATTCTGACTTTATAACACGCAAGTGGGATATGTCACAATTCTGACTGTAATTCGCAATTGCAAGTTTATATCGCATAATTCTGACTTTATAACGCAATTGTAATATTATATCACACAATTCTGACTTTATAACTCGCAATTGCAATATTATATCATACGATTCTGACTTTATAATTCGCAATTGCCAATTATATCTCGCAATTCTGAGAAAAAAAGCAGCAATTATCTTTTATTTTTTATTTTATGGCAGAAACAATCTTCCATAAATATGGCAAAAGTGTTTACTGACAAATAACAATTAAATTTAGGCTTGTTTGTCACACAAAGCTATTGTTCGACATATATACAGACTACTTTTTATAGGTGGTTGTGCAGCGATGCCATAGAAGAACTATTTTTGGTTCCTGAAAGAACCTTTCAAATTTTTTGAAACTTTTTCCACTACAAAGAAACTTTTGTGCATTAGAAAAGTTCCTTGGATGTTAAAAGTTCTTCATGGAACCATAGATGCCAACAATACTTTTTTTTTTTTTTTTTTTCACTATGTGGACATAAGAACATAAGAAAGGTTGGGACAATCTCCTATTGTGTTCCACAGAAGAAAGCAAGTCATACGGGTTTGGAACAACATGAAGGCAAGTTAGTTTTTGGGTGAGCTATTCCTCTATGGAACTCATGGTGATTTGCTGTTCAGTATTGGTGTGCTGGAGACTGCTGCACTAATTTGAGACATTGAGATCCATCTGATATTTCGGGTGATATACTGCTTTTGAATGGATCCGTTCCACCATTATTTTATAATGTGACATAAAAGACACAGCATAAATGGCACAAATCTGGTTGATTTAATCAAATCTATACAAATAATTAAAGGATTATTTGATTAATTAGAACAAATGTGCATGTGTATTCTTAGACCCATGCCTAGAATATGAATGTTCTGGTATGCCTGTGTGTGTGTGTGTGTATATGGAGACAGTCTCACTGGTTAGACTCGGATCTTAACTATTACTCCACATGTTAATAAGGCAGCACAGTTCATCTAATGAATCATTAACTGCTCTCCCTCTATCATGCTGTTTCCATCATAAATGTATAAGAAATGCTTTCAAATTTACTGGTCGAAGGGAGAAAAAGAAAACCTCATTATAATAGGCATAATATTTACTACACGTACTGCTCATATATTGCCTATTAAAAACAGTACAGAAGCCCTAAAAGGCCATCCACACGTTACATGGTTAAGCAAGAGGTATTCAGTTATCATCTCAGAATTTGGCCTAAATCTAGTTATTTTGCTTATTCAATTCATTTTTTTTTTATTTTTTTTTTTTTTTTTTGTCACAAAGCATATCACATCGCATATTTGCAAAAATAGCTATTGTCTTCAAACACTATTGATTTATTTTCATTCTAGTTTGTTTATTGTTAAAAAATGGAAAAAAAAAAAAAACTACTGATTTCCACAAACACTTCCTCCTCCTGTCATTGGTCAAAAAACAGATAGTACCGCCCAAAATTCACACCATTGGTTGATCCAGTGTTGCTGTGTTTGCCTGGTTAAAATTTGTGGTTGACTTTGCTACAAATTCTTTCAACACAGTAATAGAAGGGTGAGTGTCTAACCCCTCCTGTTCGACCCAACCAGTAGGACTCGAACCCGGGTCCTCCGGCATGGGAGTCGGGCGCTCTAACAAGGAGGCTAGGGACAGGGCTATCAGCAGTGTGATGGAGTGATCAAAATGTCTGGCTTCCCCGGAAACTCATTCTAGTGTGAAATTGACTTTGTACCTTCATCCTCCATCACACACACATGCTCACACACCTCATTAACCTGCATAATACTGTTCTCTCTCTCCCCCTGACGATGTGACCAATTCAAAATGACAAACGTGTTTATATAAACATTTATGCCTGTGTATTTTAGTCTGTATCAGCTGTAGTTTAGATAAGAACTACAAATTGAACTGCAGTTTTGGGCCTGTATTTAGGGTTGAGCGTGTGTAGAGATGGGAGAAGTGCATGACTGCTAACATCCACTTTGTGTCCCTACTGGCCGTTTGCCTGAATGCATCTTCTGCCGAACACCACAGCTTATCGTTCAAACACAGAAGACTCTTTTGCTCCAGTGAGCCAAACGCAGGCTTTATTAGAGCTCTTATTTGAGATGCCCAGAGACCAGAAACGTCCTGGCCCGTACTAAGCACACCAGTACCCCTAAGAAAAGCCCAACAGTCTCAAAGAAAAAGTTCATTTGAGGTCCAAAAAAGAACATTTGTCATAAAAAAAAAATAAATAAAATAATAATATATATAACTAAATGGTACTTGGGTTGCTACATGATCTTTGGAGTTCCAATCAATCAATCAATCAGTCAGTCAATCTATCTTTTCTTCTTCCGCATCTCTTATTCTTATATTTCCCATTCTGGTGATATACTTTAAATATTTGTTCAAACAAATATGTCCATGATGTGAACAATAAACATTATTATTATCTTATGATTATTATTATTTAATACTATTTAATTATTTATTTTTGCATTACAGCACATGTGCTTAATTGTCATGATAATCACAGGAAAATCATGATTACATAACTACCTTTTTTTTTTGTGGTGAAATGTGACCCAGACATGTTCCTTCTTGAGATTCACCCAGACAGTTACAAGTTCTTTGAGAAACTTGTAGAATGTTCTTCAATGGCATCAGACTGTAAACCCTTTAATGGTTCTAATTGTATGCTTTATTTTACGAGTGAATAAGGTGAATACAGATCTGTGTGAGCCACGCACGTCTAAAAAGGAAACTTAAGCAGGCTTACTTTTTAATTTCAGTTACTTTCTCTCTTTCTTTAATCTGCGAAACCATATTGTGATCAGTCATTTTCTAATTATTGCTTATTATTACAATGAAAAATTTGTTTTATAAGACTTTTTGGACACAGAAAGAGAAGAAGTCATTAGTTTTGCCACTCTAAAGGCTCCACAGAGCGGAGGAGAGTGTCTCGGGGCCAGTAGCTGTCTCAACTGATAAACTAGAGAACATCATGTATAGCAGGAGACAGAAAGACAGAGAGATTGTGTTTATCATGCCCTACAGAGTTTATCATGTTGGCGGTGATAAGAACAAATATCCATAATCTTCCTCTGGATGGAGCTCAAAAAGAAGAGAGATGTAACACAAAGAGAGGGAAGAAAACACGGCCTAACAGCTATTGAGTGGGAAATGGATTTAGTTTGGATTCATTTGTCAGGCTCCAACATGAAGGGGGGGGGGGGGGGGGAAATCACACTGCTTCCACTGTATATAACACATTTAAACTGAATGTCTGTTTATAAAAATGAAGAAAATATACAATCAGTGTTTTGTAGTGTATATATTATTATTATTATTCTTTACTTACTGCCCTATGCAAGAAAACTACTTCAGAACTGACGAACAGGTGCCTGTGGTCTCCCATTGATGAGGTCATCGCTCACGGTCCAATGAGGGAAGAGAAAAAAAATAAACATAAATAAACATCTGTCATATATAAACAAAACGTCTTGTGTCTTTAAATGATCTAATTTCTTTATTTTTTTATGTGCAGTGAGCTTTATTCTCCTCATAGATTTGTGATAAAGACTGCAATTTTTTTTTTTTTTTTTTTAAAGTTAGATCTCTTTAAAGTAGTTTCTCCTAGAAAACAATAAGAGTATATGAGAGCAAACTGAGACTTTTGCTTATATTTTCAGCTTTTCTGAGATCCCAGTAATCTCACATGTGCAGTAGTGGCCAAAAGTGATGTGTGGCCTAGGAAAATTGACATCATCATTTATTAAAGAAAAATGTTAAAAATGTGTTACAGATTTCTAAGCATATTGTGTAGTTGTGCTTGGAGTCTATTGTTTTATTTGTGAAATTATAAACACATGCAAAAACAAGAGAGAACCAACAAAATATTAATAACTGATTATGTTGTAGTCAATGTATGCTTTTTCGAGAGGGTTTTTTTTTTTTTTTATAAAACCTGTAGTTGTAGTCTTTTTTTGCCAAATAATTTTGGCTGTTGTATATATACCTTAAAGGGATAGTTCACCAAAAAATGAAAATTCTGTCATTAATTACTCACCCTCATGTCATTCCAAACCCATAAATCTTTCATTCATCTTCGGAACACAAATTAAAGGGGACCTATGCCCCTTTTACAAGATGTGATAAGTCTCTGGTGTCCCCAGAATGTGTCTGTGAAGTTTCAGTTCAAAATATCCCACAGATCATCTATTATAGCTTGTCAAATTTGCCCCCATTTGGGTGTGAGAAAAAACATGCTGTTTTTGTGTGTGTCCCTTTAAATGCAAATGAGCTGCTCCTCCCGGCCTGCTTTCCAGAAGAGGGCGGAGCTTTAACAGCTCATGCTTCGGTTGCTCAACAACAACAAAGCTGGAGAATCTCACGCAGCCAAAATGATGATTGTCAGTAACGGTGTTCAGCCTTACATTGTTCAAACCGGAGTTGGACACTGATGGAGAGACTCAGGAAGAAGTTACAACTTTTAGAATTCATCTGGACGTTTCTGAATGGTTAGTGGATAAATTTATGTAGTTGCTGTGGAGTTGATTCAACTCATCGACTAGCATGTGCCGTCATGTTAATCTTTTGTGCAAATCCAGCACTGAGTTGACCCTCGTTTGTGAAGCAGTCCGGCATAAAATGAAGGCATGGTAACAACACTCTACTATTACAACTTTTCCTCTTCTCTAAAGCAGCCCAACATGGCCTCACCCCCTTTGTTGCGTGTTCCCGGGGGCAGGGTTTATGTAGATTTTAGGGTTAGTGAAGTCAACAACCCAGGAAGAAGCTCGTTGTAGTCCCTACCAGCCGTTTGTTGTAGTCCTTAAACAGAGAATTCTGTAAAAGAAAATATCTCCCTTTGCATTGAACTTTGAGCGTCATAACTTTGCAGATGTTGTTTATGTTCAAACGGCAACATTACACACTATCTAAAGTTAAAAAAGTGAAATCATAATCAACCACCCCTTTAAGATCTTTTTAATAAAAATCTAAAAGAGTTTTCTGTCCCTCCATTGACAGTCAATGCAACAATTTCAAGCCCCAAAAAGGCAGTAAAGACATCATTAAAGTAATCCATTGACTTTAGTGGTTTAACCTCAATTTTATGAAGTGTTTTGTTCACGCAAAAAAACCCAACAACGCATCAACATCTGCTCTCGCACCAACACAACATACATGCATCATGGTGCTCTCGCTAACGCACAATGGAGAATAATAATTTTTAAATAAAGTGATAAAATATGTTTTTTTGCACAAAAAAGCACTTGCGTCACTGAGGTTAAACTACTGAAGTCACATGGATTATTTTAATAATGTCTTTACTACCTTTCTGGTGCTTGAAGGTGGTAGTGTTGCTGTCAGTGGAGGGACAGAAACCTCTCCGATTTCATCTAAAAGAACTTCATTTGTGTTCTGAAGATGAATGAAAGTCTTGTGGGTTTTGAACGACATGAGGGTGAGTAATTAATGACAGAATTACCATTTCTGGGTGAACTACTCCTTTAACCAAGTCTTGCCTCACATTTTTTTAAAAAATATTTAAAAAAATATTTTACTCATATTTTGATGGTTTAATCGAACTTGTAGGGTCATTAAAAACAAATGTCCCCTCCAGACATCACTTTGGACCCTACTGTATCTTCTCTAGAGAATCTCTGAACTTTGAAGACAAGAGATTTCAATATGATCTCAAGCGTTTCTCATTAAATTCATCCACGGCCAAATGATATAAGCAGCTGTCTGCATGATGTAGGCCTACCCTCCATGTATGTCAACAATTGTCACATTTGAGACTATTTTTATTCCTCCAAATGAGTTTTAGAAGAAACATCTTGCAACTTCACAGAAACTTAATTGAAAACTCCATTAAGCCTTCTGAGACATGAGAGAGCGACCTCTGAGCAACTAAAATGTGCCTCTGGGAAGTTCTGACAAGAAAAGAAGACAGGAATTTGATAAATTAGAGTTCGTGTTGAGAGGTGAACCATTTTATCTGATAAAACCAGACGTACACCTTCACAACATCAAGCTTTCGACAGATCCGCCTCACCTCTGTAAAGAGACATTAATCAAACAATCAGCATCTCTCATAATTCCAGAAGAAGAATTATCACATTAAAAATATTCTCAGGCAAATCTGGCCTCTTTATTACAGTCAGCCTCCCTCCAAAAATAACCGCTGCTGCCATGGCAACAGCTGCTTCAAAGTAATAACAGTAAATAGCTTTTATTGTGACTGTTTTGAATGGCCAGTTTGCGGGAGGCAATTTTAAGCCAAGCAATAATTCTCTGATAATAAGATTTGGCCTCAGATTTGGCCAGCAGAGGACTGGACACACACATATGTACTGCAGGCTGTTTCTTATGTTTATTGTTGTTTCTCTCTCTCTCTCTGCGATTTCTTTAATAATGAATGTAACAACATCTCAGCATCAGTGCTAATGAGTCAGATACACGTCAGTGCAGTTGAGAGTATACTTTGTGAGTTTTACTGATTTACTTTTTTCTGTTTAATGAATTTGTCACCTTAGAGAATATATGTTTGAAGTTGCAACCTGCTTGATAAAGATCTGATAACACTGCATTACAATTGACACAGAAGTGAGACCTCTACTGGTCAAAGTTGGTACTGCAAAAACAATAATTCTGCCAAGACAATTTTAATGTTTTCAAGACAATAAAAGAAAAGATTCTTAAAAAATCGTATTATCTATTGCTTTTTGTGTACTTTAACTAAACTGACACAAACTATATGTGTCTGTGAAGTTTCAGCTCAAAATACCTCACAGATCATTTATTATACCATGTTGTAAAAGCCCATTTTTGAGTTGAAGAAACAACATGCTGTTTTCTTGCATGTATCTTTAAATGCAAATGAGCTGCTGCACAAGCATATTGTATATGACAATTTTAGTTCAAACTTTGACCTGTGGAGGGCAGTAATACACTTAGCAGCATCTACATTGCCGGAATTCTGATAGAGAAGAAGAAGAAAAGAGCTAGTTCGAGACGAGCGTTTATGGTTAAAACGTATATAATTTTAATTTTGTTTTTTTTTTTTAGAAAATGACCGATCGTTTCGCTAGATAAGACCCTTATTCCTCGTCTGGGATCGCCCTTTGAAGCTGCACTGAAACTGTAATTTTGACCTTCAACTGTTTGGAGTCCATTGAAGTCCACTATAAGGAGAATAATCCTGGAATGTTTTCATCAAAAACCTTAATTTCTTTTTGACTGAAGAAAAAAAAGACATAAACATCTTGGATGACATGAAGGTGCGTAAATTATCAGGAAATTTTAATTTGAAAGTGAACTAATCCTTTAAATATTTACTGATGAATACTGCACAGTATAGGCTACCCTGTGTATTTACAAATATTAGGTGAAACAATAGCCATCATTTCATGAAAAACATTTTAAACTGTAACATGCTACATTGTAATCACATGACCTCATCACATGTTTAATACAGTGAGTGGGGGTCTAGTTGCCATCATGAAAATAAACACATTTATTTTGCAATTTAATTTCAAGATTTGGAAGTCCAAGCAAATAACAAACCAGGAAACAACTGTTAATAGCCATCTTTCTTTTAGGATAAAAGCGAGCATGCAGGAAATAATCACAGTGGAAAAAGAGGGTCAAGTTGTGGGATTCAGTATTCAAGTAAGTATATATATGCAACTTTTCATCTTTATGACTTATGTCATAATTATGACTTAGTATCTCATAATTTAAAATTACCAACGCATGATTTTTTTTTTCTTATGTAGTGAAAATGGGCTTTTTTTGGTGTTGTTGTTAATTTAAACTTTTCATCTTTATGACTTTTTTTATGACTTAGTATCTCATAATTTTGAATTACCAAAGCATGATTTTTTTTTTCTTATGTGGTGGAAATGAGCTTCCAATCTGTATCATAAATTTAGCATTACATTTAGCAGTGCTCTGTGCTTTTATAATTACAAGTTTTGCCCTTTCTGCTTTTATAATAAAAATTCCAGTCACACAATCTCTAGCTATAAGATATAGTACCTGACATGTGAATGAAGTTTTAGAGTTGAGAGCTGCTGCGGTCATACAGTAGCTGGTGAACTGGTGTTTTGTGTCGTATAGTTGTTTGCTAGAACACTGATCAACTGTCATCCAGGAAAACTACAGTATACATTTAGATATAAACTCAGACCTCAGATATATCACAATAAAACTAAAACACTAAATTCATAGGCAAACATGACAGTACATGCTGAAGTTGCAACCATGTATTCTTATTGGCCATGACAGCAAGTACATTTAGAAGTTAAAGGGCTCCTGGCATACAGCTGTGAAGGTTATTTTTGTACTTTAAATGCTCTTGGTTCAGGCATCTGAGAGAGAGGAGAGTGGTGGGCGTTTGCCTCTGTTAGATCATATGCTGAGCTGTCAAGAGTAGGCGCAGGTTGGCCGCACTTCAGATTGTGTCTGAATCTCAACTCACTTACGGTAATTATGCTCTATGAGGGAAATGTTTGCCATGCCTTCCTGAACAAGTGCATGAATAACATGCACACACAGGTTTGAGCACATGTTCTCACATTCTCACACATTCTGCCCCCACATACACTCATATTCATGTGGATTTCAGGATAACCCCACTCTCTCACTCACACACACACACACACACACACACACACACACACACACACACACACACACACACATCAGAACTACCCACACAGAAGACTGCTCATATATCTCGTTTCTTCTCATTTACTTGAATTGCATCTCCATGACAACGCTTATGCATATGCATGAAGCCACATTAATCTATAATAAAATGCATATTTCAGTAAGATTTATAATACAACAGAAGATCTGTCGGAAATTGTTGTTTGTGCGATATTCTATTGTTGTACTGTATGTGAGCATGTTGCTTTCTGACGGTCTGTTGCTATCGTGTGATGCAACACGTAGCAAAGCTCGATAAATCTGACAGTCGCAGTGAGTCCATAGTAACTGTTCCCTTGGAAACCACTCAGAAGTGAATTAGCAATTAAAAGTGCTGAGAAAACCCCAGTGAATAGAACTGTCTGCATATTGTGCTTTTATTAGCAAACCAAGAGGATTTGTTCTGTCATTCTGACCAATGAAGCACCATTGTTGCTGATGTAGGAATGATTTTATGTTTCACTGGTTTTTATTTGTTTTACCAGGTTGTTTTGTACAGTATGTTATGTGCTCATTATATGTATTTTAAAATGTTGTATATGAAGATTACACTGAAAAAAAGAAAAAAAAAGAAAAAATTAAAATCATTTTTATTATTATTTTTTTTTATTTCAGATTTTTGCCCATTTTATCATCCAACAAGCAAAAGTCTGATTGCTTAGAAAGAATCTGACATATCATTCATGTTCACACAAGATCTTCAGGATGAGTTGCTCTGTAGTTTAAAGGGTTAAAGGGTTTGTTCACCCAAAAATGAAAATAATGTCATTTATTACTCACCCTCATGCTGTTCCACATCTGTAAGACCTTCGTTCATCTTCGGAACACAAATTAAGATATTTTTGTTGAAATCCGATGGCTCAGTGAGGCCTCCGTAGCCAGCAATGACATTTCCTCTCTCAAGATCCATTAATGTACTAAAAACATATTTAAATCAGTACATGTGAGTACAGTGGTTCAATATTAATATTATAAAGCGATGAGAATATTTTTGGTGCGCCAAAAAAACAAAATAACGACATATTTAGTGATGGCCGATTTCAAAACACTGCTTCAGGAAGCTTCAGAGCGTTATGAATCAGCGTATCGAATCATGATTCGGATCGCGTGTCAAACCGCCAAACTACTGAAATCACGTGACTTTGGTGCTCCGAACCACTGATTCGACACACTGATTCATACGCTCCGAAGCTTCTTGAAGCAGTGTTTTGAAATTGGCCATCACTATATAAGTCGTTATTTTGTTTTTTTTTGGCGCACCAAAAATATTCTCGTCGCTTTATAATATTAATATTGAACCACTGTACTCACATGAACTGATTTAAATATGTTTTTAGTACATTAATGGATCTTGAGAGAGGAAATGTCATTGCTGGCTATGCAGGCCTCACGGAGTCATTGGATTTCGACAAAAATATCTCAATTTGCGTTCCGAAGATTAACGAAGGTCTTACGGGTGTGGAACGGCATGAGGGTGAGTAATAAATGACAGAATTTTCATTTTTGGGTGAACTAACCCTTTAATTCACCCAAAACCTGTAAGACATTCGTTCATCTTGCATCGTTGTGCAAAAAAAAACCTAAACATAATTTTCCACTTTATTTACAAAATATTCATCTCCAATGCTCATTCACGAGTGCACCAATACGCACTTAGACGTTGTTGTGTGAACACACGTAGGAGATTAATATTTTGTAAATAAAGCGGTAAATTATTATTATTCTTTTTTTTTTGCGCAACACTCTCGTCTCTTCATAAAATTGAGGTTAAACCACTGAAGTCACATGGAGTACTTTAATGTCTTTCTGGGGCTTGAAGCTTGAAAGTGGTAGTTTTGTAGTTGTCAATGGAGGACAGAAAGCTCTCAGATTTCATTAAAAAGATCTTCATTTTTGTTTCCAAAGATGAGCGAATGTCTTAAGGGTTTGGAATGACATGAGGTTGAGTAATTAATGACAGAAGTTTTGGGTAAAATAACACTTTAATATTAGGGTTATGGTTGTCTTAAAATCATAGCAAAGCTTCAATTTTTGGAAATATGGTCAAAGTGACCACTGAAGCTGTCACGCTATGTTCTGTCTGTTTCATTACTTTTAGTTTATTATTTTCAGTCACATGTGTTCCTTTGTTCATTTTCCCCCAATGTATCTGTTGTCATGGTTATTCATTTAATGAGCACAGCTGTAATTGTTCATCACCATTTGTGTTTTTAAGCCCTTCATTTTGAATCACTCTTTGTCTGGTATTATTTGTGCACAGCACACTATTTCATATTGTTGGATTGTTGTTTGCATTACTGTTCTGAGTTATTTAATAAATCATGTTTAATTTTGAAAGCATCTTCGTCTTCCTTGGAAAAGCGTTACAGAAGCCTATTGGAGTATTGCTTTTTAAGACGCTTGTTGTTTATTAAGTAAAGAAAGTGATTTTAGCTTCATTTATGGCTGTCAGATCGATTAATTGTGATTAATCCCATCCAACATAAAAGTTATATATATATACACTGCCAGTCAAAAGTTTGGAATCGGTAAGATTTTTAATGTTTTTAAAAGAAGTTTCGTCTGCTCACCAAGGCTGCATTTATTTAATTAAAAATACAATAAAAACAGTAATATTGTGAAATATTATTACAATTTAAAATAACTGTTTTCTGCTTGAATATATTTTATAAAGTAATTTATTCCTGTGATCAAAGCTGAATTTTCAGCATCATTACTCCAGTCTTCAGTGTCACATGATCTTTCAGAAATCATACTAATATGCTGATCTGCTGCTCAAGAAACATTTATTGTGTACAATTGTACAAAATATTTGTGTACAATATTTTTTTTTCAGGATTCTTTGATGAATAGAAAGTTCAAAAGAACAGCATTTATTTGAAATATAATCTTTTGTAACATTATAAATGTCTTTACTGTCACTTTTGATCGATTTAATGCATCCTTGCTGAATAAAAGTATTCATTTAAAAAAAAAAAAAAAAAAAAAATTCTTACTGACCCCAAACTTTTGAATGGTAGTGTATAATGTTACAAAAGCTTTGTATTTCAGATAAATGCTGTTCTTTTGAACTTTCTATTCATCAAGGAATCCTGAAAAAAAAAAGTACACAACTGTTTTCAACATTGATAATAATCATAAATGTTTCTTGAGCAGCAGAAACATTATATATATGTGCAGCTCTTGTGGGAGAAGTGTTCCAAGGAAGGAACAGTGGTGAATCGGCGACAGGATCATGGGCGGCCAAGGCACGATTAATCGATTTGACAGCACTAGTTTCATTATAAATAAACAGTATTTTTATTTGTTCCTCTTGAGCACAATGTACAAATTTTGCTGAATTATAACTTGTTTAAAAAGTGACCTGCTGCACAAGTGAATTTATTAAGTATTAATGAGTGTAATGGTATGGAGAGCGATTCTTAGTAAAGCAATGCATCATAAAATAAAATATAGTGAATACAGTGTTGTCAAAATATATATATTTTTTCTTTCATTATATTAATGGTTTTATTGCATCTACCTGTTACTCAACAGCTATAGCAAAAATACTGTTTTGAAATAGAAACCAACATACAAAACCACTGCTAGTGAAAACAAAAATGTTTTGTTATTGTAATTTTGACTAAAAACCTTACTGAGCTGCAGTCCTTGTGACAACTAGCCCCAGTCTCCTATCTTCCTTTTTCTCTATAGCAACTAACCAAGATACTCTGTTCTATTTTTCATTACCTGTTGTTCATCCTTTATGTAATGTATTAAAATGACAAAGTACACATGTATCTCAAATGAACATTGTCCATTATTTCTAATGATGATTTATAGCTTTTGTTGAGTACTCGGGTCTGAGCAGAAGGACATTTATGGTTATTTGATGGTGGTATAGTTTATCTAATGCTGTAGTTTAATGGAAGATTATGGATGAGTGATTCTCTCTCTCTTTGTGTTCCCCTCCTCCTTCACTATGAGTGATGCTGTTACCAGGGCAACAGAGTTGGAAACAGCAGCATCGGTACCAGAGATCAGCTGATTGCCATGCTGTTCACATGAGCATGTGATGAGAGTGTTTGAAAACCAGGACACTGTATCCTTCATAAGATGACAAATACTCTTTTGTTGATGCTCTGAAGGGTCTATGGTGTTGCATTTCTTTTTTAATGCAAAACATAGACCTTATGCGCCAGAGAAACAAGTGCGCAGCCATCTTTAGAATTTTATGTTTGAACTTCCATTTTTGCTGTAGCTCTGTATATTTCTATGGCAGCGCTGTCAAATAGTAATAGAGTACAACAGTGCCTGTCCACTTTTTCAGCGGCGCTGGTTCCGGGAGTATTTTTTCTATTAATTTTTCCCACAGGGATTTTCTTTAAGTCTTTTCTTTAAGGCCAAACCAACCAGTGAATCACAACATTACAAATGTTGATTCACTGTCAGAAAGGTACGGTGCTTGTCACTGGGGCAGTACCCTAAGGTACAAAAGTGAAAAGGTACTAATACGTACTTTTAAAGTACTAATAT